>JARQOC010000010.1:113154955-114354955 GCA_033576535.1 Allobates femoralis
TGGGATATCCCTAACCACAGCAATAGAAACCCAGAACTCCGACCTGGCTGTCTGAAAGGCCATGGAGTTGTTCATTGTACCCCCTTAGGAACAAGAGTGGGTTCTGTCACGATCCCTCTTCACAGCACGTCTAATATGCTATAGAGATTTTGCTGTGACTGGTACCTGGGGACACTGGGCAGTCAGTATGCGGATTTTCAGCACAGCCCTCCATTCTGGTTGTGGGAGGGGATGGGTTGCTTAAGTGTTCCAACTTCCAGTGATTGCACTGCTACTTTACTGAGCAACCTCTCCCAGAACTCTACCAGTCGTACATTCTATGTAAGCTGTAATGCTGGTCTGTAAACCTATGTCTGTCTAGTTCTGATTGTTTTTTTGACCTCTAACTGTTACTTAACTAACCCTTCTGCTTGTTCCCTGTACTTGATGTTGATTTACTGGTATTTCGAACACAGTTGTTGCCTGATAACGTTTAAGTTGACTCCTTTTATTCTCTACGTGCCTTCCTGAAGACCTGACCCTGGACCGTTACCCAACTACGCCTCTGTAAACTCCTGGAATCCACTACAAGTCATTCTGGTACCTGAATTCAACTTATCTGACTTCTCTGCCTTGTGAAATGCCCATAAGTATCACAGCAGGTTGCTGTATGCTATAAAACTGGATAGGGAAAGTGTGCAGAAATGGGCAAGAACCCAAGGTGTGGAAACATTAAACACGTACACAAGTGGAAAACAGTGAAGTAGCAACTGCAAGTAAGGATAGCTATCCTGCGTCTCCTCCATAGTGTTTAATTTCATTCATTTCTCCGCTGTCCATGTCCAGGGAGCAGTGGCGTGCCTACAGAGCCGCGGGGCCCCTTTGGTGAGGAGCGGGGGGGGGGTGCTGGCGGTGTTGGCCGGGTGAGGAGCGGGGGGGGCTGCTGGGGGGTGGGGGGGCTAGTTGGCCGGCGCGAGTACCTGCTCTGCCTGTCGGCTTGTACTTATAGAGGAGTCAAGGGGCGGGCACAGCTGCGCGGCTGCAGGAAGTGACTTCTGTCACTTCCAGTCCTCCCTCCGCTCCTCTTCCAGCGCTATCGCAGTCGCGGCGGGCGGCTCAGCCAGGGCGGGCCCGGTCTCAGCCGCGACCGCGGTAGTTATGCCACTGCCAGGGAGATTAGTTATAGTGCAATGGATTGTAAATTTCTTTATTATGTTGGTACGTGGACAAAGCAACATCATAATCTCTGGAGGTGGGCTTGCAACCTTGAGATTGTTGACATTCCTCAACAATTTTGGCGCTCAAATCCTCAGTTTTCTTTTGTTCTCCATGCTTAGTATTGCACACAGACGCACAATGCAAAGATTGAGGCAACTTCTCTCATTTTATCTGGATTCAGGTGCGATTTTCATTTTGCCCACACTTGATACTTGCCACAGGTTTATTTCAAGCATGCAAATGAGCATCACATGCTTGAAATAAAGTTGTTTACCCATATGTTTGGTAAGGAGCCAATAATTTTGTCTGGACCATTTTTGGAGTTGTGTGTAAAATTATGTGCGATTTGTCTTTTTTTCTTAGGTTTTTTATTTTTAATCTCATTGCAATACACACAAAGGAAATTAACAAAGCATGTGTAATTGAAATTATTTTCTGGGAGAATCGCTTAAAATTCTATATTAATTTAAAGGGTGCCAACACTTTTGGCAATGACTGTATGTACCTGTAACATTACAAAGAAGGTGCTGAAAATCCTATACAGTGTTTGAATATAATAGGCACGCTGTGTGAGACCTCCATATCTTTACACAACTTACATATAGCATTATGAAGGCATACTAAAGGATATCTGCAATCAGAACTGTGAACATTTGGAAAACCTTTCTTGTATGTCCTCTGGAGTTAAACCTTACTTAACACTCAATGGAAAAAAAAATAAAGGAAAAAAAAAATCAACTATACTTCCAAATAAATTATTTGTGCTGCATAATATGGAAAATATTCCCAATCGGATCCTGAACGTATCGAAGGTTTCCAAGCTAATTAGTAGTGTTTTCTGCCAGGGCTGATTAGAATTGGGCTTGAGTAATGTTCCACCCAACCATTGTCTCTAATAAATCTAAACAATTATAAGAGGAGAAGCCAGTACATACATACACAGTACTCATTAGTGCTCCCCTTTTTGGCTATCCTCCATTCACTCTAATTACTGTTGACAGAAAGAGCAGGTATATTCCATAATGGCTCAGCAACATTAACCATTTCAGGTCTCTTTGTAGATGTCATTATATTATTAGTGATGAGGGGGCACTACAATGCTCAGGTGCTCGGTACTCGAAATGAGCAGTTTCACGATCTGATGGATGCGACTTGAGTACCCGAGTATAAAGGAAGTCAATAGAGAGCTTGAAAAGATTTCTCAGAAAAATGCTTGAGTTCCCTATTGACTTCCATTACACTTGGTGTTATACCGTTGTTGTTTTCCAGCGCCCGAGGTCTGCACATGCGCAGTAGGGCTCTCAAGAAGTCGCTTAGGGCATGGCCATGCTACGTTCCTTTATCTTAAAGGGCCAGTGTGACCTAACATGGAAGTGCCTTTTCTAGGGATGAGAGGCACAATGTATTTAAGGCATCCTCTCCCATTGGGAGGTGTCTGGACAGTGTGTCCAAGTTAGTACTTTCTTTAGTTAGTTGTCAGGTCCTCCGAGCCTTTAGTCCACTTCTGTGAATTAATCTGTGCCTGTGTTCCTCTTTCTGTCCAGTGCTCCTGCTGTGCCTGCCAGAATCAGTCAGCATCCGCTTGTTTATATTAGTGCCAGTCTAACTAACCCACTGTACCTACCCAGACCTGCCTGTGTCTGCAATCATCCACCTGATCAGCTGTGTCTACCCGAACCTGTCAGCATCTCCCTGCTCCTGCCTGCATCTTTGTCACCTGCACCTGAGCCTGTTCCTACTTCTCGTCCTGTAGCACCAGCTGCCGAGGTACCTGGATCCCCTGCCCCTGATGGCTACCTATCAGCACAGCCTATTCCCACCACTTATGGCTTTAGTGAAGACTTGGTAGCCATTCAGGTGAGCTCCTCTAGGTCAGACATCGGTGCCTTGGTCTAGTGGATACACTCATCCCTTCGCTTGCCTTAATGAGTGTGAAACTAGGTACTTAGGTTGCCCCCATCCAAGCATCCAACTGCTGGTTTCAAGTACCGATCACCTGAGCATGATGGTGCTTACTCTTCGCTAATCAGTACGTAAGAGCTACTACATGTAATCCGATTGCCGACCGTTCATTTAGACAGACTGACTGCACTTCCATGCACATAACACGAACCTTAATACGACTGTTCTGTGCGCACAGAGTATTGTTCTCGTCAGTATAGGTCTGGTTTACATAGGATGACATTAAGCCTTCAATGATGACTTTAAAATGCATTGTTAACCCCATAGTGACGGAGCCAATTTCCACCTTAACGACCAGACAGTTTTTTGTAATTCTAACCAGTGTCTCCTTATGAGGTAATAACTCAGGAACGCTTCAACGAATCCTAGCGATTCTGAGATTGTTTTTTCATGACATATTGGGCTTCATGTTAGTATTAAATTTAGGTCGATAATTTTTGCGTTTATTCGTGAAAATATAAAAAAAATTGGCAAAAATTTTGAAAATGTCACAATTTTCAAATTTTTTATTTTTATTCTGTTAAACCAGAGAGTTATGCGACACAAAATAGTTAATAAATAACATTTCACACATGTCTACTTCACATCAGCACAATTTTGGCAAAAAAAATTTTTGGTTAGGAAGTTATAAGGGTTCAAAGTTCATCAGCAATTTTTCATTTTTCCAGCAAAATTTACAAAACCATTGTTTTAGTGACCACATCACATTTGAAGTCCCTTTGAGGGGCGTACATGACTGAAAACACCCAAAAATGACACCATTCCAAAAACTGCACCCCTCAAGCTACTCAAAACTACATTCAAGAAGATTATTAACCCTTCAGGTGCTTCACAGGAACTAAAGCAAAGTGGAAACAAAAAATTTACATTTTAATTTTTCCAACAAAAATGTTCTTTTGGCCTCAATTTTTTCATTTTCACATGGGTAACAGGATAAAATGCATCCTAAAATTTGTTCGGCAATTTCTCCTGAGTACACTGATACCTCATATGTGGTCATAAACCACTGTTTGGGCGCACGGCAGGGCTCAGAAGGGAAGGAGCGCAATTTGACTTTTGGAGCTAATTTTCCATTCAAAAAGTCAAATGGCGCTCCTTCCCTTTCGAGCCCTGCCGTGCGCTCAAACAGTGGTTTATGACCATATATGAGGTATCTGTGTACTCAGGAGAAATTGCCCAACAAATTTTAGGATGTATTTTATCCTGTTGCTGATGTGAAAATGAAAAAATTGAGGACAAAAAAATGTTTTGTGAAAAAAAAAAGTACTTTTTCATTTTTACGGATCAATTTGTGAAGCACCAGAGAGTTCAAAGAGCTCACTATGCATCTAGATAAGTTCCTTGGGGGTCTAGTTTACAAAATGGGGTCACTTGTGGGGGAGCTACAATGTTTAGGCACAAAGGGGCTCTCCATACGCGACATGGTGTCCGCTAACAATTTGAATGGAAAATTAGCTCCAATTGTTAGTGGACACCATGTTGTGTATGGAGAACCCCTGTGTGCCTAAACATTGTAGCTCCCCCACAAGTGACCCAATTTTGGAAACTAGACCCCCCCCCAAGGAACATATCTAGATGGGTGGTGAGCACTGTGAAGACCCAGGTGCTTCACAAATGAATCCGTAAAAATGAAAAAGAAACTTTTTGTGGAAAAGAAAGTACTTTTTCATTTTTACGGATCAATTTATGAAGCACCTGGGGGTTGAAAGTGCTCACTATGCATCTAAATAAATTCCTTGGGGTGTCTAGTTTCCAAAATGGGGTCACTTGTGGGGGAGCTACAATGTTTAGGCACACAGGGGCTCTCCATACGCGACATGGTGTCCACTAACTATTGGAGCCAATTTTCCATTCAAATTGTTAGTGGACACCATGTCGCATATGGAGAGCCCCTGTGTGCCTAAACATTGAAGCTCCCCCACAAATGACCCCATTTTGGAAACTAGACCCCCAAGGAACATATCTAGATGCATAGTCAGCACTTTCAACCCCAGGTGCTTCACAAATTAGTCCGTAAAAAGGAAAAAAAAAAAGAATATTTTTGTGAAAAAAAGTACTTTCATTTTTACGGATCAATTTGTGAAGCACCTGAGGTTTCAAAGTGCTCACTATGCATCTAAATCAGTTCCTTGGGGTGTCTAGTTTCCAAAATGGGGTCATTTGTGGGGAGCTCCAATGTTTACGCACACAGGGGCTCCCCATACACAACATGGTATTCACTTACAATTCCAATTGTTAGTGGACACCATGTCACATATGGAGAGAGCCCCTTTGTGCCTAAACATTGGAGCTCCCGCACAAGTGACCCCATTTTGTAAACTAGACGCCTCAAGGATTATATCTAGGGCTTTAGTGAGCATTTGGAACCTACAGCTACTTCACAGAATTTGATAATGTCATGTTGAACATTTTCTTTTTTTCACACAATTTCTCACTTTTTGAGCATGTGCACAAGATTCGGAGACACTGTGTCCTGGTCGTCTCTTCTCCTGCTTTTTTTTTTTTTTTTTTTTTTTAAGTATTTCTTTATTAAATTAAAAAAAAAAAAAAAAAAACACGTGGAGCTTTGCCATATTTTTGGTCTGGCCAGGTACAGCAGGCAGCTACGGGCTGCCACCAACCCCTTCTGCCTAGTTTTACCTGGCTGGAAACCAAAAATATAGGGAAGCCCTTTTTTTAATTTTCTTTTTATTAATTCAGAGCAGTCTCTGCATAGACTGACAGCTCATTATCGCAGTGAGGTCATGTTAGGTCAGGACTCTTTGTGAACCAAGGATCCTGACCTGCCATGACCTCACTGCGATCATGAAATGTCATTTCCCTTTCTGTTGTCTGCACATGCGCCTGTGCGTGTGGGTGAGGACCGGAGTTGGGGGGACTGAGGGGACCCAGAGGCAGGGGGCTATTCCTCTTTGATGTGACATGTGTGACATGTCACATCAGAGGGAAATACACAGCAGGTGGCTGCCAGCGCTGCTATTGGTGCGCTGCGGCACCATTTTAGGAGGAGGGGAGGGAGTGGGGATTAAGTACCGGTACCGGGGGCTGTGTACCGGTACGGGGGACAGGGCAAATGTTTCTCTGTCATGCCACAGGTGAGATCCTGTGGCATGACAGAGAAGTCATTATTTTACCAGCAATTTAGTGTTTATTTATGTGATCGCGGTTATACACCGGTAAACAGTGTATAACCGTGATCACATGGCGGGTACCAGTAAAAACCGGCCTGATTCATAATCTGCAGGGTCTCAGCTACCCCCGGTAGCTGAAACCCTGGAGATTTTCAGCCACTGGGGGGCGCTGCAGGGCCTTTTCTGTTCTGACTTATTTTCATGTCAGAACAGAATAAGGACCCTGAAATGCCGCCGTATACAGTGGGCCGTCACTAAGGTGTTAAGAGGACTCTCAGATTCCAATATTTTTCTATTTACTGGCTAACCCGGTACAAACATTTTTTACCTTTAAAATGCATGAGCCTTTTGCTCATTTGTTGGACCTCTTTAGACCGGCTCATTATTGGTAACGAGTATCTAGTGTAAATACATCTGGAATAAGATTATTATTGAGTTTTGCTTCATGGATAGACACCAAATGCTAATTTGTCCCACTGGCCACCATGACTAGAATAGAATTTACGTTTGGTCCTCAGGGACCAAACACTGGACACTGCTCTCCTCAATTCCAAATTCTGATTATTCCAATGAATGTGCTTGTGACCATTACAGCTATAAGCTAAACATACCACTAACCACCAGGGAAATTCTGATGCTGTCTTTCTATACTTAGAGATTAACCCTCTGAGCAGTGAGTTTCTTCAATTCCATGTAACATAAGGTGATATTAAGGTAACGTATAACATCTTTTATTTATTTTAGAAGTGATAAAAAATGGAGTACCAGATGAGTGATTCTGAATACAATAAGGCACAAGTATGACAACACGAGAGTACAAGTAAGGACTTGTCCGGCGTCCATCTGACTAGCAGCCCATTCGCAATTAGACATTTATCGGCACCCCTACACGGAGACAAAAGCTCTATTTGCAGACATTAAATTATTGCGCTAATTATACCTCCTGGCCTTTAACATCGGCCAAATTACATTAATGACATGTTGCGGCAGAGAAGGGAGTTTTATTTCATGAGTCTAATAAGATCATTTCAAAGCCAAAATCCAACAATCATTTAAAGAATGACAAGTAATTTCAGTCTCTGCGGTCAAATGAAAGAGCGTGAATGTCACATCGTATTTCATTAGCGATCTCGGTAGGGAACTGATGTGAAATCATCCTAGCAGAAAACTAAGTAGCAATACCGATCCAAAGATGAGGTGGATTTACACACCTGTGTGTCACCGTCCAGCAGACTGACCGGCCACGGGTCTCCTGACCTAATTGTGACATCCTCGACATAGGAGTCTGTTGAGTTTGAGTCACGAGAGACATTGCCGGTCAGTGAACCATGGACTAGGACTGTAGCATTAGTCCAAGTTTTATGAATTAAATAAAAGGTTAAATACCTTGTTAGCCAGTTGAACCCATTGAACCAAAACCCATTGAAATGTTAGATCAGCGTGAAACGGCCGTAGTTCCTTCCCATCCTCCCTCCTGTCTCATGTCTCCATGCTTGTATGTTTAACATATCGGAATAAATAAGTCAGCCAGCAACCCAGTGAGTAATACTCTTTTCTTCTCCTTTTGCAAATTATCTTTTAAAAATAATCAATGTTACAAAAGCAAGCTGATGAGACTGCTTAAAGGCCCCATTACACCTATCAATGTCCCAGGGATCCCACCAATGATGTGGATCGCTGGGACATAGTGATCTGATCGCTGGTGAGCTGTCAAACAGGCAGACTCACCAGCGATCAGGACCAGCGAGAACGCTGGTAACCAGGGTAAACAGCGGGTAACTAAGCACTGTACTCTTGGTTACTCGATGTTTACCCTGGTTACCTGCTCCCAGCGCTTGCTGTGCAGCGCTGGGAGGGTGTTCATTGTTGGTCTCCCGCTGTCACACGCACCGATGCTTGGCGCCCAGTGGGAGACCAACAACAAATTTATGGTCCAGATCATTTACCAATGACCAATGATGAACGACCTCATTGTTGCTCGTTGGTAAATGTCACACACAACGATGCTGTTACAATTTCACTGCAACGTCACCAAACCGGTGACGTTGCAACGATATCGTTAACGATATCGTAGTGTGTGACGGGTTCTTTAGTCTCTTCATCATGCCTGATGAAGAGAACGAAGCAGTCTCAAAATCTTTGTACCATCAATAATTTTTTCTTTGCTAGCCAATAAAAGGTATCACAACTACCAAGAATATTATGTTTCTCCCACTGACAGCAATCAGTCCAAGTTCTGACATCAAACGCAGAAAACATAAGGTGTATCGGCGTCTCAGGGCACAGAGCTGTTGGATTTGTCCACAAGCAATACAAATTCTGCATCAATATTCGCGCGAGTTACAATTAAATTCTTTGTGGATTCAGCTGCAAATCGGATTTCACCATGAAAACTGCTAATGGTAAAGTTAAAGGTGAAAAACTGCTCCCCAGGTCAGTTTCTGTGCAGAATGTTCACAATTTCTGTTTTTAAATATCCTTTTGTTAAATTAGCTTTTACATTTTTTTAACAATAAAGAATAAATGTAAAGGAAAGAGGGCGAGAAAAAGGAAACTTCACAAATGTTTTTAAAGTATCGTCTTTTCTACTGCTGTAAAATGCTGCAACTCTTTGGCTGGGAGATAAGCCATGTATCTGCCCCAGGTCAATATACTCGTTAGAACTTTTTTTCTATCATATTCATGGTATATATCATAAATGAGTAATATATATACTGCAATATGTGATTAATTCATGATGAAGGAGGGAATCTTCAAAATGGGTAAAATACATAAAAAATTGAAGACATCAGAAAGTGTCGTCATTGAAGATAGCAGCACGGTTAACCCTTTCCTTTTCTGATATAAATGAGTAAGGCCTCATTCAGAGCGTTTGTGCTCCATTTTCTGTTGATCCGTTTTTGGTGCAATTTTTGCACCAAAAAAGCATCCTATTTTTGCAAAAAAGCATCAAAAACGCATTATCCATTTGTGCTGCTTTTTTGCTCCATTTTCATGAGACACAGACAGGGACACAGATACTTTAATATCCTCTGCGCAATCCCATGGTGAGCCCCGTTTATGTTTTCCTTCTGTGCATCGGCAGGACTTGTGGGTAGTACAGTACTTACAGGCCCTTACACCATGTGACTCTCAGGCTGAGTGACATGGGCAGCTCCCGTCAGTACCGTACCCACAGGTCCTGCCGATGCCCAGAAGAAAAACATCACCTGGGCTCACCGTGGGTTTGCCTAGGAGGGTAAGTAACTGAAGCATAGAGGTGCAGATGTGGCGCCCCGTTGGTCAGGCGTCACACAGTGGTATTACACCCATAAAAGCGGTGTAATTATCCCAACTGTAAGTGGATGCAGGGTTGGTAGGAGGGACCCAATTCCAGCACTCCCACACTCAAGCCGGGGTGGTACCCTAGGGGGAGGGTTAGGGGAGTCGGGAAGTCAGAACAGGAGAGTTGCAGATGAGACCTGAGGGAAGATGAAAGGAGGTCCTGAGGGGACCTTGAAAGAGGGTGCCTGACTTCTGAGTCTGGGCCAAGGCAAGAAAGGGGGAACCCCAGAGCGGAGCGACCATACTTCGGGGAGCTTCCTCAGTCCACCACGGAAAGCCGGATCAGAGGAAATGGCTGGAGTCCACCTCCGTAGCATTCAACCAGTTGCTGCGGCCTGTTTACCAGCCACAGCACCCTGCCACCCACGGAGCGGTCCACCCGGTTCTCCGTAGAGGTTGGGGTCCAGGTAGCAGAGAGAGAGAGAACTCCATTACTACCTCAGCGGGACTGGGAAGAGAGTTATCCGAGGCAGGGCTAGCAGGAGATGGGTTTGTTAACTAATGCACACCGCAGGTACCTCCACTCTGCCTTGCATCCACTTACAGCCACCCGAAAGGTTACCTGTGAATTACATCATTGCTGAACTGTGGATTATGTATTCGTTGGATGCTTGTTTCCAGTAAAGTGCACGGAAAGAGTGAAACTGCCTTTGCGTCTCTGTATTGCCATCATTGAACTTTCATTCCAGCTAACGCTGCCCCGGAGGCCCAGCTTCACCTGTAGGAAGCTATACCACTCTTGCTGCAATTCCAATGCACTCCGGAGGACTGTGGTGGCGCTGTTGACCTCTCAACAGATACTACAGGTGGCGTCATGAACTATTCTAACAAAAACTGCATTTTAGAAGTCACCGACCCCCAGAGCTACGGACTCGGGTGCAGCCACCCGTGATAGGGTTCCCCTGACACCGTGCCCGAGCTCTGAGCACCCGGCCTGGGCGGGTCACAGAAAGTGCAGCAGAAAAACAAAGCAATAATTGACATGCTTATTATTTTCTGGATGTGCTTTCTGCATCACTAACGCGGCAGTCAAAACCGCTGACGTCTGCACAACATTGAAAATTCCATTCACTTTGCTAGGAGATGCAGTGACTAATCGGATTTTGGTGCAGTTTTAAAAAAATAAACAGAGCATCAAAAATGGATCAAAAATGTCCAGTGTGAACATAGCCTATTAGGTGAAGGTCAGATTTCTGAAATTATTAGAATAGTCCACTCCACCCGGCAATGCAAGCAGCCGGTTACCCCTCAATTGATTGCCTCTTTCTGCAAGTCTCACGGACTTGAATGGAGAAAATCTTGCAACCTACATCTTCGAAATTCAGTTCTTTTCTTCTAAGGAAACTTCTAGATTTTTGATAAATTTTACAAATACCACAACATCTATCTCGCCTCAATACCAATGCACGCTCTTCTTGGCATATATGGGATCTATGGAGCCTCCTCTAAGTAATACTTATCTGAAATACTCCCCTGAAGGTCATCAGAAGGTTAAAGCTACAGACTTTCTGATATGTCACAATGGGTGAGCAGCGCAGTGCAGAGGGACCGAGAGGGGGAAATGTTGCGCACATGTATTTTACAAGCTGGAGTGCTGCTTCCAGCTGTTTCCCATCTTCATCTACCAAACAACATATGTACGAAGAGAATCAGGAAATAATAGATATCCACCTCTGGAGATCTATGATACACTTTCACTTTTGATGCGAGAATTCTTGTGGATTGTTACATTTTTAACCCCCAGTTGGTGGACTAAAGGCGGCAAGATGTCAGCAAATCACAGCCCGCCGATCCACTGACATTGATGGTTTCCTTTATTATAGAGGTTTTTTATTCACGTAGCATCCTTTCTGAGCTGGCTTGCCTGTTGAGTGGGCACAGTTTGCAGCAGGGTCCATTGTTTGCAATTATTTAATTTTACTTGTCCAATGATTCGAAATGAAAAAATAAAGCAACTTTATAATTAGTCTCAATTAAAAATCTCACTATTTTGTATCTAGAGATAACTATGTATCTTTATGGTGATGCATTAAAACCAATCCATGTGTAGCCTGATCCTGTAGTTACATTGTCACCTTTTCGCCTCGTACTTACAAGACGTACGGAGACAAATGGAAAGTTTGCAATAAATTGGAAGTTTGAATTGACCTATGTTAGCGGCAGCACAGGGATCCACCACACTTTTCTGTCTTTTACTTGTAAGGGCACAAATGGACAGTTTTACTGAAGGATCTAACTAGCGATGAGCGAGCACTACCATGCTTGGGTGCTCGAAACAAGCAGTTGGTACCGAGTATAATGGAAACCATGGGGGAAAAAAAGTATTTTTTGGAACAATTCATCCTTTGACTCCAATTATACGCAGTAAATTTGACTCAAGCCCGTCCTAGCATTCAACTGCTCATTACAAGTACCCGAGCATGGAAGTGCTCACTCATCACTAGATCTGACTACACCATGACTATTTTCAGTCTGTTACCATAGAAACACTATTTTGCATAGCGGCAATCAGGGCAAGAAGTATTGTCAATTAAGAATATTTACAAAGTTGCCTTGTTTTATTTTAAATGCATTGGATCAAAAAATAAATAAAACATTGTAAAAGATGAAATAGCATTTATATAGTCACTGCACTTTTGGACAACTTGATCCAGTTTGATAGGGAATATGATAAATCTACATATCTTTTTAGTCAACAATTAAGTTGTTATACCCCACGGGGAGGGGGGGGGGGTGGGAGAATCATCCCAAAGTATTTCACTTCTGGTTAATGTTCTGACAAATGTCTGTTGTCAAACGTAATCCCATTTACACATCAGAAACACATTATAAAAAGGTGGAGCAGGGCCTTTGTCTCTACTGGAAGTTGGTGCAGGCTTTGACTCTCTACAGGAATTTGGATCAGGCTTTGACTCTCTGCAGGATGTTGGGGCAGGCTTTCATTCTCTACAGGAAGTTGGGGTAGGGCTTTGATTATCTACAGGATGTTGGGGCAGGGCTTTCATTCTCTACAGGAAGTTGGGGTAGGGCTTTCATGCTCTACAGGATGTTGGGGCAGGCTTTGACTTTCTACAGGAAGTTTGGGTAGGGCTTTCATGCTCTACAGGATGTTGGGGCAGGCTTTGACTCTCTACAGGATGTTGGGCAGGGTTTTCATTCTCTACAGGAAGTTGGGGTAGGGCTTTCATTCTCTACAGGATGTTGGGGCAGGGCTTTCATTCTCTACAGGAAGTTGGGGTAGGGCTTTGATTCTCTGCAGGAAGTTGGGGCAGGCTTTGACTCTCTACAGGATGTTCAGGCAGGCTTTGACTCTCTACAGGATGTTGGGGCAGGCTTTGACTCTCTACAGGATGTTGGGGCAGGGTTTTCATTCTCTACAGGAAGTTGGGGTAGGGCTTTCATTCTCTACAGGAAGTTGGGGTAGGGCTTTGATTCTCTGCAGGAAGTTGGGGCAGGCTTTGACTCTCTACAGGATGTTCAGGCAGGCTTTGACTCTCTACAGGATGTTGGGGCAGGCTTTGACTTTCTACAGGAAGTTTGGGTAGGGCTTTCACTCTCTACAGGATGTTGGGGCAGGCTTTGACTCTCTACAGGATGTTGGGGCAGGGCTTTCATTCTCTACAGGAAGTTGGGGTAGGGCTTTCATTCTCTACAGGATGTTGGGGCAGGGCTTTCATTCTCTACAGGAAGTTGGGGTAGGGCTTTGATTCTCTGCAGGAAGTTGGGGCAGGCTTTGACTCTCTACAGGATGTTCAGGCAGGCTTTGACTTTCTACAGGAAGTTTGGGTAGGGCTTTCACTCTCTACAGGATGTTGGGGCAGGCTTTGACTCTCTACAGGATGTTGGGGCAGGGCTTTCATTCTCTACAGGAAGTTGGGGTAGGGCTTTGATTCTCTACAGGATGTTGGGGCAGACTTTGACTCTCTGCAGGATGTTGGGGCAGGCTTTCATTCTCTACAGAAAGTTGGGGTAGGACTTTCTACAGGAAGTTGGGATAGGGCTTTGATTCCCTACAGGAAGGGTTTTGACTCTCTACAGGAAGTTGGGGCAGGGCTTTCATTCTCTTCAGGAAGTTGGGGCAGGCTTCGACTCTCTAAAGGATGTTGGGGCAGGCTTTGACTCTCTACAGGATGTTGGGGCAGGCTTTGACTCTCTACAGGATGTTGGGGCAGGCTTTGACTCTCTACAGGATGTTGGGGCAGGCTTTGACTCTCTACAGGATGTTGGGGCAGGCTTTGACTCTCTAGAGGATGTTGGGGCAGGCTTTGACTCTCTACAGGATGTTGGGGCAGGCTTTGACTCTCTACAGGATGTTGGGGCAGGGCTTTCATTCTCTACAGAAAATTGGGGTAGGGCTTTCATTCTCTACAGGAAGGGTTTTGATTCTCTACAGGAAGTTGGGGCGAGTTTTGATTATTTACAGGAAGTTGGGGCAGTGCTTTAATTCTCTACTGGAAGTTGGGGTAGGATTTGATTCTCTACAGGAAGTTGGGGAAAGGTTTTTACACTCCGCTCCTGGTCTCCTGTCTGTTTAACTACATACATGCTTACCAGATGGAGGCTTTCAGTTGAGGGCAGAAAACCATTAGATTGTAGCAGGTGCAACACATGCTAACTGAGACAAAAGGAAGTTCTAGCACCCATGGAGTTGGCAGAATACAGATTAAAAACTGCCCACTCCAGAAGAGTTAATAGTAAATTACAGAGATGGAGACAGTTCCTTTGCATATTAAACTAGTATGTACACCAAAAATAGTTTTAAAGGGGTTGTCCATGGCACAAGCAATCTCACCTCATTCCTCATGGTTGCCCCCATTAAAATAAAGCCTTTACTCACATCCCGTTCCAATGGTTCCAAGCACTCATGTTCACGGGGCTCATGTGAGATTGGGATGTCATGTGAGCCCGCATCCAAACATTGCCATCCTCACTGTTCCCGCCTTTGAAAGTATGAGTAGTTAACAGGATGTGGTTTGTCAGCCACATTTCTCCATTCCTGTTGATTACTTGTCTGTCAGCAGGAAGAGTGAAGCCTGCGGTGATTGGGTACAGGGTTCGTGTGACTTCACAACCTCATGCAAGACCCGGGAGAGCAAGTGCCAACACCAATGGAACTCTGCATGGGAGGGGAGTATAAGCTTTTTTTTTTATTTTAATGGGGGCAATCTTGGGGAATGAGAATAAGTTGCCCATGTATTGGACAGCCCCTTTAAGAACTGACCACTCAAAGAGAGTGTATAGAAGTGAAGCATAGCAGAATTGGGGCACTTGCTGGATATATTAAACTTGTTGGGAACAATGGCAGCAAGACAAGGTTTTCCTACAAATTTTATATGAAAGGATAGGTACACTTTAAGGACTAAAAACTGAAAGACAAAGGAGTGTAAATAGGGTCTTATCTGGATAGAAAAACAGGGATGAAACAAAGATAGGATTACCGTGTGTGATTCCGAGAGCCACAAGCCACTATACTGAAAAAAGGAAACAAGGAGCATAACGTGAAAACCTGATGGTCTAGTGGGATTATTTTAGATTGGGGGGAAAAGTGGCCACTCACCTAAAGGGGTTGTTCACCACCACTATACTAACTTAGAAAACATGGCTGCATAGGATAAAACAGTAGGCGGTTGCAGAAAGGGTTAACTCCGCACTGCTGTGAAAAATTACATACGGAGGAGAATATTCAATAGTGATTTTATTGGTAAACGCATTTCAGAGATACTGCCTCCTTCATGACAAAATCACATAAAATAATGAGTGCAAGCAACAATCTTTAATGGTATACCTTTAAATCCTTGTTTTAAAGGAAAAATGGTGAGCAGATAAAAGAATGGAGAATAATAAAGTGACAAAAGTGTATAGAACATGTTTGAAATGAATACCTAATTTATGGTCATAAAACTGTTCATAATAAATGAGAAAAATATGGACAAATAAGAAATTCTGCTTTCTTTTATATATACATTTTTTGGACTTTTGATTATTTTTGTAACGTTCCCTTATTTATTAGGAACAGTATTAGGACCATAACTTAGATATGAATGTATGTACATGTTTTCTATACTCGTCACTTTATTATTCTCTATTCCTTTACTGCACACCCCCTCAGTGACTTCAAGGTATACATCTCGTTAATGTGTGTTTTGTGCGCTCATTTTACGTAATTTTGTCCTGAAGGACGAGAAAGTACCTCCAAAACGCGTTGACCTCTAAAATCACTTGAATATTTTCCTCTACATGTCATATTTGCACGGCAGTGCTGTGTTAACCCTTTCTGCAACCACATAATCGGATCGAATGGCAATATCTTGTATTTATTCTTTTCTCGGCAACACGGAGTTAAGTCAACCATTGCGATGAATTCAGACAACTTTCTCTTTTTCCATTGCATGCGTGGACATAATAGCACAATTTTAATCAAGAGTCAGTGTCATATTTAGTGAAGGCCTTTAAGTTAAGGAGACAAATCCAAGGCTTGCGATCAAACCACAGTGGTCTGTTTCACATAGGCCAGTATACGAGTCTCCATTCAGACTAATGCTGCGGCCAATTTGGACAGAATCCGCCCCATTGTTCCCCTCGGTTATACCTATGGGGCTTTGCTGTGCTTATTTAATAATTGTAGTTTAGAATTTCACGGCTCGCATTTTGTGTGCGTCCAGTTCTAACCTATGAGTCACTCTGCTTCCAGGGGAGCTGCCGCTTGACAGGTTTAGTGCGCACTGGAGTCGAATCCGAGCTTAATCAGAGATTATGGGCCAGATGATGGAGTTCATATGTTTGCATGTGTAGTACATCTGTACAATCATGCTCTGTGCAAATGACATCGGACTTGTGCACTCCAGGGACAATTTAATCCTTTTTTAATAAGTCCATATTAGGTTTTAAGATACTTTGCAGGCTGTATATTAATCCACAGATAGATGTGTTGAGTCAAAGAGATCCTGTTGCCAAGTTTTATTATGCCGTTTGTTTAGTTATAGCATAGCGCTTTGCCTCTCGGTTTCCGTAGGAAAGGTCTAGAGAGCTGATTGTACTCACTGTATACAGTAGGGCACATTTACTAAAGCAGCCTATCTTTTAGACAGTGAAACGAAGATGAGATGGGACTTAAAATGTGCAAGATTTATTAACCATGCCTGTCGTGCCTGGTGCCAGTCTCAGATGGCACACAGTAATTACAAACTGTTGCTCCTGCTGGTGATTCTGTAGCTTCACCTGACCCAACTGGTTAATGTACAGAGTAAGATTTCTAGTGGTGTTGTCCCTAGTGCAGTGATGACTAACCTATGACATGCGTGTCAGCAGTGACACACCAAGGCGTTTTTTGCCATCATGCGTGTCATAGCTAAGTTTCCCCCTCTGCCCGCCGCTGATAACATAATTAGCTCCACTGCTTTACCATACTGCTCTTGTCCTGCCTTCGGATGCTGATCTGACACTATGATTGCAAACAGTGTCAATCAAAGCATCAGCACCCAGAGGCGGGACAAGGCGGCACATAATGAAGATGACAATCAAAGTGTCAGCATCCCATCTCCGGATGCTGACTTTTATTGACACTGACTGCATGCAATCTCAGTATCAGCATCCGAAGGTGGGACAAGGTGGCACGGTAATGTAGCAGAGCTAATTATGTTATCAGCGGCAGGCTGCTGACACTTTGAGAGATGAAGAGGAACGACGGATAGGTGAGTTATACTGTTTAATATTTTTGTGTGAGCACTAGGATGGGGGCCATATCCAGGATGGGGGGGGTGCTATAACACAGTATGGGGAGCTATATCCAGGATAAGGGTCTTTATACCTGGATGGGGGCCATATCCAGGACGGGGGCGCTATATCCCAGCATGGGGGCTATATACCAGGATGGGGGATGCTATATCCCAGCATGGTGACTATGTCCAGGATAAGGGGCTATATACCAAAATGTGGGCCAAATCCAGTATGGAGGTAATGTATCAGGATGGGGGGTGCTATATCCCAGTGTGGGGGCTATAACCAGGATAAGGGGCTGTATACCAGAATGTGGGCCATATCCAGGATGGGGGTAATGTACCAGGATGGCAGCTATATCCAGCATAAGGAGCTATATACCAGAATAGGGCCATATCCAGGATGGGGGGTAATGTACCAGAATGGGGGGGTTGCTATATCCCAATGTAGTGGCTATATGCAGGATAAGGGGCTATATACCAGTGGGGGCCATATCTAGGATGGGGGGTTGCTATATTTCCCAATGTGGGGGCTATATCCAAGATAAGGGGCTATATACGAGAATGGGAGCCATATCCAAGATGGGTGGGTAATGTAAAAGGATGACGGGGTGTTATATCATCCTAGTATATATCAGTACAGGGCAATATCCAGCATAAGGGGCTATATACTAGTATGGGGGGTAATGTACCAGGATGGGTGGTGGCTATATCCAGGACAAGGGGCTATTTACCAGAATAGATGCCATATCCAGGATGGGGATAATGAACCAGGATGGGGGCTATATCCAGCATAAGGGGCTATATACCAGAATGGGGGCCAATATCCAGGATAACTTTTTGTTATTACAACTACAAACATCAGAAAATTATGTTTGTTTTTTTTTGGAAGTGACACACCACACAAGTTATGGTCGGTTTTTCGAAGAATTTTTACACACCGAGCTCAAAAGGTTGACCATCAATGCCCTAGTTCCTCCTGTCCAGGCTGGAATAACTAACTACAGGACTAAGAGAATACAACTCGGATCTGGCTTCCTAATCGGCCATCAAGTGTTCCTCGAACCTTTTTAAGAATCAGGGGAAAGGGAAAGAGCTCTATAATACTGAATCAGGAAGGCGTAAAGAGATAGAAAGGATCCCTGAAAACATAACACCATGAAAGCAAACGGAAAAAGTGAAATACAGCTGCTGGAAAGAAATGCCTCCAAACTTAAGATAGGACAGACAGAATAAACAGCGGAGATAAATAACTTGGTTGATATCAATCAGAATGGCAGAAATCCCACAGCTTTATAACTAACTCAGAAGAATATCTCCAGCAGGAAAGATCAGCCAGGAGAAGGTTTAAATAGCTGCACCCAAAAAATGATAGAAAACTGCGGTCAGGCGGAGCACTTGGCACACAAAAGAGAGAAAAAGGTTAATGTAAATATACAGACCTTTATTTTGAATGCTACACACAACGCGTTTCGACGGCTGAATACCACCTTCATCATGGTATATATACATTAACCTTTTGCCCTTTTCTGTGTACCCATCGCTCTGCCTGACTGCACTTTTCTCTTCATTTATCAATACCCTTCTGTGAGGGCTGTGGATGGAGGACCAAAAGGCATCAATACTAGGAGACCTGCAGGACCTTTGGTGATGTGTTTCCAGTCACATGACAGTTTGGAATCCACGCACCATAGCCCGACTCCACACTAACTACAGGATTCTCCTGAGGTTGTGCAAGGGTGCACAACCCGGATAGGTGGGTGGATCCCTGCTCTAATAGAAACCTCACTAGACTACCAGGTATAACTATGAGCGCCCCCTGCTTGGTTTATTCTCTGTCCCAAAAGGGGATAGGGCAGACAAAATTAACAAATAAAAACAACTGTTGTCCAAAGAGGAAAACAAGGATAATAGATAAGAAACAGAACCCACTGTGGCTCAGAGAAGAAAGCAAATCACACAACACAGGCTCGCCTGTTCGAAACCCAAGGCATAACAGAGTAGCTGATTCCCTCCTGCTCCGCTTTCTTGATGAGGAGTGAGTATCGACATCATGGTGAATGAAAGCCAGGTCCAGGCTGCCTAACTGTGAGTCATCGGCTGTCAATCAACATTATGTCAACAGTCATGCCCAGTCAACAGATCAGACCGGAAGAAGAGCTGCTTTGTTGATGTGAAGTAGCTGAATCGCTGGTAGGAATGGTCCGTGACTGCTCTGAGTCGGTGCCAGGTAGAACAATGAGGTAGTTAGGATCTACCTGCCTGTTAGTTGTTAGGCCTATAGTAAAAAAAAAAAGAATAATCTTGGAAGGACAAAACAAAAACAAAAGCACAAAAAATGAAGCCGATCTGCATTTGCCCCAATGGTGGAGAGCAAGTGCAGAGCGCTAGTGTGCACAGAATGACCAAAATCAGCTATACATAAGTTTTTTTTGTGACTTGGCCTCTTGTTATTTAAGGTAGTACACAAATTCTTTGTATGATCTTCCTCATTTCTGCAAGACAACATTAAAATTTCACACAGAGGGAACACATCTTAATGTTGACTCCTTCTGACCTTACATACAAACACCTTGTGTCTTAAGCACAGGAAATTGCAGGAAAATTACAGTTGTACCCGCCAGCCGCAAACATATTGGATTTTTGCACAATATATGCTCTCACAGGAAGGCTCGGAAGAGATTGTGCATCTATACATACTGAATTTATTATGATTAGGAAAAAAATAAACAAAAAACCATAAAAAGGCAATCAATAATAAATTCTCTTTTTGGTGGTCAGTCTGTAGACTTACGTCACTCATCCAAGGAATGAAGGAGGTGTTATAAAGCTTTTGAGAAATATTGCTGGGTGTGCACTTTGCCCCAATGCCCAGGATCACTCCATGTCAGGTCATGCATTAGATTGGAGTCACGAATAAAGTGATTAATTATTTAATCAGGATGGTGTCAAAGCCACAAATGAGTTTTGCTAAATAGTAAAAGATGAAGTACGAGCTTCAATTCGAGATAGATGGTCTATTCTTAGAAGGCTGAATCAAGATTGGATCAGTTGGGCCCGACACTCCTGTCAATCACTTATAAAACTGGGGGCTCTGTCGATTCCTGGGCCCCCTTTATTGTCTATCAGACTCAGCTCATTTATAAGGAATGTTTCATCAGAAAATGACCCGTTGTTTACATCAGGTTTTTGCATTAATGGGGTTGTCCACTACCAGGACTACCTTTCTTAATCAACTTGTTTCCCGCAGTTAAAGGGGTTGTCTGGGATACTTATTAAAAAATAAAATAAGCCTAATCACTACCAGGCAGGCCACCTACCTGCCTGTTCTTCCTGGCATCATTCACCTCAGTTCACCCCCCCAGAACAGACAAGGCCGGGGCCAGCATGGAGGGGTAAATAGAGCAGAGACAGCTTTTCTGCTCTGCTCTGTAGAAGTGGACACATAGCCAACATCTTGCTGATTGACAGCTGGCTCCTCTCTACCTGATTGGAAGAGCTGTCAATAAAGGTGACGTTGGCTATGTGCCCGTCTACAGAGAAGTTGCCCCTTTGTAGACATGACATCAGCAGAAGCGGCAAAATCACCGACCAAAGCGGTTTCAGACCGCTCCATGTCGGCGTTGAACAGCATCAGGCACAAAAGGCAGCTAGATGTCAGCTACCTGCCTGTTAGTGCGTAGGCACATCTTTTTTTTTGATAACCATGGATAGCCCCTTTAAGGGGCCTTTCACACTTGCGTTTTTTTCCTGATTTGGAAGATCAGGAAAACACCTGATTCTTACAGGATTCATTTTTTTTGCCAATCCTCTTTAATGATTTCAGGAAAAAACATTAAGCAACAAGATTCTACCTGACAAAATTAAAGTAAATGTGCAAAATAATGTAAGAATTGGTTTTTTTCCTGATCTTCCAAATCAGGAAAAAAACGCAAGTGTGAAAGGCCTCTAAAATACCAAACCCTGTATTCACCCTTCTATCCTGCCACCGCTTCAGCTCTTTCAGTAACTGCAGCTTGGAGCTCACCTGACATTATGCGAGTCTAATCACCGCCAGCATTTTTCTCCCTGCCTTCAGACCAAACGAACTATCAACAGGATGCGAGTGCTGTGGCTGTCTGCCGATTCACTCCCTGTTGATTGCTCTTATGTCCATAGGCGGCTGGAACGAAGCCGACGGTAAGGCCTAGTTATCACACAGAATTTTTGCTGAATGTTTGACCTGCAGATTTGCCTGCATATATGCTAATTTATGCTAATCTCTTCCTGGGTTTTTGCTTAACATCAAAACCTATGGAATTTAAGGAAAAGCTGTCCACAAACATTGTTTTTTTGCTTGGTGCAGAAAGTGGAAGCACCACAGGTTTTGCTGCGTATTTGAAAGAATCTCCAGCAAAAACGCAAGAACCAAATCCGCAGCAAAACGCAGTAAAAATGCACCAAAAATGCAACAAATCTGCAGGAAAAAATGCAGCAAACCTCCTGCCATGAAGATGGCTGCCGGGTTGACTGACGCGTGTGAGAGAGCTCCAGGCATGTGGACACCATCCACATCATCTAACCTCATCTGTCCTCTACACACACACAGATCCTCATCATTGGCACCCACGTGCACCCCCAACCATCTGGGCCACATATTGAATCGGGGACCAACCAGATCGTGTGGCCAGCGGCTGTGACCGGCGGCTCTCCCATCTGGGCTTGCGACCTCGGCTCGACGACGCCTAGCCGCTGACCAGCAGCACCGTGACCCTCTTCGACCAGATCTTTCCTACCCAAAGGGCCCTTAGCATCGCCCGGGCGACCATCTCCTGCAGCTCCGCTGCAACCTCTGAGTGCCTCGATAGAAGAGCCCACATGAACCTGGCACCCACGCTATCTTGCCGTCGGCCCTCCCAGCAATGCTCCAGCAGGTCCTGCCTCCCCGCATCATCAATCCCACTGCTGATAACACGGGCGGCATCAAAGACTCCCAGTGGGTCCACCAGGTGAGCGGTACCCCCAGCTCACTCCCTCATAATTGGCCGGACCCCCACCCTGGCCTGACGGCCCGATCCCCTCCAGCTGCGGCCCTCTCTCTCGCAGCCTTCGGCCCAGTGCGAAGCCACCGGCATTCATCCGCATCTCCTTCCCGGTCCTGATTGGCACCGTCAGGCCTGGAGTTGGTTGCTCCACTCAATGCCACCGCACACCAGTGCTTGCCACCCCCGGGACTGCCGGCCTGCAACGAGGACTCCAGCAGGGTACCACGCAAATCAGGCTAGAGGGCCTGCCTTACACCTACCCCAGCACCCGCTATCAATCCACCACCAGTTGGCAAAGACAGCGACCAGCTCCCCTACTGCAACCTCGGCATCTTCACTCACCCCCATGCTGCCTCCGACCCCTCGCTGCACCTCACCCCTGGCCGCATCTCGCTCCTGGCTCCATCTTGTCCCTGGCTCCATCTCGTCACTAAATACACCTCGTCCCTGGATACACCTCATCTCTGACTGCATCTCATCCCTGAACACATCTCATCCCTGGCTGCATCCCATCCCTGGCCACAGCTCATCCCTGGCTGCATCTCATCCCTGGCATCATTTCATTTCTGGCTTCATCTCATCCCTGGCTTCATCTCATCCAAGTCCACATCTCACCCCTAGCTGCACCCCATCCTTGGTTACATCTCATCTCTGGCTACATCTCATCCCAGACAGCATCCCACCCTTGGCTGCTCCTCATCCCTGGCTGAATCTCATCCCTACGGCCAGCACCCTAACAAGTCCTTATCTACCTCACTCATCTCCGTGCTCCTTGAGACACTTGGCTACATCTCATCCCCCGTTGCATCTCATCCCTGCCTACACTTCATCCCTGTCCGCATCTCATCCCTGTCCGCATCTCATCCCTGTCCGCATCTCATCCCTGTCCGCATCTCATCCCTGTCCGCATCTCATCCCTGTCCGCATCTCATCCCTGACCGCATCTCATCCCTGACCGCATCTCATCCCTGACCGCATCTCATCCCTGACCGCATCTCATCCCTGACCGCATCTCATCCGTGACGGCCCTGACTTGATCTCACCCCGACTGCACCCCATCCCCTGCTGCACCTCACCCCCTGCTATACCTCAACTCGATGAACTGCATCCATAGCCAATACCTATAATGTTTCCTCTGCACCTTCACCCCTATTCTGCTTCATTTCCTACTAACCCCACGTATCCCCCCACCCACTAAGGAAGCAGTAATCTCTCCCTCCATCCTACCCATTCACCTTACCCCCTCCTCCGAACTGTTCCTTCACACGCAGTCCCTCGTTTCGAGACAAGCACACCCACCAAGGAAACTCCCTTGCTCCCACCTTCTAACACTCTTGCTACTTCTACTACTCGCAGGTAGATACAGTATAGGAGAAAAAGAGCCGGGGTTTGTCCGCGCTAGACCACAGGGAAAACCGAAGATGCAAGCAAACCTTTATTTACACTCAAGCCAACGCGTTTCGTGGCCACCTGGCCACTTCATCAGGGCAGCAATATCCAATACTTGCAGGTGACATATCCATGAATCCTGGTCCCCCCTACCAAGTTTCCTCAGTCACCTCTAACCCACACCCACTCCCCAACACAAATGTTCACAACCCCCAAAACCTTAAACTCATTCACCCAGCCCCCCCTCCCCCAGTCCCCCTACCTGGAGCACTTTGGAATGCTCGCTCGGTATGCAACAAACTCATTCATCAATGTCCTCTTCACCTCCAACAAACTCTCATTCCTTGGCATCACGGAAACATGGCTCACTCCTTCTGACACCGCCTCACCCGCTGTACTCTCCTATGGCGAACTCACTCTTTCCCACCCTCCCCTTCCCCCATCAACAAGCACGGTGGAGGTGTCTGCTTGCTCCTGTCCGACAGCTGCTCCTTCACCCCAATTACACTCCCGCCCTCTGTCTTCCTCCCCTCCTTTGAGGTGCGCACTGTCCGCATCTTCTCACCCTGCAATCTTCAGCTGGCTGTCAACTAACGCCCCCAGGATCCACCCCCACCTTTCTTGACCATTTCACCACTTGGCTTCTCCACCTCCTTTCTTCCGACATCCCCACTATCATCATGGGTGACCTCAACATCCCCATCGACACCACCCATTCTGCTGTCTCTAGACTCCTATCACTGACTACCTCCTTTGGGCTTTCCCAATGGATCTCCTTAGCCACTCAGAAGGATGCCCACACGCTCAACCTTGTCTTCACCCGCCTATGTTCCCTCACTGACCTCTCAAATTCACCCCTCCCCCTATCTGACCTCAACCTTCAGACTTTCTCCTCTCTCTCCGCAGAAACCTTAAGCTTATTGACTTTCATTCATTCTCTGAGTCCCTTCTCCCTCTTTTAGACATAGCTTCCACACATGACGCTGATGCTGCTGCCACCCTCTACAACACCACAATAATTACAGCCCACAATCAGGCCGCCCCCCTCACATACAATACAAGCAAATCCGCACACACAGGCAACCCTGGCTCACCACTAAAGAACTGCGTCGGGCGTCCAGGGCGGCTGAGCAGAGATGGAAGAAATCCCATTTCATGGCGCACTTCGCCATGTACAAACAGTCCCTCACTAATTTCAAAGCCACACTCACCGCCACAAAACACGCCTATTTCTTATCTCTAATAACCGCTATGTACCACAACCTCAAACTATTTAAAACTTTCAATTCTCTTCTCCGTCCCCCTGCACCTCCTCCTCCCTCTCCGCTCATCTCTGTCGACGACTTTGCTTCTTTCTTCAAAGACAAGATCAACAAAATCAGAGAAAGCTTTGACCCACTGTACCCTCAGCCCTCCACCATTTCTGCCCAACCCTCCTCATCCAAAGGAAGCTTTTCCAACATAAAAGATCAACTCTCCTCCCTTTTGTCACGATCTCACCTCACCCCCTGTACCCTTGACCCACTCCCCTCCCACCTCATTCCGAACCTCACCACAGTCCTCATCCCTGCCCTAACCCATCTTTTCAACTTATCACTCACTACCGGTATCTTCCCCATATACTACAAACACGCCCGATCATACCCATCCTCAAAAACCCTCCCTTGACCGAGCATCTGCCTCTAGCTACCACCCCATAGCTCTTCTCCCCTTCGCCTCAAAACTACTTGAACAACGCATCCATTCCACTCTGTTACCACTCCTCCTGCTCCCTCTTTGACCGCCTACAATCCGGCTTCAGATCCCATCACTCCACCGAAACAGCCCTAACCAAAGTCACCAACGTCTTACTGACCCCCAAGAGCAAGCGACACTACTTCGTCCTCCTCCTCCTTGACCTATCTGCCACCTTTGACACCGTAGACCATTCCCTACTACTAGAGATTCTGGAATCTCCTGGCATCACTGACCTAGCCCTCTCCTGGATCTCCTCATATCTAACGAATTGGACTTATCACCCACTCCCACTCCTATTCGCCCTACCCCTTATCTGTCTGTGTCCCCCATGGCTCAGTTCTGGGACCCCTAATCTTCTCCATCTACACCCTTGGCCTAGGACAACTCATTGAGTCCCACAGCCTTCAGTACCACCTCTACACTGACGACACCCAGATCTATCTGTCTGGGCCTGACATCACCTCCCTACTATCCAAAGTTCCACAATGCCTGTCCGCTATTCTCATCCTTCTTCTCAGCTCTCTTTCTAAAACTGAACATGGACAAAATAGAGATCATCGTATTTTCCCCCCCAAATCGCTTTTCCCCTCTACCAGACCTATTCATCAATGTCAACGACTGTTCACTCTCCCCAGTCCCCCACGCCAAGTGTCTCGGGGTAATCCTCGTCTTTTCCCTCTCCTTCAAACCCCACATCAAAGCCCTCGCCACCTCCTGCCGAGTCCAGCTCAAAAACATTTCCCGGATCCACACTTTGCTTGACCACAACACTGCTAAAACACTTATTCATGCTCTCATCATCTCCCACCTTGACTATTTCAACCTCCTGCTCACCGGACTCCCAGCTATCTCCCTTGCATCTCTTCAATCTATCCTCAACCCTCCTGCCCAACTAATCCACCTGTCTCACCCTCTACTCCTTACTCTCTCCCCTCTGACAAGCCTTTCATTGACTCCCCACTTCTCAGAGATCCTGGTTCAAAAGCCAAACCATGACATACAAAGCCATCCACAACCTGTACCCTCCATACATCTGACATGGTTCCCTGATACCCATCATCACACAACCTGTGGTCTTCCCAAGAGCTTTTTCTCTACTCCCCTCTTATTTCCTCCTCTCACAACCGCATTCAAGATTTCTCCCGTGCATCCGCTATACTCTGGAACGCTCTCCCCCAACACATCAGACACTCGCCGACCCTGGCAACCTTGAAAAGGAACCTGAAGACACACCTCTTCCGACAAGCCTAAAACCTACATTGAGACCCGGTCCACCGCACTGTCTCACGACCGACACTACCCCAGCCTACTGTATCCCCACCCATCCCACGTAGATTAAGCCCTCGTGGACAGGATCCTCTCCCCTCCTATACCTGTATGTCTCGTTTGTCCATACTGTACTTGTCCTTGTCTGCCCTTTCCATATGTAAAGCGCCATGGAAACAAAGGGCGCTATATAAATAAATAATGAATAAAAAGGATTTGTAGCAGATTTGCTGTGGATCTGTTCCCTGCAAAAACCAACGTGTCTGGACATAGCCTAATTGGGTAATGTCACTTGAGTCCTGAGCTGCGGTAGCCAACAGCACTGGAATGGCAGCAGCACTTAAGGAGAGTACAGGGTTTAATATTTTAACTGCAGAGAACAAGTTGATTTAGAAGGGGTTGTCCTCGAAGTGAACTACCCCTACAGTGATACTTCGGTTTTCATTGATAATCCATCCAAAATCAATCAGCCAAAACTGAAACCGAATAAAACCGAGGCAATTATTTCTATAGGAATCAATGTAATCCAATTAATTTGTTTTAGACACTCCAAAATACATACCAAAAACACATTTCATACAGAATAAAGAGAGTGTTTAATACTTGAAACATTAAGAAATTAATATAAAATGAATATAAAAGACTAATGTAAAGAACAAACATGTAACATGGCATTTATGTTTCTGTTGAGGAGAGCCAAATGATCAAATACTTAATTAACCTCAAGACATAGGAGATTGAGAGGCATGGTCCATAAAATGTATTACGGTATATTACATTACATAAACTTGTATAGATAAAAAGATGGCTGCCATTTCCTGCTTCATCGCACCATGCCCTGTTCCGTGCGGAAGCTGGATTCCATAGAACGACTAACCCATCCTGATGACCTCATGGACCAACCCATGGAGTAGCCCATTGTCCAACCCACTAACTAATGAATACAGCCAAGTATTCTCATTGTAGGGCTGGCCGAGCCCCTTCCTGAGTCTATATAATTCCATGCTCAGATAAATAAAGCACTTGGAGCTGTGCCATAGCCTCACCGAGGAGAGCTTACATCTCACTGTGTGTCTGATGTTATTCTTTCTTGCATGCACTCGGTCCATATCTACTAGGCCAGGAGCAGTCAACTAGCGAACCTTTCAAACTGTTCACACTAACATTTCTAAACACTCTTTTTGGCATATGGGGGACGGTGAGTAGGTCAGAGAGATGCAGATATTATTATTTGAAAGAGGAATCACTTGGATCCCTATTTTTTTCTTGCAAAATAAGCATTATGTCTTGTATGAACACTAATGAAAACCGAGACAACCAACGAAAACAGAGAAATTTTTCATGGAAAAAATCAAAGACAAACAGATGCTGTGACATCGGCTATTGTGATCCTGTAGAGAGTCCAAAAAAAGAAACAGCACGTGAATATTTTAATTAAACGAAGAATTTATTCATCCATCTAAAAATAAAATAAAATAGATGAATAAATTATTCGTTATATTGAATTATTCAGTTGCTGATTCTACTTTTGGACTATTCAGTTTTAAGCTTTTTGCACAGTGCACCTTTCAGGAGAGCTGACTACTTCCTTTATATTGTGATCCAGTGTTATCAGTGTGTACAGATGTGTTAGCTGTCATTGTAATCCTGCCTCTGCTGATCACGAAACTACTGTAAACTCTTCCTGAAATGAAATATTTTTAAATATTGGCAATATTTTTTTCCGATATCACGATCTTTGTTGAAAACAAAATTAGTAATTTTGCAAGTTTCACACTGGGGCTATTTTATATTCTTGCTTCCTATCCTTTCCGGAAGAATTTTCAGGAAGACTCCTTGTCTGGAGAGATATGATTACAATGACAGATAACACCTGCATACACAGCCGATAGAGTCCACCATTCAGAAAAGGCCAACTCTGCATCCCCTCCCTTTATTATAACCTTTGCACACACTCATTAGATGCTTCATTACAAAAGATAGGGTATAGATTGATTCCAATGCGTGAGAATAGTTGGGAATGAGTATTGGCTATGCCTGGAATTGCAGCTTAGTTTTATGTACTTAACTGGAACTGAGCACCAATGGTTGCAATACCTGGCACTGCCACTACAAAATGTGTGGCGCTGTCTGTGCATGGCCAATTAAGAGGAGACTCAGCACTTCCAAATAGCTGATAACGTTTCCCAAGATAAATCCCAAAATACCCCTTTACTAAAGATATAAATCTAATTATATATAGTACCAATAAGTCATACAGTAATGACATACAGTAGAGTATTGCCAGAAAACATCGGGTTGCTCTTTTTGCAAATATTCTGACCCGGATAGCACAAAACCGAATGCAACTCAATGCAAGCACATGATTACAGCTGTAACATGATTAAAATCATATAATATATAATTTTCCTTGTAGCCAAAGCTTTAAAGGGTAATTTTGAACTTGCCAAGTGATCATTAAAGGGTAGATGATACCTTACAGATTGTTGAGAGACCCTCATTGATACAGAGAATGGGGTTCTAGTCATTGTCTATGTGACTACCAGATAAAGCCAAGAAGAGAAATTCCGTTAGAATCGTAGGGGTCTCAGCAGTCGGACCCCAGTGATCAGCAAGGTAACACCTATACTGCGGAAAGGATTTACGGTACTGCCAAGAATATTTAAAGTGTATTAAGTAACATTCGTTTCTCTCCATAGAGTCTGCAGCGCAGATGACTGCTGCATGCAAATTATTCTGCAAATTATAGTTTTTAACAAACAAGGCAAAAAAGAGGTTCATTTAATATATACATTTTATTGAAAACATCTTAAAAACAAGAACAAGATAAAGAAAGTGGATTACAAAGTAGAAATAGCTGTAAAAATGAGGGCTATGTACCAAAACATCTGTCACAGGTTATACAAAAGCAAAAAGGCATACACCTGATAAGAGCTCAGAATAATGAGAAGCAAGGCGAAACGTGCGTTGGGGGGGGGTCACATTCTGCCTCTTTACCTTTCTTTATACTGATGATTCTCATGGGGATATGGGTCTCTATACTTCTATTTATTTTACACTCAGATGAGCTCTGGTCTATACCATAGTTATTGGTTATTACTATTAGGATTGCAACCTCCTAATACTATTGCACCTATACCTTCCTACCCATTTGTCTTGGCACTCTGATTTAGTGCTCTAATGTGTCTCTTTTTCTCTAAACATTTGGTGGGACTTTATCACATTGATTTTGTACACTTTTTAATATACAGTGCCTTGTGAAAGTATTCGGCCCCTTGAACTTTTCAACCTTTTGCCACATTTCAGGCTTCAAACAAAGATATAAATTAAAAATTTTCTCGTGAAGAATCAACAACAAGTGGGACACAATCGTGAAGTGGAACGAAATTTATTGGATATTTTACACTTTATAAACAAATAAACTGAAAAGTTGGGCGTGCAATATTATTCGGCACCTTGAGTTAATACTTTGTAGCGCCACCTTTTGCTGTGATTACAGCTGCAGTCTCTTGGGGTTTGTCTCTATCAGTTTTGCACATCCAGACACTGAAATTCTTGCCCATTTTTTCTTGCAGAACAGCTGGAGCTCAGTGAGGTTGGATGGAGAGCGTTTGTGAACAGCAGTTTTCAGCTCTTTCCATAGATTCTCCATTGGATTCAGGTCTGGACTGTGACTTGGCCATTCTAACACCTGGATACATTTAATTCTGAACCTTTCCATTGTAGATTTTGCACTCATAAGAAAGTATGAGATGGCACTCACCGTTTGTGGTGTTATAATCTCAGCTTTATTTAATCCGTGTAGGTTACAGGCAATGGTGGAGGGAGGGGGTGCGGAGGTGGACGGTGAGTGTCATCTCATACTTTCTTATGAGTGCATGGCCTTGTTTTCTGAGACTAGTGCAACACCGCTTAGCTCAGTGATGAGAAGGGGTCTGATAGTGGGCCAAGACTAGTGCCCGGGAATCTTGCTTTGGATAACATTGTAGATTTTGCTTTATGTTTGGAGTCATTGTCTTTTTGGAAGATAAATCTCCATCCCAGTCTCAGGTCTTTTGCAGACTCCAACAGGTTTTCTGCCAGAATGGTCCTGTATTTGGCTCCGTCCACCTTCCCATCAATTTTAACCATCTTCCCTGTCCCTGCTGAAGAAAAGCAGGCCCAAACCATGATGCTGCAACCACCATGTTTGACAGAGTGGATGGTGTTTTGAGGGTGATGAGCTGTGTTGCTTTGACGCCAAACATATTGTTTTGCATTGTGGCAAAAAGTTAGATTTTGGTTTCATCTGACCAGAGCACCGTATTCCACATGTTTGGTGTCTCCTAGGTGGCTAATGGCAAACTTCAAACGAGACTTTTTATGGATATCTTTGAGAAATGGCTTTTTCCTTGCCACTCTTCCATAAAAGCCAAATTTGTGCAGTGGACGACTGATTGCTGTCCTATGGACAGACTCTTCCACCTCAGCTGTAGATCTCTGGACCTATTGGCTGCATCTCTGATCAGTCTTCTCCTTGTTCGAGATGAAAGTTTAGAGGGACGGCCGGGTCTTGGTAGATTTGTAGTGGTCTGATACTCCTTCCATTTCAATATGATTGCTTGCACAGTGCTCCTTGAGATGTTTAAAACTTGGGAAACATTTTTGTATCCAAATCCAGCTTTAAACTTCTCCACAACAGTATCTCGGACCTGCCTGGTGTGTTCCTTGGTCTTCATGATGCTCTCTGCACTTGAAACAGAACCCTGAGACTATCACAGAGCAGGTGCATTTATACGGAGGCTTGATTACACACAAGTGGATTCTATTTATCATTGCCAGTCATTTAAGACAACATTGGATCATTCAGAGATCCTCACTGAACTTCTGGAGTGAGTTTGCTGCACTGAAAGTAAAGAGGCCAAATAATATTGTAAGCCCCACTTTTCAGTTTTTTATTTGTTAAAAAAGTTGATTTTTCTTGTTGATTCTACATGAAAAAATTAGAATTTATATATTTATGTTTGAAGCCTGAAATGTGTCAAAAGATTGAAAAGTTCAAGGGGGCCGAATACTTTCACAAGGCACTGTATGTGATATGCATGACTACAATTATTTGCTACCCATTGTGTTATGCACTTTATTTAATACTTTGATATCACAATTATATAATCATTAGCTCTTATGACTAGCATAAGTATAGAGGTCGTTCAAGGAATCCCATGCCCACTATGCTTAACCCAACTGCAGCGTTTTGACAGCTTAGGTGCGGGTTGCCGGTATTCCGCTCCTCCGCAGCATGTTCATTTCATTCTGCGGAGTTGGAAGCGTCTTCCATTGGGTGACTGCAGGGAGAAACCTCCCTGCACCTGCCGCAGACTGTGAATACAGGGCGGCTGCGGTCTCCCTGCGGCCACACGCTGGTTCCCTCAGGTCCGGAGGAGATGCATCCAACACAGCTCCTCCAGACAGTGAGCACATACCCTTATATCAAGAGGAATAATATACCCCTGAAAATCATCAGAATAAATATAGGTAAAGAGACAGAATGTGACACTACAACGCGTGTTTCGCTCTGCTTCTGATACTATAATCCTGAGCTCAGTTGTATTCCCTTATTGCTTTTGTATAATCTGTGACAGATGTCGTTTTTGGTGTATGTCCCTTATTCTTGTAGGAACGTCTGCTTTTTAATCAATTTTCTTAATACTTTTGTATTTTTAAGAATTTTTTCCATAAAATGTAAATATTTTCTGAACCCTTTTTTCTCTTTTACCTTGTACTTTCTGAACAATAATTTTTCAGAATTAGGGGATGAATTATACTATTGTGAGTTTTTTGAGAATCTGTGTATATATTGGACATTATTTATATACTATCTGAAGAGCCAGGCGTGTCCTAGGCATAGTAATTGTGGTTAGTCATAACAAAATGGAATAATTATTTTGCTATTTTGCTATGCACTTTAATACTTTGATATAATCGCACATAAAACCATTTCACATCATATAAACCGTGTTCCAAGTTATTATGCAAATTGGTTTTAAGTGTCATAGGGTTTTTTTTTTCTTCAGTGAAACCCATTGATGGTATTGTGTCTCAGGGTTCTTTGGATCACTGAAATCAATCTCAGATACCTGTGATAATTAGTTTGGCAGATGAGCCCAATAAAAAGAAAACTGGGTGTTCCACAATATTACGCAGGCCACAGTTTTCAAGTAAAAAAGGATCTCTCTGCTGCCCACAAGCAACAAATAGTGCAACGCCTTGGACAAGGGATGAAAAAATTAGATATTGCACAAAAACCTAAGCGTGATCATCGTTTTGTGAAGAGATTTGTAGCTGATTCTGAGCACAGACGAACCTCAAGGTGTAGGATCCTTCAAAGGCTTGCTGTGGTGCATAAACCTACTATTCGGCCACCCCTAAACAGTGCTCACAAGCAGAAATGGTTGCAGTGGGCCCAGATATATATGAAGACTAATTTTCAAACAGACTTGTTAACTGATGAGTGCCGAGCAACCCTGGATGGTCCAGATGAATAGAGTAGTGGATGACCACCATGTCCCAACAAGGCTGCGATGTCAGTAAGGAGGTGGAGGAGTCTGTTTTGGGCTGGAATCATTGGGAAACAGCTGGTAGGCCCCTTTTAGGTTCCTGAAGGTGTGAAAATGACCTCAGGAAAGTATATAGAGTTTCTGACTGACAACTTTCTTCCATGGCACAAAAAGCAAAAACGTGCCTTCAGGAGCAAAATCATCTTCATGCATGACAATGCACCATCTCATGCAGCAAAGAATACCTCTGTGTCAATGGCTGCTATGGGCATAAAAGGAGATAAACTCATGGTGTGGCCACTATCTTCCCCTGACCTCAACCCTATAGAGAACCTTAGGAATATAATCAAGCAAAAGATCTATGAGGGTGGGAGGCAGTTCACATGAAAACAGCAGCTCTGGGAGGCTATTCTGACATCATGCAAAGAAATACAAGCAGAAACTCTCCAGAAACTCACAAGTTCAATGGATGCTAGAATTGTGAAGGTGATATCAAAGGGTTCCTATGTTAGCATGTAACTTAGCCTGTTAGGATGTTTTGGAGTTAAATAGCTTTTTATTTCAGTGAATGTGACCTCCTAATGCTGCAAATTCAACAAATGAGCATTTTCAGTTCTTTCAAACATTTCAAATGTTTAGAAACTCTACTGTGCCTAATAATTTGGAACCGTGCATTTAGAGTTTTCTTTAATTTTGAAGATTATACTGTTATCATTGGGAGGTTTCTCATATAAAATTCAATGTGTACTCTAACGGGTGATGACTTATTACACTGACTGTCATTTGCACCGACCATTTAGGAAAATCAGAGAAAAAGAACATTTGCATAATAATTTGGAACATGGTATATATAACACTACAGATTTGCAACACAAATTACCTAAATGATTACCCAAGTAATGATGGCAGAAAAATGGCACACACTGAGGCATAACTCAGTGAAGCAGCAGCCACACAAACCCCAAATCAACTAAAACACCTCTTTTCTATTCTTTTAACAACCTGCCGTACACAGCCCCCTGTATACAGGAGGAGCATGTAATTATGCCTAGGGGTAATTACATTAAAGGGAACCTGTCAGCTAGTTTATGCCCCCACAGCTATCAGTGTCTGTACCTGTCGCTCCATAATACTATTCTAACCATCCCTGTCTGAGCTAAAAGTTCTCTGTGTAAAAAGACCTGTGTGATGTCACAATCATGTGACCATAGTAGGCAGAGCAAAGCAAGCAAAATCATTATGGTCTACAGAGACTTTGTTCCACCTACAGTGCTGTGCAAATTAATTGGGACAAAGCATTTCTGTAAGTAAAACTGCAAGTTGGTTACCAGTCAATGATTCAAACCAGTTTTAACGGCTTTGAACAGGTGTGAGTGTACAACCTTGAGTAACAAAATGTGGTTTGACTGGTTTTAGTCAGAAAATAATAGCTACTGCCCCCTCAGCTTCAGCTGAGAGCTTGTTTCTGTGAGGAGTGATTTAGTGTACTTTTTCTCTGAGTGATTCGTGCCTGTAAAAATGGATGTTACTCCACGGAAGAGATCTAGAATTATTACTCTTAATGAACATACAAGTCTGACTGTAAGAGAAATCGCTTCCACCGTTGGTATTGGAAAATCTACCGTTTCAAGAATGATTCACACACACAATGAAATTGGATCATTTTCTCCAAAACGAAAAGGGAAATGTGGAAGAAAAAAGGAAAACGACTCCAAGAACTGAAAAACACTTATCAGAATTAGTACACACGAGACCTTAGGCTGTAGGTCTAGAGGGGATAAAAAAGCAGAAGGATACACTTCTGTTATCAGAATTAGTAAAACTAATGCAAGAAAAACAAGGAAAGTCTTGCTTTGTCACAATTAATTTGCGCAGCACTGTATTATAGTCACATGATTGTGACATCACACAGGTCCTTCTGGATGTTATGGAATGACTGGAATGACCCATGCACAGAGTTGATGCACAGGTGGGAGACAGCACAGGAGGATTATAGGCAAGAGGGGGCAGTTACAGGTGGAGGACAGGCACGAAGGGGCCGGCACAGGTGGGGGACAGGGACGGAGTGGACAGGCAAAGGCGTGAGGCACAGCGTATGTGGGACAGACACAGGGGGTGCACAGGGGAAGCGGCTCAGTGGGGGGCACAGCGTACAGGGGGGACAGGCACAGAGTAGAGACAGCGCACGGGGGAACAGGCGCAAAGAGAGAGGAGACACGGTGAAGAGGTAGGAGACAGGCACAGAGAGGGAGGAGACACTGTGTACAGAGAGGAGGCACAGCACACAGGGAAGACAGCTTGGGGGGAGACAGCGTACATGAGGAGAAGTCAGCACCTGCTCTCATAAGCCCTCAAATGAAAGTCGTGACCCAGAACAAGGCCAGAATGAGGCTCTCAGACATGGTGTGGTGGTATTTCTCCTTGTATTTGGTATTATTCTGTCACTATGTGGTGGTAATGTGCATTCTGATCATGGTGTGAAAACAAATAATAAAGTAGAGAAGGTCCCTAACAAGAAAGTCTACCTAGTCATGGTGGCAGGTTTAAAAAGGTTATGTTTTGGGCAAACAAAATCTAATAGCTGTTGTCATAAAAACTTAATCAGGACCTGCAGCTCCATTGCACCCTCTTATCCTGCTGGTCAAACCCGGTATTGCCAGAGGATAAGACAAGGAGCGCAGCTGCTCTAATTTATATTGTCTACTGTGGCACGTGATGCGACGAGATGTATATATACCACCAGTTCCTGCCAGGAACGTATATATACACCTTGATCCAGCCACCTTCAAGCCACAATATCACATAAATACAAAGCTGCCACCACGGACCTCTTTCATGTGGATCGGTAACCTGTTTGGTAACGTGAATTTGTGGAGAGGAACATATTCAGCTCGTTCATAGAACATAAAGAATGAAACTAGTAATTTATAAGTTTTATTCCAGAAAGTTGGCAGGGTGTACAAAAAGATATGCAAGATATCACAAAAGGGAAACTTACATATATGCATAAATACTTATTAAAATAAAAGGATTAAAAGGCTAAACCTGTGCCACGTTGTGACAATCGCAGATTTAGGGGGGGGGACGGCACCCCAGAAACGATAAAATGTGATAAGCCACAAAACCAGTAACGCCCACTTTGTTTACCTCACGTGTGGGCTGGGTTTCTTTGAACACCACCCAGTCTCCACAATTCTCAAAACCTCAATTTTTCCATATCTCCGGCTTGGACACTCCCACGTCAAAGATATGGACATCATGTTTTCTGTCGTGATTTTTGGTGCTGTTGGACTCCAAATATGATATGCCTGTGATATGCGGAAGGTCAGAACTCATTTCCCAGGTTTCTGACCCGTTTCCAGAAAAGTAAGATATACCATTAAATGCGCAAAAATGTAAGCATTTCAAAATATGATGTATGAAATTGTGACATGAATGTGCATTATTAAATTTGGCGTGACAACTTTGTAACTTAAGACAAAGGAATATCACATGGATGCTGGAGGAAGAACCAGTGCAAACCAGTTGACTTTCAGCTTAGCTTGGGTTTATGGCTTGGCTTAGTCGTAAAAGTTCCTGACTGGGGGGAAGCAGAGAGGAGATCTATGTAGCTCCATTATGAATGAAAAAGGGGCTAAGTATGTCAGCTCTGCTGTGTCTTCCAAAACAATCAAATATAATCCATATTTTCCTGACAGCTGTGTTTGTATGTGATCTAGTGTTTGATTGGAACAGTTAATATGTGATTGCTGAGGACGTGGTGCAAAGTGGAGTTTTTCCAATAGTGGGCAGTGGAGCTAGGTGGGAGTGGAGTCTCAGAAGGGCCCCAAAATTTGTCAGTGAGGGGCCCTGAAATTCCTTGTGGCAGCCCTAGGCATAGTAACTAACTGTTCTTAGTTATAACAAAATAGAATATTTATTGTGCAGATAAAAGTCAGAAAGTAATTAGGGGCGTGGCTATAAAGTGGCGTGTCTATGAAGAGACTGAACTATGTGTGGTCAAACAGTCAATAGGCCTTTTTTTTGGTCACTGACTAAGACGCGGGGTTAAAATCTCCCCCTAAAACATAGTGGTAGACGTTCCCTGAGTCAAATGGGTTGCGTGCAAAATTTGGTGATTGTAAATGCAATGGTGCGGGTTCCCTAAGTGGACATATACACATTCATACACCCAGCTTTATATATTAGATAACTATGTAAATGACAGTGTAGTAAGTGCCGTTCGTTGTGCTGTATTGTTGATTAGCAGTCGTTAAGGCCAGATTATCTACCGTAAGGGTAAAATCACATAGCTGCTTAATTTCTGCAATAGCAAATTTACAGGGGTAACATCAGCACTAAATTGTGAGGCTATCACTGCAGTTCCTGCTACACAAATGCTACGAATTTACTGCAGAATTCACACTTTGCTTTGGAAAGGGTTTATATCCACCGCTCTGGTCAATATATGTTGCTGGTCTATTCACCTTACATGCTCTGTACGAATCATCGCTTCCTGAACATTGTTAAGGAGTGACAAACCTTTAACACAGTCATGAGGTTTGACTCGCTTGTCTGGGATATCTAAGCCCATGTCTGTGGCACAATCTCAAAAATGTTCCAGCTCCAATAAAACTGGTAGAAATGTATTTTCATGCCAATCTACAGCATTTATCATCAAAATGCAAATGATCCAAGCTAATAAGGGTTCACACAATATAAACTGCTCAGAATGTCCCACAGATACAAAGTGGAATTTCAGGACAAAAAATACGCTTTGTATTTTTGTCCTACCATTTTGAATTAAATTATTTTAAATCTAATCACTGAATGGACAAAGAATCTGCAGTGGAAATTGCAGACTTCAAATATTAGAACAATTTAAGTATTGCAGATTTTATCCTGTGCAACGTGAAGAGTGAAATCCACAGTCCACACTAATCATGAGAAATAACAGGTATGAAAAATGTGAGTTTGTGAAAATGTTTTCAAATCCAATGACTGATTCTTGATTTCTTATTTCCTGATTAAAAAAAATAAAAAAAACCTTCTATTTTAAATCATCACATATGGATCGTGCACAAAATGAAAGTGAAATTATGTACAGCGCCTTGTGAAAGTATTTGGCCCCCTTGAACTTTTCAACCTTTTGCCACATTTCAGGCTTCATAAATAAAGATATAAATTCTAGTATTTTTGTGAAGAATCAACAAGTGGGACACAATCGTGAAGCAAATAAAAAACTGAAAAGTGGGGCGTGCAATATTATTCGGCCCCCTTGAGTTAATACTTTGTAGCGCCCCCTTTTACTGTGATTACAGCTGCAGTCTCTTGGGGATTGTCTCTATCAGTTTTGCACATCCAGAGACTGAATTTCTTGCCCATTCTTCCTTGCAGAACAGCTGGAGCTCAGTGAGGTTGTATGGAGAGCGTTTGTGAACAGCAGTTTTCAGCTCTTTCCACAGATTCTCCATTGGATTCAGGTCTGGACTGTGACTTGGCCATTCTAACACCTGGATACGTTTATTTTTGAACCATTCTATTGCAGATTTCCTGAGGAAGGTGCCAGGAAGGCACCGAAATGCGTAGGATGTAATAAAGGCTTTTGGATATACTTCATCTACTCGTGTATTTTCCTTGGAACAAGTGGATTTGGCAGCACGGACCATAGGACACCGTTTTTTCCCGTATTACTAAGTCGTGACAAGAGCTGCATAGAGCTGTGCAGCAGATGTAGCAGAGTGGGAGAAGAACAGGAAAAAGAACAGAGACCGCTAACAGGGAGGGCACCTCAACCTGGTGACCCAGAAGAGACAGAGAGAGGCCAAAGAATAGAGAGGATAACTGACTATCCTAGCCCAGTCCACAGAACCCGGAGTACCGGGTAGCTAAAAATGTATAAATATATATATAAAAATGTATATTTCCATATGTATACTGCATGTCTACCTTAGAGCATGAAAGGGCTCCTGGAAGCCCAAAATGCGTAACGTCTTATGGCCGTATGTCCCTTTTGTTTTTAACCATGTGAATGCACTATTTTAATGATTTTTTTAATAAATGGAATTGTAATTATTTCCTTTGAGGAGCTGGATTATTCCCATATGTTTTGTATAAAAATGTATCAAACGAATGAATGAATATTCTGCAACTTTATTGGAAAATACTTCTGGTGCCTTTTCCTATTCTCTTGATCCCGGCTGTGGACCCTCTGTAGAGCATCCAGCAATCGTCCCCCCATCATGGTCACGTTCAATCTACCTTGGTATTGTTATTCCATCTCTTTGATATCCTGATGAAATCTTTCTGCTTGCTCTTCGCTAACAGCACTGAGATTTTCAGGACAGTAGGCCAAATCGGAAAGTAAAAAAAGTAACTTCAAATTCATCTCAACCCAAGGTTTTGAGACGTTTCAGCATGTTCTCTTGAATTTTAGATCCTTATTTTTACCTTGAAATGTCTTCACAACATCTTTAAAATAATTTCCTCAACAGCTTTCATTTTTGTTTTGAACACATCGCCTTTCATGAGTTCCTGACTGTCCCGACCCACAAAAATGCCTTCCTTCAGTTTTGTTTTGGACAGTTCCTTAAACATGGTAGACTGGTAGTTAAAGGTCTCTCCTTCGGTAGATCTTTCCCAAACTGCTTCATCGGTCCAAGCTTAATGTGGAGTTTGTCAGAAGATCTTTAGTGGGATCATCTAAACTTTCTGCAACTATGTTCTTGAGTCCTGGTTGCAAAAATGATCTCATTGGCCTACTGACTCCAGTGATGAATTCTACCCTGGCTGTCCCATTCACAAATGTCTACTTCGTAAACATTCCAAAGAGGAAAGAGAATGGTCAGATCACCACATATTGACCATCCTTGTAGTTAAGTGTCTTGAGAATAAAGTCTAAATTCTAATAGCACAGAATGCCCTTCAGGGACTGATCATACTTGCCACCATTGTGCAGGAGCAGCTTTCAGATGTGTTTTTTTTTCCTTTGGCCAAATCAGTATACAGTCTCCATTCACATTGTATTCAATGTTAACTTTTTCCATCAGCTCAAGAACATCACTAATACACTAGAGCACCATCTTGAGAAAAATATGGAAGGAATTCATTTTCTCTGCTTTTGAACCATGAAAATCAGGTACCAGGTGCTAGCTGGTTCTTTTGCTTTAGTCTAGAGCCTAAAGGTTCTGTACACTGAAGTCAGTGTTTGTGCACAGTGATGCAATTTTTTCAAGGTTTTTCCTGAGTTCAGCAATTGAAAGTATATAAACATGTCACAAATGCGTTATGGCTGCATGTTACCAAAGGAAAATTTGGGTTTCCGATAGTCACAACGTTTAGCTGATCGCAATTGCTTTTTAGAGCCCACTCGTCTTTTATCCCGAGGCGAAGCTTATTCAATTCCATTCAGTGCTGAATTCTATTCAGGTGGGATTAGTCAATTCGTTATCTCAGCTGCAGCCACTCCCTTCCGCTATAGAAGCCTACTCCTCACATCTTCATATGCTGGCTATAGTTCATGCTATGCTGGCCTGAGGAGCTTTGGAGAAAGCAGAAGTTATCTTTTTAGCAGTTGCGGTGAAGACCCTTCGTGGAGAAGAATTGGAGTCTACGTTGAATCTGCTTTCCTGGTCTATCCCCCTGCATCATGTTGTATTTATATTAGTCGTAAGACTAGTGTCATGCTGGCACTATTCATGGCTAGTTCAGGGTCAGCAAGGGCATAGGCAAATGATTGCGCATGTGGGGGAAGGACCTGTCTAGGGACGTTTGGAAGCTCAGTGTCACGGGTGGCACGGATGACAGGGTGGAGGCCACGCGCAGACGATCCCAGCGTTTGGCCCATCAGCCATAATGGTGGAGGATGGTCCGTCTCTTTCAGGGGCATTTACCTTCTGTGTTGATGGAGAGAAGGTGTGATGAGATCTCTCTATTATGGGGAGACGGCTGTGGAGGTCTTGCGCTCGGTCTGGTTTTATCCACCAATGTTGTAGGTCACTAGGACCCAGCAGACTCCTTCCACCTTTATAAGGAGGTTCATTACCCTTCCTCGGTGCAGGTGATAGTTCCTTGTGCACACTTTATCCTTGCTCCAGCAGAAGCTGAGATTGTGGAGGTTGCTGTGTTCTGCTGTCAGATAAGTGTTTCCTTTTCCCAAATGTCTGTCTTCCCTGGTGTTTGTCTTTAGTTGATAGTGGAGGGGTCTAGTGAACCTCTCCATCTGATCCTTAGATAGGATAGATCTAGGATCAGAGAGGGACGAGGTTCGTGGTCGGCGACAGTTGAGGAGACTGTATAGGGACGTTAGGGCAGACAGGGTCGGCTCTAGGAAGTCTAGGGGTCACCGTCTCCTTCTTGTGCCCTTAGCATTAGGGACTCCTGATTCCCCCCCCCCCGTCGTTATCCTACGCTGGGTGTCTTCCCCACTCCCAGCGTGACACTCAGGGATCAGCCTGAGGCGAGTTCAGGTGGTGACCCCCCTCCTCTCTTTCAGAGCCTGCTTTGCATCTTTCCTGGTGTACCCATCATCTTGTGCCACACACCAAGAAGTCTCTTGCTTTGGCATGCTGTATCTTTTTAAACACAGTTAGCCGTGCAGACTTATGTAATCATTATAAATGATCAGGCTATGTACATGTGAAGTCTACAATACTAGTCAATTATTGCAGGAGAATTTTCTGCAGAGTGTAGATGAGAATTTATAAAAATTCATCCATAGACCAGCTACTTTAATATGCAGCAAAAAATGCAGATGATTTCTGGGCTGGAAAATCTTGAGTTTTTGACCGATGTGGATGTATCCTTGATGTTCCTTAGATAGTTTTGAGGTTTTTTATATAGATTTATTTTAATTTATTTGGTCTAGTAATTAGAGCTATTAATTCTACAGTGCTTTACAAATGTGATGTTCATTGTCCCCATTGGGGCTCACAATCTAAATTCCCTATCAGTTGTCTTTGGATTGTGGAAGGAAACCCACGCAAACATGGGGAGAACATACAAACTCCTTGCAGATTTTGTCCTTGATGGGATTGGAAACCAGGACTACAGCACTGCAAGAGTACAGTGCCAACCACTGAGCCACCGTATAGTGCTAACCACTGAGCCACTGTATAGTGCTAGCCACTGAGCCACTGTATAGTGCTAACCACTCAGCCACCGTATAGTGCTAACCACTGAGTCACCATATATAGTGCTAACCACTGAGCCACCGTATAGCGCTAGCCACTGAGCCACTGTATAGCGCTAACCACTGAGCCACTGTATAGTGCTAACCACTGAGGCACTGTATAGTGCTAACCACTGAGGCACTGTATAGTGCTAACCACTGAGCCACCGTGTAGTGCTAACCACTGAGCCACCGTATAGTGCTAACCACTGAGCCACTGTATAGTGCTAACCATTGAGCTCCCTATATAGTGCTAACCACTGGGCCACCGCATAGTGCTAACCACTGAGTTACCGTTCTGCCCACATTTGGTGAGAAATTAGATATCGTGATCGGGAGGGTCCAACACTTGGATGAGTTACCAGCTCTGTATGTATTCAGATTATGGAGTTAAACATCACAGCTTTGTAGACCAAGTAGTTTCCTTTGTCAGGGACTGTAGATGAGCTCCTAACTGAATGAAGCTGACCTGCAGTACCTGACAGTGGCCACAAAGCAGTTTACAGTGCTGTGGTGTTCATCTCCTTACTCAGTTTCCATATGCTTGCAACTCCTTTGTGGAGGTACCGGGTGTCGGACCCCCACCTAGACCTTTCCCAAGTCATAAGTCATCATGCTGGAATTCTGCACAACTCCTTTATCAGCTACTGACAACTGAAAAACTAAAGCTTTTTAGAAATTCCCTGTTTTACAGCATTCAGCCCTTCTTATAAGCAGCAGTCCAGCAGATGAGTGCATCGCGTGTTCTTGCTTTGTCATCTAACTTGTGTCTATATATAAACTCCATCAGGTTCTGTGTGGTGACACCACCCAGAGATTCTGTTCCATCTGCACTTTTATACCCTGGTTGCATGTTACAGACAGCGGAGCCATCATCATCCTCCATACCCACTTCCTATAATATGGAAGAACTGAAAGTCCTGACAGTTTAGTCATTTACTTTCCAGGACTCTAAAAAGTTCAGAAAAACAAATCTAATATTTGACACATTAAACAAATTACATGTATGTATATTAATATAGATAGATAGATAGATAGATAGATAGATAGATAGATAGATAGATAGATAGATAGATAGATATAGACATATAGATATATATGGCTCCCCACTGGTCGGGACGCCATGGAGGGGGTACTGCACCCAGTCCAGAGTGTGTAGTATCCCTGTGACCAGGGGACTGGGGTGTAAATCAGAGACCCTCACCTCACACATCCACACACCTTAGGTTAGGGGACCAATAGGGTTAACTGTTGCTAGGGAACTAGGCCTGGGGGGGAGGAGCTTAGATGGTAAAGTAGAAAGCGGGAAAGTTAGTCAGGAGGAGAAGGAGAAAGTCGTTGGAGGGAAACCGTGCGAGAAGCGCAGTGGAGGGAGCCTCAGGAGAGGTGGCCTGGGAACCGAACGGGATCCTAGGGTGATGAGGTACACCCGAATCCGTGCTGGTACGTCTACCGGACGGAGGGATCCAGTCTGACATCAGAGGGCCGGCTCCAAGGCAGTGAGGGTGTTCATCCCCAAGCTGCAGACACAGGACAGCACTTCAGAGGTTGCGACAACCCCGGCATAATTCCCCTAAGGCCCCCATGTAGGATCGAGGAGGCCCGGAGAGCGATAGACTCCAGGAGGGGGCCCAGAGGCAAAGACTCCAAAGGGGAGGCCCAGAGGTGACTACTCCACACCGGAGGTTCCGAGAGCTTTAGACTCCGTAAGGATCCGTGGGGACCGGCGGTGGGCTCTGTGCGCAGGAACGTAGGACTAAGGCAAAGCAGGCACATCACGGAGGGTCCCCTGTGAAACATCCTAATCCTCTGGTGACTACTCAGGCCTGTCGTACCCATGAACTGTGTGTGTAAAGACTGTTTTGCTGCCTGAGTTACCAGTAAAAGCCAGTCCAGAGACTAAGACCGTGTGGTGTGTGTTTATTGCTTGCGCAGGAGGAGCCATACTGCTGCTCACCGAGACTGTCAGCCTGCAGCTCCACCTGTCGAGCCACCTCCCTGTGTGAATTCTCCATTCTTTCATTGCTGCCCTGGGGATCCAGCTTCCCCTACATGGAGCGTTACGAACTAGCTGCCTCAACATCATCCCCGGGGGGCTGCAGCAGCGCCGGTATTGTTACCGAATACCATGGGTGGCGTCACAAACTCTTATTTATTTTTATTTTTAAAGTCCTTTTTAGTGACCACCAGGGCCAAAGGTCCAGGCACAGGCCGCCCGTGACATCCCCAAGTAAATCAAGGCCCAGAACCAGGTACCCCACGGCCATGGGGTGGGTCATATACATACAGTCATATGAAAAAGTTTGGGCACCCCTCTTAATCTTACTTTTTTTTTTTTTTTTTATTGTTTTTTTTTGCAACAGCTATTTCAGTGTGATATATGTAATAACTGATGGACACAGTAATATTTCAGGATTGAAATGAGGTTTATTGTACTAACCGAAAATGTGAAATATGCATCATTTAAAAAATTGACAGGTGCAAAAGTATGGGCACCTCAACAGAAAAGTGACACTAATATTTAGTAGATCCACCTTTTGCAAAAAATAACAACCTCTAGTCACTACCTGTAGCTGTTAATGAGTTCCTGGATCCTGGATGAAGGTATTTTTGACCATTCCTCTTTACAAAACAATTCCAGTTCAGTTAAGTTTGATGGTCGCCGAGCATGGACAGCCCGCTTCAAAACATCCCACAGATGTTCAATGATATTCAGGTCTGGGGACTGGGATGGCCATTCCAGAACATTGTAATTGTTCCTCTGCATGAATGCCTGAGTAGATTTGGAGCCGTGTTTTGGATAATTGTCTTGCTGAAAGATCCATCCCCGGCGTAACTTCAACTTTGACACTGATTCTTGAACATTATTCTCAAGAATCTGCTGATACTGAGTGGAATCCATGCGACCCTCAACTTTAACAAGATTCATTCCCGGTGCAGTCATTGGCCACACAGCCCCAAAGCATGATGGACCCTCCCCCAAATTTGACAGTGGGTAGCAAGTGTTTTTCTTGGAATACTGTGTTTTTGTGACGCCATGCATAACGCCTTGTTGTATGACTAAACAACTCCATCTTTGTTTCATCAGTCCACAGGACCTTCTTCCAAAATGGAACTGGCTTGTCCAAATGTGCTTTTGCATACCTCAGGCGACTCTGTTTGTGGCGTGCATGCAGAAACGGCTTCTTTCCCATCACTCTCCCATACAGCTTCTCCTTGTACAGTGTGCGCTGTATTGTTGACCGATGCACAGTGACACCATCTGCAGCAAGATGATGCTGCAGGTCTTTGGAGGTGGTCAGTGGATTGTTCTTGACTGTTCTCACCATTCTTCTTCTCTGCCTTTCTGATATTTTTGTTGGCCTGCCACTTCTGGCCTTTACAAGAACTGTCACTGTGGTCTTCCATTTTCTTACTATGTTCCTCACAGTGGAAACTGACAGCTTAAATCTCTGAGACAACTTTTTGTATCCTTCCCCTAAACAACTATGTTGAACAATCTTTTTTTTCAGATCATTTGAGAGCTGTTTTGAGGAGCCCATGGTGCCACTCCTCAGAGAAGATGCAACTAGGAGAACAACTTGCAAGTGGACACCTGAAATAGCTTTTCTCATGATTGGATACACCGGGCTATGAAGTACAAAGCTCAATGAGGTTACCAAACCAATTTAGTGCTTCAGTAAGTCAGTAAAATGTAGTTAGGAGTATTCAAATCATGAAAATCAGAAGGGTGGCCATACATTGGCACCTGTCAATTTTTGAAATAATGCATATTTCACATTTTTGGTTAGTACAATAAACCTCATTTCAAACCTGAAATATGACTGTGTCCATCAGTTATTACATATATCACACTGAAATAGCTGTTGCAAAAAAGCAATTTTTCAACAAAAAAAAAAAATTAAAAAAAATAAAGAGTAAGATTAAGAGGGGTGCCCAAACTTTTTCATATGACTGTATTATATATAATTCTTATTTTTTAAAGTAATAAATTTTGCATTTTGTACCTATTTTTTATACTTTAGTGTTCAGATGACATGGAAACTGATGATAGCAAGTCTGGCCCTGCGCAGGTTCCAATAAGTCTGGCACCGTAAATAATGTGATGACCATGGGGTTGTGAATTACCTTAGTCTGGCATCATGAATATCTTTATGAGTATGTTGTCACTGTATATTATATGGTAGGAGCAAAAAACACCCTTTAGGTATCAAAGTGACCCAATCAACCCACCACAATGGCTGTCAATACTCACATAATCAGAAATACATATTCCTCACCCCAGTGCCGTTTGTTGATATAGTGGAAGTTGTATGTTTACTTTTTGGAAGATCTTCAATCACAAAGATGAAAAAAGAACAATCTGTTAATTATCTAACTATTACCTCCTAATTACCGCAGCTTACACAGATTATTAAGAGTCTAATAAAACTCAGAAACATGTATTTTGTTTCCCGGGATGTCCTGTATTATGCTTTGTCAGCGTGAGTCCTGGATACAAAACAACTGGAGTCTTTCCGATGAGAACGCGCTTGTAAAGCCACGCAGGTGATGAGCCAGTTCGTACTAGCCCACAGATAGGGATTCAGCAGGGACGGGCTCGTCATTCCCATAATATATCATTCCATGGCTGCAGAACGAGTGATATTTCATTTTTAATCATCTCTTTACATACAGTGGGTGAAATAAGTATTGAACACAAACAATTTTTTAACTAAATATATTTCTAAAGATGCCATTGACATGAATTTCTCACCCAATGTCAATAACAACCCACCAGTCCACAAAGAAAAAGATGTCCATAAATTATGTATAATGATGAGAAATTACACAGGAAAAAAAGAACTAAAAAAACAAAATATCCAACAATACAAGCAAGGTAATGCCACAGAGACCGGATAAATAACATTTCACATTTATTGTTAAAAAATTTAAAAAAACAGCAGTAAGCGGCCAGATAGTCAATAGAATAAATCTGGGGGTGAGGAACAAACCGACACATTTCAGCTGTTGGATAGCCTTATTCATGGTGTTGCAAACACAGGAGGATGAAGGTAAGCTAACATCTAAGTTTTTTGTTTATGAAGAGGTACAAAAAGCCATTGAAAGTGATGACACTAGATGAAATCTATCAGTGATTAGAAATCAATCCTGCAATATAATGAAAAATAATATCAGCTGGTTCAATGGACGGCCTATAATAAGGTGCCTCATTACCAAAGTGCTACACAAGCAACATCTCATAATGGGTGTAAGGAATAAAGGTAGTTAGCAATATTCCTACAGCAGAGCCATGTTGTCAGATACCACCATATCTCCAAGGAGAGAGTTCCTCCTTTTGCCTGAGGTTTAATTATTCTCCTGTGTCTGCTAACTAACCTGAGGATACTAATTTCTTGCCAATTGGCTACACAATGGAGGTTTCCTAATAAATGCAGATTAAGGACACTTTGTAACCACAGGTATTATACAAAAGGAAGACCCCACCTGTGACGCTGCAAATATGTGTGAAAACTAATTTCCCTCTGACTGCAAGTTCAAAAGATGTGTCCCACACAGCCCAGACACAGGGGAGCCAAAGAATAAATCCTAGTACATGACACTTCACTCCCCTAAAAATGACAAGCATAAATATGGCATCTAGAGATGTAGATGATCATAACGCATATGGATGTGACCTTCGTAAGTACCCTAAACTTGATAATGGCCGGTGGGATGACTGCAAAGTGGTGGTGTATCGCACCATTAGAAAGCTAAATTCATAACCAAAAATATGAGAGCATTATCTTCCACATATGATGCTCCCAGGCAAAGTTACGACCCATAGTAGCTTTTGAATAATTCATACCACAACCCAGTGGGTGGGAACTGCAGAACAGCCCATGGGCCGGTGGTGGGCCACAGAGGGTCTGGTGTCTTACAGTATAAGAACTCCCGACCCCTGCTGGATTTTGTATTCTTATGAGGAGGCGTTATTACATCAAGTCGGAAACTTTGTTGGCTCCACACTGCCCCCCTTGTGGTGCCACCAGCATCAAGAAACCACTAAATGATCACATTTCTCTGTAATTCTGAATGTATCCATTTATTATTTGCATAACTGACTAATATCTGTAATATCTTTATAATACCTGTATATATTAATAACTAGTGTGCCCCTAAGGCGATTAAATATATAAATTTAATCTTGAGTCTTATGCTCGATCAAGAATCTCCACGTCCGTGTACTCATTTAACATTAACGCTACCTGGGTTTGTTTCTGACCCACTATAAGCCTGTTCACAGACCAGACTTATGTCAAATGAGAAACTGGTGGCAGCAATTAGTGCTTGTGTTATTCAGGGCCTCTATGAGCCGCTTTACACACACAGATATCTGTGACCAACTTCTGAACAGATCTCTGGTTGCAGTGAAATCATGGACACATTGCTCTATTTTGTACACAGCCACAAAATATAACAATGTGTCCATGATTTCACTGCAACCAGAGATCTGTTCAGAAGTTGGTCACAGAAGTTGGTGTGTGTAAAGCGGCCCTATCAGTGATGGGGTGGCGGTTATTACATGTGCTTCTGGCCTGGAGCTGGGAGACATATCTTATACTCATTGAGGGGGCGCTTTAAAGAGGACCTGTGACCCCCTGCTGCGTGGCAATCTAAATGCAGCACTGAATATCTCGGGGTACACAGCACACCGACGCATGGGGGGACCCTTCAGTGAATGCAGCAGACATGCTGCATACACTGAAGGGGTCCCCCATGTGCTTGTGTGCTGTGTACCCCGAGATATAGGCTTTGTAAAACTTACAGTTAGAAGCCATGGAGGTAGTCACTCGTGGCTGGAAAGAGCTTGATTGACTGTGGTCATTCCCTCCCCCTCTGCCCCTCTGTCTCTCTGTGTGCCGCCCCCTGCTGTCCTGTTTATGCTTTGTCAGGCAGGAATCAGGAGCCGACTTCAGGACAAATGATTTGCATGCTGTGAGTAACAGAGAAGAGGAGAGGAGGAGGCAGAGCCAGCACTGCAGAAGCAGCACACAGAGGCAATGGGGGATGGAATGGCCACCGTCAATCAAGCTCCCTCCAGCCACAGTGACTGCCTCCATGGCTTCTAAGTTTTGCAAAGGCTATATCTCCGGGTACACAGCACACAGACACATGGGGGACCTCTTCCCTGAATGCAGCAGACATGCTGCATTTAGATTGCCATGCAGCAGAGGGGTGACAGGTCCTCTTTAATAAACCTACACTGACATGGCAGCTGCGGTACCGCTTTTATCCTCAGGTAGTGCCCTCACTGGCCTGAGTTAAATAAGAGTTGCTATAGCGCTGCCAGGTTCGGTGGTAAATTTGTCACAATAGGTAAAACCAGTGAGCTGTCTCAAGACACTCAGGACATTATTGTTGCAAAACATACTGATGGCTTTAGTTACAGAAGAATTTGTAGACTACAATACGCTGCTATGCACTATTTCTGTTCTCTAGACAAACATTATTATTTTTCTTTCTATTTTCAGGACAAGCAGACAATTTTCTTCAAGCAAAAAAAAACCTTGTTTTAATTTCCAAAAATTTGAAGGGAAAAATAGCTTTTTAAAAAAAATGTGTAATGTTACATTTCAATTTCCTAATGTCTGCTAGAAGAAATCTGTCATTGATCTGGTTGGAGAGCCACAATTTTCCTATTGTTTTGGTTATGGTGACACACCCTCTGCTTGTGCACCCTTTCCCCACTAGCCTTAGGTGTTATAATAATAATAAAACTTTATTTGTATAGCGCCAACATATTCCGCAGCACTTTACAGTTCAATGGTACATTATACATATAAGAAAAATATACGATACAGAATGGGTAGGTAATACAGAACAGTAGTAACATACAATAAACAGACTCAACGTAGGAAATACAATAATAAGGCAAAAATTAAACGTGACCCTGCTCGAAGGAGCTTACAATCTAAGAATTGTTCTTTGTTAGCAGGTTCCTACTCGTCCATTCAAAAGGAGGTTTTTAAATCCAAAGAGAGGCTGTGGCTAATGGTATAGGTACCCAGTTAAGAGACATGCCTTGACATAGCTATTGAGCAGTTATGGATATGGCCATATTTACAAGCTACCGGTAAGTGTCTCATTTTTTTTTATATCTCCTTAGCTATAATGCTGTTTTACATCCCTTTAGATTATAAATTGCAAGTATTAGTATTTCAGAGTGCATCTGTCTTAGGGTACTGTCACGCATGGCGACTGCACCACCGATTTCTTAGGCGATGCAGGGGCGTGGCCTATTGGCACCTATACCGCCCCTGCATCGCCTAATGTAAATAGGCGATGGCGACGCCTTTTAGTGATCGCCTGGTTTCAGAGCAGTGCTCTGAAACCAGGCGGCCGATCTGGGGCGATGTGTACACATCGCCCCATGTAAACGGTCGACGGCAATCCGACAGGCGATGGGTGCTATAGGCTCCCATTGTACTGCATCGCCGCTTTGGTTTTGAGACACCCCGGCGGCGATGCCGCCTGTCAGATCGCCGGTGCATCACCGAAGGTGTCGTCCCATGTAAAAGGGGGACGGCAACGCTGGCGGGGCGCCAAAAACGTATGCGTTCCTGCCCGTCGCCACCGACATCTCCGATGCCGTCACACCGTGTGACGGTACCCTTATTGTTACCATTCATTTGGTTTGAGGCTGTTTTGGCAGGAGGCACATGTTATTCTGTTTGTTGCCATAGAAAAGGTTTCACCCAATAACTTTGCCTAAATTTTCTGAATGGGGTTGTGATACAAGACACAACCCTTAAAATCTACACCGAAGGCTGAAACAAGCAGTGTTATATGGTGGTCTGTCAATTAAATAACTGTCCTTGTACTAAACAGGGAATTTTAAGGGATTTTATCAATCACTATGGCTACCATGATGCCTAGAACCTGCACAAATCTTAAAGGAGCCCGTCTTGTGTTTAGGAGCTCCCCCCTTATCTTCAACTAAAAAATGCTGTTTGGGATTCTCAAAAAAAGAGCAGGAGTTGTACATAATTAAAACAAGGGCTTATGAAGACTGCCATTTTTGGTCCAAGTGTTTTCCATAAAAAAAAAAATTGGATCACACTTGGACCAATCAGGAAGAGAGTGAGCTGAGGAAAAAAATTGGAGTATGCACAATTTGCTTCTGATAATCTGATGACACTCAGTCTATGGGTCTGTGAAAAAAATCAGATGACAAAATCAGATGAAAAAGCCTTTGAGGCTGAGGATGACATCCATGTGCGGTCCAATTTTCACGGACTTAATAATAAAAAAAGGTTAACAGCTTTTTTTCTTCTCTCCACCTCCGAGAAAAAATAGATCCCACTCCGATCAAACTCTGATCAGAGTCAGATTAGCATGACTAGATGGAGAAAATACAGTTGGGTGAATCCAGCCGAACCATGACTTATCTATTCAGTTCCTTTTAGAAATCCAAAGAAACCTTCGCTCCTGTGATTTCCACTGTCCCTTCACTTAGGATGTCAAGTCCAATATTCAAGGGATAGATGCAACCAACCATAGCACTCAAAAGTCATATGAAGGCATACGACCGGACGCACTGCAGGTACAGAGGTGGTGGTGCTAAGGCAAAGAGGAACTTAATAAGCAATGGTTATTTTATGATATTTCCAGCCGTTTTTTTTTCATAGATTATTTAACTAGAGCAAATTTTGCAAACAAAACAAAGTTTAATCCCCATCTGCTCTAGCAAGTGACTGCTGCAGACTATTACTGACGTCTGGGGTCTCATGCGTTCCTGCTTGCATCACAGCTGCGGACAGTGATTGGTGGCAGTGGTCACATGTGTGTACATGATGTCATAGCTAAAGTAAACCAATTCTGGCAGGGCTTACCAAAGCATTGGCACTACAGCCTCAGATCGGTCTTTGTGTTTACATTTCAGAACAGCTAGCTGATTTGTAAATTTCTTGGGCAACCCCTTCAATATGTCATCGAGAACTATGTGGGGAAACACTACTTACTATTAGGAAAATCCTGATGAACAATTACAACTATAATCATTCTTCTTATTTTACTTTGATCCCAATCCATTGTTCTTAAAAGGAATCTGTCAACAGATTTTTGTTATGTAATCTGAAGACAGTGTGATGTAGAGTTTATCACACAGATTTCATTGATGCATCTCTTGTCACACTGTTGTTGTTGTTTACCTGTAATGTTTGTTTTTGCTCCAGGAGATTATCATTGCTGGACTAGGCCAGCTAGTCCAGCATGGCCCCTGTTGTGATTTTAGCAGCTCAATCAGTATAGACATTGTATAAACAGAGCGTGGTGTGGGAATGGTCAGCTTTCCAAGTTCTGCTGCTTAGCCAAATTTAAAATCTCTGATTGGGTCAGAACCGCCGCACCCAGTCATCTAAGTGATACATCGTTGGATTTAGGGATTCTTTGCCTACATCATGCTGCTCTCAGATTAGATAGCAAATATCTGCAGACAGATTCCCTTTAACTATATCAGTTTCTGGGAAAGCTGAGCGACAATCATTACCACTCTAGCAGGGATGTCCTGGGTTGTCAGACTTCTGGTTGGTAAATCACAGCTGCACTTTACTGGTTAAAAGAAGTACATGTGCAGTGTACAGCGGATGGATCCGCTTTTGTGATAATTTGTACACAGAGGACATCCTCCAGTGATTACTTAACACGTCAGGGTCTGGGGAATTGTCTCTGCACCTGCTGGAGCTTAAGGCTTAAGATCCGAGATGTTGACCTCAAGGATGTAATGGTGATGAGAGATACTTCTCTTTATCTATAAATCAGCAGGCGCAGTCTTCTATAGCAGAAGTGGTATCGTTGTTCGTTTGGATTCACAGTCAGTTAATGTGTGAATCATTACAGTAAGGTGACCCCCATGTCAAGATTAAAAAATTTAAATTTAAAAATAATGATTAAAAAAACGTTGCAAGTACCTAATTATTGATTAGTCACACATGTCCCCCGAATACTCAATGCAGAAGTTCATTATTGCATTTGCGCCTGTTTTTCTTCCTTGTTGAATCTTTAGTATTTTGTGTGTATTTATTCTTTTTTTGTACTATATTCTTTTCATTTTTGCCTTTTTTTAATTCTATTTTACAGGTGTTCACCTGTACTGTTTTCATGGTATTTATTGTAGGTAGTTTAAGGATTCCAAATGTTTTCCCCAGATTTATCATTTGCAACCTTTTGAAAAGTTGCAAATTTTGGCCTGAATCATTTGCGCATTTTTTACGATGTTTTAGCTTAGCGATCAATTTGTTTTTAACTAAAAAGTAGTAAAAACCTATTACAGTCAGAAGCAAAACAGTATTTTTGATTTTTTGTAAAATTCATGCACCATTTTGATGAATTTTGCTAAAAATATGTCAGGAAGTATCACAAGACCAAAAAAATTGCAAATGATGAAATAGATACAATTAAAGTGAAAGAAAATGTCAAAAATCTGTTAAGTTGTTTTTTAGATGCACAGGTACAGCACATACAGTACAAAGATGATCACTCAACTTCTTAAGTGCTGTTGAGCAAAATTGCCCAATTGTGCAGCAGTACACCCCCTATCATATCACCCCATCATAATCTGCCTCTTAGATAAATTTGGGTACCAACCTGACCCCAGGCTGTTGCATGATTTCCCTTTTGTCTTCTCACTGTATTTGTTGTGATCTGTTGGTATTTTGACCCCTGGACCATGACTTGAATATGCCTCAGTTGACTCCCTGAATCGTCTTTGTGCTCTCCTGGAAACCTGACCCTTGACTGTTGCATGACTACATATCTGTCTACTCCCTGAATATTATGAGCTTTTCTGGAACCTGACCCCAAATTACTTGACTTCCCTGTAGTCTATACTAAAGGCCCAGTTACACACACAGATATTTGTGCAGAGATTGTTCGCAGATCTCTGGTTGCAGTGAAATCATGGACACATTGTTACATTTGTACACAGCCACACAATGGAACAATGTGTCCATGATTTCACTGCAACCAGGGATCTGCAAACAATGTGTGCACAATTATCTGTGTGTGTAAAACAGACTGAACTCTATGTAGTAACAGCGTCAGACCCCAGCTATAAGTCACAGTTATGCTTAAATCTTAAATGTTGCTTTGTTTCATTTTCAGATTTTAATCAAGTAATTGTGGCAAAAGGTTAAAATAAATATGCATTTCAATAAAACATCTCATATGGATACTACTCCTCCCTGATAGATTCAGATGATATCCTAGATGAAGCATCTGCCCCTATTTTGCCAAAGCTTAAAAGCATGCATCTTTTATTTATCTTTTTATTGCCTAAAAAAAGCTAGCTGAAAGACCTGCTGTTTACTGCATACAGTTCCTATTCAAAACTAAGTATCCATGGTTACAGACAACAAACAAGTCTTGTGTGTAGTCAGATCCCACAGTCATTAGTGAATATGCTCATCACTCAATGGATTATCACGGGTGCAACCCTGAAGTTGTCTCAGGTTACACAGCAGGTATCACACAGCAGGGAATTCCACGGTGTGACCCGAGATCACCTCAGTGGCATCAGCGCTCATAACACTAGCTCTCTCGTGAGAGCCTCCATATCGTGCGAGATGTAGCGGATATATCTCACCGATATTGTGAGACAGTGCGTGTGAAGAGTGGGGAAATCAAGTAGTGCAGCACAGTTCAAACTTGCGGGATAGCCCCTATGTGAACCCTTGAGTCTGAACTTCAGCAATGTTTGCCATCACTTGTCATTCTCTCAAAAGGGCCTGCGTATCTACTCTCACAGAAAATGGGGGATGTTTTCTGTGAATGTGACTCCACTATATTGTTGTCATGCCCCGTGTCCAAGATACGCTATTTGATGCTGGTGTGATTGAGTCAGTGGGGACACCGAGGGACAGGGCCGGAAACAGAGTGCCGGCTCAGCCGTAGTGGCCAGGACACTGTATGCTCCAACCACAAACCCTGGTGGGGTGCGGAGTCTTTATGTCCTGAGACCCAACCTCCGGCACAGCGAAAGGAAAGCCATCGTATTAGGTCTAGGAGACCCGGTGGGTTGCCCACTGAAAGCCTGTGACCACTGGACCGTAGCTAGCGTGCGGACAGACTCAAAAGGCCCGAAATAGACATAAAAGGGGGTGATGCAGACGAGCCATCCTGGCTGCTTAGACCACACTGGAACCGCTGCTGTACTGACTGTTGTAACCATCTGCCTAGCAGGAAAGTAAACCCGGTTAAAGCTCTGTAGTGTGTGAGACTTTGATTGCCGCATCTGAGAGGAGATAGATTGATTTGAGAATTGGCAGCGGAGACTGCCTGTGACTGTGAATCCTGCAGCACCTGCACTACACAAAACTTCACAGATGCCCTGGGGACCAGCTCTTCCGTTGGAGGGCGCGACATCCTCACTGCTACCCCATCATCCTTATAGGTCCCGACTGCAGTGGCGGCTACCCATAGCCACACACCACGGGTGGCGTCACGATAATCTCTCGAAAATGTTCCCCCAATTTATTGACCTCGCCCAGGGGGACGGAGCCGGGTCTCGACCCCCATGATATCCCCCCAGAATGGCCGCCCGGATCGGAGTACCCCTCTAGTGGGCGAGTCAACTTGGCGTCACAAACAGGATCTACCGACTGGGTAAAACCGTGTCTTGTGTGCCTAAGAGACTGTGTTTTTTGAGCCTGAGCAATGGCGGCCCTGATAGACTGTGACCATGTGCTGGCAGAGGGGCGTGCCGCAGCCCCTCATCATAGGCCAGAACAGCACCAGGTGCAAAAAGCTGCCCATACCCCTTCCATTCACCAACAATTAGGAGGATGGCTCCACAGACTGTGTAATCCCGCCCAAGGGTGTGGCAGCCGGCGACACCCACGAAGGGAGGGAGGAAAAAGAGAGAACGACATGAGAAGCTGAGAAGATGACAGAAGGCTGAGAAGAACAAGATCCTGACAATGGCAGAGTGTGGGGTGCAAAGTGCGGACACCCCTGGTTCCCCAGAGGCCAGCCAAGTGCAGGAGGCAGATCTTGGTTTCCTGGAGAGGGTGGTTGAAGAGCTTGGCCACCAGCAGGAGCGGGCCCGCCTGACCATCGCGGAGGAAGAGATGGAGCCCGATACCGGAGCAGGTACACCAGCCGCCCCACTGCCACAAGGAGAACTCCTGAACCCAGAAGACTCCCTTTGTCCCCTTAGCCCTAGGTCTTGAGTCGGGGGGCCTCGACCCCCATTACATTCCCCCAGTAGAACAGCCGCCCAGTTCCAAGTACCCCAAAGCCCTGGTAGGCGAGTCATGGGTAGCGCGGTGGAACTCCAGGTCACATATTTGTCAATCTTCTCTGCAGGCCACTCCAGCTCTGGTGCTGCTGAAGCACCCTTTGACCCTGGTGTGGTGAGGGAAATGACCTCATCCAGATCAGGCATATCTTGTAGGTGATCCATAGCCAGACTGCTGAGTACTGCAGGCACACGTTCGCAAACACAACAGCAACTGTAGCAAAGTGTAGCTGCATTGTACTGCACTGCACTACTAAGGTGGCGCTGAGCTAAGCGGTGATGCTTCTTTGTTTTGCCTATGGGCCCACCTCTTCCAAGGAAGGAGTCAGACACGAACATTCACTTACAGGATATTAGTGTTTGAATACAATCCTGCTGCCTAGCTCATTAACCCCTCCATGCGGTGAGCTGCAGAAGTAACATCACTTGCAAATCCAATTCCCCATGCCACAAGGTAACACCTGGTTTGCGGTTAGGCCATGTATGTGAAGCATATATGGTATTTTTATATTAATTGCTATCACATAACTGTAGAAGAGATGGCCTCGCACGCTGCTGACCCTTTGCAATAATGAAGGTATGCTCTCCAAAAAAATAAATAAAAATTAAAAAATAAGCAAATATTGAAAAGAAAATCCCCCAAAAATATGAAGCTGTCTTAAATGGATGATTTAAGAATATTGTAAACTTCCTGGACTTCCCAGCTGCTGCCACCTCTGGCACTGTTTCCGTAATCTACAGCCTGCAGGTGTCAAAACACGTGCAAACTCCAGGAAGCGTAAAAATAATTAATTTAAAACTCCAAAAAATTCTATAACTTGATGGCAAGAAAACTCCTATCTGCAAGGTTAGGTGTTGTTCCCGCCCAATAGGTCTTACAGTGAGCGTTTTGGCCCATTTTAAATTTTAAACTTTTTTCCCCAGAACAAAGCCGTATTCGCGATGTTTTGGGAAAATGGTCGGATTTCCGATCCTGAACAAAAATGTGTGCGCCGAATTTGAAAATGGCGAACACATAATCGTACATGTTACAATGACTATTGATTTTACATATTTTTTTTTTCTTTTACTCTTGAAAGGCTTCATTAGTGTCATGTAAATATCTACAATCAATCAAAACTCTAAAAATAAGATAATTGCTACTTTTACCTTTAAGATGTGAACAACAATTGTCTGCGCACGTAAAGGACAAGTCAAGGTCTGGATGAATATACAGACATTGTAGTGAATGTCTCTAACGGACTGGACAATGATGATCTGAACCGGATGGTGTGATTTTATTTTTGTGATGGATCCGTTTGCCAGATCTGGTGAAAAAAACCAATGGTTCAGTCTATTATTGTCTGTTTTTTTTTTTTTTGTTTTTTTTTTTAACAGTTCCAGGCTGTTTTGCATGATTCCGGCCATGATCAGTAGGCATGCTGGATCCGGCTTTACTTGATCCGGCATGATCAGATAAAATCGGATCCAGCACCCATTGACTTCCATTATAATTGATGCCGGATCCTTTTAGATACAGATTTTTTAAATTGGTTCAAAAACCATTAGGCTACTTTCACACCTTCATTTTCTTTTTAATCTGGCACAGATCCAGTTTTTCAGCAAAAACAGGATACTGTAAGAGATCCTGTTTTTGCCCAATCACTTTAATTGGTGTCTGGCAGCATCCGGTTGCTAACAGATACAGTTTTTTTAACCAGTACAAAAAAAAATTTCATGTAACCTTTTAGGACCAATTAAAAAACTCTATCCAACTGGATCTGGTATGTTCCACATCAATTATAATGGAAGTCAATGGGTGTCAGATCTTTAGCGCAGCCTCTGATGCAGCAGAGCTGAAATTGCAAAGTGGGACCTCGTGGTGGATTATCATCAGCAAGTGGCAAAAAAAAAAAGAAAAAAGCCAATATACAAGTGATATGCGAGAACAAGATGGATAACTGCTGTCCATACCCAATAGATTTATGGCAGTGATTGGATTGTTATTGGCCTCCTGAAAGTTCCCTCATGGCTGGTATTGGGGGAAAGAAAAATTGCAATAAACCCAACACTTTGGTCAATTGTGAGATACTCCATTGTCTCTGAAAACTACAGATAGTCCCTTATATTACATTCTATTTCACAATTTCCACATATCACATCCTTATATCCCATCTGTACGGGTGCAATGGGCCGCCTGTTGACGTTACGGGAACAGGTTTCAATGTTCTGACTATTTTTGAAGCCTTGCGTAGGAATTATCTGATGTTCATCACCAGCCGGAGAGAGAGAACATTGTGGTTTTGGGACTGACAGCGTGATGTGCAACTTCCCGGCAGTTACAGCATGTATGTTCTAAGCTAGAAGAATTTCTGGTAAGTCTTTTATTAGAATCTAGCACGAGAGAAATTAATGGAAGGACCCCATGGGAGAAAAGTGTTCAGAGAAGTGAGGATGTGCGATGAACGAGGGCATGTACAGGTTATGTCACTGTAAAGAGGATTTCCTGAGATGGGGTTGTAAGGACATTGCTCACGTGAAAGTAACCACATTGACTGAAGACCAGGATGAGACAATATGGCACCCTGTAGAGGTATAACATGATGGTTGTACATAGGCAAAGGGACAGCACCTGGTGGATGTATTGACAGAATATGGCAGAGTGTACACCAGATAGATAGTTGGTGGGATAGAACATGACACCGCCATGAAGAGACAACACTGCACAAGCAGGTGGCTGCACGATGATGATGTGAATTAGGTGACAGCACAGACACAGCACTGTATGATCGGTCACTGCAGGAAGAGAGTATCATACCACCAGTTGGCAGTACAACTTGCCTATGTTGGACACATCACTGGAGAAGGACATCATGGTAGAAAGAACAGAAGGAGCGAAGCAAAGAGGAAGACCAGCAACCCGATGGCTTGATAAAATCAAGGTAACAGTGAAGAGTTATCCTGGTGGAGTTATCTAGGCTTGGAGAAGATCCTGGTGGACCTATCTAGACTTGGAAAAGACCCTGGTGGACCTACCTACACTTGGAGAAGCTATATAGACTTGGAAAAGACCCTGGTGGACATATCTAGGCTGCACAAGATTCATCGTCCTACAGAGTGTTCATCCATCAAGTTGCCATGGCTTCAGATCCAGTTAAAGGCCGATGAATAATGATAATAATAATTCCTTAATTCCAGTTTAACTGCATTGTCCTTTGGAGACTGAGGTTTTCTAAAATCGCAAAGTATTTTTCAGAGGCTCAGACTAATGGCGGGTTTACACGCCGCGATATCGGCGTCCAACTCCGATCCAACTCCGACAAAAAGTCACGTGGTTCGCTAGTTGGAGCCGATATCGTTCGCGCGTTGTACGGTTTGAACGTACAACGCGATGCTGGAACGATGCCAAAACGATATCGGGGTTGAATGAGCGTGCTATTCAACTGCCCGATATCGCATGGCCGTTGTAGCAGCATCGTAGCGTGTAACAGCCCAACTACGATGTGTACTCGCACCTCACCCATTAACTCCCATGTTAAATGGTCGTTACTGGGTTGGTGGGCGTACACATCGTAGGGACGTTTTTTCCCGATATCGCAGCGTGTAAACCGCCGATGCGATATCGGGAAAAGCGCTCAAAAAATGCGCGCTCCCGCGCCGTTGCCTACGATATCGCCCCGATATCGGGACGTGTAAACCCACCATAACAGCAGCATATAAACCCACTTGAATCTAATTAGGAAACTCGCATAAAGAAAGCAGATTCCAAGTACAGCAAGGACAGGATGATTATAAACTACGAGAAACAACCAGTGAGATTACGATGGATTTCATTAACATACCTGCATATAACAATCTCTGGAAATACAACTGCAACATATACTCATTGCAGTACTTTGCATCCTTGCATTAATGTAGCAAGGCCAGGCCTCTTTGCAATATTTAAAGAACAATGAACTCTAATTCAGATATTCCCTTCAATATTAGGGAAAGGATAGTGGTGTCAATATGATACCCAGAGCTCTTGTTGCCCACCATTAGCTAGGGGCATGTCTAGTTGCTAGCAGAAATGTTAACATTGCGGATCAGAACCAACATGAACAGATTGTGCAAAAATTAAATAAATCGTAGAGGACTCAGCTCCAATTTGTAGAAGAAGTCTGTATATAACCACAAGGTGGCACTATTCCAGATAAGTGTATGGCTGATGTACTTGTGCAGCGTACGTGTGCAGCGTGAACACAGAATTGTGTAATTGGGCCATTTTATTTTGTGTATCCTCTAATGTTCCTGGCATTGTAGGACGTTAGGACAACTGGTGGAACAGGAATTTTCCACTTTGCTCACCATCCTCTGATATAAGAAAGGTGCAACTAATGGAACCCATATCGGTGAAAGTAGCCGACATCTTTATTGATGTATACAACACACACAGCAATGTTTCGCTGCACACAGGGGGTCTTCGTCAAGTATTGAAGGATCATTAATATTCCTATCTCTGAGCTTGTCATCGTGTTCCAGCACTATAGGCTGTAGACATTCAGATACTCTAATGACATGTCGGAGGAGGCATAACATCAAAGCTGCGTTTAAAGTCAATATTAACAATTTACTTGTCGTTTGTCAATCATTTAACTCTTCAGCAAATAGATTCTACCTACACATTTTTCATCTGTAATGACCACTTCCAAGTCCAAAGTGCAACTAGAAAGACATGTGCACACGGGACATTTCCACAGAGGAAATGTGGCCGTGAAATGCTCAGTGGTAAATACCATTGCAGATATGAGGCCCTTAAGCTGCACATTTTTCTTTCTGCAATACAGAGAATAAAATCCACGATAACTTCCACAACAGAAATTGACGTGTTGGCTTTCAAACCCGCAGATGTAGACAATTTATGCTGTGGATTTTTTTACCGTATATGAATAAGATTTTTTTACAACCTGCTACAGTAATATCCTGTGCTTTTTCCACCTGGAAAATCAAGCAGGATAATCCACCACATATACTGTAAGGTTACGTTCCCACCTACCCAACATACACTCCAGAAAAACCATACTGATAGATGTAGAGACAAGGGTCAGTGGGTTCTAGCCTACCCGCCTTGTTGTCTTTAGAATGACTTCCCGTGGTCAGGGCTCATCCCACTGAATGCCCATTCTCCTTCCCCATGGGCAAAACACTACTCAGAACAAAGAGTGAGGGTACCACGCTTTGGTAAGACTATTGGGTCATCAACATTCAACAGCATATAGTGCATTCCCATCAAGGACACAAGATTATGAATGTGACAGAGTCTCACCTTTCTGCTGGCTCACCAGGGATCAAAACCAATGCAACTTTGGGGGATCCAGGACCAACTATCCCATCCAGCAGCACCCCGCTTCTGGCAGGCACTAACTGAGAGGCGTTTGCGGCAAGCTTAAGAAACTCACCGAGCACAGAGGTATGTGGCCAGGTGGCTCGATTGTGCCAACCTTGGTTCTCCAAATGAATTCGTGGGTTCAATGTTGGGTAGCAGAGCAGTTTCATAATCCACCAGCTAAAACCTTAGTCACTAGCCTGAGGTCCCGTAGAATCATACTGGTGACAGGAGCAGGTCTCTTTTGATATCTCTCAACTCCCATTTCAGGGCATTGTGCCCCAGAGTATTGGTGGAAGATAGCTGTTCTCTAAGGGTCGCTAGTTTAATCTGACTACTTCTCAAAGTCTTCTACACCGCAGGGAACAGATGCAATCCACAATCAACAGGCATTCCACAAATTAGCCGGCAAAAAGGGGACACCGAACAGTATCACACGAAACTGTCTCATGTCCTTGAGTTGCAGAACAAAGGAATAGTAGGTCTGGCATAATTAAGTATAGTTTGCTCCCGCACAAGTGGCCAGATGCTGAGTAGTCACAGTAGACGATGTTTAGGATTTTGTTGACAAAAAGATGCAGATTTTCTACACTTTTCTCCGTTTTCATTGCATTGAAGGACACACTAACATTCATAGCGTAAACTGCCCGTTGTGGATTCCAAATCCTCAGTGCTGGTCATTTTCTGCTATGGATTATTATTCTGTATCGTCTAAATGAGATCTTTTAAGATCCCATTCACAAATCCTCTACCGCAGATTCAAAAGATTTAAACGCTGTATATACCACCCGTATGTACATAATCTAAAGGTATCAATCCCTAATTGCATAGAGAAATGAAATCTGAGTTATGTTTTCCATCAACGCTTGCACCACGTGGACAGCGCACCCACAACAAACACTTGGCACAACAAACACACACCCACGGAGATGTTGTAACTTACAATGCAAAATAAATTACATGATATTTGCTGGTCCCTTAAGATTTTTCCTAATGGGAATAATATATATGAAGTACAATATTTTGCAGATTTTCCCAATCTAATAAATATCCGTATCATTGATAATGGTGCAGTTGGTGACGGAGAAGGGCTTGGATACATGGATGTATTAATATCTGTATTTATATAATACTGTGATGGTAACAAGAGGCAATAGGTAGTTATCCCAAATAGGATACAGGAATTAATGTCCACCTTGCCTCCCCCCATAAGCTCAAACATCTGCAGCACCACATCTTGATGAACTGTCCTTCAGTATATTAGCACCACGGAGGCTTCCACACATGTTTTTGTACAAAACCACAGTAGCGGTTTCTTTGTTCTTATTATATAGAAAACCGAGTGACTCACATGAGATTGACACTTGTCGCTCTGTACTCCCCCTCCCTTTAAAATGTAAAAAAATAAATTAAAAGGGGAAATGAAAATGGCTGACTGTCAAGATGGCCTCACTGTTCCCTTATTTCAGCTAGAGTAAAATAGAAAAAAAAAAACTGGGAGCTTTGACCTGACGTCTACAATGATAATACTCACGCCATGCACTAAACACAAACAATATTGATTGTGGACAGTGCACAATGCAACTATTCTATATCATTTATGTGCTATGGTAAATATAGCTTCTAACTAGGTGATATGCATTGTCCCCACTTTTGTAGGGTGCCAGCCATTCTCAAATACATTAATGCACAATAATATCTGCAGCTACTAACAGGTGGGGAGTCACGCATTAGACTTAATAGCCGCACGTAGGGAGTTGAGGAACCACCGGTACGGAGACTTGGAGTCACCTGTAGGGAAACTAGAAGCCACCTGTAAGGAGCTTAAGAGATACATGTAGGGAGCTGAGTGCCTCCTGTATGGAGGCTAGGAGCCACCTGTAAGGAGCCTAGGGGATATCTGTAGGGGAGCTTAAGAGTCATCTGTAGGGTACCACCAAGGAGTCATCTGTAGGGAAACTAGAAGGTACTTGCAGAGAACCTAGGAGCCACCTGTATGGAACCTAGGAGTCACCTGTAATGAGCCTACGATCCACCTATACGGAGAATAGGAGCTACCTGTAGGGAGCCAAAGATCCATCTGAGGGAATCTAAGATCCATCTTTAAGGAGCCTAAGAGTCATCTGTAGGAAGCCAAAGATCCACCTGAAGGGAGCCTAGGAGTCACCTGTAGGGAGACCAAGATCCACCTGTAGGGAGCCTAGGAGTTACAGTAACATGTAAACATTTGGGCACCCCTGGTCAAAATTACTGTTATTATGAACAGTTCAGCAAGGTGAGAATGAAATGATCTCTAAAAGGCATAAAGTTAAAGATGACACATTTCCTTTGTATTTTAGGGGCATAAAAACATTTTAATCTTTTAGAGATCATTTCCTTGTCAACTTGCTTAATTATTCACAATAATAGTAATTTTGACCAAGGGTACCCAAACATTTATATGTCATTGTACCTGTTGGGAGCCTATCTGCCACATGTAGGCAGTCTAGGAGCCACATGAAGGGAGCCCAAGAGCCACATGTAGGGAGCTTAAGAGCCACGTGAAGGGAGCCTAATAGCCATATGGTTCTTAAGCCACTGCTTAGGGTTTGTGGGCTGGGGTCTAAAGTAAGAGAATGCATTTGTGTTGAAGACAAAAACGTAAGTGTCAAACCATACTCATACAGTGGACCTACTGATTGAAGACTTCAATGTATGCAGAAGATCCATCCACCTACAATGTACACAAATAGATGCTAAATGTTCAAAAGGGTCCCCAAGTTCTCACCACAGAGACTTAAGTGCAATACATAATTTTCAGGAATTGTAGTTTTGCATCATAGTTTTAAGATGAAGCATGTGTAAATGAGACCAAGTGCGCTATGTTCTAAACAAACAGAGCACAGAAACAATATGGAGCATATGGGACGAATGCTCCAAATCTTTTATAAGATCACTTATATTATAGATCGTCCCAATGCTGCAGCATGAAGGGAAGGTTTCATACACTGGTATTAGAGTAAAAGATTCTCAACTCCATCATTATCGACCAAAAAGAAGAGTGAATTTGCAGACATTCCCTTCTGTCCTTAAGTTAGGATAGGTTCCATCTCTTTCCAATAATAATTCACAGAATTATAGATCCTCTGCGTCACATCAAACGGATAGGGAAAACATAGCTGCCTTATTTCAAAAACAGTGTCAACATCGTCAATTGATTTTGTTTGGTATTGCAGCTCTGCACCGATTCATTCCACTAGAACTGAGCGAGATCCAACCCATGGACAGGTATGGTGCTGTTTTAGGGAGTAGTCAGCCATGTTTCTCTGATCTTGGACAAACCATTGTACTTCACTACAAGAATCAGAACATTTTAATGGTATACTCTTTAATTGTTGGTTTAAGTGGAGGAAATGGTACTGGTCACATATCTACCACTTCTTCTTCCACTCCACAGTCAGTGTAAAACACATTTCAGTTCCGTTTTCTTCAAAATAAGGAATGCTTTTTATTAATTGAATTTCAGTTTTTATTGTTTTGTTATGGTGGGATTTATAATCAGCAATGTGTATTCAGCAGAGTTACAATAAATGACAAGTTTTGTGTAATATCACAGTTTTATGTGCCAAGGTGCCACACAAGAAACATCTGATGATAGGTAAAACCAGTGATCTGTCTCAAAACCTTTCCAACCCTGTTGTTGCAAAACATACTGTTACAGAATCTCTAATCTATCAAAGGTTCCAGTGAGCACTGGTGAGACCATAATTTATAAGTGGAAAGTATATAATTTCACTAAAAACTGCCTGCGACCAGGTGCTTTCCACAAGATTTCATACAGAGGCGTGAAAAGAATTATCAGAAGAGTTGTCCAAGGGCCAAGGACCAGCTGCGGTGACCAACACAAAGACCTACAATTAGTAGTGCACCCCCCTCCATGGCAAGACTCCATTGCAGAACAAAAAGCAGGTTCAAGTGCGTTTAACGTTTGCTCAACAAATTTGACAAGCTTGTAAAATACTGGGAGAATATCATCTGGTCAGATGAGACCAAAATTGACCTCTTTGGATACCATAATACACACTATGTTTGTAAGCCAAAAGACAAATCACCCCAAAAACACCAACAACAGTGAAGTGCAGAGGTAGGAACATCATGGCATGTGGCTGTGTTTTTATCATACGGCACTAACAAATTTCATATCAATTAAGGAAGGATGAATTGACAAATGTACAGATATATTCTAGATACAAATCAGCGGCCATCTACCAGGATGATGAAGATGAAACGTGGGTGGGCATTTCACAAAACAATGATCCCAAACACACAGCCATGGAAACTCTCAACTGGTTTCAAAGAAAGAAAATAAAGCTGCTAGAATGGCCCAAGCCGATCACCGGCGCTGAATCCAATAGAAAATGTATGAAAGCAAATAAGGGTACCATCACACCTGGCGACGGTACCGGAGATGTCGGCGGCGACAGGCGGGAGCGCGCACGTTTTTGGCGCCCCGCCAGCGTTGACGCCCCCCGTTTACACGGGGAGTCATCTCCGGCGATGGGCCGGCGAGCTGAGAGCCGGCATCTCCGCCGGGGTGTCTCAAAACCCCAGCGATGATGCAGTACAATGGGAGCCTATGGCTCCCATCGGCTGTCAGCTCGCCGGCGGCCGTTTACATGGGCCTATGTGGACACATCGGCCTAGATCGGCCGCCTAGTTTCAAAGCACTGCTCTGAAACTAGGCGACCAGTAAAAGATGTCGCCATCGCCCCTTTACATTAGGCGACGCAAGGGCAATGTCGCCGCCGATAGGCCATGCCCCTACATGGCCTATGTAATCGGCGGCGATGTCGCCACGTGTGACGTGGCCTTAAGGCTCAGAGTTCATAAAAGGATCCACAGAAGCTGCAGGAGGTGATGAGTGAAAGAATGGGCCAAAATCCACCCGAGCAATGCAGGGACTGGTGCCTCCATACAGATGCGTCTGGAGCTTCAGCACTAACAAAGGCTTTCTTTTTTTTTTTTTTTTACAAAGTATTAAATAAATTTTAGCAACGTGCTCAATTCTTTTTTCCCTGTGTTATTTCTCATTATTTCACAATTCATGTGTAGCTGTAAGGGCCCCTTTACACACGGCTTTATTTCTTGGGTGGCCACAGGTAACTTACTGGCTGCAGTGAAATCATGGAGAGATTATTCCATTTGTACACAGCAACAAGATAGAACCTTGTCTCCATGATTTCACTGCAACCAGTAAGTTACCTGTAGCCACCCAAGAAATGTAGCCGTGTGTAAAGGGGCCCTAAATGTGGATTAAATAGTAGCAGTCAACAGTAGAGCAGAGCAAATAGATACAGTAAGTGGAGGATCAAGCTTGAGTCAACTTTCCTGAAATTTGTGGTTTCATGCAAATTCTAACATGTTGAAATTTGATTTGCAGTTCACAAAAAAAAAAACTTACATGCCAGACACCATTTCCCACACTGTTGAAGCTTTCGAGAGCAACATTTTGCTTCGGTTTGATGTTCTACTAGGCATTGCTCCCACCTAGCCAGAATCCTACTCCACACTGATGAGGGGCAACACTCCAAAACAGCTGTCTGTGGATGGATACCTGGCCTTGGTATTCCCTTGTCATATCTCTAAGCTCGTAAAGAGCTGGATATTGACTCAAAGGGCCACTTAATATGGTGGTCTCCTCAAAGAGCCACCCCATGGCTAGGTCCTTCCCTGGAGGAAGATCTGGCTAGACCTGTGATGAGACTCCTAAACGAGGCTCCACAGACTTTATTTTCACATTTTGCTTTGCGGCAAGACCGCCCTATTATAATGCCTTGCAGCTATGGCATCACATTGGTTTGTATGCTTCTTAATAGTGAGGTCACAGACGTCCATGAAAACACTGTGCGACGCAGATTACACAAGTCTGGACTGGTGGCCCGAAAAAGGTGAAGAAGCCACAACTAGAGATGAGCGATGTTCGACTCGAATTGTTCGCCAATCTCAAATTCGAGTTGTTTTTGGCGGTGTTCGAGTCATTCGCCGAATTCGAAGAATTTAGTTCAAATTCGGCAGTTTTAGGGTATGTGCGCACGGTGGGCGGGTTTGTGGCGGCGGCGGCTGGGCGGGACCCGACAGGAAGCTCCGGAGCCGTCCACCGGCTTCCTGTCGGGTATGTGCGGCGGGAGCCGGGCGGTAGCCGGCGGATGCACAGCGTGTTCTCGGCGGCGAATCTGCAGCGGCTGGAAGCAGCACATGATTCTGCTTGCAGCCGCTGCAGAACCGCCGTTTTTTTAGAACATGATCATTCTTTGCTAACCCGCTGGGAAACCTGCGGGTTAGCAACGGATGACGCTGTGTAACCGCCGGTGTGTGCACTGCCTTGGGCGGTTTACATTAGTTTTAATGTTAATCCAAACGCCGGTTTGGATTAACATAAATTTACATAAAACTAATGTAAACAAAACGGCGGTTTACACAGGTAAACCGCCGAAAACCCGCCCAGTGCGCACATAGCCTTAGAAGCTGTTCGATTTTGGTTAGAAAATGCGGCAGTTGCGGTTAGAAAACCGCATCTGCCGCATTTTCAGCCAAAATTAACAGCTATTACCGTATATACTCGAGTATAAGCCGACTTTTTCAGCCCTTCTTCTGGGCTGAAAAAGTTCCCCTCGGCTTATACTCGAGTCAATCTGCAGCCTCTCAGTGTTAGTGCTCGCCCCTCAGCCCCCACCCTCCCCGGCCGCTTCTTTCTGTCCTCCAGTTTTTTAACACCAGCGTTTGCTCCCAGTTCACCCCCCCGCCGGTTTCCTCCTGCCACCCGCTCATAAATATGCGCCCGAATCCCGCCAGTTACCTCCGTCTTCCTTGTGCCTGGATCCCCGCGCCTGGCTCCCCATGCCTGGATCCCCGTGCCTGGATCCCCGTGCCTGGACTTCCCCCCCGGATCCCCATGCCTGGATCCCCGAGCCTGGATCCCCGCGCCTGGATCCCCGCGCCTGGATCCCCGCGCCTGTTACCTCTGTCCTCCCGCCACTCATTTGAAATCTTGCAGCCTGGATCCCTCCGCTGCATCTCTCCGTCCTCCTGTAGCTCTGTCGGCCTGGATCCCTCCGCTGTATCACTCCGTGCACACTGCGCCCTGACCCCTCCGCCGCAGAGTTCCTGCCCACAGTAAAAAAAAATCCCCTGCGGCCAGGTTCTGACTTAATGCTCAGTGTGGCCATAGGGGATCTTAATTACAGTCTCAGGAGGTGAGGTGCCATTATAAGTATCATATACTATAATAGAGCAGGGGGAAGATAGATGAATAGTGAGGGAAAGGAATAGAAAAGCAGGTTATAGGGTTAGATGGATGTTTAGGGAAAGATGACTAGAGCAAGGGAAAGATGAATTCTGAGGGAAAGTAATAATAGAGAAGGGGATAGGGTTACAGTTATTGGATGGTGAGGGAAATATGAATGCTGAGGTACTGTAAATTTAAGCTGCTTTCACATCAGCATTTTCTGCCATTTTACGGCAGATCCGGCAGCTTTGCCGCATCTGCTGCATAATGGGTTATTTGCGGCAAGACTGCAGCAAGCCCCAATCATTCCCTATGGAACTTGCGGTCTGGTGTGGCAAATGCTGTCTAGCAGATCTGGCTCTTGCAACACCTGACCGCAAGTCCCATAGGGAATGATTGGGACTTGCTGCAGTCTTGCCGCAAATAACCCATTATGCAGCAGATGCGGCAAAGCTGCCGGATCTGCCGCAAACAGGTAGAAACACTGATGTGCTTTCAAATCAGCATTTTTTGCCGTTTCGGGGAAGATACAGCAGTTTTACCGCATCTGCCGGGTAATGGCTCATTTGCGGCAAGACTGCAGCAAGCCCCAATTATTTCCTATGGACTTGCGGACATGTGCGGCACTTGCGGCGAGTAAAAAAAAACGCTATCTTTTTATTTTTGAAAATTGTCAGTAGCTGCTGAATTTCCCCCTAGGCTTATACTCGAGTCAATAAGTTTTGCCAGTTTTTAGGGGCAAAATTAGGGGCCTCGGCTTATACTCGGGTCGGCTTATACTCGAGTATATACGGTAAGTAACATACGTCAGTGGTGACGTCCGTTATCGTGGGAGTCTACTGTAGTTCAAACCGGATTCTCCTGGATTGCCCTGGTCCGGTGCAATCCGGCACCATAGAGCCCCATGTTATGGGGCGCCGGATTGCACCAGACCGGTACAATCCGGGAGAATCCGGCTTGATCCGGTTTTCTCTCTCTGACGCTTTCCCGCCAGGATTTTCAAATGAACAGCTGACTCAAGTCAGCTGTTCATTTGAAATAGCGATGCTGGCCTGGCAGGGTTCATGTAAGTTCATGCTTGCCTGCATGAACTGACATGAACTTTCACATGCCAGGGTGCACAGCTCTGCTACATCTCTGGTAGAGGTTCTCTACCAGAGATGTAGCAGAGCTAAAGAAGAACCCTGGATTGGACTACTTCGGACGGAAGAGGATTTTTTTAAAATAAAGATGGAGTCCCTAAGTGTGGTTTTGTTTTTTTTTTTCAAATAAAAATAATTTTTCTTGTGTTTTCATTTAAACAATTTAATAGAAATTCATGGGGGGCATGTCTAGTTTTGGCGTGACCCCATGGATTTTGGGCTTAGGGCCACCTGATAACAAAAAGCTGGCCCTAACCCCTTTATTACACAGTGAGCTACCGCACCAGGGCCCTGGAAGAGTTGAGTTCAGCGCCAGAACATAGCGCTTCAATGAACGCACCATTTTCTGGGACGGCTGCGGACTGCCATTCGCAGTGGGGGGTGCCCAGAAGGCTTGGGCCTCCCTGCGCTGCGGATTCCAGCCCCCAGCTGCCTAGCTGTACCTGTCTGGACACAGAAATCGCACGGAGCCCCACGCATTTTTTTTTTAATTATTATTTCATGAAATCCATGAAATAATAAAAAAAATAGGGGCTCCCCTATATTGTTGTGTCCAGCCAGGTACAAATAGGCACCTGGGGGTTGGTGGCAGCCCGTCGCTGCCTGCTCTATCCGGCTGGATACAAAAATACGGCGAAGCCCACGTCAATTTTTTTCCCTGAAAAATCCAAAAAACAATGTGTATGAAAGGGACTGCACCCTTTTTAAAGTCCCTTTTTATAGGATTGTTTAATGGATTAAGAAAAATTTTGACGCGGGCTTCGCTGTCTTTTTGTATGCCAGCCGGATACAGCAGGCGGCAACGGACTGCCCCCATCGCCCAGCTGACTTTTTGTGCCTGCCTGGACACAGAAATATCGGGAAGCCCTTATTTTTTATTATTTCATGAATTTCATGAAATAATAAAAAAAAAAAAAAAAAAAAAATGCGTGGGGCTCTGTGCGATTTCTATGTCCAGCCAGGTACAGCTAGGCAGCTGGGGGCTGGAATCCGCAGCGCAGGGAGGCCCAAGCCTTCTGGGCACCCCCCCGCTGTGAATGGCATCCCGCAGCTGCCCCAGAAAATGGCGCTTTGATTGATGCGCCATGTTCTGGCGCTGAACCCAACTCTTCCAGAGCCCTGGTGCGGTGGAGCTCACTGGGTAATAAAGGGGTTAGGGCCAGCTTTTTGTTATCAGCTGGCCCTAAGCCCTAAATTCATGGGGTCACGCCAATATTAGACATGCCCCCCATGAATTTCTATTAAATTGTTTAAATAAAAACAAAACACCAAGAAAAATTATTTTTATTTGAAAAAAACCAAACAAAACCAAACAAAACCACACTTAGGGACTCCATCTTTATTTTAAAAAAATCCTCTTACGTCTGACGTAGTCCAATCCAGGGTTCTTCTTTAGCTCTGCTACATCTCTGGTAGAGAACCTCCACCAGAGATGTAGCAGAGCTGTGCACCCTGGCATGTGAAAGTTCATGTCAGTTCATGCAGGCAAGCAAGAACTTACATGAACCCTGCCAGGCCAGCATCGCTATTTTAAATGAACAGCTGACCAGAGTCAGCTGTTCATTTGAAAATCAGGGCGGGAAGGCGTCAGAGAAAACCGGATCAAACCGGATTCTCCCGGATTGCCCCGGAGTTCAAACCGGATTCTCCAAGATTGCCCCGGAGTTCAAACCGGATTCTCCAAGATTGCCCCGGAGTTCAAACCGGATTCTCCCAGATTGCCCCGGAGTTCAAACCGGATTCTCCCAGATTGTACCGGTCCGGGCAATCCAGCGCCCCATAACATGGGGCTCTATGGTGCCAGATTGCACCGGACTGGGGCAATCCAGGAGAATCCGGTTTGAACTCCGGGAGTAGACTCCCGTGATAACTGACGTCACCACAGGTCCCATCAGCAAGAGGACCTTGCCGGAAAGGTTAAAATAGACATTTTTATGTTTTGGGCACTTTCTTTAAGTAAAAGAAAGTGTCAAAAATTATAAAAATGTCTATTTTAACCTTTCCGGCAAGGTCCTCTTGCTGATAACTGACGTCACCACAGGTCCTATCAGCAACAGGACCTTGCCGGAGCCATCGCTGGACCGCTGGACAGGTGAGCATACATTGTTTTTTTTATTTTTAACACTTTATTTAACTTAATTTCACTTCCGCAATGTATGTATATACATTGCGGAAGTGAAACAGCCCCACATAGCTGTTTATTTAGTGTTCCGGGGTGTTCGACGAGCATTCGACGAACATTCGTCGAACACCCCGCTGATTCGACGAATCGAAAACGAACACTAGGATGGTAGCTCATCTCTAGCCACAACTTCAATATTGTCATAAGAAGTGCACAAAATTACCTTACGAGGACAGTAGAAGATTGGAATTGGGTAATTTGGAGTGATGAGACTTAAGTAAATAGACTAGGCTCTGATGGGTGCACATGGGTCTCCGCTCCCACCCACAGAAGAGTAGCGGCAGCACCAGCATCCACAATAATATCTTTGCCCTTCAGTGATGCTGCCTGGGCCCCCAGCATCCACAGTATACGCTTTACGCCCAGTGACGTTGTCTGTGCCCACCAGTGCTATATGTGCCCCACAGTGATGCATAAAACCCCCCGTGATATATGAGCCCCAAACAATCATATCTCTGCCCCCCAGTGCCGACTGTGCCCCTTAATAATAATAATAATAATAAAACTTTATTTGTATAGCGCCAACATATTCCGCAGCGCTTTACAGTACATATAAGAAAAATATATACGGTACAGAAACGTAATGCAGAACAGTAGTTACATACAAGAAACATAGAATCAACTTAGGAAATACAATAAAAAAGGCAGAAAATGAAGGTGACCCTGCTCGAAGGAGCTTACAATCTAAGACGGGATGGGAACACAAAGTACAGGGGCTTATAACAATGAATATCTTACGTCTAAGTGACTACTGTTAGGGAGAAGGATAGGCCGCCCTGAAGAGGTGTGTTTTTAGGGAGCGTCTGAAGCTATGCAAGTTGTGGATGGTCCTAATTTCTTGGGGTAGAGCATTCCAGAGTTTTGGTGCAGCTCGAGAGAAGTCTTGAAGTCGGGAATGGGAGGTTCAAATTAATGCCGATGTTAGTCTGAGGTCATGTTCAGAGCGAAGGGGACGGGTGGGGTGGTAGACAGAGATGAGGGTGGAGAGGTAAGGAGGTGCCGCACCATGAATAGCTTTGTGGGTGACAACGAGCAATTTGAATTGGATTCTATAGTGTACGGGCAGCCAATGTAGTGACTGGCACAGAGCAGAAACATCTGAGTAACGGTTTGCTAGATAGGTGATCCTGGCTGCTGCATTGAGGATAGACTGGAGAGGGGAAAGCTTACTGTGGGGGAGGCCAGCTAATAAAGAATTACAGTAGTCAAGGCGGGAATGAATCAGGGCCACGGTGAGGGTTTTAGTTGTTTCCATGGTGAGGAAAGGGCGAATTCTGGAGATCTTTTTCAGGTGCAAGCGACAGGAGCGGGTGAGAGATTGTATGTATGGGGTGAAGGAGAGATCAGTGTCCATCAAAACACCGAGACAGCGAGCCTGCTGACTGGGTGTTATCGTGGTGCCGCACACCGAGAGAGAGATGTCAGATTTAGGGAGGTTGGCAGAGGGTGGGAGCAGAAGAAGTTCAGTTTTGGAAAGGTTTAGTTTCAGATAGAGAGTGGACATGATATTGGAGACTGCGGTTAGACAGTCATTGGTGTTCTTTAATACCGCAGGGGTAAGGTCAGGGGCTGAAGTGTATAGTTGTGTGTCATCAGCATAAAGATGGTACTGAAAGCCAAATCTGCTGATGGTTTGTCCGATCGGGGCTGTGTAGAGAGAGAAGAGGAGAGGGCCAAGGACTGAACCCTGAGGGACCCCAATAGTGAGAGGAAGAGGGGAAGAAGTGGAGCCAGCGAATGATACACTGAAAGAGCGGTCAGAAAGATAGGAAGAGAACCAGGAAAGAGCAGTGTCCTTGATGCCAATGGAGTGCTGCATAGAGAGTAGGAGCTGATGGTCGACATTGTCAAAAGCCGCAGAGAGGTCAAGAAGGATAAGCAGAGAGTGGTCACCATTACGTTTTGCTGTCAGAAGGTCATTGGTCACTTTGATGAGGGCAGTTTCTGTAGAATGTAAGGGGCGGAAGCCAGACTGCAATGGATCTAAAAGAGAGTGAGTGGCGAGGTAATGAGTGAGGCGGGTGTAGACCAGGTGCTGCAGGAGTTTAGAGATGAAGGGGAGATTGGAGACTGGTCTGTAGTTATTTGTGCAGGATGGGTCAAGGGACGTTTTCTTTAGTAGTGGAGTGATAATAGAGTGTTTGAAGGAGGAGGGGAAGATGCCAGTAGAGAGGGAGAGATTGAAGATTGTGGTTAAGTGACTGGTGACCACTGGAGAGAGGGTCTGTAATAGGTGAGAGGGAATGGGGTCAGAGGTGCATGTAGTGGGACTTGCCTGCACTTTTGGACTGAGGAGAGAGTGAAAGGTGTCAAAAAGTTTCTTTGAGTTGTTGGCTAGTGAGGAGATCAGGGTGGTGAAGTAGGTCTGTTTGGCGAGGTGAAGGGCAGAGTTGTAGGTTTTTAGCATGAATTTATAATGGATGAAGTCTTCTGGTGAGCGAGTTTTCCTCCATAGGCGTTCGGCACTCCTCGAGCATCGTTGGAGGAATCGAGTTTGTGATGTGAGCCAGGGCTGTTTTACTCTGTGTTTGGAGGTTCTAAGGGTGAGGGGTGCTACTTGGTCCAGGGTACTTTTGAGAGTGTCATTGTAGTAATTCACAGCCAGATTGGGGTAGGAGAAGGAGGAGATTGGGGACACAGCCATACTATAGGGAAGCAGCTCCAGCCACTACATTAGGGGTGACTTAATTATTTGACCAAATATAGAAGGGTAACTTTGAAGGTGATATTGATGGTAAAAATTTCCAAAAAACCTCCGGCAGGAAAACGGTTCCCCACCCCTGCTATAGGGGATGGTGAGATATGGAGCCTGATAGTCAATGGATCAAACCAGTGTTACCCTTTTGCTTGTCAGTGTAGTTAACTTCCTATTTAAGACGTGGTATGATTTCAGTAGTCGTTATGGAATGGCGGCTCATAAATTAAGAGCAGAATGCCTAATAAGAATTACATTATTAATAGAACCTTAATTACTATTGAACAAACTATTGAACAATTTCAATACAACTAGATTAAAGAAAGTCAATATATGAATATATCTAATATTTTCGTCTTATTTTACCTTCTTGCTACTTTTCAGTTTCCTGATAGTGCTCTTCCCAAACTAGCTATTTATGCAGAAACATACAATGTTTCATTGAGTTTTGTAGTTTTAGGATAGTAACAATTTACACAACCTAAGAAAAGAAAAACCTTAAAGAACCTTCTTTGGACTTTGGAACAGCTTTGTAATGTCCAGATCCAATTATTATGACTTATGTAAGTATTTGTGGAGTCTGTTGTAACATAAATCACTTTTACCTAAAAAGAAACAAACAAAAAACTATTTGCCTAATTATAGCGGAGCGCGATCCAAGAGAATTCCCAAAGCCACAAGAACAAACAATGCGTCCCGCTCTGCCACAGATTGTCAGGGCAAAGATAATCCGGATCAGGCGCTGATACTTCTTCGGGTTCGTCTCCGCCAAGGGATAGGATTGCTGCAAGCTCTGTCTCAGCTCTGCTTAGCAATATCAGGGGTGAAGAGATTGTTCTCCAAAGGTCACACTCTGCTGATTCATTCATTACTCCACACCAAGTGCAAGACCTTCTCTATAGGAGCACAAACCCTAAATGTGTCTATAAAGGTACCTTTACACGGCGCTACAACAAGGTGGAAACAACCGGGTGCTTCACGTGCACGAGCACGCACCAACGGTTACAAACGGTACCTGATACCGCCTTTACACGCCGCTATAAGGTGCTTTACAGAAGGTTGAATCTATCTCTGGATGCACCGCCGGGTGCCTAAAGTTACCTTCTGTAGAGCACCTTACCTCATTTACACGCCGTAAAAGGTAGAAGGTAATATGGGAGGACCTGGGGCAGCAGGGACAACACATAGGCGTGCCAGAATTGTGGATTACGAGAAGTTCGTACGCTGATAGGACAAAGCCATAGCATCATGATTGGCCAGCATCGCAGGAAGGATGACTAATACATGACGCTCGAGCAATTGTGTAGTGTGACTGGTCAGCTCCATTAAATATGCCGCCCTACACGACAACCAATCACAACGCAGGAGCTTCCACCAATGATCGCTGAAGGGGGGGTTTCCGAGCTGTTCACGCCCCAGGAAGTTATCTAGGTGACGAATAAACCTTACCCTACCGTATTTACACGCCGTTACCATCGGGTTGAATTCAACCTGTTTTAGAGCACTGCTCTGAAACAGGTGCCGCAAGTGACGGGTGGCAACAACCGTCTTTACACCCGCTACCTCGGGTTGATTTGACGGTGCAAGATACATTTGTCTCATAAACCCGGTTGTTTCCACCCGGCTGTAGCGGCGTGTAAAGGTACCTTTACATATAATATCCTACATGTTTATAGCGCTCAATCTGAGGGCTGATTATTTCATGGCATCAAGGATGATCCTTCGGCTGGAGAAAAAAAAAAAAAAAAAAGAGTGGTGACCAGTACATAGCATCCCAAAAGAAGGAACACTGTTATATTTTTTTTTTAAAAAAACTCAAAGTTTTACCATCAATTTATACACCCGTGCTACATATTTAAATCTAGCCTAAATACAGTAGTTCATATGTAGCTTTAGAACTCTTCACGTTGTATTTTTTCCTTGCTGTAAACCGCTGCACTTTATTGCCAGCAACAATAAGGGTAACTGTATTACACGTCGCATAACCCGCATGCAATCCCACTGGCATTCTGTGAAAGTGAAATCATGACACATGTCTATTTGTGTTGCTGTATACAATGACAAGGTCTCCATGATTCACTGCAACCACAAATTGCAGTGAAATTGCAAGCAATGTTCGACGTGTATACAGTACCCAAGATTCTGAATTCATTACAGTGAAGGAAATAATTATTTGATCTCTTGCTGATTTTGTACGTTTGCCCATTGACAAAGACATGAACAGTCTATAATTTTAAGGGTAGGTTAATTTTAACAGTGACAGATAGAATATCGAAAATAAAATCCAGAAAAATCACATCATCAAAATTACATAAATATAATTGCATTTTGCAGAGAGAAATAAGTATTTGATTCCTCTGACAAACAAGACTTGATAGCAAAACCTTTGTTGGCAGCACAGCAGTCAGATGTTTCTTGTAGTTGATGATGAGCTTTGCGCACACGTCAGGAGGAATTTTGCTCCACTCCTCTGTGCAAATCATCTCTAAATCGTTAAGATTTTGAGGCTTTCGATGGCAACTCAGAGTTTCAGCGACTTGATAAAATTTTCTATGGGATTAAAGTCTGGAGACTGGCTAGGCCACTCCATGACCTTAATGTGCTTCTTTTTGAGCCACTCCTTTGTTGTCTTGGCTGAATGTTTTGAGTCATTGTTGTGCTGGAAGACCCAGTCACGACCCATTTTTAATGTCTTGGCGGAGGGAAGGAGGTTGTCACTCAGGATTGTATGGTACATGGCTACATCTATTGTCCATTGATGCAGTGAAGTAGTCCTGTGCCATTAGCTGAGAAACAACCTCATAAGGTTTCCACCACCTTGCTTGACTGTGAAGACAGTGTTCTTTTGGTCATAGGCAGCATTTCCCTTCCTCCAGACACGGCAAGTTGATTTAATGTCAAAGAGGTCAATTTTTGTCTCATCTGACCACAGTACCTTCTCCCAATCACTCTCAGAATCACCAAGGTGTTCACTGGCAAACATTGGGTGGCACATGTGCCTTCTTGAGCAGTGGGACTTTGCAGGCAGTGCAGCATTTTAATCCATTACGGTGTAATGTGTTACCAATGGTTTTCTTGGTGATAGTGGTCCCAGTTACCTTGAGATCATTAACAAGTTCCCCCGTGTAGTTTTGCTGATCTGTCACCTTCCTCAGGATCCTGGATCCATGAGGTGAGATGATGCATGGAGCCCCAGATCGATGCGGATTGACCTCATTTTGTATTTCTTCTATTTTCTTACTATGGCACCAACAGTTGTCTCCTTCTCCCCCAGCTTTGTCTTACTTATGCTTTTGTAGCCCATTCCAGCCTTGTTCAGATCTAGGATATTTTCCCTGACATCCTTAGAGAGCTCTTTTGCCCATGTTGTAGAGGTTAGAGTCTGACTAATTAATTAGGTGTATGGACAGGAGTCTTTTATACAATGTAAGACACCTGTCTTTAATGAAGGTAACGATTTGATTAGGAGCCTCTAACTGGTCTGTAGAAGCCAGAACTCTTATGGTGGGTTTACACGTCACAATGTCGTTCCGATATCGTATACAACAGCGCGGGAGCGCGCATTTTGTGCCCGGTTTTCCCAGAATCGCATCGCCGGTTTACACGTTGGGATATCGGGATACAATGTCCCTACGATGTGTACGCCCCCCGACCCAGGAACGACCATTTAACATGGGAGTCAATGGGTGATGTTGCACTACACATCGGAGTTAGGCTGTCACACAGGATGATCTGACTCCAACCGGCATCCGATATTGGCCTGTTGAATAGCACGTTCATTCAACCCCCGATATCGGTTTGCCATCGTTCCTGCATCGTATTGTACGTTCACACCGTACAACGCATGAACGATATCGGGTCCAACGCACGAACCACGTGACTTTTGGTCGGAGTTGGACGCCGACATCGCAACGTGTAAACCCACCATCAGGCTGGCTTCACACTGCAGTTTTTCACTGATCATTGTCCATCAGTGTCTGGGTGCCAAAACCAGGAGAGGAACCAGGAAAGGAACTTGCAGAGAAAAACTATAATTGAAAGATTGACACCTGTTCTGAGTTTTGGAGACGCTCCTGGTTTTGGCACCCAAACACTGATGGACACTGATCAGTGAAAAACTGCAGTGTGAAGCCAGCCTTAGTGGTTGGTAGGGGATCAAATACGAATTTATCCCTGCACAATGCAAATACATTTATATAATTTAGACAATATGATTTTCTGGATTTTATTATTGAAATTCTCGCTCACTGTTAAAATTAACCTACCCTTAAAATTATAGACTGTTCATGTCTTTGCCAGTGGGCAAACTTACAAAAATCAGCAAGGGATCAAATAATTATTTATTTCACAGTACCTGCCGCAGTTCCAGTATCAAGGATACATAGATATCAAGAAATGAAGGGTTAAACGCGCTGCTATCTATAGGCTATTCTACTCGTTTGAGAATCCCTCCTTCATAGGAACTAATCAATTCAGGTAGAATAAATCCCTATGCATCAAAAACGTAAGTAAAACCAGTTCGTTTATGTAGATTTTTCCATTTTTCTGCATCATGTGTGCATGAATAACTTAGAAAATATGGATGACCAAAAATATTTCAACTACCCTGGCCTGACATTCAGTTTGGTTCCTCTATGGCAGCTGTGGCAGTGCAGTGTTGGTTTCTCCACTGGCAATCCTTTATCTAACATCCAAGCTGTTTTGGCAATTTACTAGTTCCCCAATGATGCATTTCATGACAACGTATGCACCTAGAAAACAATAGGGGTTGCAAGGACAGTGGAATGGAAAAGGGAAAACTACCCTGGTCCAGAATTCAGTTTGGTCCTCTATGGCAGCTGCATCAATGTAGTGATGGCTTCTCCACTGGGAGTCCTTAGTCTGACATACAAGCTGTTTAGGCAGTTTACTAGTCCCCAGTGAGACATGTCATGACAGCATATGCACCTAGAACGCAATAGAGGTTGCAAGGCCAGCGGACTGGAAAAGTGAAAACTACCCTGGTCCAGAGGCCAAGGATTAACGAAAAGGATGTTGGATCAGGGTAGTTTCAATCTATCAGAAAAGTAATTTTACTTCTGATGAATCCAAAAAATATGAAAAAGAGAACAGCACCGGAGTGTTCGAAAAATCGATAAAGTGGGAATCTATTATCACCACTTAGTGTGCAATGTTTTAACTGAACAATGAGCCTCTCCAGCAGTGAGATAGGTTCAATGTTGAAACAATAAGTCTCATACTATTTTTTCCTAATAAATCAACATTTTTTCAATTTGTTGTATTTTTTTCTTTTTTTTTCAGATTTACTTTAACTTTAAAGGTGTGGTCCCACCCTTGTGGCATTTTCGTTGACACCCGAAGAAGGGGAATGAAGTCTCCATTATAAGAATTCCATTCGGAGGCATGTGTGTGTCATTACCTCTGAGCTACCCCATTGCAAAGTATTATCAGCAGATATTAAGAACTGCGTAGAACAGATTATGCATCTGCTCAAAGACTATAAGACTGACAAGACAGCAGAGCACTTCCCTTGCCCACCACAGTCACCTCCCAGACACAATAAATGCAATCACAGGACACTTATGTAGAGTGTCGCTCCATTCAACTCCTCCTGGCCGCAGAGTAGTATTGGTGGAGCCCCAATGATGGTACTTATATTAATCTACTATTTACCACATACGGACAGGGGATATGTCCAGCGCATGGCGGGTCAGCACTATGGTAAAAAAGGGAAGAAATGCCTTAACATTAGGGAGTAGGACACCTCCTGACACTGGCCTGTTTCTGTCCCTTACTGCCCTAATCGCCCTGTGAAGATCCTTCCCCCTGCCACCGTTACTTGCCTAGTCCCCGTCTGTCAATTAAGGTAACCCTGGCTAGTGCACTGGCCGGCGAGGGCCCTAGTTTTTCCACTGTATATAATAAAACATAGGGTAGGTGAAAACAGACAGGGGAAACAATAGTAAGGAAACTTAACTTCAGCTGCAGGACTCCAACGCAGAGACAGGGGTCACCAGGATACACTTCAGTAAGAGAAGAGCACTATGGTCAAGCAGAGAATCAACTATCAATGACATCAGACGATGGAGTCATGTGACCATTTAAAGGTTGGAGGAGGATACTGAACTGCATCACCTGATTTAAGACAGCAACAGCAAAGGAGAAACTGACATTAACCTTTAAAGCGAACCTGTCACCCCCCCTGGACATCAAAAGCTAAAATAGCCACCTTCTGCAGCACTAAGGCTGCATTCAGAGAAGGTGGCTATAGGCTTTTGATGCCCTATATTCACTCAAATATGAACTTATATAACTGCTTACACTTAAGACGACCTAAGACCGGGAGGCGGGGTTTCGCGCTCCTCCGACCCGCCCCCTCTTGTCAATCAGCCTGGTCACCTGCTGCCGCCTCTTCTCACAGTCTAGCATGAACGCGCGCCTCCGTTCTCCTCAATGGCGCCGCGCATGCGCTGTGCGCCGGGTGTCCAGGAAGTCTTTGGGCTGCGCACACAGCGCATTCGCGGCGCCATTGAGGAGAACGGAGGCGCGCGTTCATGCTAGACTGTGAGGAGAGGCAGCAGCAGGCGACCAGGCTGATTGACAAAAGGGGGCGGGTCGGAGGAGCGCGAAACCCCGCCTCCCGGTCTTCGCTTTAATGTCCCAAAGGAAACTAACAACATTAAAAATACACAGACTGCAGAGCATTCAACTCGTAAAACCATTAAATAGATAGTTGATAAATTAAAGGTGTCCTCCAGCCAAAAGCTATCTCTAATTACATATGTAGACATGCAAACGGTTTTCATTTCTTTGTACGAAATCATCATGAAAATAAATTGTCCCACATTCTATTAGATCCTGCAACTAGTCTCCAAATTACTGCATGTTCAAAGGAAAGCAAGGCAGAGCATAATCCAGTACCAACATGATGAAATTCCACCTTATTGTAAATATTAAAAAAGATCCATGATGAGAATAGAAAATTCCATGAACTTCCATAGAACAAACCCAAAGTAGTTTAAAGTAATACGTTTTGGATGTACCCATCCTTATCCACAGGTATAGAATGACAGATAGGTCTCAAGAAGACTTACCTGCACAAGGACTCTGAAGTGTGTTCTTAGTTTGTTTCCAAAAGTCTTTATTGAAAAATTTTTTATAAAAGGGGGGAGAGGGGAGTGGGGTGGGGGAGGGGGAACAGAATAAACTAGGGGGGGAAGGGGGGAAAGGGAGGGAGGGTACATACATAAATAAACAGTAACATGGTACAAGTTGCAAACACAAATACAAGTTAAATAGCATATGCATCACATGTAGTGTGAATAACGAGGTTATTGCTTGTAATTCTAAGTTAAAAGCGTAGATGGGAGCCTTGGTGGCAGCCTTCTCACCCTCTTTCCTCATTTAGTCCCAACTTTGTGACATTGTGATAATAACAACAACAGCTTACAGGTGATTTTTCAGTTTATTTCCTGCCCTATTATGTTCTTTAGTTAATTTAGAATATAAGGGACCACTTGCTTGCCTCACATCCTGTGTTCTTAGTTTGTGAGGCCTCTTTCACATATCCCTGTTTCCGGTACATGTGGCATCCATGTTATTTTCATGGATATCACGCGTACCCATTATAAATTATGTAGTTGCTTACATGTCTGTGTTTGCACATGGAGGTATGTTTGTTTTTTCCAGCAGTATATATAACAAGAGCCCAGAGGCTATCTGTGCCCCTCCGCCCCGACCATGGGTCAGTGAAAAAGCATGTGTGCCATCCATGTGCTGTATATACTAAAAGGGAATCTGTCACCAGGTTTTTGCCACCTAATCTGAGAGCAGCATAATGTAGGGCCAGAGATCCTGATTTCAGTGATGTGTCACTTACTGGGCTGCTCAGTGTAGATTTGATAACATCACTGTTTAATCAGCTAGAGATATTAGAAGACTACTTTGCTGTACCTAGTCCAGCATATGCATGAGCTCTGTATAACCCCGCCCACACCACTGATTACAGTGTACACAGAAAGCTGCCAATCAGAGGTGTGGGCAGAGTTATATATTGAAAAATGCCAATCAGGTGTGGGCAGGGTTATAGAGCTCCACATTCAAATAACTGCTAAATCTGTAGTAGAGAAAACAGTAATTATATCAAAATGATAGTCAGCAGCTCAGTAAGTGACACATCGTTGGAATAAGGATTTTAGTCCCTATATTTTGCTGCTCTCAGATTGGATTAGAAATATCTGGTGACAGATTGCATTTGACATTGAAAGTATAGGAGAAGCTTTGTAATATCCATTTCTTTAGCCATTCTGGAAAAACATGGATGGCATACGGATGGTACTGTGATGGCAAATGAATAGAAATCACTGATGACACGGGTAACTGGTTTACATGTACGATTTGTATACACACTTATGAAAGGGGCCTAAAATGGATCCATCCTTACAGCAGATTCCCTTTAACTTGAAGATATTGGTAAGAACACATTTGTGCATGTTTGTGTGGATAATAAAAGTGTAAACAGGCCAGTAAATAGCGGGGGGACGGGTAGATTAGTCGGGCAGCAGAGGTTAGGGTGTGAAAATGTTAGATGGGAGGCCACAGAGCAGAAGGTTGCAGTAGTCAAGGGGGAGATGATGAGGGCATGCACTAGTGTTTTTACAGGTTCTTGGTAAAAGAATGATTGGATTTGGGAAAAATTTTAGAGCTTGCCCGACAGGAGGTGGAGAGGGCTTGGATGTGTGGCTTGTAGTAGAGAGCAGAGTCATGGCAGGTTCCCTTTAAATTTGCGCTCTGAGTCCCATAAAGAGAGCTAACGTTTGGGTTTGCACATTTGTAATGAGTGAATTATGGATTCCAGAATAGCACTTGTGACAAATCCACTTGACCCATCTATAACAGCGCCAGCATTAAATTCGTAACACCTTGAATAACTATCCTTGCGTCATCTCCAGGACGAGGCCACCAAGTGACCAGCAGTGGGAATCTATCATTAGATCACTTTTTCTTTTCACATAACCCACTCACAGTTGAACAGATTGCAAAATATGTTTTCATTTGTAGATATATTTTTTTTTACCCACTTGTTGCTTTGTTGCATAATACAAACCATATACGTTGGAACTTCCGGAAAACCCTACACATCTTTACAATAAAGCCACCAAACTGAATTATCCTCTCCTTATCTTATCATGTCCTATGAAACAAAACAGTAATGTCCTCAGGTGCACAAACGTAAGGATGGCGTCATTTATTATTGTCTGCACATATTGGGATGGGGCAGGAGGAATGTGCTCGCTCTGTGCAGACACTATATATAACAGGTACCATAAATCACCATCGCCTGTTTACATGGAGCTCCGGGTTTAGTACATTAGGTGTGTATTGCCTTAAAGGAATCCTACACTCAATCACATATTTTGAAATCATTGGGTGTACTGATTATCATACAGAACAAACATACTCCCATGGCTGGGAGACTATGCAATGCCTTTAAGCGATTATCCCATAAATCACTTTTTATATATATTAAAAAAAAAGTACAGAAATTCTGCTAATCGCAGTTTAAAAGTAACTTACAGTTAAAAATGTTCTTCTTGATACGGAGGGTGATTATGGGGAGAATCAGGCTTCTTCCCCCTCTGGCAGCTGACAATATAGTCCTATCTTAAATACCCTGCAGATATAGAGAATAACATTTAGAATAGTGAAAATACATATTGTGTGATATTCACAGCATGCAATCTAATTACATGGTAAAAACTGGAAGGCGGGGGGGGGGGGGGCAAGAAAAGTGCAGGATTCACACCACTTATGTGGACATGTGGCAATGACTGAGCATGTGTGTCCACCAGCTCTCAGTTCATTGTATAGAAGTGTGCATTGCTTCACACTTTAAACACCAGGTGGCGCCATACCATATAGTAAGTAAAAATCTGTTTTTCAATAGTATTATCAGAGCTTCTTAAAGGGAATCTGTCTGCATGGTGCGTAAGCGGAGACCCAGATCCCAGTGATGTTTCACTTACTGGGCTGGGTGTTACTGTTTTAATTAAGCCAGGTTTTTATGAGCAGTAGGTTATCAATACATTACTCAGTGTCTTGTGCCTCCTGGTCCAACCCCTACCCCCGCTGATTAGCAGCTTTCATCAAGATACAACTTGCCTACTTTGGAAACATCGAATGAAGAGAGCAATCACTGGAGAAGGATATAATTGTCAGAGAATAGAAGAAACAAGGCGAAGAAGAAGACCAACAATCCTATGGTTTGATACTATCTAGATAATGGTGGAGAAGACCCTGGTGGACCTATCTAGGCTTGGAGAAGACCCTGGTGGAGCTATCTAGGCATAGAAAAGACCGTGCTGCAGCGATCTAGGCACGTAGACAACCCTGGTGAACCCATCATGGCTTGAAGAAGATTCTAGTGGAGCTATCTAGTCTTGAAGAAAACCCAGGTGTACCTATCTAGGCTTGGAGAAGACCTTTCTGGATGTATCTAGGCATGGCGAAGACCCTTGTGGACCTATCTAGGCTTGGAGAAGACCCTGCTGGACCTTTCTAGGCTTGGAGAAGACCCTGCTGGACCTATCTAGGCTTAGAGAAGACCCTGGTGGACCTATCTAGGCTTGGAGGAGACCCTGGTGGATATATCTAGGCTCCACAAGATCGATCTTTGTAAAGAACTTTCATCCATAAAGTTGCCATGTCTCGAGATCAATAAAATAAATAAAATGGGCATTGTAGTATTACAAACAGCTATTTAAAGGGAATCTGTCAAAACATTTTTGCTCTGTAATCTCAGAGCATCATGATGTATGGGCTGAGACCTTCAGACCTTCATTCCAACGATGTGTCACTTACTAGGCCATGTGTTGCTGTTTGAATAAAATCAGTGTTTTATCAACAGGAGATTATCACTACAGGACTAGGTGTCTCGTGCCTTCTAGTCCTCCAGCTCTATATAACTCTGACCCTACACCTACCACTGATTAGCAGAGTACACAGAAAGCTGCCAATGAGATGTGTGGAGAGATCGAGTAGAGTGGAGTTATACACAGCTCGACTTTCCAAGCTCTGCTACATTTGCGGCAGAGAAAATAATTGCATTAAAATAACAGAATGCAGACCAGCAAGTGATATCACTAGAATCAGGGTCTCAGCCATCACATCATGCTGGAAAGATGATGGGAGTGTAGGTGTGCCACGGTCTGCGCTGCTCCAGGGCTTAAAAAACTCACCAAAGAGACAGTCAGATTTCCATCCTTTATTCTCCTCCTCCTACGCGTTTCGGCACCTACCTTGGCACCTTCATCAGGGATATCCCTGATGAAGGTGCCAGGCTAGGCGCCGAAACGCGTAGGAGGAGGAGAATAAAGGATGGAAATCTGACTGTCTCTTTGGTGAGTTTTTTAAGCCCTGGAGCAGCGCGGACCGTGGCACACCTACACTCCCATCATCTTTCTGGATTAAACCACTGTTCAGTGGTCGGTGGAGGTCCTGCAGCAGCTTGGAATAATATTTCCAAAACGCCTTCAAACCAGTTGTGGGGATCACAACTGCACCAGGTGAGTGGCTTCTCGGCATCACCCCATTACCATTAGTGTCACTAGTGATAGGGCACTATTGCGCCTCTTGTCCCCCACCCTTTTATATTTTTATTTTATCACATCATGCTGATCTCACATTACACAGCGAAAACCTGGTGACAGATTCCCTTTAACATGCGAGAAATCCGTTAGATGCCATTATCTAAAGGGATCTTCCATGATTACACCCTTTCACCAGTCTATAAAAATTCCTAACCACCAAACTCTTTCAATAATGAGACACATTACAGACAAAATCACCAGAAATGGCAATATGATGACAAAGTAATTTCTTTAATGTTGCAGTACTATAACAGACACTGAAGATTATAATGAAACTAGTAAAAAGGCCCGATGCTATCGCATCGGGAGTGGGGTGACATGATGATGGGGGGCGGGCTGTTTGGCAATGGGGACGTGAGTGTGGGGAGGTGAAAGGGATAAAGAGCGGCAGTTTGGGGTGAGTGGGGGCATGAGCAAGGGCAGTGTGGGTGATTGGGGTGGGGGTAAGCAGGGGCAGTGTGGGTGATTGTGGGCAGTTGGGAGGGGGGGTGAGAGGGGTAAGGAGTGATGAGATACGGGGGGTAAGAGGAGTGAGCCGGGGCAGTGTGGGTGAGTTGGGACGGCTATGGAGGGTGAGTGTGGGTGAGCAGGGGCAGGGGCAGTGTTGGAGATGTTAGGGCCGCTGTCCCTGTAAGGTTAGTTGAGGAGGGGGGTGGTGGTATCAGACTGCAGGGCGGCGGGCTTGCAGGCTGCAATGAGAGTGCGGCGGTGGCGGCGGCATGAGAGCGAGGGCGGCAGCGGCGGGCATCTAGTGTGATGGAGGTTCTGGTTCTGAGGGCCAGACTCCTCTGCCTTCTCATCAGACTCCTCTGCCCTCCTCCTCCTCCAGACTGTTGTCCTCCTCCTCCCTCCAGACTCCTCTGTCCTCTTCCTCCCTTCCAGACTCCTCTGTCCTCCTCCTCCCTCCAGACTCCTCTGTCCTCCTCCTCCCTCCAGACTCCTCTGTCCTCCTCCTCCCTCCAGACTCCTCTGTCCTCCTCCTCCCTCCAGACTCCTCTGTCCTCCTCCCTCCAGACGCCTCTGTCCTCCTCCTCCCTCCAGCCTCTGTCCTCCTCCTCCCTCCAGACTCCTGTGACCTCTTCCTCCTCAGCTCCTCTGACCTGTTCCCTCCCTCCAGACTCCTCTGTCCTCTTCCTCCCTCCATGCTCCTGTGACCTCTTTGTCCCTCTATGCTCCTGTGACCTCGTCCTTCTCCAGACTCCTTTGTCCTCCTGCAGACTCCTCTGTCCTCCTCCTCCAGAGCCTTCCTATGAAGAGTATGTATGAGGAGGTTCTGGTTCTGAGGGCCAGACTCCTGTGTCCTCCTGCAGACTCGTATGTCCTCCTCCTCCTCCAGAGTCCTGTGTCCTCCTCCGCAGCGGCGGGCATGTTGGGTGATGAAGGGGGCCGCTGATGGTGCCGGCGGCCCCTTCAGTAATAGGGCTCCCCCGGGCTGCGGCGGGCCCTTGTGTAATGTGGCTTACCGTGGCTGCGGGGGGCGGCGACCTGGAAAGAGAGGGCGGCGGCGGCGGTATCAGAGCGGTGGTGGAGGCAGCAGCGTGCGGGGGTGTGCGGTGAGGGGAGGCTGCAGGGAGCCGGCGGCAGGCAGCAGCATGGGTGTCGCAATATGGTGGCGCTTCCGGGGTAGGCAGGCCTAATCGGCAGTTTAGCGCAGGCGCCCTTGCTCCATAGCGGCACAGTGGCCGGAAGCGCTAAACTGGCGATTATGTATAGAGATGATAATGAATAAATGGTGATAAAGTGTTAGAAAATTATACTTACTATTACTCTTGTGATGTTACTATGCTGCTATAACTATATATCACTAATTTTTAGCACATGTATTGCAGAAATGAAGATTATTCACATTATTTAAATGATACACGAAGCTATTTTGACTGACAGTATTGGGATTTAGGGTTCTGGCCGCTGATGGTTTACCATGGCCGATTACCGTAGATGCTTGGACATTCTTGTATAGGTTTACCCTTGGGGATCTGTAACACTCTTTGCGCTAAATTATGTAACCCTATAAAGCATAGGATTTGTATAAGGTGTGTCAGATATACAATTCAGGAAAGAAGTCAGGAATACACCGTGATAACTCTGCGTATTGAAGATAGATGTGGAGAGCAATTCACGATAAAACTACATTATACTACTACTACTAGTGTATTTGACGTGTTTCGATGCACCCCAGCTTCTTCCTCAGGAAAAATCACAATTGTGGCTAGAGTGCTACGAAACGCGTTGTATAATACAGCATTGTTCATACTAGTGTACTACAAAAGCATATCCAGCGGCACTCGAATAGTAGAAGGATATTTTGTCATTCCATTACTATTAAAGGAGTGTTAAAAAAAGAAAAAAAAGATGCATACACTTGTGCTCAAAGGTTTACATACCTTGGCAGATTTTTTTGCTTTTTTGCCTTTTTTCAGAGAATATTAATAACGCAAAAACATTTTTTACACTCACGGTTAGTGGTTGGGTGAAGCCATTTATTGTCAAACTACTGTGTGTTCTCCTTTTAAATCATAATGACAACCAAAAACTTCCAAATGATCAAAAGTTCACATACTTTGGTGATTTTGGCCTGATAACATTTACAGAGGTTGCCACAAATGGATTTGAATGGCTAATAAAGGTAACATCCTCACCTGTGACCCATTTGCTTGTAATCAGTGAGTGTGCATACAAGCAGAGTGAGTTTCTGGGATCCAGACAGACTCTTGCATCTTTCATCCAACCACTGACATTTCTGGATTGTGAGTCATGGGGAAAACAAAATAATTGTCAACGGATCTACGGGAAACGATAAGTGAACTGTATAAAACAGGAAAGGGATGCAAAAAGATATCCAAGGAATTGATAATGCCAGTCAGCAGTGGTCAAACTGTGATTAACAAATGAAAAATCAGGGACTCTGAAAACCAAAGCACAATCAGGTAGACCGACAAAAATTTCAGCCACAGCTGCCAGGAAAATTGTTCGAGATGCAAAGAAAAACCCACAAATAACATCATCTGAAATACAGAACTCACTGAAAACTAATGGTGTGGCTGTTTGAAGATGCACAATAAGGAGACACTTGAAGAAAAATGGGCTGCATGGTTGAGTCGCCAGAAGAAAGCCATTACTGCGCAAATGCCACAAAGCATCTCACCTACAATACGCCAAACAGCACAGGGACAAGCCTCCAAACTTCTGGAACAAGATAATTTGGAGTGATGAGACCAAAATCAAACTTTTTGGCCACAACCATAAACGTTACAGTTGGAGAGGTGTCAACAATGTCTATGGTGAAAGGAACACCCTTCCTACTGTAAAGCATGGAGGTAGATCGCTGATCAAAGTTGGTCAAAGGTGAAGGAAAGATGAATGCAGCATGATATCAGGAAATACTGGAGACAAATTGGAAATTATCAGCCCAGAAGCTGCGCATAGGACGTAGTTGGACGTTCCAACATGACAACGATCCAAAACACAAGAGCAAGTCGACCTGTCATTGACTACAGAACAAAGTGAAGATTCTGCAGTGGCCATCTCAGTCTCCTGACCTCAATATCATTGAGCCACTCTGGGGAGAACTTGCTCATGCAAGAAAGCCCAGGAATTTACAGGAACTGGAGGCTTTTTGCCAAGAGGAATAGGCAGCTTTATCATCCTAGACAATAAAGAACCTCATCCACAACTAACACAAAAGACTTCAAGCTGTCATGATATTAGAGGGGTCAATACACAGCATCAATAACTGGGGTATGTGAACTTTTGATCAGGGTCATTTGGATGTTTTTGGTTGTCATTGTGATTTAAAAAAGAAAAACACAGTAGTTTGGCTTCACCCAACTACTAAGCATGAGTGGGAAAAATGTTTTGTGTTATCATTCATATTCTCTGACAAAAGGTCAAGAAAGCAAAAAATCTGCCGGGGTATGTAAACGTCTGAGCACAACTGTAGCTTATGTAACATTGAATAAGAAACTGATGCACTGCATTACTGCTATAGAATTATTTTTAAAATGAGGTACTTATCTTATGTATTGGTCAATCCATGCGAGTCTGATAACCATGACTAGCTAGTATTTCATGTATAGGGATCCTAATTTTATATGCCTATATTTGTGCTTAAAAATCTGCATGTCCGGGCAGATAGGATTCTGGCCAAGTAAGATTTTTAATCGCAAATAGAGGCTTTTAAAGTTGGGTTCCCGATAAATAAAATAAAGCTTGCCATGGGTATCAGGCTCACTTGGATTAGCAAATACATAAGCTAAGTATCTAATTGTAAAAAATATGTCTATAGCAGTAATGCAGTGTGTCAGTCTTCTTATTCAATTTTATATAAGCTAAGTATCTCTTTTTTCAAATACTTTTCGAACATTTCTATAGCAGTAATGCAATACTTCAGTCTCCTTATTCATTTTACATTAGCTTTGTATTTGTCTTTTTTCTAATATTGTCACGGGTATGCCAGAAGGCACGGATGAGACTGTAGAGGCCACTCGCAGAAGGTACCAGCGTTTGGCCAAACAGTCAAAATCCTAAAACAGTGTCTTTGTCTCTAAGAAGCATTTCCCTTTTAGTGAAAGCTGTAGGTCACTAGGACCCAGCTGATCCCTTACCTCGAGCTGTCTATATATTCCCCTTGACTCACAGGATGCACTGCTGGTGATAGCTTGTCAGGTGTTTGGAGGAAGCTTCTCAGCTCAGCAGTGTATCCTACAGTTCTGTTAAATTGCGGTGTTGATCTTCTCAAGCTAAGTGTTTCTTCCCTACCCTCCTTGTTGTTTCCCTTATGTGTATCTTTAGTTGGCAGCTGGGCTGGCTAGTGTCCACCCGCTCTGATCCTTATTTAGTAGTAGTTCAGGGTCAGTCAAGGAATAGGTATCCTGTGTAGGGACGTTAGGGGAGCCAGGAACAGGGTTGGCTGGCTGCTGTTACCCTGGGTGGCAGTCCACCTTTCACGGCCTGGCGCCCAGTGAGAGCGGGGGAAGGGGGGGTGCTGGTGCCAAGTGAGGAGCGAAGGGGGGGGGGGTTTGCTGCTGGCGCCAAGTCATGAGCAGGGCGTGGTGCTACTGGCGCAAGGTGAAGAGCGAGGGGGAAGGCACTTGTTTCTCACCTCCCGACTGCCTCTGCTCCAGTCCCGGATCCGCAGCCTCTCAGGGGCGTAATGCGCCGCCTAGCGGCCGCTCTCCCTCGTGTGGGCGGCCCTTCACTAGGACTGTATCTCTGGCCCGGGGGGGCAAATGCCACCCTAGCACCTGGGCCAGTCCGCCCCTGGCCAGGAGCCAGTGCTAGTTTATCTAGGGGTCACCATCTCCCCTTTTGCCCTTACATCAGGGTCTCATTTCCCCCCCCCCCCATCGTCATCCAGCGCCGGGTGTCTCTCCACACCCAGCGTGACAAAAATAGTTCTGTGGCAGTAATGCAATACCTCAGTTTCTTTATTTAATTTTATACTCACTATGTATGTCTCTTTTTTCTAATATTCCTATAGCAGTAATGCAGTGTCAAAGTATCCTTGCTCAATTCGAGTATTATAGAGTGCTGCTGGATATGCTTTTGTGGCGCCCCGCAATGAGTGCGTCACAGAGGGTATTGCAGCCATAAATGCAGCCGCAATATCCTCTGACTCGGCAATGATCCGGTTAACATAGAGATCCAACCCTACATACAACACCTAGAACAGAGGGCCAATCATAGGTCCTGGGGGGTGGAGTGTTAGGGTAGTGTAGTAGAACACACAATAATCTAGAGAGAGACCGTAAGAGTCTGGAATCTAGAGCAGAGCCTAGAACACAGAACTTGGAGAGGAGCGGGGGCTCCACACCCCGTGCGGGCCCCTGGGCCGTAACCGGTCGGGTGTCAGCACCTGAGGCCTTAACCACCGGGATTGGGCATTTATTCACACGGGTTCCCAAAAGACTCCCGTGCCCACAACTCACAGCCGGTTCACTGGTACCGAAGCTGGCAGCAGTTCACCTCTGCTACGCGACCAGAAGAGTGGAGGAACAGCTTCACAGGAGCACCCCACCACCAGCCAGTTTCCAGTCGTCTAACCAGCGGTGTACCCACTGAGGGATCCAAGGCTCCCCAGAACATCCAGGACGTATATCATGGATAGGGCATTGAAGCAGCCTCCCCGTACCTGACCTGGTATTCCTGGGCGACACTGGCAACTAAGTAGGTAGAAAGGAGGAACACTGCGGATCTCTAAGGGACACCATCACTGCTGAGTCCACCTGGTCTACTACTCAACCACTGTATGCCATGTAATGCCTGCTGGTTACAGTAAAGACCCGTTGCAGAGACTTTCTGTGTCCGTGCTTCCTTATGAACTGTCCGTCCGCACTAAAAGGTAACCGCAGCTGCCGCACAACATCTTGAGCAGCTCCAACCTCCGGGGATCACCGCTCAGCCTGTGGGGAGCGTAACATCTAGCTGCTGTCCATCCCCCGGAGGTTCCACAGCGTCGGTAGTCCTTACCGAACTACTCATAGGTGGCGTCACGAATAAATTAAAACCCCTTTAATCTGTTCCACCAAGACGCCTTCAAACCCTTTTGATCTGCACTACACCGGGCCCCACTACCGGCAGGCGCGGTCCACCCGTGACAAGGAGGAAGGAAGCATCGCCTGTCTAAACCGGAGTCCCGGCCACGGTGAGTCACTTTTGTAGTTATGTTGTTGTTTTTCAGCTGCCACCTGTTCACACTTATTGAAGTTGCTAGTCAGTTTTCATATCTTGGATCCTGATTTTTGTATCCAGATTTGTTCTCCAGATCAATCTTCAAACAACAAAGCAGTTATCATGGTGTATTCTTCTTATGTGAGTTATCACAGTGTATATCCTTTTTAACTCTCTTTATCCTCATGTATCTGCAGCAGCCTCATGAATTCATGTTCACGTACTGTTGTATATCACACAATGTAGTCTGATTACTCAGTGTTAGCAGTTAGGACCCAATTTTTGCCTTTCTGCTCCCCGGTTTTGTACCAATAAACTTTATAGGCTGAGACTTGAAAATTGCTTTACTGAAACTTTCAGCAAATGGGAAAAACAGTCCCAAACAGGCACTTTTCGCTCTTCTGCCAGGCACAGTACCTCTTGCATTCACTTCAAGACTACCTTGACCACACCTCTCAATCATTGCATTACTGTCTTGATGTTTACACTCACAAAGGATATGTTACAAGTTACAGTGGCATAACTAAGTTCATGGGCCCTGATGCAAAAGCTCCCACGGGGCCCCAAATTATTGCAAATCTTTAATAGCAATAGTCATTTTCTATAGGCCAAAGTGATGTTTGGGGCCTACTAGGCTTCAGGGCCCCGTGCGATTGCAACCCTGCATCTTTTGGAATTGCGCCCCTGGTTGCATCCACAGGATGCAAACCCTGTCAGACCAGGTTCGGCTGAGTGTCTTAGGTCAACTCACCTCCGGTCACCTCTCATTTTGTGGCCTTAGAGAGACCCTCACTCACTCTTTCAGCTTCAAAGACATGGCACATCAACCTTTGGCCAATACCATTCCTTACATAACTGTCTTTTATGGCATACTCTCCTCTCTGTCACAACTTCTCATTCCACACTGCCATAGGCCTTGGTCTTGTTTCGTCAACACTGTACTTATAGGTGACTGCTTTTCAATGCCAGAGACAGTCACAGAAGCTATCTCCCCTCCGGTAGCATTACATGACATGGCACACTGTGCTTACCTACATGCCCGTCCCTCACTAACATATTGCAGACTTTACCAGCCTGTATAGCTTCTATGCTTTACTTTCCTCTGTAACTGACCCTGAATAGTGAGATACTGAGGCCTTAATAGCCAATAAAATTGCTAGAAGTGCTCTGACTCTTCTCTACATACTCTCTCTCCAATCTCAGTCACACAACATCACACAGCGCCACAAAGGCACCACTTCCCTCATGGGCACTACTTTGGTTGTTTCAGAGTCTACTACGCACTCATACAGGAATATTGTCCAGTGCAATTCGGCTGGTCACCATTCTTCAATGCTTCCTAACCACTGTCCACTTAGTGAATGTAGCCAAAAATATCACTGCACTAAACTAAATATAAATGCTTCCAGAAAAAGCAAACTGAAACGCGTGTTGGGGGGACACTTTGCCTGGGACTCCTTGTGCAGTAATAATTATGTACTTTGGTCTATATATGCTATGCAGCTCCACCCATGTACTCTATACAATTCATCTTAGCTATTTTGTGTCCCTTTAGGAGAAAATCCATGTTTATTAATATATTTTAATTACCGTACTTCCAGTAAAAATACATTTCTAATCCTATAATTATCTGCGTGATTCTCTTTTTATCTTGAGGTTGTAATTCAATCTAGCATTATGTTTGTTAATATAGTAATGCTCAAGAAAGATGGTGGAAAACTTAAATCTAAAACTGCATTGTTTGGGGAGCCCGTAAATGGTGCACACTCCCTTGAATGATGGTATTGTGACAGTATTTCAGTCCAAGTTCAGTTATAGATTGCTCTGGCCGATGTCCAAATGGATCATGGTCAGTATTTTAAGACTAGGTGGTATCTGAGTTCTTGCACCAAGAACAGTCAATTTGCATAGGGCCCAATGGAGGCCTCCAAAAATACTGGTCAAAGTATTTCATCCAAGTACATGTGCTTTGCTGACCTTGGTCCTATTCTAATAGCAATATAATAATAAATAGTGAATTTAGAAGTAGCAGATGGCTGACCCCAAGTCACTGATGTGTGTGACTAATCTTCAGATTGTTCTTCCTCAGCATCAAACCACAATGATTTAGCCATTTCTATGAGTAAACAATTGAGATCTTCTCTAGTGAGGTCCTAAAATTAAGCATCTTCTGCAAAGCAAACATACAACACGAAGAGCATAGAACCAAAACCAGAATCACACAACCCAATTGAGCAAATGAACAAGAATATATCTACTATTATACTGCCCCTATATGCAAGAATATAAACTACTATAATACTGCCCCTATATGCAAGAATATAACTACTATAATACTGCTCCTATGTACAAGAATATAACTACTATAATACTGCTCCTATGTACAAGAATATAACCACTATAATACTGCCCTCTATGTACAAGAATATAACTACTATAATACTGCTCCTATATACAAGAATATAACCACTATAATACTGCCCTCTATGTACAAGAATATAACTACTATAATACTGCTCCTATATACAAGAATATAACCACTATAATACTGCCCTCTATGTACAAGAATATAACTACTATAATACTGCTCCTATGTACAAGAATATAACTACTATAATACTGCTCCTATATACAAGAATATAACCACTATAATACTGCCCTCTATGTACAAGAATATAACTACTATAATACTGCCCTATATACAAGAATATAACTACTATAATACTGCTCCTATATACAAGAATATAACTACTATAATACTGCTCCTATGTATAAGAATATAACTACTATAATACCGCCCCCTATGTACAAGAATATAAGTACTATAATACTGCTCCTATGTACAAGAATATAACTACTATAATACTGCTCCTATGTACAAGAATATAACTACTATAATACTGCTCCTATGTACAAGGATATAACTACTATAATACTGCTCCTATGTACAAGAATATAACTACTATAATACTGCCCCTATGTACAAGAATATAACTACTATAATACTGCCCCTATATACAAGAATATAACTACTATTATACTATCCCTATGTACAAGAATATAACTACTATAATACTGCTCCTATGTACAAGAATATAACTACTACAATACTGCCCCTATGTACAAAAATAGAACTACTATAATACTGCCCCTATGTACAAAAATATACTTAGTATTATACTGCCCTTATGCACAAGAATATAACTACTGTAATAATGCCTCTATGTACAAGATATAACTACTATAATACTGCTCCTATGTACAAGAATATAACTACTATAATACTGCTCCTATGTACAAGGATATAACTACTATAATACTGCTCCTATGTACAAGAATATAACTACTATAATACTGCCCCTATATACAAGAATATAACTACTATTATACTATCCCTATGTACAAGAATATAACTACTATAATACTGCTCCTATGATCAAGAATATAACTACTATAATAGTGCCCCTATGTACAAGAATATAACTACTATAATACTGCTCCTATGTACAAGAGTATAACTACTATAATACTGCCCTCATGTACAAGAATATAACTACTACAATACTGCTCCTATGTACAAGAATATAACTACTATAAACTGCCCCTATGTACAAGAATATGACTATTATTATACTGCCCCCTATATACAAGAGCATAACTACTATAATACTGCCCCTATGTACAAGAATATAAGTACTATAATACTGCTCCTATGTACAGGAATATAACTACTATAATACTGCCCCTATGTACAGGAATATAACTACTATAATACTGTCCCTATGTACAAGAATATAACTGCTATAATACTGCCCTATGTACAAGAATATAACTACTAGAATACTGCTCCTATGTACAAGAATATAACTACTATAATACTGCCAATTTTGCCCTTATGTACAAGAATATTACTATAGTACTGCCCCTATGTACAAAAATAGAACTACTATAATACTGCCCCTATGTACAAAAATATACTTAGTATTATACTGCCCTTATGCACAAGAATATAACTACTGTAATAATGCCTCTATGTACAAGAATATAACTACTATAATACTGATCCTATGTGCAAGAATATAACTACTATAATACTGCCCCTATGTAAAAGAATATAACTACTATAATACTGCCCCCTATGTACAAGAATATAACTACTATAATACTGCCTCTATGTACAAGAATATAACTACTATAATACTGCTCCTATGTACAAGAATATAACTACTACAATACTGCTCCTATGTACAAAAATATTACTATAAACTGAATAAAAAAGCTAGTGCTGCCTATGGACAACATGCAGTACAAAAAGTGCATATGCACATATTACTTTCTAACTGTACTTTAAAAATGAGACATTTAACAAGCAACTGATCAATCCTTTGAGCTACCCTGCTATGTCACGGCCATCTCAGATAGGGCAGTCCTACTCTACTTTTTTTTTATATACGTTGTGCCTTACGACCTCCTAAACACATTAAAAGCACGACAAACATTGATGCAACACATACCTGAAACATTTCTGACCTGTTCCCATGGCGCCAGAAGGGCAAATGCAGATAAAGGCTGACCAGGTCCGGACATGTGCAGCTGATGCTACAGATGCCCAAGCATTATCAATCTGACCTCCACTCTGTCAAACCATTAGACCATAAATGAGGGCGGATTAGGCCCAGATAAATATATATGCAATCAAATAGAGCCTATGGGAAGGGTGGGGTGGTTGACATAGGCCGCTGTTCAGACACAATCACAGTAAAGACAGAGAGAATGGCATACTAAATCAAGCGCACATGGCAAAAAGTGGGGGTCAACCACAAACCAATAACAAATAAAAAAGCCAAAAAGCCAGCGCTGCCTATGGTTAGAATGCAGTACAAAAAGTGCATATGCACATATTAATTTCTAACTGTACTTTAAAAGTGAGAAATTTAGCAAACAATTTATTAATTCTTTGAGCCACCCAGCCATGTCACAGCAATCTCAGATAGGGCGGTCCTACGCTACGTTTTTTATATACGTTGTGCCTTATGGTGTCCTAATTGCATTAAAAGCTGTGCACACTTGGTTTAGTTTGCCATTCTTTCTCTCTTTTCTGTGATTGACTTAGGCCACTTTTCACATACAGCTGCCCCACCCTTCCCATAGGCTCTGCTGATTGTAAGCACATTTATCTGGGCCTGCTCTGCCTTCATTCATGGTCTGTTGGTTTGGCAGTGTGGGGGTCAGATCTGATAATGTCCGGGCATCTGTGGCATCTGCTACACATGTTCAGGCCTGGTCTGCCTTTATCTGCATTTGCCCTTCCGGCACCATGGGAACGATTCTGAGATGTTTGAGTACGTATTGCATTAATATGGCTGTGCTTTTAATTTATGAGGTAGTAAGGCACAACATATATAAAAAACAGAGTAGGACTACCCTATTGAGATTGCCATGAAGTGGCAGGGTGGCTCAAAATTGATCAATTGTTTGCTAAATTTCTCATTTTTAAAGGTACAGTTAAAAATTAATATGTGCATATGCACTTTTTGTACTGAGTGCTAACCATAGGCAGCACTCGTTTCTTGGCTTTTTTATTAACTACAATGCTGCTCCTATGTACAAGAATATAACTACTATAATACTGCTCCAATGTACAAAAAAATAACTACTATGATATTACCCTTATATGCAAAAAATAACTAGTATAACTGCTCAAATAGCATCATATAGAAATCAATGGATAATCTATATTTGTCATTGCCATTACGGTCTATGACTCTTCTTTTAGTGTAATATCCTTTTGCTATGGCATCTTTACACTTCACCCTGTATAATTTTAGCCATCTTACTTACTTGCAATTAAACACTTTTCCAAAAATTCCACTGAGGTTTTGAATTCCAGCACTAACAATAGTTTCCATTACAAGGGTGACCACTGAATGCGGTATTGTGATTGTGCCAGGCACCCGTAGGTTAGGAAACAATAGTTGGGATTGTACAGTACACACCTTAATGGATAAACACCTGTAGATTCAGCCATGTAATAGAAGTTGCTATTTGCAATGATTCAGACAGACATGGATAGAAGTAGACTCAGAACCAAGCTGTCGGCTTATGTCCAGCACAGCTTTTGGGGGTTTCAGTGAAATAAGGATTGGGCATGTGTGATGATTTTTACAGGTTAATCCACTATCTTTTAAGGTTTGGTTCAGACATTTTATGGTCCGTATACAGATAGCAATACCTGGACTGACTCCGGACTTCTGACCAAAACCTGCCTTAGAGCTCCGCCCACTGGACTCCTACATATACAAGTATGAATAAAATGCATGGTTATAGGCTAAAAAAAAATCTTACAGTTGGGTGTCATTAAAACATTTGCACCATTTGGCTTTTTTTCCCCTTCATATCACTAAGAATCTGTCCGTGAGAGGTTTTGAAGAGTTTTAAGATCACTGTAAACGTCCAGTTAAACTTGCATGTGGTCTGGGGTCATAAATCAGCAGAAAGGAGTTCATAAAAGATAGATAAAGGCGTTAAACCTCACTCAGAATGAGCTCCCTGACAGATTCTCAGTTAAATTATTCTGCAATGAGCAAGCAAACAAGGGGCCTATAAAAACCAAATGGTGTATATATCTTAATGAAAGCCAATTGCAAAAGTGATTTTCAGCTCAAAATGCACATACAGTTATGGCTGAAAGTGTTGGCACTCTTGAAATTGTTCCAGAAAATTAAGTATTTCTCCCAGAATATTGTTGCAATTACATATGTTTTGTTATACACGTTTATTTCCTTTGTGTGTATTGGAACTACACAAAAAAAAAAAAAAAAAACACAGAAAGAAAGGTGAACTGGACAGAATTTAACAAAAAAACTCCAAAAATGGTCCAGACAAAATATTGACACCTTTCCAAAATTGTGGGTAAAGAACTTTGTTTCCAGCATGTGATGCTCGTTCACACTCACCTGTGGCAAACAACACGTGAGGGCAATATATAAATCACACCTGAAACCTTATAAAAAGGGGACATGTTGTCTCAATCTTTGCATTGTGTGTCTGTGTGTGCCACACTAAGCATGGAGAACAGAAAGAGGGAAAGAGAACTGTCTGAGGACTTGAGAACCAAAACTCTTAATAAATATCAACAATCTCAAGTTTGTAAGTCCATCTCCAATTTAAGGAAGTCGGTCTTTGGTAGTATTGCCCTTTGGCAGGGCAGCCAAAAATTGGGAGGTACCCCAATGCCCCTGGATAGAGTTGTGCATGAGGGCCTCTTTAAAAAATTGTGCCCATTTTAAGGAAGTTTGTCTTTTGTAGTATTGCCCTTTGGCAGGGCAGCCAAAAATTGTATAGCACTCTGATGCCCCTGGATAGAGACGTGCATGAGGGCCTCTCTAAGTAATGCACCCATTTTAAGGAAGTGGGTCTTTTGTAGTATTGCCCTAGGCAGGGCTGCTAAATATTGGGATGCACCACAATGCCCTGGAAAGAAACAGAGGAGAGCCTCTAAATATTGTTCCCATTACAAAGGAGCTTGTCTCCTGTACTTGTAATGCCCATTCTGGAAGCATGGACTAAAACATTTACCCCAGGGGGTATACATGAAACTACTGCCTAACTTTTGAACGGTTAGGGGCATCATCATCATAAATATGATGTAGAAAAATTATGTTTTTGTGCATCATAACCATAGTCGCACTGATCATATGATGGTGGTGGGTAAGGAGAAGTGAGGAGCAGTACAGCAAGTAGCCAAAACAAAGTCTGTACCGATGTGTGGGTGTGCGGAGGTGCATGGCAATTTACCGGCACAAAATTTTAATTCCGCAATCATTTGGTGGTGGTGTGGTGAAGTCAGGCCAACCAACCCTTGTTTATCTTGATCAGAGTCAGCCTGCCTGTCAGCATTTTCAGTTGACAGGTGGGTGCATTTATCTGTAATGATTCCACCTGTGGCACTAAAAACACACTGTGACAAAACGCTAGTGGCAGGGCAGGCCAGGACTTCCAATGCGTAGAGAGCCAATTACTGCCATGTGCCCAGCTTGGATACTCAATAATTATAAGGCACAGAGGAGTCTAGGTGCACTTTTGTACGATCGGCAAGGTACTCCTCAGCATCTTCGCAAACTTTTCAGTCCTTGTGACACTACCCCGCACCTCAGAGCCTGTGGTACGAGAGGTGCTGAGAAAAGTGTCCCAGATCTTTGAGAGTGTTCCCTACCTCTGCTGGATTGGACTAGTGCCTCTCTCGGCCGGACGCCTTGGTTGTCCACCGAATCGTGACCTCTGCTGCTAGCGTTTTCAGAAGGGAATTTTTGGACTAATTCCGCAAGTATCGCCTTCTGGTACTGCAGCATTTTTGTAGACCTCTGCGCCTCGGAATAAGAGAAATAAAGTTCTCCTTGTAGCGTGGGTCTAAAAGTGTCACCAACCAGTAATGAGTGTCCGCCAAGATGTTGATAACTCGAGGGTCACGAAACAGGCAGCGTAACAAAGTCAGCCATGTGTGCCAGACTTATCAAGCAAGACTTCAGGGCTCTCACCAACAGCATGACTGGTCATGCTGGCCTCATCATCCTCCTCCTCCTCCTCTCCCCTGGCCATCCACGCTGAACCGACGGTATGACGGTATGTATTACCATCAATTCCGCATGAAAGGAGCTCTATTTCTTCAACCTCCTCCTCGTCATAGTCCTCCAATGCACGTTGGGATGAGATTAGGCTGGGCTCTATGTAATCACCCAGTACGGTTTCTTGCTCCAACTCCTCGTGCTCCGCCTGCAATGCATCGTCTTTGATTTTGAGCAGAGAGCGTTTTAGAAGACAGAAGTGGGATGGTGACGCTAATGATGGCATCATCGCCGCTCACCATCTTGGTGGAGTCCTCAAAGTATTGGAGGACGGTACATATGTCGGACATCCATGTCCACTCCTGAGGTCTTATGTGCAGAGTTTGAACCGATATACCGACGGCCTAGTTGATGCTGGTACTCAACAACTGCCATCTTTTGCTCACAAATCCTGACCAACTGTGCACTGTGGAATTCCAACGCGTGTGGGATATCACACACCAGTCTGTGAGCCGGAAGCTGCAAACGCCGCTGAAAGCCAGCAAGGGCGGCAGAAAGCAGTAGGTGACTTTCTAAAATGGGCACACAGGCGGCATACTTTGACTAGCAGATCAGACAGCTCCAGGAGGATTTAAGAAACTGCTGAACCACGGGGTTGAGCACAAGGGCCACGCGTGGAACATGTGTCAGCTTGCCTTGCCTCAGAGCCGCCACCAGGTTCCGGCCATTGTCACACACGACCATGCCTGGCTGTAGGTTCAGCCGTGTAGCTAGTGATCTGCCTGCTGTTTCAGAGCTGTCCACAACTCTTCAGCATTGTGGGGTTTGTCACCTACGCATATTAGCTTCAGCACAGCCTGTTACCGCTTAGCCGAGGCAGTGCTGCAGTGCTTCCAACTTGGGACTAGTGTGGAGGGTGAAGTGGAGGAGGAGGAGGCTGAGGAGCATGATGTTCCGAGCTGTACACTGTGGGTATAACACTGACTGAGTTAGAGCCTGCAATCCTTGGTGTGGAAGGACGTATTCCGTCCCAAGCTCAGACTGGGTCTCGGCTTCCAGAATATTAACCCAGTGTGCCGTCAGCGAGATGTACCGGCCCTGCCCAAAAGCACTTGTCCACGTGTCCGTGGTTAGGTGGACTTTGCCTGAAACTGCGTTTTAAGGGCACGTCTGATATTTTGTGACACGTGCTTATGTAATGCGGGGACGGCACACCGTAAGAAATAGAGGCGGCTGGGGACCAAGTGACGTGGGATAGCCGCCGCCATCAGGTTGCGTAATGCTTCCGTCTCCACTAGCCTAAAAGGCAACATTTCCAGCGCAAGCAGTCTCAAAATGTGTGCATTTAAAACTGTGGCATGTGGGGCGTTGGCAGCGTATTTGCGCCTGCGTTCCAAAGATTGGTGTATGGATAACTGAACGCTGCGCTTGGACAAGGACGTGGTTGATGATGGTGCTATTTCTGCTTGTGCAACTACAGGTGAAGGACAGGAGCATCTTCGCATGCAGTATGGACATGGGGATTGTCTTGCACGCACAACAGTGGTAGACGCAGCGGTGTCACCCGCAGACACTGCTCCTGGACTCTGCTGTACATCCCACAAAGTCGAGTGCTTTGCTGCCATGTGCCTGATCATGCTGGTGGTGGTCAGGCTGCTATTTTTGCTACCCCTGCTGATGCTGGTGACTCACCGTTGCCGGGTTCTCAGGTCTCAGGCATGCTTCACTTGTCACAGTTCGCGCCTGAGTCTTAATTGTCGTGACGCCACCTGTGGGTGTCCGGTGATGGCACCGGCGCTGCTTGGGCCTCCGGGGATATGCGGCAGCTAGATGGAATGCTCCCCACAGGATGAGCAGTAGTTCCCGGGGCCAGGAGCTGCACTGAGTAGAATAGGCAGCTCAGTTGTTGTTTAGTCTGATGAATGCAAGATTTAGTAGCAGTTCGGAAGAAATGCGCTGACACAATGCTTCTCTGTAACGGGTCTTTACTGGAGTGGTACACGGTACACGTACACAGTTCCTTAGGTAACGGACCGGGTGGTCCCAGTGATGAACAGCCTCTGTCCAGAGTTCCACAGTGTTACCTCTATTTCTAACTGTCCTTTGATTGTTGCCGTCCTGCCTTGTTGTACCAGGTAGAATACTGGGGTTTCTTTAGTGGATTTTCCTGTTCCTGGTATTCAACCGGCTACAAAGGGTCCTAAACTCCCGTGGTGGGTACCCCCCTGGTAAGGTCTGTGGGGATCGGGGCTGTAGTGAGGCGCTCCTATAAAGCTACTCCGTCACTCCGATTTGCAGGACAGCGGTAGACAACTGACTGCCCGGAACCGGTGTCCGTCAGGACTGGGCGTGGGTGTCTTTGGACCCGTTGCTTAGTCGCTATTTGCCCACTTCCTTGTCTGGGTCACCGTTTGTTGGTTCCCTCCCTGTTAAGTTGTCTTTCCAGGGCTGCACGGCACTGTGCAGACACCTGCTCCTCTTTCTCCTTCTTCCACTTCTCTCTTTCTTCTCCTATTCTTCCCCCACACTACACCTTACACTCCTCCCACCAGGACCTGATGGTCCTCTACCTCTGAGTGGTGCATGTGGTACATGGAGCTCTGGATTCAACTGTTTTATCACTGAGACGGAAGATATTACATCTTCAGTCAGGGATGCAATACCTTCCTGTGACGCACCTCGTTGCGGGGCGCCACACTGCATGGCAGGTGTTGCAAATGGCCTTTTTGAATTATTTGCAGACACCTTAAAAACAGCCAGATTTGGGAAGCCCTAACAGTTGTACTGGCAACTTCTGTCTTGTTGTTGTTCGGGAATGGTTGCCTGCCTTCTGCCTGCGGACACCACCCTGCTTCTTCCGGCCTGTATTTGAATGCTATGCCAAACTCCCCTGTGCACTGCTGTCCTCACTCTGCATGTCCTCCTGCCAGGTTGGGTCAGTTATGGATCATCCACCACGTCGTCTTCCAATTCCCACCCTGGTCCTCCTCCTGACTTTGTGGCAATTGTGTCTCATCATCGCCACCTCTTGTTGAGAACCCCATTGCTTTTGAGACCGTGGCTGCTCAAATATTTGGGCATCGGTACATATCGATCTCCTCATGACCTACTTCAACTGGAGCTGGCGAGAGGCCAGAAACTAAGAATGGATAAGTGAACAGCTCTTCAGAGTGTCCAAAGATGTGGGATCAGTTATCTCGGGCCGGGCACTCGGCATGGTGGGAGGAAGGAGGATCAGGGTGTGGAATGTCTGGTCCAGTCTCACGGCTACTGACATTTGACCATGTAGAAGATAGGGTATTTGTGGTGGTGCCAAACTGACTGGAAGAATTATCCGCTATCCAACTAACAACCTGTTGACACTGGTCTTGGTTTAATAGTGGTGTACTGCTGCGGTCCCCTAGAAATTGGGACAGGAAGGATCGAGCGAGATGATGTGGGCGTTTGTCATGGCGCAATTCAAGCTTGCACACACCCCGGCCTCGCCTGCACCACCATCACGTCTAGTTCCTTGTCCCTAGCCACCGGCCTTGCTTTTCAATTTTCCTGTATACAGCAAAATGAAGGCGTCCAAAAGATGGTTTTTAGCTGCACACTGAGATTACAGATTAGAGGGTTTAATCCCGAAGCTGGAACTGTTCAGACACAAACGCTGACGCGTATACAGTGTTTTGCCGTTTATACTTGGAGCTACAAGCCACTCTGCCGCACTAAGATGCTAAATGAATGCAGACAAGAGTTGGTTTTTAGCTGCACACTGAGATTACAGATTAGAGCAGTTTAATCCCGGCAGCTGGAAAGGTCAGACACAAAAGCTGACGAGTTTTAAATTGTTTTGGCGTATACTAATTGGAGCTAACCTTTACTGCCTATGAGAGCTAAATTAATCCTTAAAAAGACTTTTTTGGAGAATTCCAGCCTGTACACCAGCCCAGATGTGATGCAGGCTGGTATACTAGCACCAAGAAGTTTGCTATGTACCCTGCCTGCCTGTATACAGCTCTATTAGTCCTCAGAAGGACTGTTGTGGTATTCGATTAGCAGCCCTGCACCTACACTAGCTGAAAGGCCACAAATCTGTCCCTGAATCAGCAGCACCTCTCCCTACACTACCTGTCTGTGGAGCACAGTGATGAGCACAGCGTGGTCAGGTCTTAAGACTTGATCACGCTGTGCGGCCAAGCCAATCACTGTAATGCCACAACCAAATGGCTGTGGTATTACAGTGTGTCAGCCAATCCCTGCATGTGGGCTGGCTCTGTAAACACGCCAACATGCAGGGAGGTGGACCCCGAGCATAGCAAAAGTATCGTGGGATTACTCGGTACTCGCCGAGTACCCCGAGTACCGAGAATATTCGTGCGAGTACCGAGTAGTTACAAGCATACTCGCTCAATCCCTAAACTCTATGTACTTTAGTCCACAGTGTGCAACACAATCAAGAAGTTTCCAACCCTGGCACTGTAGCTAATCTCACTGGTCGTGGACAGCAGAGAAAAATTATTGAATGGTTGCAAAGCAGGATAGTCTGGATGGTGAATAAGCCTCAATCAAGTTCCAAAGAACATTCAGGCCGTCCTGAGGTTTCATCAGTGTCAGCGAGATCTATCCATCACATCAGAATGAGATTAAATGCTATGGAGGAGACTCAGGAGGACCCACTGCTGACACAATAGAAAAAAGCCAAAATGTATACAAGTAACCAAAATCCTTTCGTTACAGCATCTTATGGCCAGATGAGAGAGATGGAGCTTTTTGGCAAAGCAAATAATTGTAGTGTTTACCAAAAATGGAATGATGCCGAAATAGAAAAGAGCATAGGACCTACAGTTACATATGGTGGAGGTCAGGGAAAAGAGCACTGGACCTACAGTGACATATTTGGGAGGTCAGAGAAAAGAGCACAGGACGTACAGACACATATGTAGGATGTCAGAGAAAAGAGCACAGGACCTACAGTCACATATGGGGGAGGTCAGAGAACAGAACACAGGGCCAACCGTCAGATATGGGGGAGGGCAGAGAAAAGAGCACAGGAGCTACAGTGACATATGGGGGAGATCAGAGAAAACAGCACAAGACTTACAGTCACATATGTAGAAGGGCAGAAAAAAGAGCCTAGGACCTACAGTCACATATGGGGGAGGTTAGAGAAAAAAAAGCACAGGACCTAAAGTCACATATGGGGAGGTTAGAGAAAGGAGCACAAGAACTACAGCCACATATATGGGAGGTTAGAGAAAAGAACACAGGACCTACAGCTACATATGGTGTAGGTCAGAGAAAAGAGCACAGGACCTACAGTCACATATACGGGAGGTCAGAGAAAAGAGCACAGGACCTACAGTCAGCTATGGGGCAGGTTAGAGAAAAGAGCACAGGACCTACAGCCACATATAGTGAAGGTCAGAAAAAAAAGAGCACAGGACCTAGTGTCACACATGGGGGAGGTAAGAGAAAAGAACACAGGACCTACAGTCACATATGGGGGAGGTTAGAGATGGTTTTTGGGTTGTTTTGCTGCCTCTAGCACTGAGGTCTTGACTGTGTGCAAAACATCATGAAATTTGAAGATCATCAAATGATTTTGGGTGGCCATGTAGAGTCCATTGTCAGAAAGCTTGGGACATCCTAGGTCATGGGTCTCCGGCAGAACAATGACCCCAAACATGAAGAAGCCCCAGAAATGGATGGAAACAAAGCGCTGGAGAGATCTGAAGTGTCAGCAATGAGTCCGGATCTAAATCCCATTGATCACCAGTGGAGAGATCAGAAAATTGTGACAAGACGCCTCAAATCTGAGAGACCAGGTGCAGATTATAAAGAAGAGAAACTCCAGGAGAAGAAGCTTGTGGAGGTTATAGGAGGTTATAGGATTTATTCCTAAGTGGGGAAAAAAACATTAAGATGAAGTGCCATCAATTTTTTATACCCCATTATTGAAGTTTTATGTGAAATTATGTCCAATTTGTCTATTGTTTTTGTTGTTCCAATACACACAAAGGAAATAATCATGTGTATAACAAATCATATTAACTGCAAGAATTTTCTGCGACAAAAATTTCATTTTCAGGAACACTTTTGGCCATGATTGTAAAAAGCAATGGAAACTTGGTGGACTAGGCCAAAAGTAGGGGTTGAAAGCTGAAGGGAAACAATTGGGAAGAATCACTTCACGAGTCCAAATGAAAAAGTTTGTGAAAATTAGACGCTGAAAGGAGGATGGAAAAACCAGAAAGGGTTCACCTGAATGGCTGATCTCATTTAGGTTTGTGCTCTTAGAACATGTTCTCAGCGTCTAAAACTTTGCTTCTCATTGTTCCGCTCAGTGAGATCAAGGTTAATATTACATTATCACATCGCCATCTTCTCTGTTACCAACTGCAATGGAATGAGGAAATACCGGTCTACATACCCACTTCACTTATCGAAGGTGGGCACCGAGACAATCATTGCTAACAGTAGCCCATTGTATGTACAGTTTAAGAGTACTCCAGCCAAATCATGGCGGAGAGCAGCTTCTTCTCACCATCATCCACACGTCACTGTTTCTAGGCAACATCATAAAGGCACTCATTCATAATATGTACAATGTAATTTAAAGAGCTTATAAGAGTATAAGAGTTCATAAATTTAAAGGGCCATGATACTTGAATTGTCCCTTTTTTCTTGCACATTGCTGGCTTCTGAATGAGTTAACTGAGAAACAGTCAGTGAGCTTGTAATGAAATGCAGTTTGTACCTCTTTTAGGGCAGGCCTCACATGACTGCTTTAAACAGTCAGATAAGGGCCTCACTTGTCCACATTTTATTGAGTATGATGTCTAAACCGGCTACAAGTCTCCTGATCTGATCTCTACAGTCTCATATATGGCTATGAGGTTGTTGACTTCAGGTAAGGAGATGCCTTGGTGGGTGCTGATCACACTCTACACAGGAACGCTGTCTTTTTCAGACCTTTTTTGTGCCAATTTATGATCACAGACCTTACCAATGCTGAGCTGAACTCCTGGAAAGAAAAAGAAAAAAAAGGAGTGAAAAACCCTCCATTCACTTACGTACATACTCCAAGTTCTCTCATTCTGCAACCAACAATGTGCATCAGATAAAACGGCTATTAATACAAAACTGAAGCACCCAGTAGACTAAGTGACACATCACTACAATCAGGATCTAGATCATGCTGCTCACAGATGGGCTAGCAAAAACCTGGAGACAGATTCCCTTATAAGGGGAGCATGTTACACTTTTCTTGCATTCCGAAAAGAAACAGAAACCACCAGTTGTGAGCACAGCCTAAGTCGATCATATGTATGATCATCCCTAAACCATATAATCCCCATATTTGAAGGTTACAGAATTTCAGTATATAATATTTTCCTGGATTTGTTGGTACTTTTTTGGGAAATGCTGTGAAAACATTTACATTTCAAGGCATAAAATATTTGGGACTGTCCCTGGAGCTTGGAGATAGTTACAGAGACTGCAGTAGGTTGCCATGTATCATGTTAAAGTTAGAATGACAGAAGACAGGACATTGTGTACAGGCGCTCTTCATACTACGGGTGCCAGTATTTTGAACGAGCATCCCAGAACATAACATAGCAAACCGTAAGCTTTCTGGAGACTGGGGATCTTGATTGGACAGCAAAATTATTTTCATTGCCATTAACTTTCACAAATCGGCCAAACCATGATGTGCACTTGACTCATGATCAGATAGGTGTAGTGCTGGGATGTCTTCCTGTCTACATGCTATGGGATTCATAGGTGGCTATGCACATGAGAGGTTTGGGGCACGTAAAGTCTCTAATGGTCTCACGTGATACCAAGACGGTAAAGGAATAAAGAACATTAGGAAAAGGGGTTTAAGTTTTATTTTTTAATACCAAGTGTCCTCAGCTCAACGTGTCTAAGACTCAATAATTTGTAAAACAAAAAGGAAAAGGGGCGCAAATGTGTAGGATCCCCTTATTAAAAACGTCTAAGTGGCGTGGGTAGGTGGCCATTCACCTTATCGGGTTGTGCAATTCCTGCACAACCCGGTTTAACAGCCTCCGCAGCCGGCGGTATTGTGCACTGCCTCTCCGCTCTCCTCTCTCCTGTTCAAGGCAGATCGTTTGTGCTGTTCCTGAGCTGCTCCAGCCGCCAGTCCCTCAAAAAGGGAGTAGTTTTCATGCAAAAAATAGTAATGGCGGTCTAATTAGGAGCGCTCTAAGGAACAAGCAGACATGTAAGATGTTTTCATAAATGTCAAACCTTTTATTAACTTCTTAGCTCCCCTCACAGCTCCACTACGCGTTTCAACTGCATACAAACAGTCTTCATCAGGTGGTGTGACACCACCTGATGAAGACTGTTTGTATGCAGTTGAAACGCGTAGTGGAGCTGTGAGGGGAGCTAAGAAGTTAATAAAAGGTTTGACATTTATGAAAACATCTTACATGTCTGCTTGTTCCTTAGAGCGCTCCTAATTAGACCGCCATTACTATTTTTTGCATAAGACTCAATAATTGACTGTTTTCTGTAACTAAAGAATCAGGGTGTGCTGGGCTGTCAGTCTGGTGAGTGAGAGCTCAGACATCCAATCTGGTATTGGGGCATGTTGAGCTGTCCGTGGGTTGAGTGACAGCTCAAGCATTTAATCTGATTCTAGGAGGTGCTTGATAATTCAGGTGTTCCCTGTTCCTGATGATTGCTCAGCTACTTAGCTCAGCACTTTCTCCCAGAACTCTGCCGGTAGTAGCATTCTGTTTAGAGGTGCTTGTTGACCTGTATTTCTCTTCTCTGATTTAATTATTCTGCCTGACCTTGAACTTTGTTTGTTTAGCCTCTTTGCTCTTATCCGATATTCTCCAGGTATTCAGACTCTTGACCGTAACTTAACTATACCTCTGTTTATTCCCTTAATCCTTGTGGTACTCTCCAGGTACTGGACCCTGAAACGCTTGACTACTCTGTTTCTCAACTTGCCATTAATGTCTAGCATCATAACAAGGCTACCATTGTTCACAAGCTGTGTTTGATATCACCTCTCAATCCCATGTACATATATATGTATATTGCGATGTGTTAGTGATAGATGGTATGTTGCCAACAATAGGGCAAGAAGGTTAATATTTGGGACTAGCCCAGAAAAGAAAGGCTAGAGTGCACAGAAAGTGACAGTTTCCTGTCAGAATGTCAGGTACGTCCTAACGCATGACAAATACAGACCTAAGGTCTGGTTAGTCGATGAGGCTGCATGACGTTGGTGTCCCTAGAGTAGGAGTAGATCAAGGCAAAAGATAGCGAGATACTGGAGAGACTAACTCAGAGACAGAGTGATCTAATGGAGCAAAGTCACAAGATCGACCGAAGGACTAAGTGACTGAGTGGAGACAGGTCCTGGGAAGGGACACCTAGCAGTACGGCCCTGTGTTAGAAACGCAAACCTTGCTCACGATTACTGCCCTGCGTTATGTCGCCATGAACACTGAAAATATCACTTCAACCACATGGAGTAAAATGAACAGTGCAAGAGAATAGAAGAAACATTGTAATAATAGGCTCCTTTTTCACTTTTGATCCACTTCTTCCCTTCTCCCTGCCTCTTGAACTCATTATTCACTCAGAAAAACTAAAAAGCTTAGTGAAAAAGCACCTGCTAGCTCAAAGAAAGATGAGGTTACAGCTGCTTTTTATGACCCACCCCAGGGCTGTGGGGTACCCGGTTCCGGGCGTTGATTAACTGGGGATGTCAAGGGGCCTGTTGACTGGTCTCGTGGCCCTGGCAGTCGCTGAAAAAGGGGTTAAAATAAAATAAAAAGAGTTTGTGACGCCACCTACAGTTCCTGGTAATAGTACCAGCGCTGCATGCAGACCTCCGGGGTGATGGTGATGCAGCAAGATGGCAATGCTCCCCGTAGGTGGAGTGGGATTTACACAGGGAGGCGGCACTGCTGGTAGAGGCGCTGCCAAACAGACTATGATGAGGGCAGGATCAGGGCCGTAATAACAGACACACACACACACACACACACACACACACACACACACACACACACACACACACACACACACACACACACACACACTGGGGCTTTGTTTCCGTACCTTTTACTGATGATACTGCGAGGTAACATCCAGGGTACAGTCCAGGTGGTCAGGTGGCAGTTCAGGATTTCCACACCCGATGAGTTGTGAGACCTCCTTGTTGCTGTGTGTGTGTACTCTAGTCCTGGCCTGTCTGAAATCTGGCCCTGTCCTCTCCTGTGTCCCTCACTTGTATAGCAGGCAATTAGAGCCCTGCTGCTGGGTACCGTTAACTCCACTGCGGTCCCTGGCTCTGCTGGTGGCTGTGCTACAAGTGCTGTGCCAGAAGACTGAAGTCTCCCTGTCCCTTCAATGTTCTCTGCTGGGCTGACAGGACCTTTGCAAACTCTGACTCTGGCGTCCAGGTTGCCTCCTCTTCTCCTTTGGTGTGAACTTGACTGGTCCCTCTTCCCCTCTTTTGTGCACCTTGCCTCCGACCCTCACTGTTGGGTCCCTCACAATGGCTAGGCTTCCCTCTGGCACGGGCCTAGCGCGGCTCCGTTCACCAAGTGTCTTCACAGTCCTCTCACTGGAACTGCACTGCCTAACTCCGCCTCCAAACCTGAATTTATAGGGGACCTTGCCTGAAGTCGGCAAATAGAGCTCCCCCTGCAGGTCTGGGGTGGAAGGTGTTGCATGCGAATTTACCTGATGTGGAAATCCTTCCCTGCTCCAGGTGTTCCTGTGGCAACTGAACCATAGGGGTGCCACATTTACTGTCTATGAAGGAGGAAAGAGGCAGAGTGAGAAGTACAGACACACACAGATTCATACCGTTTTAGTGTTCATCTCACCCCAACCTGAATTCACAGTTACACTGCTCAATACTGTATAATGTACAATGCTGCCTAATGTCCTCCATGCTGCTGCTTTTGCTTCTTAAGATATGCTATAAAAACAAAGCAGGAATCTCTTATTTTCTATATGTAGTGTATAGGAGACATCATAGGAGCTAGTCCTTACCCATTAGCAGAGCGACAACTGAAAATTAAGTTTGATCCTGAAGAAGGGAAAACTTGTAAAAAATGCCAGAAATTGTGCTATTTCTAATTCATATTCATGACGACTAATTTGGAATAGCCACATGAAATGACAGGTATGGTATTTAAACTATTAATGAGGGGGGGCACATCTGCATGCCTATACATGGTTACTGCTTCTCCTGTGTTCTAGCATATCACCCCAATGCTGGATTCACCGCTTCACTTCTTAATACGCATGTATAATGTTCTGAACGTGCTAAATAGAGATAGGAGAGCAGGAATCCTTCATATTGATGTGTAATGGAGCCTACAGAAGGGAAAATGCAGGATATAAGTTCTACAATGCCAGAAATAACATTATTCCTTATATACACCCACACACAACAGCATATTCAAAAAAAGTCACCAGAAACTACAATGTTAATTTACGTAAGTCATTATAGTTTTCCAGTTTAAACTAGGATCCTAAAAGGTAAAATATTCCATTAAACAGATCCCTAATGAAACTGCTATGTTTGAACATGCACTACATAAAGACAGGGGACCAGGAATCCTTCATGTCTGTGTGTGCTGTGTATGGGAGACATCATAGCAGCTAGTCACCACCCACTAGCTCAGAGACAACTGACAATTTCAGATAGAGCTACAGAGAAGAAAGATGGTGAAAATTGCAGAATTGAAGTCATGCAATGGCCAAACATAGTAGTATACGTTATTCAGATCATTACAATTATTCTTAACAGTCACCTAAAGCGAAGTTTTTATTATTAACCCCTTTACAACCTAGGATATACCTATACATCATAGGTTGCTTACATCTCTTTGATGAGAGCTCACGAGCTGAGCTCTCATCATTCCCCACATTTCAGCTAATCTGATCAGCCGACATATGTAGCTAATAGGGGAGGGTGGAGTGCTGGTTAGATTGCACTGTCAAACTCTGGCAGCACAATATAACATGCGCTGGTGGGTATTGCGCTGTTTCCCGATGCCATCTGTGACTCTGTGATGTGAACAAGTGGTGCCAATGTGTTGCCATGACAGCGAGGAGAAAAACTCACCAAAAAATTGCCCGGTAAATATCCATTGCACCTAGCAGAAGGCTGCTAGCTCTCTGGCCGATGATAAGGACCTTGTCCGAAACGCGTCCGGCGGGATGTAAGTGTTTTAATACGTTCTAATAAAGTTGCTGTCAGTAATGGTCCATGGCCCTGAAAATACCTTTTCTTCTGAACTGATTGGTGGAGCCACCCACTGTTCCAGTGCCTGGGAATCCGATGAGTGTTGAGTGAACATTTCCTATTCCCCACCCCCATCAGCTGTGCAGCTCCTCTGAGAGGCAACCTATGGTAACCTTGTGTCTATAAATACCACCAGTCACCTCCTGACAGCATGGCTGGACGCTGGAGCCACAACTGCCCCATCTGTGGGTTGTAAGTGATTGAGCACAGGTATACAGACACCTGTGTTACCTCTCAGAGAAGCTAGCAGCCTGCTGCTAGGTGCAATGGATATTTACCAGGCAATTTTTTGTTGAGTTTTTTCTGATTTTATGTCCTATTTCGGCGAATATCATGACAGCGAGGAGTCGTCAGGTGATGAACTCTGTTGCGGTCATGACTCGTGGCACCCCTGCGACCAGGGTGGCCATAGGCAGGAACTGCAGCCAGGCAGGCAGGAGACAGTTTGTGCACCAAACACTTTCAAAGCACACACCCACGAGAGACAACACCCAACCCAGAGCCCGCGACTCTAGGCGGGCAAGGGGTGATAGGGTTTAGAGGGAAGTGGTTGGAATGTAGGCCAGTGGGTGACGAGACGTAAAGACAAGAACAGACAGAAAGTGACACTTCCCAGAGGGATAGAGCTCCCTGGAGGCGCAAAATCCACAGAGACGCAGATCCATGGAGAGAAAGCTTGTCCATAGCCTGCCGTCCAAGGGAAAGTAAGGACGGAGACCGGACTGATGCCACCGGTCCAAGGAGTACGGCAGAGTTGACCGACTACAGGCAGGATAGGTTTCCCTTGTTGTACCCGGACAGTCACACAGGTTGGAAAGAGTCGGTGATCCCTTGCAAGACAGGGACACTTAAGCTAGGCTCGGACCAGAGTGTCGGCTCTGAGGGGGACTGCAGCTACACGCCGCCTCCCCAGACAAGCCGATGGGGAACGCCGATTCCAAGTCAGGGTTCCTACTACACGGGTTGGAGGCACAGCAACGTTATATGACTCAGACTTGCTGCCCACACACACAGGGAGAAGTCATACAAAGGACCAAGTTGCCGCCGTACAACCCACAGGGAAGAACTGAGGAAAGGAAAGCCGGAAAGGTTACAGAGAGAGTGAGGGGTCTCAGGAAGATAACCTGGCTGCAGAGGGTTCAGAGTGTCCAAAGTTGACTGAGAATAAGAACTGTGTTGAGAACTGTACTGTTGGACCTTGTACTGAAGAACTTGTCAGTAAAACCCGGTGAATCCTGCTTTAGTCTTCTGTGTATGATTCCCTGCATACAGAACTGTTTATTCATATTTTACCCTGTCAGGAGCAGCCCCGACCTGTGGCGGGCTCATCCACCTTGCTGCAGCATCCATCCATCCACCTGACAGAAGTACACTGCAGTTGTGGTCCCCTCATCGACCACAACCCGTGGGTGGTGTCTTTCCCTTGTAAATACCCCTTATACTTGTGGGGCTTGGGACACGGTCCGGACCAAGACTGCCGTGACATCCCCAGCAGATACCCCGGTCCGGTACCGAGTACCCTGTCTCAGTGGGCCACACACTTGCGTCTTGGTCGCCACAGTGGTACTGCACCTATTCCACAGGAGTGATGCCATTGCTCTCAGGTAAGATGGGGACAGAAAGCTGAGACACTCAACCACACACCCAACACCCATCCTAACTCCAGGCCAGGAAGATGCAGGGTGGACGAAACCCCTGTAGAGGTCAGACTCCATCTGCTGGTTGGAGGAAAAAGTAGGTTTAGGGGGTGGGAGTAAAGAAGCTAGTCAGAGTGATCAGAGTGAGTTAGAGTTAGGAGAAGAAGCAGAAACAGCAAGATGGAGTTCTAGGGGTCACTGTAACTGGGTCCGAATGGGATCAGTGGGTAGGTCAGGTGAGGAAACCCCAATTCAGAGAACCCGGAATCTACAGATGACTTCCAAGTCATGGTAGAGGAACTGAAATAAAGCGATGTTTGGGTGAGCGCTGGGATATGAAGACAGCTACACTTCAGCAAGTATTTTACCTGTAAGTTTATTGTTCAAATCACACTAGGTCCTCTCCCACAACATGTTTCGACGCTCAGGGCGTCTTCCTCAACTGGAGGAAGATGCCCTGAGCGTCGAAACATGTTGTGGGAGAGGACCTAGTGTGATTCATATCCCAGCGCTCACCCAAACATCGCTTTATTTCATTGCCTGCATTTCCATCTCCCTATGGGGAGAGCGGTGGAGCAGCTCCGGAGGAGAAGACAAATCTAACAGAGGAGAGGAAAACACGTGACGGATCACGTGCAATTACACAGGCGGCGGACACCGAGGAAAAAGAGAAAGAAATCCACACCGTCCAGAGAGAGACCCCGTGAACTCACTACGTGAGCCCCCCTGTTGTGCGGACAGCACAACAGGAAAAGGTGGGTGTAATGGTGACTTAACAGAGGGTGGATATAAAACATAAAGCAGCGTGGTGCAACCAATTTCTATATCTCATTACATGGTAGAGGAACTGGCTGCATGAGGGGACCAGACCCAATCTGGTGTGAAACTTTATGATCAAGCCAGGAAACCGGAGGTCACTGAAGTGCAGGTGCAGTGGCCAACACTGTGTACACTCCCAGGCACAGTGGCTACAGAGGGTCAAGAGGAAGTGCCAGATCGTTGCTCAGCAGCGCCCGCAGTCGCCTGCCTTGGGACTAGTAGCATGAAGATGCAGAGGAAGAGAGGAGAAGACCACAGGAAGGAAAGAGCACAGTACCCTGGCTGGGTTCGCACCGAACTAAGCTACAGTAAAGACACTGGTAAGAACTGCAACCCCTGTATCTGTCCACTCCTTCTGCACCTCCCTGCACCAACAACTACCACCATCATCCACATTAACTTTCACATCAAACCCTGGGGACTTGCTCCGTCTGTGGGGAGTGATACCCCTAGCTTCCACAACACCTATTCCCCGGGGTCACTACAAGCAGCATTGGTCATTCTGATCAGAAACCATGGATGGCGTCACGATAGACTATTTCCCCTGGAAATAACCCCTTTTCATGCTCAGTCAGGGCCATGGATCCTGGGGTTGCCAGTGTGACTACTGAACAGATTGGTACCCCAGAGTCTGAGTACCCTGGTCCTTGCGACCGTTGCACTCACTTCCTGTGAATGCTGGCTGGAGATGATCATTTCTGTAGTGCAGAGCTGTGGATCATCACTGCTCTGTACAGCAAAAAAGTTCAGATAATGCAGTATTGAGGTGCCCTAACGGGGCTAATAAAATAGGTAAACCATATACTAAAACAAGTTTTTAAAAATATAAAAAAATGAAAACATAAAAGTTCAAATCACCCCCGTTTTACCCCATTAGACATAAAACTATTTATAAAAAAAAAAAAAAAAACACAACACATATTTGGTATCGCCAAAGTCAGAAATGCCTGATCTATCAAAATATAACAAATTAATGTAATTGGTAAACAGCTTAAGGGTTAAAAAAAAAAAAAAAAAAAGTCAATGCGCCAAAATTAAAATTTTTTCTTCGCATCTACCTAAAAATGATCTAATTAAAAACATCAGCTCGAGATGAAAAAATAAGCCATCAAACTGCCCCATATCCTGACAAATGAGACTGCTACGGGTCGCGGAAAATGGCGACAAAAGCACAATAATTTTTTTTTTTTGCCAAATTTCATAAAAGTGAAAACATACATGTTTGGTATCTACGAACTCATACCGACCCGAGGCATCACACCATCACATCACTTTTGACATATAGTGAACGTAGTAAATAAAAAAAAAAAAAAAAGCAATCAATAAATTGCACTTTTTTTTCCAATTTCGCCGCAGTTGGATTTTTTTTATCTATTCTCCAGTACACTGTATGGTAAAATGAATGATATTCAAAAGTACAACTGGTCCCGCAAGAAACAAGTCCTCATATGTCTATAGTGACTGAAATATAAAATGGTTATGGCTCTTGCAAGAAGGGGAAAAAAAATGAAAAATAGAAAACAGCCCGGGAGTAAAGGGGTTAAAATTTTCTTAGCAGTCACCTACAATGACAGGTGCAGTATATGTTTTTTGCTATTTAAAGGCCGTCCATCAGACAATTCTATAAATGTAAAATGTACTATCGCATAAACTCCTATAAATATCCATCAAAAGCCGAACAGGCAGAGGATGTGATTTGCGAGGATCTTACCGTATATTACAATCGTCTCCATACACTATCTTCTAAGGTGTCAATGGTATAGAAGGGTTGTACACAGTGGCCTAACTTGAAGCTGATGGGTCCCAATGCGAAATCTCCAATGGGGGCCCCCAGTTATTGCAAATCTTTAATAGTATTAGTCTTTCCCTATAGGCCAAAGAGACTTTTGGGGCCCCCCTAGGCTCCAGGGCCCAGGTGCTATTGCAACCCCTGCACTTATTGTAGTTACACCCCTGGTTGTAAAATAGTTTATGAGTTGAAAAAAAAAAATAAAGACCCCAAATTTTAAATAATTCAACTTAAACCACTGGCACCGTGGGTTGTGCGAGTTTTTGCTTGTCTCATAGAAGAAGTTATAGTTTTGTGGTTATTTTAAGGAATTTACTGAAACACAGAAATTAGCACAACTGTCTAGATAAGTGTGCGGGCTTGTGGTCGGGAGCGGGTTTATGTTGGTATCACCAATGTCTGGAATTTTATTTTTCAAGTTGTGACTGAGTCTAAGAAAATAAGGCAGAGAAATGTGAAATGTCATTCCAGGACAAGGACACAGTGTCTGCTAGAAAATACAATTTTAAAACAATGATTTGGACAGAAAAGCGCAATAGGGTTGAATGGGATATAGATGATCAGTGTGGGCCCCGTTACACAAGGCGACATCGCCGCCCATAACAGAAGCGACGTGGCGGCATGGCCTATCGCCGGCGTCATCGCCCCTCACGTCGCCTCACGTGAAGGGGCGATGTCGTCGGTGCCTGGAGGTCGCCTGGTTTCAGAGCTGTGCTCTGAAACCAGGCGACCATCATGGGGCGATGTGCACACATCACCCCATGTAACCGGGCGCCGGCGACCTGTCAGGCGATGGGAGCCATAGGCTCCCATTGTCCTGCATCGCCACTGGGGTTTCCAGACACCCCAGCGGCGATGCCACCTGACAGATCACCGGCGCGGGGCTGGAGGTGTCGCCCCGTCTAAACGGGGGACGGCGACGCTGGCGGGGGCGGCAAGAGCGTGCGCGCCCCCGCCATTCGCCGCCGACATCCCCAGCTCCATTGCCCCTTGTGACGGGGCCCTATCTGTTATGTGTGGTGCCGCTCACCTGTCAGACACAACCACTGTTAAAAGCCTGATGCATCAGATATAGTAAAGGAAATAAGTATTTGATCCCTTGCTGATTTTGTAAGTTTGCCCACTGGCAAAGACATGAACAGTCTATAATTTTAAGGGAAGGTTAATTTTAACTGTGAGAGATAGAATATCAAAAATAAAATCCAGAAAATCACTTTGTATAAATTATATAAAGTTATTTACCTTGTGCAGAGAGAAATAAGTATTTGATCCCATACCAACCATTAGGAGTTTTGGCTTCTACAGACCAGTTACACGCTCCTAAGCAACTCGTTACCTGCATTAAAGACAGCTGTCTTACATTGTCACCTGTATAAAAGACTCCTGTCCACACACTCAATCAATCTGACTCTAACCTCTACAACATGAGCAAGACCAAAGAGTTTTCTATGATGTCAGGGAAAAGATCCTAGATCTGCACAAGGCTGGAATGGGCTACAAAACCATAAGTAAGATGCTGGGTGAGAAGGAGACAACTGTTGGTGCAATAGTAAGAAAATGGAAGAAATACAAAGTGAGTGTCAATTGACATTGATCTGGGGCTTCATGCAAAATCTCACCTTGTGGGGTATCCAGGATGATGGGAAGGTGAGAGATCAGCCTAAAACTACACAGGGGAAACTTGTTAATGATCTCAAGGCAGCTGGGACCACTGTCACCATGAAAACCATTGGTAACACCTTATGCCGTAATGGATTAAAATCCTGCAGTGCCCGCAAAGTCCCACTCCTCCAGTTTAGAAAAAGAGCAGGGCTGCACACAGGATAAACGTGCTCATTCCATTTATTGCATCACAAGGATGTTACAGGTGGGGGTGCAAAGGAAGGAGCACCGGGTAGCCCCGATGGTACAACGAACGTTTTGCACTCAGCTGGCGCTTCTGCGGGTACCACCTGTAACACCCCTGTGATGCAATAAATGGAATGAGCACGTTTATACTGTGTGCAGCCCTGCTCTTTTTCTAAACTGGAAGGGACATATCGCTGTTGTGGAGGAAGTGTGCACCAGGAATAGAGGCTCACAATGTGTGGGACCTGCATGAGAGGTCCCAGGGGATCCTGGAAAGATGCTGGAACTGACAGAGATACACGGAGGGAGCGGTGGTGCTGGCTTTAATCTGCAAACTGTAAAAGTCCCACTCCTCAAGAAGGCACATGTGCCGCCCATCTGAAGTTTGCCAATGAACATCTTGGTGATTCTGAGAGTGATTGGGAGAAGGTGCTGTGGTCAGATTAGACAAAATTTGTGCTCTTTGGCATTAACTCAACTCGCTGTGTTTGGAGGAAGAGAAATGCTGCCTATGACCCAAAGAACACCATCCCCACAGTCATGCATGACAGTGGAAATATTATGTTTTGGGGGTGTTTCTCTGCTAAGAGCACAGGATTACTTTACCGCATCAATAGGACAATGGATGGAGCCATGTACCATAAAACCCTGAGTGACAACTGTGGCACCCCACATGGTCAGGCGTCACAGTGGGGTATTGCACTCGTAAAAGTAGTGTAATTTTCCCCAGCTGCAGGTGGATACTAGGCTGGTGGGTGGGACCCATTCCTGCACCCCACATTACAGTAGTGGTGGGAGGTTACTCCTGGAAGGGAGATATATTCACCTCTAGGGGAGTAGAAGAAGAGAACAGAGAAAGTGAGGAGGAGGGAGTTGGAGAGGAGTCGAGGAGGAGTGTGGAGAAAGGCGGAAGGTTAACCCAGACAACTCTACGCTGATCCGGAGGGAAGATGAGAGAGAGGATCCTAGGCGGGGATCCTGAGAGAGGGTGCCGGATGCGGGAGTCTGGCACTAAAGAGAAAGGGGGAACCCGAGCGTGGAGTGACCATACTCCAGGGAATTCCCCAGTCCACCACGGGAACGCCGAACCCGAGGAAACGGCCAGAGTCCAGCTCTGAAGTAGTCAACCAGTTGCTGCGGTCTGTTCACTGGCTGCGGCACCCTGCCAGATGGAGAGGTCTGCCTGCTTCCTCACCAAGAGGGAGGGGAGCCCCAAAATCTACCTTTAAGGAGCCATTGGGTATAGACTCATCCTAGGCGGGGAAGAAAGGACACGGGTTTGTCAACTAAGGCATACCACGGGTATCACTATACCACCTGGCATCCACTTGCAGCCACCCGTAGAGCTACCTGTTTCTTTAACAACTGTTGCTGAACTGTGGACTTTATGCTGATGACTGTTTACAGTAAAGTACCCGGGAGAGTGACTTTGCCTCCGTGTCTTTGTGCTGCAGAAATCAACCTGTTTACTTTCAGCAACGCTGCCCCGGAGGACCAGCTCCACCTGTAGGGAGCTTTGCCATCCTTGCCGCGTTACCATCGCCCTCCGGAGGACTGTGGCGGTGATGGTGATCCCCCACCAGGAACTACAGGTGGCGTCACGTGACAATAACTCTTATTTGCTGTATATAACCCCTCTATTGAAGTGTCACCCAGACCACGGGCTCAGGCACTGCCACCCGCGATATCCCCATGGACCCCTCTGAGCATGATACCCGAGTACCCCAATGCCTGGGGCTTGACATATCCTCATTACCTCTACCTGGACATTAAAAATGGGTTGAGACTGGATCTTCCAGCATTAAAATGACCCAAAACATACAGCCAAGGCAACAAAGGATTGGCTCAAAAAGAAGCACATTAAGATTATGGAGCGGTCTAGCCAGTCTCCAGACCTTAGTCCCATAGCAAACTTTTGGAGGGAGCTGAAGTGTGGCACCTCTACGGGACGGTTGCCACAGGACCACCTGGTGCACAGAGGGATTTCCACATCAGGTACCCTACACATGTAACACCTTCCACCCCAGAACTGTAGGGGGAGCTCTACTTCCCACCTTCAGGCAAGGTCCCCTATAAATTCAGGCCTGGTGGAGGAGTTAGGCAGTGCAGTACGGAGCAGTACCTGGTGAACGGTGCCACTCTAGGCCCGTACCAGAGGGAAGCCTAGCCAGTGCAAGGGCCCAAGAGTGAGGTCGGAGGCAAGGCGAGGAACAGAGTGGAAGCAGAAAAACCATACCGGTTCACCCCAGGAAGCAACCCGAACACTGAGTCTGAGTCTGTCAGGGATTACTAGCCCAGCAGAAAACACCGGTCAACCAAGGAGACTTCAGTCTTCTGGGACACTTGTAGCACAACAACCACGAGAGCCAGGCACCACAAGAGAGATAGCGACAGCCAGCAGAAGGTTCTCATCGCCTGCAATACAAGTGAGAGACACAGGGGAGGTCAGGCCAGGTTCCAGACAGGCCAGGATTAAGCACACACACTGGACAAGGAGGCCTCACAACTCACCGGGTGTGAAGATCCTGAAGTGCCTCCCGACCACCTGGAGTGTACCCTGGACGTTACCTTGCAACAACATCAATAAAAGGTACAGAAACAACTTCCAGTGTGTGAGTGTCAGTTCTTACGGCCCCTGATCCTGCCCAACACATAGACTGTAATACAAAGAGAGAGAGAAAAGCGCTCCCATAGGGAGAACCCACATGCACAATGAAGGGGAAGGGAAGGTTGTGGCGGGGGGGGGGGCTCTCACCTTTTCGGGTTGTGCAGCCTCCACACAACCCCAGTGTATTCTCAAGGCCACCTGGGCCGGGAGAGCCGTTCAGGTGCCAGACGCCTGTCAGTCACGTGGTGTCTACGGTCACGTAAACGATAACCACCAATCACACGGTATCGATGTTCCCACAGGTCCTGTGCTCCACAGGTAGTGAAGGATTTTCAGCAGTGTGCCCCGCAGCTTCTGAATAACTCACATAAAGGTGAGATCCAACAGTTCAATTAAGGTTATTCTATAGCGAGCGCAGGGGCACAGTTAAGGCAGGTAGTTATGGATCAAAAATACTCTTTATTCACCACAACATGTTTCCACGAAGGCTTATCGTCTTCCTCAGGTGGATTTGAATTCTTCCTTACAGATCCTCTCTAGTAATGTCAGGTTGGATGGTGAATGTTGGTGGACAGCCATTTTCAGGTCTCTCCAGAGATGCTCAATTGGGTTTAGGTCAGGGCTCTGGCTGGGCCAGTCAGGAATGATCACAGAGTTGTTGTGAAGCCACTCCTTTGTTATTTTAGCTCTGTACTTAGAGTCATTGTCTTCTTGGAAGGTGAAGGAGCCAAGTCTGAGGTCTAGAAAACTCTGGATGAGGTTTTCATCCAGGATATCTCTGTACTTGGCCGCATTCATGTTTCTTTCAATTGCAACCAGTCGTCCCGTCTCTGCAGCTGACAAACACCCCCATAGCTTGATGCTGCCACCACCATGTTTCACTGTTGGGATTGTGTTGGGCAGGTGATGAGCAGTGCCTTCTGTTCTCCACACATACTGCTTAGAATTATCACCAAAAAGTTCTATCTTCGTCTCAGACCAGAGAATCTTATTTCTCATAATCTGGAGTCCTTTATGTGTTTTTTTTGCAAACTTGCAAACTCTATGCAGGCTTTCATGTCTTGCACGGAGGAGGAGAGGCGTCCGTCGGGCCACTCTGCCATGAAAGCCCAAGTGATGCAGGGCTGCATTGATAGTTTACTTTGTGGAACTTTCTCCCATTTCCCTACTGCATCTTTGGAGCTCAGCCACAGTGATCTTGGGCTTCTTCTTTACCTCTCTCACCAAGGCCCTTCTCCCACGATTGCTCAGTTTAGCTGGATTGCCAGGTCTAGGAAGACTTCTGGTGGTCCCAAACGTCTGCCATTAAGGATTATGGAGGCCACTGTGCTCTTAAGGTTCCTAAGTATTATAGATAATCTTTTGTAACCTTGGCAAGACCTGTGCCTTGCCACAATTCTGTCTCTGAACTCCTTGGGCAGTTCCTTTGACCTCATGATTCTCATTTGGTTTGACATGCACTGTGAGCTGTAAGATTTTATATAGACAGGTGTGTGCCTTTCCAATCAAGTCCTATCAGTTTAATTAAACACAGCTGGATTCCAATGAAGGAGTAGAACCATCTCAAGGAGGATTACAAGGAAATGGACAGTATGTGACTTAAATATGAGTGTCTACTCAAAGGGTCTGAATACTTATGACCATATGATATTTCAGTTTTTCTTTTCTTTAATAAATTTGCATAAATATCTACATTTCTGGTTTTTTTTTCAGTCAACATGGATGGGGTGCAGAGTACGTTATTGAGAAAAAAAATGAAGTTTTTTTTTTATTTACCAAAAGGATGCAATGAAACAAAGTGAAAAATTAAAGGGGTCTGAATACTTTCCGTACCCACAGTAGAAATTAATATGCTAAAAAGTTATCATTTCCAAGTCTCCTAAAATTATCCCCCACCAAATCACCTTGCCATGACCTCACATTATCTGCTAACCCTTCAATGCCCTCAAGGTAAAAAACGGCAGTGCCAAAACTCTGGCCTTGGCACGGAGCACAGTGCAAACACTCTGTAGTAAATCAATGGCAAATCCAGAATGTATATTCAAGCAGTCAGAACAGGCAATCTATTTATCGGAAGTGTTAACGGTGCATACTCCTGGATCTGAGTGTTCAGCCATCGGTTAACTAGTCTGTTCGCCGTTACCGTATGTGCTGTGTAGTCAATCAGATCAGGGAAATGATAATAAATGTCAGCAGCAAAGGGCAGTGTGTGATCTGCAGGAGGCAGTGACCTGACCACTCCAGATTAAGTTAGTATGGACATAGCCCATGTGACAGAGGCAGTGTCAGTATCTGATAAGACAGGGTCAAGTGGAAAGACACAAAAAGTTAAATAATGGAGAGATGAAAATATCTCAGAAGCACAGAATTTTTTAGGAGAGGAGATGATGTGTCCTCCGACTGCCTCCATTAAATGTACCTGTGTCCCCCCTGTATAATTATTCTGCTAGATTTGCCAACTCTCAATTCGCTCTGGATACATTTAGAATGGCCAACAACTTGTCAGCCTACCATTGTTCTGCGATGCTAGCCACTGCATAGACAAGACATTGCGGCAGAGTAGTTAAATGTTCTAAGGTTAGATACCAGGAGAGAACATTGTGGACAAAACAACTGTCCTGGGTCAAAATACCAGGAGGATAACAGATCAGAGCAAAAGGATGAGACAAACAGATGGTCAAAGGAGGTCCAAGTTCTGAAAGCAATAGATCAGAGCACAGAGCACACGTAGGCGAGGCCAACAAGCACCAATGAGCAAGATGCTACACCTGGTAGTGATTAGTGATGAGCAGGAAGTGAAATATTAGGATTTGTAATATTCGGAACAAGTAGCTTTTAAGATTCATGTATTCGTACCAAATTGCGAGTCCAAGGTCAGTCAATTAGTGATAGGCTCCACTCACATAGACATAAAATGACTTGAGTTTTTACTGCATATGGCACCTTCTGCTAACACCTTGCCCCCCCCCCCCCCCCTTCCCGTGAGAGCCTTCTATTCAAGCGGCTCTAAATGGGATGCCAGCTCCCATTGTTCACTTAAGGGAGCTGGCAATATGTGTCAGGTCGCTCAAAGTCGACATATCACTCATGAGGACCAGCAATACTCGCCCAGTAACGAGTATCTCAAATACTGTACTATTGTTCGAGTAACGAATAGTGACGAGTACATTTGTTCATCACTAGTAGTGATATATTACAAACTGTTCAGCTAAAAAGCTGGGCAATCACAGAGAAGAGGACAACTGAAAAAGCCCAGCACCTGCCAGTCTCAAATTGGATGGCTGAGCTGTCAATCAGCACACAGTTTAGCACATCCCAGTACCAGATTGAACAACTAAGCTGCCACTCACCAAACTGACAGCCCAGCACACCCTGATTCCATAGTGCAGCAAACTGTCACTCACTGAATCCAAGTAACACTAAGTGGAAAACTCATGACAGGCACAGCATGGGCCGGTCATCTGAAGCACTCATCTGTCTTTGACAGATCTGAGACCATTCTCCTTCTTACATTACATTTTTATAGAGAGCTGTATGAACGCTTCATGCCAATTATGCCCGAAAACCAGGAGGAAACGCCCGGGGGCTGGGTGAGGAAACGCACAGGGGTGGGTAGGAAACGCACAGGGGGGTGGGGGGAGGAAACGCACAGGGGGGTGGGGGGAGGAACGCACAGGGGGTGGGGGGAGGAGTAACGCACAGGGGGGGTGGGGGGAGGTAACGCACAGGGGGTGGGGGGAGGTAACACACAGGGGGGGGGAGGTAACGCACAGGGGGGGTGGAGGTAACGCACGGGGGGGGGGGTAACACACAGGGGGGGTGGAGGTAATGCACAGGGGGGTGGAGGTAACGCACAGGGGGTGAGAAAATGCACAGGGGGGAGAAAATGCACAGGGGGAGACAACTAGAGATGAGGAGTGTTCGATTTGAAATGTTCACCAATCTCAAATTTGAGCTGTTTTGGGCGGAAAAGATATTAAGTAAAAGAAAGGGTTAAAAATAAAAAAATCTCTATGCTCACTCTCCAGCGATCCACTGATGCCTTCAGCACCTCCTGCCTGTAGGACCTGCCGTGATGTCACAACTCGGCAGCGTCATCGGGTCACATGACGCGGTAACTGCGGTCATGTGACCTGGTGACGCTGTCGGGGTATGACATCATGGCAGGTCCTACAGGCAGGAGGTGTTCACACCCCCAATTCGACAAATCGAATTCGAACACTAGGGTGGTGGCTCATTGCTAAAGGACAACATCAAAGGAGAGAGAGCACATCAAGGGGAGAAGAGAGCACACAAGGGGAGAAGAGAGCACACAAGGGGAGAAGAGAGCATGCATGGGGGAGAGAGCCCACTGGAGGCAAGCACATAGGGGGTTGAGAGCGCGCTCAGGGGGAAAAGCACACAAGGGAGAGAGAGAGCACAGGGGAGACCGTTCAAAGGAGAGAGCAAAGAGGGGTGAAGACAGCACAGGGGGTAGAGAGACAACACAAATATGAGCAAACATGTTCTCCAATTTCAAATTTGGACCGAATTTGGCAATGTTAACAAGGTACCTTAAACCGAACATTTTGCTGAAAAGTCGGAAATTCAGTATTTGTTCAGTAATTGGTTGGATGTGTGTCCGATCTGATCACCTGACTTGATTACTATGGTGACAAGATCAACTGACTTGATCTGGTCAGCTGACGCGATTGCTATGGCAATTGTATTAGCTGACTGCCCACGTCACTCACCGCCAGCTCCAGTCCGATAAGTGGTGACTAGCTGCGTTCGCCCGAGGTCACTGTTCAGGTAACCATGGTTACCTTACCTGTCCTCGGGTGACCTCAGGAGTCACGCTTATTCAAACCAGAGCTGGCGGCTCATTCATTCAGTATTTGGAGACTGTGGCGACAGGGTCCTGTGTTCTTCACTGCAGCCGCCAATCAAGATGATGTCGCAGAGGAATGAGGATGGGTATGAGGGGTTAATAAAGATGGAATCAGATACCGTTTGTGTTTTTATTTCTAATAAAATGTTTTCTCTGCGTTGTATCTTCTTTACTATTTACTTAAAATTCTTAATGGCCTGACATTAACAATTTCATCCTTAATGCTAGCTGGCAATCCAAAGCTGGTATTAACACCTTATTACCCAGTTTGCCACCACTACACTGCAACTGGAAGAGCCGGGTCAAGCGCCAGGAATTGGCACTCCTTATGAATGCGCCAATTTCTTGGGCAGCTACAGGCTACAATTCTATAGCATGGGGGGGCCTTAAAATAATGGGCCCTCACCATGCTGACAATACCAGACCCCAGCTGCCTAGTTTGACCTTGGCTGGCAATAAAATAGAAGGCAAAGCCCTATGCATTTTTTGCCGGCCAAGGTAAAGTTAGGCAGCTGAGGATGGTAGCTTGCACCTGTCCGCTTTATCTGTGCTAAAATGAAAAATACAGGGAAGCCCTATGCATTATTTTTCTATTTACTTTAAACACTATGACACCAGGTTGGTTGCCATACACTAATGTGTATGACAACCAAGCACAGACACCATTCAGATTGTGGAAATGCAGTCTGATTGCAACAACCAATCACAGACGCTCTCACAGAGCATGTGCGTCTGTGATTGGCTATTGCTGATCAGTGAAGTGAATATGCTGGAAGCTTAATGGGTGGCCCCAGAAGTAAGTAAGCAGGAGACTGTGAGCGGACCTGGAATCAAGCAGCGGGAGACTGTTAAGATACATCTGTGTGCGCCTGTCTGTTGATGTGTTACTTGAGCTGTGTTTGGCAGCTTTTGGACACCTTTGAAGGGGTTTTCTGTGCATTTGATGTTGCCTGCCATTGATTTCAATGGTGTTCAGGGGGTTCGGCAAATTTGTCGGTAAACAACTGGGCCAACACCCCGGCGTTTGGCGAACCGAACCAAATCTGAATACTCAGGTATTTGCTCATCTTTACTCCTGATAACATCGGGCACCCATCTAGGTATAATATAATGATTCCTAAAAAACAATCCTTAGAAAATAAAACAGGTTTATCACTGCATATGCTGTACTTCTAGGGACAGACCTAAATGTAGGGGCTGTCCCCGGAGACTAATGTGCCATCAGTCAGTGCCTGGCATTATAGAAGGTGTTTGCACATTGTGGAATTTACCAAACTTTTATATACGGTACATACTGAGGAGATGGGTACATTTTATCTACATGATGGGTTTTAGTCACTAACACTGTTCCAAATGCACATCTGTAATATTGAAATTATGGCTTCCTGTAAGAAAAAAATGACTGTTTTTTTTTTGCTATGACACCCATTATCTGTGAGGGAATTTTAAAAATATTGGGAAAAGTCCTATTGGCAATAAATGAAGTTGCTCCATCATATTCAACTACCGATTATAGTTGTGCAGTCTCAAGATCCAAATTCTAAAAAAACCAAGGGATTATATATATATATATATATATATATATATATATATATATATATATATATATATATATATATATATCAATCACCCAATCTGTTCTCTTCCCCCATCCCCCCCGTGTGCAGTCTTCTCCCCCCTGTGCTCTATCCTTTAAGCTGTCACCCCGTGTTCTCTCTCCACCCATGTGCGCTGTCTCTGCCCCCCCTGTATCCTCTCTGCCCCCTGGTCATCTGCTATCTCCCTTCCCTTGTGCTGTCTTTACCTCTGTGCACTCTTTCCCTTGTACTGTCTCTGACCCCGTCCACTGTCTCTATCCCCCGTGTGCTCTCTTCCATTGTGATCTCTCCCCCTTTGCGCTCTCTTCCCCCTGTGCCATCTCCCCCCTGCAGTGTCTCCCACTGTGCATACTCTTCCATTGTGCTTTCAGTTCCCTCTGTGCGCCCTCTCTTCCCCAGTGTGCTCTCTCTCCCCACTGTCCGCTATCTCTCTCACTTTGTGCTGTCTCTCCCCCTATGCACTCTCTATTCCATGTGTCATTTCTTTCCCTGTGCGCTCTCTTTCCCTTGTGCTGTCTCTCCACCTGTGCACTCTCTCTCTGGCTCCCTGTACGCTCTCTCTCTCACTCCTGTGCGCCGTCTCTCACCCCCCTTACGCTTTGTCTTCCCCCCCACGCTTTGTCTTCCCCCCCCCCAATTCTCTCTCTATGGGGCTGCAAGAAAAAAGTGAAATGATTGGCAGTCCTATAGACAATGAACTGGTCTTGGTAGTGGGACCAGTCATATAAGTAATTCCTGAATGTCAACCCCTTCATTTATCTCAAAACGGGAATAAAATGAAAGCGGAAAATCCAAAAGGTGTCATCAGTAGTGTCCGTTGTTATTTATACTACACAAGTATGTTTTAGTCACCAAAACATACTTTACGGATGACTTTCTGAATTCTTAAATTATAAACAAAAATCACGGGTAACTCACCTGACAGATAATTACGTAAAAATAGGTCAAGGGCTAACAGTGCAAACTCTGCGACTACTTAATGGACAGTGAGGAGATGCTGTTGGGTAATATGGTGGTGATGAAAGAGGAAAACTGGAGAAGAAAATGGTCTGACTCCTCGTTATGTAACTGGAGATAATTGTTAAACTCAGACGGAACAACTTCAACCCAGATTAAGAGGTGACTGATGAGTCTCATCCGTGATATCAGCTGGAATGGGGAATTGGAGCCAAATGCTGATTGCTAAACCAGGAAATAGGAATTAAGAGCAAGTGACACACGCATCACCCAAGATAACATGACAACTAATAAGACTCGGCAGCAGAAGGGTTCGTACAAGCGAGAATACGCACAAGGAAATGGCTATATCTAGATTTTATATCTTATATGTGGATTACATCTTAAAAGGTGTTTCCATCCTGGAGGTTCGCTACAAGATGTTATCACCTTGGGCAGAAGGACCAATATGTAGCACTTAATCCTGAGAATGAAGCTAGTCTTTTCACGGTCTTTTCAATATAAAACAGTGTCACGGGCCCAATGTGATGCTGTGATGGGAATTAAATAATGATATGGTTTTTACAGATCAGACCCCTTTGATCATAAATGATAATATAAAATAGTGACATACCAACAGGTCACTAACGCTATTGGAATATTGTCTCATCCAGGTGCTTTGTAGTTTGAGAAAAGCTTTATTGCATCAACAACTTCATCTTTCAAGATGTTCGTTTGCTATGTCCAGTTTGTATTTTTTCGCATTTCATTGACTTGCTCTTGTAGAGATGCTTCATGAATTCTTTCCATCTTTCCTTTATGTGTTCTGGCTCAGTTAGTTTGCTCCTGTTGACGTCTTTCAACATCTCACAAATTTTTGTTGCATCTTTGATCTTTTTTTTATCCTTCTTGGTTTTGCCCTTAAGATGTTCATTTTCTCTCTCTATACATATCTTTTGGTAATAAAATTGTTTGCTTGGATTGCTCTCTTTCGTCATCTACTAATGTTGTCTGTATCCTGCTTGTTACTTTTTGCTTTCGTTGGAGGGGTGGCACAGGGCTGTAGTAGCAAGCAAGGGTGAACCCCCAATGCCACACAAGCCTCTGATGGTAGTCTGTACCCCAGCCAGGGGCGTATCTAGGGGGGTGCAGCCAGACCTTTTGCACCGGGCGCAACACTGCGGGGGGGCGCCACCGTGCCGGTGCCATCATGTCAATTGTCAGGCGTCCGGCGGTGGGTGACTACAGCGCCAGCGCTAATCTCCGCGCCGCCCTGCATATTGCGCGCCGCCCTGCTGGTCCGCCTCCTGGCAGCAGTTCCCACACACCCCCTTCCCCTGGTCATGTCGCGGCCGTGCGGCGGCTGACGTCACCCGGCGCGCCGCAAACAGTGAGCGCGCGCCGAGCTACAGTGGGACAGAGCAGAAGAAGAGGAGCTGCTGCAGCCTGCCTGCCTCCCTCCTTCTGACCGAGTCGTCCAGCCCGTCCTACTCTACACACACTATGAGGTATAATAACCATCCCCCCGCTCCTCACCTACCTGGGGGGGATGGGCGCCAAAATAGAGCTGTGCCCCGGGCGCCATGAAGCCTAGTTACACCTCTGCCCCCAGCCACTGCTCCTAGGCAACAGGGGGTCATTATGGAGCATTTTCTCCACAGGGAAGACTCAGACATGGAAGATACTTTTAACGTCAATGAAGCTTTACCTAAATCTTCACACAAACATGGTTATACATGCACATTGCCAGCTCATTTCTTTCCCACAAATGGGGCCACATTCTACACAAGGCAACTGTTCCCCTGACACCAGAATTTCCACAGAGATTCTCAACTTTTTCATACTTTATCAGTTCATCCGCAGAATCATATCGCAGAAGCCCATTTCATCCCTACCATAGAGATTTAGGTCAAACAAACTATTGAAACAGTTAGTTGGACAAAGTTCCTTTGAAAATACAAATTAGGACCCTACATTCAGGTCTCCACAAAAAGGTTTCTTAGGGTGTGGCCAGAGGTGCAGACGCTAACCCAGATTCCCTTGAACTCAAACCTGGAGGGATGTGAACATCTGACTCAGCAGCCCAGTTCTCTTGATTCTTTAACCACCACACTTACAGGGCCCAGGTTGACCTAACGGGTCCAGCGGAATTCACTTTTGAATCTCCTTCTCACCACACCTCCCACACATGCAGCTTTATTGATCTTTGGCACTTACTACTCTCTCGATAGGAACAAAACTGGCCTGCAGACGTGTTCTATAGCCCACCCCTAAGGGATGTACAAACTAATTAACTTTTAACCTCTTCTCAGAGCCCAAAGACACCCGAGAAGCAGTCATATTATACTGGCCAGTAGCTGGCTACATTACACCATCAAATAAACATTTAACATCATACTCCTGTACATTTTCAATGTACATATTTAATACAAAGCAATGATGTCCTCCAGGTCAGGGGTTGCAGGGCCTAACCCCCTCACACACTTTTGCCATTCTTCTATTTTTGATGACCTTTATGGTCTCTTCTATTAACCCTACAATTACATAATATAACACTGGCTTCAACCTTATGTCTAGGTGCAAGCAAGAAAAAAAACTGACATTTAAAGTGAAAATCCGCTGCAACACTAGACAGTACATGTGTGGGAAATAGCATAATGGCTGCATGTGAATAGCAGGGCTGTCTGCACAGCTAACAAAGACAAGGGAAAAAAAACATGGCAGAAACTGCTTATGAATCTAAGAAAAATTTGAGAAATCTTAGCTTAAAGCAGAGGCCGCTGCGTTCAAGAGCCCGATAACCTCGTCACGGTTTTTCTCATTATATCGGGTCCTAACCCTGGTTTTAATTGTAGATAGAGGCATATAAACCCACACATACAGCATTATACCATGAGAGAGGCACACGGTTAGGACCAGATATAATGAGAAAAACCGTGACGAGGTTATCGGGCTCTTGAACGCAGCGGCCACTGCTTTAAGCTAAGATTTCTCAAATTTTTCTTAGATTCATAAGCAGTTTCTGCCATGTTTTTTTCCCTTGTCTTTGTTAGCTGTGCAGACAGCCCTGCTATTCACATGCAGCCATTATGCTATTTCCCACACATATACTGTCTAGTGTTGCAGCGGATTTTCACTATAAATCTTCTATTAACCCTGACTGTGTGGGGGGGGTGGGGGTCTTTTTGCCTCTTGCTTATTGTCTTATTGGCTTCTTTATGTGTGTCCAATATTCTTTATATGTGTCCATAATTCCTCGGGCTTTCTTTCATCCATGTCCAATGATGTAAACTGGTTGTGCAGACCATTCCAAAAAACTTCAAGTATATTGCTCATATCGAAGTTGGAAACTATGTTGTCTGATTTGTTTGTGCAATTTGACTCTAATCTTTGCTGTCAAAAGTTCAGTTCCACAGTCAGCTTCTGGCCATGTTTTCTCTGTAATCATAAATTGCCTTCATGTGTAGTGATTCTCATAGGCCCCTTTCAGTGATGCCCATGTGTAGAGTCTCTGTGATTTTGGAAGAAGGTGTTCATCATGAACAGTTGATTTGTTGTACAAGAGTCAATGAATCTTCATCCAGACTCGTTTTGTCCATCATGTTTCCAACAACAGTCCCATGTTTGCCATGACCCACTTTAGCATTTAAGTCACCCATGATAATGAGTAAGTCTTGTTTAGGTGTCTTGTTGATTCCTTCTTGAACTTGATCGTAGAATAGTTTAACGTCCTCCTCCTTAACATCTGTTGTTGGTGAGTAGACTTCTATAATTGTGACATGGATTGGTGCTCCTTGTAGTTATATCGAGATAAATCTACACTGACTGCATTGTACTTCAGGACAGTGCAGGCCAATTTTCAGTTTAGAATAGACTCAATGGGCATTTGACTGGAAATGTTCAGATTGAGTCCATCTTAATTCACTAATTCTGAGTAAGTTAAATCCTGTTCTGTCCATTTTTGGCTTTTGGCTTTGATGATGTTGAGTAGTGATGAGCGAGTACTAAAATGCTCGGGTGCTCGAAGCTCGGGCCGAGCATCCCGAGATACTCGTGTACTCGGCCCGAGTACCGAGCCCAATGTTATCCTACGGGAGACCCGAGTATTTTTATGAAATGACTGCCGGCAGCATGTAGAAACCATAAAAATGCCACAAAAGTCTCAGAAGAGTGCTCAAATGACATGGCAACACCATGGGGAAGACCCCTGGAAGCATTTCTCACTCAAAAGTCACAGCTGTGAACAATCTTGTCCGAGTTTCACGCCAATTTTACGGAGTCACCAGAAAACCTTCCAAAATGATACCAAAATGAATATTTAGGGTGGAAATGTTAAGGGCACATACCCAATAGTGAGATACAGCTGGTGTATGTTACTTTTTGTGATTACATGAAAGATTTTACGTGAAAACATTGTGCGGCACTCCGATGTCCCCGAGAAGAGACGTACATGAAGGCCTCTTGACATAATGTGCCCATTTTGAGGAACTGGGTCTATTGTAGTATTTTCCTTTGCCAGGGCAGTCCAAAATTTGGAGGTTCACCAATGCCCCTAGATAGAGACGTGCATGAGGTCCTGTAAACCTGAAGTGGGTGTATTGTAGTATAGCCCTTTGGCCAGGGCAGCCAAAAATTGGGAGGCTCTACATTGTCCCAGGATAGAGACGTGCAGGAGGGCCTGTAAACCTCAAGTGGGTGTATTGTAGTATAGCCCTTTGGCCAGGGCAGCCAAAAATTGGGAGGTTCAACAATGACCCATGCATACTGACATGCAGGAGGGCCTGTAAACCTGAAGTGGGTGTATTGTAGTATAGCCCTTTGGCAGGGCAGCCAAAAATTGGGAGGTTCAACAATGACCCATGCATACAGACATGCAGTAGGGCCTGTAAACCTCAAGTGGGTGTATTGTAGTATAGCCCTTTGGCCAGGGCAGCCAAAAATTGGGAGGCTCCACATTGTACCAGGATAGAGACGTGCAGGAGGGCCTGTAAACCTCAAGTGGGTGTATAGTAGTATAGCCCTTTGGCCAGGGCAGCCAAAAATTGGGAGGCTCCACATTGTCCCAGGATAGAGACGTGCAGGAGGGCCTGTAAACCTCAAGTGGGTGTATTGTAGTATAGCCCTTTGGCCAGGGCAGCCAAAAATTGGGAGGCTCCACATTGTCCCTGGATAGAGACGTGCATGAGGGACTCAAAACATTTTTCCCATTGAAAAGGAGCGGGTATCCTGTCGTTGTAATGCCCATTCAAAAAGAATGGGCATAAAAATTTACCACTGGGGGTATACCTGAAACAACAGCCTAACTATTGTAACGGTCATCATGGTGGCACATGAGGAGAAGGAGGAGCAGTCCAGCGATTAGCCAAGGAAGAGGAAGACGACGTGGTGGATGATCCAGTAGCTGACCAAACCTGGCAGGAGGACATGCAGAGCGAGGACAGCAGTGCACAGGGGGAGGGAGGCGTAGCATCCCAACAGGCAGTACGAAGCAGGGTCGGGGCCGCAGGCAGAAGGCAGGCAACCGTTCCCCGAAACAACAATACGACACAAGGTGCCTGTGCAAATGTTAGGTCTTCCCGAGTCTGGCAGTTTTTTAAGTTGGCTCCAGATGACTCTAAAAAGGCCATTTGCAACACCTGCCATGCCAGCAGCAGCAGGGGTACGAAAACTAGCAGCCTGACCACCACCAGCATGATCAGGCACATGTCAGCCAAGCACCCGACTTTGTGGGAAGTACAACAGAGTCGAGGAGCGGTGCTTGCGGATGTCACTGCTACGTCTTCGCGTGTTGTGCGTGCGAGCCAATCCCCTGTACATGCTGGCCGCGAACAAGCCTCCGGCCCTGCACCTGAAGTTGCCCACGCACAAATACCCCCACCATCAAGCACGTCCTTGTCCCAGCACAGCGTTCAATTATCCATTCAGCAAACCTTTAAACGCAGGCGCAAATACGCTGCCAATGCCCCACATGCCACAGTCCTGAATTATCACATTTCGCGACTCATAGCGCTAGAAATGTTGCCTTTCCGGCTGGTGGAGACGGAAGCATTCCGCGACCTGATGGCGGCTGCTGTCCCACGTTACTCGGTCCCCAGCCGCCACTATTTCTCCAGATGTGCCGTCCCCGCATTGCATAACCACGTGTCCAACAGCATCACACGTGGCCTGAACAACGCTGTTTCAGCCAAAGTCCACCTAACCACAGACACGTGGACAAGTGCTTGTGGGCAAGGCCGCTACATCTCCTTGACAAAACACTGGGTTAATATTGTGGAGGCTGGGACACAGTCTGAGCGAGGGACGGAACACGTCCTTCCCACAGCAAGGATAGCAGGCCCTACCTCTGTCAGGGTTTCACCTTTACTCTACAGCTCCGGAATGTCATGCTCTTCAGCCTCCTCCTCCTCCTGCGCATCCTCATCCACTGTACCCTCCACACCAGTCCCAAGCTGGAAGCACTGCAGCACTGCCTCTGCAAAGCGGCAACAGGCTGTGCTGAAGCTAGTCTGCATAGGTGACAAACTCCACAATGCAGAAGAGGTGTGAACAGCTCTGACACAGCAGGCAGATCACTGGCTCACACCTCTGAACCTAAAGCCAGGTAAGGTCGTGTGTGACAATGTCCGGAACCTGGTGGCTGCTTTGAGGCGAGGCCAGCTGACGCATGTTCCATGCGTGGGCTATGTGCTCAACCTGGTGGTTCAGAGGTTTCTAAAGTCATAGCCAGAGCTGTCTGAACAGCTGGTAAAAGTTCGCCGTCTGTCTGCACATTTTCGCAAGTCACCTGCTGCTTCAGCCGGCCTTGCCGGCTTTCAGCGCCGTTTGCGTCTTCCGGCCCACAGACTGGTGTGTGATGTCCCCACGAGTTGGAATTCAACTCTGCACATGTTGGTCAGGATATGTGAGCAGAAGAGGGCAGTTGTGGACTACCTGCATCACCTAAGCCGTCGGGAAATGGGTCAAACTCCACACATAACACCTGAGGAGTGGAGATGGATGTCCGACCTATGTACCGTCCTCCAAAACTTTGAGGACTCCACCAAGATGGTGAGCGGCGATGACGCCATTATTAGCGTCACCATACCACTACTCTGCCTTCTAAAACGGTCTCTGCTGAAAAACAAAGAGGATGCATTGCAGGCCGAGCGCGATGACTTGGAGCAAGAAACAGTAGTGGGTGTGGGTGAAAACACACAGCCCAGCCTCATCTCATCACAACGTGCAGTGGAGGACTATGACGAGGAGGAGGAGGATGAAGACATGGAGCAACTCTCTGGCCAAATTGAGGATATGGCATGCACACCAGTCATACCCTCAATTCTGCGTGGCTGGCCAGAGGACAGTGGAGATGAGGAGTAGGAGGAGGAGGAGGACAGCATGTTCAGTGATCGTGTTGGTCTGGATACTGAAGTGATGGCTGTTAAGAGTCTGGCACACATGGCTGACTTTATGGCTCGTGACCCTCGCGTTCACAACATCTTGGCCGACAATCAGTACTGGTTGGCAACACTGTTAGACCCACGCTACAAGGAGAACTTTCTGTCTCTCATTCCTGAGGCGGAGAGGTCAGCCAAAATGCAGCATTTCCAGAAGGCCATAGTCACGGAAGTAGGCAAATCATTCCCCTCACAAAACGCTAGCGGCATAGGTCAGGAATCGGTGGACAACCAAGGCGTATGGCCGAGAGGGGCAAAAGTCCAATCCGCCAGAGGTAGGGGAACAGTCTTTACGATGTGGGACAGTTTCTCAGCCCCTCACGTACCACAGCCCCTGAGGTGCGGGGTAGTGCCACAAGAAATGCTAAGTTTGGGCAGATGCTGAAGGAGTACCTTGCAGATCAAACAACTGTACTGCTAGATTCCTCTGTGCCTTACAATTATTGTGTCTCCAAGCTGGACACGTGGCATGAATTGGCTCTCTACGCCTTGGAAGTCCTGGCCTGCCCTGCCGCTAGCGTTTTGTCAGAGCATGTTTTCAGTGCCGCAGGTGGAATCATTACTGATAAACGCACCCGCCTGTCAACTGAAAATGCTGACAGGCTGACTGATCAAGATGAACAAGGGTTGGATTGGGCCAGACTTCACCACACCACCAACAAATGACAGCTGAATTTAAATTTTGTTATGGGAATTTGCCATGTACCTCCACTCACCCATGGGTACAAACTTCTGGACTTCCGAGTGTGGGATCAGTAATGTCCGTGGACGTGTACTCGGCCTGGTGGTAGGAAGGAGGATCAGGTTGGGAAATGTGCGGTGCAGTATCACGGCTACTGACACTTGACCGTGTGGAAGACAGGGTGTTTGTGGAGGTGCCAATCTGACTTGAAGCATTATCCGCTATCCAAGTAACAACCTGTTGACACTGGTGTTGGTTCAAGAACGGTTGTACTGCAGCGGGCCCCAAGAATTTGGGACAGGACGTGTGAGCGAGTAGATGTGCCCCTTTCATGTTACGAAATTAGTGCTTGCACACGACCTCGGCCTCTGCCTGCACCACCATCACGTTCACTTCTTTGTTCCTTGCCAACGTCCTTGCGCATTTTGCTTGTATACAGCGACACCAGTCTGGTGACTAATAGTCACAGGAGAGTAGGATTTTAGTCCCTAACCTGTATCAAGGTAGTAAGTACACCAGTCTGGTGACTGTAATGGCCACAGGAGAGTAGGATTTTAGTCCCTAACCTGTATCAAGGTAGTAAGTACACCAGTCTGGTGACTGTAATGGTCACAGATTATTAGGATTTTAGTCCCTAACCTGTATCAAGGTAGTAAGTACACCAGTCTGGTGACTGTAATAGTCACAGGAGAGTAGGATTTTAGTCCCTAACCTGTATTAAGGTAGTAAGTACACCAGTCTGGTGACTGTAATGGTCACAGAAAAGCTTGGATTCCGATCTGTATCACCCTGCCTATATCCTCCTAGATTAGTCCTGAGAAGAACTGTTGTGGTCAGCAGCAGTTTGCAGCCCTGCTCCGGATCTACCTATGAGGGCAGCAAATCTGTCCCTAAGCAGCAGACACTGTCCCTACACTCACTGTCTGGATGCCTGTGTGCAGAGCACAGCGTGGCCGGGTCTTATAAAGGCTCGGTTACGCTGTGCAGGCCGGCCAATCACTGCAATGCCACAACTAACAGGGCTGTGGCATTGCAGTGGTCTGCCAGCCAATCCCTGCATGTGGGCTGGCTCTCAAAAGAGCGCCAACATGCAGAGATGACGACCACGAGCACAGCACGAGTATCGCGAGATTACTCGGTGCTCGCCGAGTAGCCCGAGTACAGTGATACTCGTGCGAGTACCGAGTAGTGGCGAGCATGCTCCCTCATCACTAATGTTTAGTTTCCTTGGTGCATTTCAAGTTCCAAACTTTATATCTCTGCAGTTTTGATCTTCCTTCTTAACCAAGCAATATCAGCACCAAGACTTCCTTGTGGCTTTGATCCTAGCACATTATGAGCCTTGATCATGCTGAGGTCGACTGTAGGCTTTTCCCCAGAAACTTGTTGAGTGCCTTCCAACCTAGTGGCACATCTTTTCAATGTTATATCGAATTCCATTAGTTGTGTTCTTCAAGTTTTCTTGGAATAATACTGAAGTAGATTTCCAGGCCTTTCTCCTATGAAGGAGTCACACTGAATCAGCGTTGTATGTGGTCAATATAATACACCTCATCATGCAAAGTCTGGCTGCCAATGCTGGTGCTGGGCAGTATACTTAGTCTCGCACCTCAGTTGAAACTTGTCCATCTGGGGTGCTGTGTCCCCGATTGCAAAATGCTTTGTCAGTGGCAATGTATTTTGAATGTCACTACCCTCAAATTAAAGTTGAGAATCTGCTCTTTAAGCTCATTTTGATTGTATAACCGTATCATAAATAGGTTTTGGTAAACAGCTAAAATGTCCAAACTTGTGTCACTGTCAAAATATTTCTAGACCTAACTGTATATATAACTGGACCAATATGCTCTTAGACCAAAGGGAACATACAATGCGAGTGTCTTGCATCTTGAAAAGAAGTAAAATCCTGGTCTGTTTCCAATAGTTCATACTCCTTGGTAACAAAAAAAACATCTTGGTTTGAAAGCTTTGCATTCAATAAGGCAAATGGGACCTAATTGGATGCCATTGGCATCAGGCCACCATTGCTATAGACGTGTCTATCTAGGGCTAAGGCTACACAGTGATACATTTTGCACAAGAATAATCTTCAGACGGATTGTGCAACCAAAAGGTTTTAAATGATTTGTCTGCCTTGGCTGGTAAAAAAAAAAAGGCCAGATTGCTGACTAGTTGCACGTGACTGTGAGTGATAAGTTCCATGTGTATTATTATATTGAGGGCACATAAAAAAAAGCAGACAAGTAACTGGTCTAATGCTCACAGGGGCAAGAGTGGGGAAGTGTGCCCACTGGGCTGAGGCACTGATCTCAAACTGAAAGGGCGTAACTAAGAGACTACCCCTTCTTCACTAGAGCCTCTGATGGGGAGGTTAAACATGTGTTGATAGGCAGCCGCCAGGTTCTATTTGGGGGGAACAGAGTACCTCAAAAGCTGATTCTGAGGAAGACCAGAATGCAGGCAGGTGCAGTCTATAGTGAGGGTACGTGCAGTCTAGACAGCTGATAGAGCAGGTGCAGTGGATACGGCAGTGGGCTGGTGCAGTAGATATGGCAACGGGGCTGGTTCAGACTGGCATATAGGGTACTGTAGCAGGACTGGTTCAGGCAGATGCTTGTGGGTACAGCGGTGCTAGTAAACATACTCGTGTTAGGGACGGGAATCAGGAAACAGCAGTGGAAATAGGGACCTGACAACTAGCAGCTTGTCTTTTGACATAGGCCACATTACTCGGGCACCTCCCACAGGGGAAGGTGCCTTAGATTCTCCGAGTAGTGCATGCTGACACTTTAAGAATAGCGGGCATGTCACGCGCGTGACCTAACTGCATTCCAGAGGAACCTGTGTGGCATGCGCAGGCCATCCAAAAGTCAAAAGCAGGAGAAGGAGCCCAGAGTGGGGAGTATGCTGACTACGTTTGTCTCCCTGTAGTAGAGACGCCATGGTACTGGAGGCACGCACTACAACTATCTTTTGCCTTTTGTCTAAATTCCATTAAATTCACCTAACCCTTACAAAAGAGCTGCTTATAAGGAGAACTCAAACTGTTCTTGGGGCACGCCCATGCCTGACCGTTAAGTTGCTGCTTCTGCAATGGAAAAATTGAGTTTGCATGGATGTGAATCAGCAGTTTGAGTCAATCACAGAAAGTGGTTGAAGGTTCCTCTTTCAGATTTTTACTGTTTATTTTTATTGTCTTGTGATGATGGTGAAAAGAAATGATCCAACCAAACAAAGTTATCCAACAACAAAGCTACTTCTGTGTAAATCTGCATGAAAGGGAACATGTGCGAGGACGGCGGGTGCAGATCGGGCAAACAAGGACCAACAGGCTTATATGCTACTGTCTTGAATTATATTGCTATCTCCAGCTCATTCATCAATGATAGTAATGTCTGCTATAACGTTAAGTTCCACTTTTAGCAACTCTTCTATTAGAGAATTGGATTATATACTTTTATTACCCATCTCATTCGCTTAACTGGAGCAATTCAGGTTATCCAAATTCCTGTAACTACTCTGCTGACCCTGTTCTGCCCATTCATGAGCAGCTAAGAAAATATTCATAGTTATACTAGTTACGACCTGTAGAGGTCATTAGTTGCCGGTCTACGTTATTTAGATGGTAAACATGATCTAGCAGAGCTCTTAGTCTGTCCCCTTTAAGAATAGTGTGTGCCAAGGGACCGCCCCCCTCCTTCCTCTGGGAAAAAGGGATCCTTGTAGTCAGTTTCCCAGGTTTTCAGTGAGAAGATAAGGCTGGCTTCAGACTTGCAGATGCATCTGCAGCGTTTTGCAGATGCATCTGCAAGCATCTGCATGCAGACCGCGGCCCCTATGTTTATAATGGAGCGCACGGCGGTCTGCAGATGCTTGCAGACCGCCGTGCGCTCTCATTGCCCGCCATTAGTGATCTGTGCGCACGCGGATGCCTGCGCACAAATCACACACTCCCGCCCGCACCATGGACGCGAGATGTTGCGTCCCTGGTGCGGGCGGGGGTGTATGATTTGTGCGCAGGCATCCGCGTGCGCACAGATCACTAATGGCGGGCAATGAGAGCGCACGGCGGTCTGCAAGCATCTGCAGACCGCCGTGCGCTCCATTATAAACATAGGGGCCGCGGTCTGCATGCAGATGCTTGCAGATGCATCTGCAAAACGCTGCAGATGCATCTGCAAGTCTGAAGGCAGCCTTAGGCTGCTTTCACACTACGATTTTTGCATTTCCGATGCTGTCCGAAAAAAATCGGACAGCATCGGACCGATTTTCGGACCCCATGCAACCCTATGGGGATCGGACCGAATCGGATGTGCACTAAATGTCATCCGATTTGGTCCGATCCGATTCTGTCCGATTTTTTTATCGGTGCAAAAATCGGAGCTTGCTCCGATTTTTGCACCGAAAATTAAATCTGACAGATTCGGATCGGACCAGATCGGATGGCATTTAGTGCACATCCGATCCGACCCGATCAATTTAGCATGGGGCCCTATGGAGCAGGGTCCGAGAAAACATGTGATGTCTCCTCGGACCGATTTTAGTGTACTGAGCATGCTCAGTACACTAAAATAGCTCCTAAAAGTAAATTAAGGGGTTAATAAAAAAAAAAAAACTATGCTCACCTGTCCACGAGGCCCACGTCGTCTCCCGGCGTCTCCGGTGTCTCTAGGTATCTTGCCGTCTGTGCTGATAAGACCTGGCGTGATGTCACAATCACATGACTGCCAGGAACCAATAGCCGGCAGTCATGTGATTGTGACATCACGAGAGGTCCTGGCAGCACAGAACAGCAAGGCACCGGAGACGTGCGGGACCGTGCAGGAGTCGTGGACAGGTGAGAAAGGAGAGGAGGAGAGGGGAGGACAAGAGGAGAGGAGGAGGAGGACAAGAGGAGAGGAGGAGAGGAGGGGGACACATGGGGGGGCCGGAGGACACATGGGGGCAGCACATTGAAGGACTGGGGATGGACTCATAGGAGGACCGGGGGCCAAGAGGGGAGGACCGGGAGCCAAGAGGGGAGACACAGGGGATGAGAGGACCGGGGGCCAAGAGGGGAGACACAGGACCGGGGGCCAAGAGGGGAGGACCGGGTGCCAAGAGGGGAGACACAGGGGATGAGAGGACCGGGGGCCAAGAGGGGAGACACAGGACCGGGTGCCAAGAGGGGAGACACAGGGGATGAGAGGACCGGGGGCCAAGAGGGGAGACACAGGGGATAAAGAAGAGGACCGGGGGAGAGACAGTGACAGCTAGGGAGCGATCTGAAGGGCAGGCATCCTATTTTCTGTCGGAATCGGATGCCTATTTGGCACCCGATTCCAGGCATCAGAGGAATCCGATGCTGTCCGATTTATATCGGACAGCATCGGATTTTACAAAAATCGTTATGTGAAAGTAGCCTTAGACGTGTATTTCTGACTCTCACCTCCTTACAACTTTCCTCTCGTCAGATGATTCCAGTAAGAGCAATGCAGTTACATGTTCTTGTGTAGAATCTGTGTGAACAGGTTATAATCCAGCCGTTAGTACAGAGAGAACTGTGTGATAGGAGATGTGTTATACCCTGTAATTCTTCATGCTTCATGTTTGCGTTGTATGTAGATAAGGGTGTTTCTGTGTAGAATACTGTAAAGTGAAGTGTATTGTGCTCTGAGATACACTATTTGAGTTAATGCCTTTTGTACTCTATGCAGATAGATAGATGCATTCCGTATAGAATAGAGCCGGCTGCAGTGACCTTTACCCTAGTTACTCATGTTGACTGTAACCTGTGTTATCACTGTGTTGATGCTAGTTTCTTTAATGCACATGTACTGACTGTGATTATTCTGTACTTGTATTATGGTTTTTACCACACATTGAATCGATCACGCAATCAAGTTCATTACCTCAATAAATATGGACTCCAGAAATCCTACAGTCTGTTCCTTGGGAAAGTGAACGAGGGTTAAGCTGCATGCTAGATACCCACAGCCCCACATGTAAAAGAAGGCAGAACAGACACCATGTGCAGAATACAGTCACCTTCATTCTGTTTTGAGCGCGAGGGAGTGTTTTTATAGTGACTATTTCTTCAGAAATGAATAGACTAAAATTGTGGACATTGGTTGGAGACCTTTACATTCAGTCACTGCCTGGACATGGAAATCTATTACCACCTTACCAAGCAAGATAGGGTTTGGGGATATTCGTTATGGAAATACATTGACAAGTTAAAAGGTAAAAATGTTCTGAATGTTTGCCTTTCAGGCTCCATATCTCACCATCCTCTACAACTTTGAGTGTGCGACTACCTTCATTTCATCGACAATCATCTTAGCTATCTCATACATAAATTTTCTTTGACATTATTTAGCATATGATTAGTTATGCAGATTCTTGTCATGTCACTGCACTGTTAACGTTTTGCTTCTGGTGTTTCAAAACTCTTTTTCTTCATAATACTACAAATGACAAGCTGATCTCACATTCCCTAGCTCAGTGTGTTAGTTCCAAAGAAGAATGGCACTGGTTCGAAATGAGTAGCAGCATAAAGAAGATTCCCAAGAAAAGAGAAACAATATCATTCATATCATCGATAGTGGTCTCTTGGCCAAGGAAATTGCCAAACTGTACCATGTAAGGCTATGACTGTCACGCTTGGGAGGTAAGGGAATCAGGTAACAGGTAGGTGTAATGGGCGAAGGGATCAGGAGGAGATAATCTGACCCTTACCCTGGGGGTCCCTAGCTCGACCTGCTCTCGGAGGTACCTCTGATGGTGAGCAGGTCTGAGTCTCTGTCCTATTCCCTGGCTCCTGAATAGCCCTAGGCTGAGGGCCCCTACCTCCACCCACAGATCCGGGATCACAGCTACTCCCAAGGAAAGACTTCAACCCTGCAGCTAAGCAACAGCACAGCACCAAGACGTAGAGCAAATAACTATCAGCAGCATCTGACAGAGGAGAGGGAAGGCTATTTAAAGCCAGGGGGAGGGGATTCCAGGTGAGTCACACATCAACCCCTCAACCAGAAGCTGAACATAATAGTAAATGCAGTCTGTAGCACAACACAGGAGGCAAAGACCTTCACAACTACACCTCATGCAGCTCCTAAAGACAAACAACACACACAGCAGCATCCAGCAATGTCAGTGCCATCTAAGCGCGTGACAATTACAGTTAGAAGAATACAAAATGAAGTCTGTGCATCCATTCAAAGAGAAGATGCTTTTGGCACAGGATCAAAGAGTAATGAAAATAAGGACAAAGAGAAAAATTATATAGCAAGTAAAATAAAGCAATTTGGACCTATAAAATTATGTACAATGCTATTTAAAAACTATAGTTCTTTGTTAATCGTAAAGTACCTTTTACCATCGCTAACGTTTTAGTCTTCAACACCCTAAACCAGGAAACATCAAAGTCACCACTATAACGTCACCATTGTCACTATTTAGGATGCACAAACTGTCACACGGATCACATCAGGTTAACAATACTACCCACTGGGTTTCAAGTCCTAACCCTAGGCCCCAGATCGTCTTAATTCTCTGAAGCGCGACCTCAGTCCCTGTTTGGTACCGTACGTTCATGCAGGAAGAAACTGTTCACACACATAGCCCTTCGCTACGGCCTAGTTGCCTCTCCCCCTCTCAGCTCTAGTTCAATCAGGTCAGATTTGGTCTCAGATCCTCTCAGACATCTGATCTTGGATCTTGGTCATGGGTCCGCTCTTGAAACTGGGTTTGGGCCTTTTCTGGGGTCTGGTCTTGGGTCCTCTCTTGAAACTGGTCTCAGATCTTCACCGGGTGCGGGTCTTCATTCATAACTGGTCTTTGATCTCCACGCAGAACTGGTCTCAGATCCAGTCTCTCTTGAGATCTTCTAAGAAGCTGAAGCTGTAAGTCACTCCTCAAACAACAGTCCTGCTACATGCCCAGGCACCCACTCCTTTCCTTTTCGGCCCTTCCAATCCTTTTATATTTAGTAACTGCGCCACAGCTAACACCTGACCTGGCTTTTCTTCCAATCTTTCCACTGAGGAAACACCTACTTCACTCTTAAGCTCCTACTTGTCCTTTCTCTATGTTTCTGAACAGCAGATGGCGATATTTCTTGTAGACACTTTGAGGTATTAACTGATTGTGTCTTCTGCTTGTCTACTCCTTTACAAGTACACAAGCGCAATACAGCTTCAATATCACAGGGGATAATGGCATCTCTGATGCTGGACCAGCTTGGGTCCTTGTAGATTGGGGATAAACATAATTTGCAGTAAAACGTCTTTATGTGAAAATTATATTCACTGCTTTCAGTCAATAATGTTATTGAACATGACGGGTGACAATGTCTGTGCACCATTGTAGATATGTTACTATATAAGCACCAAATAAAAAGTATAAACAAAAAACATAAGTTGATCCTCTTTACTATAGAAATGTGGTTTCATATACATGAAATCTGTCATATTTAGACATTTATATCAAATATAAGAACTGGCTACTTTTGTGTGCTTTACTGAGCTTTAGAGATAACGACCCCTTCAGCCTCCAATAGCCTTTGACCCATTGCATAGATTTTGGCACATAAGCAAGGCGAAGATATGACATTATCCAGCAGAGTGACTCCATAGGGGACCCTTGGATCCTTAGAAGCTGCTTAGGGCGAGGGGGCTGCGCACCAGAGTGACGGGAAACTGCAGTGTCTGATGAGAAGCAGATTTCGCTTTTGGAGTCTGTTTTGGCAAGGTTTGGCGGTTTGCGAGTTGTTTGCCATACATTGCGTATAAATCAGCGCTTTCTCCTAAACAAACCGCTCCGGCCAATGCAGATTAACATTTGCACTAAATGTCAAGGTAATGATGACAATGTGAATGGCCTAAACGAGGCTAATGATTTATTTGCATGTGTTGTTCACTTTACCGAAAACAAGAGTTCTAAGTAAGATCCTCCAGGCTGGGGAAGCCAAATATCGTGATGAGGTCACCGGTCCTGGCGTTATCTATACAATTACACTTGGCCGCAGGAGTAGTTTACTGAAACCGAAGCCCTTGCAGAACTTATATAAAACGCTCAGAGGAAACAATGGGGGAGAGGGGGGTGAAATAAACCCTTACATGAAGTTCTGTGGCACAGACAGGAAAGTAGCAGCCAACTTTATTTTATTTCATTGTATGAACTTTGAAAACTTTTTATTAGAAGAAGGAAATTAAATTATATGAGCGCAGATTTACTGTGGTTTTTGTATTGCTAGGGGTGAAATCCACAATGAATTCGTAGAACTTACGAGCTGAAGATTTTCAGAAACTTTTAGTAACGTGTAGATAAGAGTAATTAGAGTCAAATCTACTCAGCTGAGACTGTAAAACATCAACATACAGTGTTACCAGGGATGCATTTTTAAAACCTATTTTTCCAACTAGTTTTTGCAATGAAGAATACACCGTAATGCTGGGTGTTACTGCCCACTACTCGGAATTTTTGGACATCCCGGATTTCTAGTAATAAAATAGGAATCTTATAATAATTGATCACTGGGTTCAACAGAACGTCTGAATCCATCCATCAACCAGAACCCATCGCAACATCTTCTTTCACCATTAAACCACATGATTACCACCTACTTTGTATGTACGGAATCAATGCCACATAAGCAAAATCTACCGCTGAGTTAATATTATTTATTGACATATATAGCGCTATTAATTCCATAGCACTTAACATACAATCAGTAATACTGCCCCCATTGGGACGCACAATCTAAATATCCTTTCACTATGTCTTTGGAATGTGGGAGGAAACATGAGGAAACACAAGCAAACACGTGGAGAACATACAAACTCCTTGCAGATGTCGTCCTTGGAGGGATCTGCATCCAGGACCAAAGCTAACCACTGAGACACCCTATAGTGCTATACACTGAACCACCATATAGCGCTAACCACTGAGCCGCCGTATAGTTCTAACCACTGAGCCATTGTATAGTACTGGTAGCCACTGAGCCACTGTATAGTGCCAACCACTGAACCATCATATAGTGCTATACACTGAAACACTGTGCCACCCAGATAAAATAATATTTCCTTTTATGTTTATAAAACATATTAGGCCAAGTTCCCATGTCCAGTAATGATCCATTAGAACAGATCCAGCAACAATTTATTGCGCAAAAAAATTGAAGAAACATAATATTTTTTGTCAAATTTGAAAAAATTGATTCTTGCAGGATGCATTTTTTATTTTTTATTTTTATTTTTTTACATGAGAGAACAGATCCAGTAACTTATCTCTATTTATCTTCCATTTTTTCTCTCATTTGTAAAAGGATCCTTTTTTTCTTACTGGATCAGTTTCAATTGGTAGATAAAATAGCAATCTGTTACTGTATCCATTTCCCATAAACACCGATGTTAAAAAAACGGATCCTATAGAAATCAATTTTTCAATATGGACAAAAAAGTTGTGTTTGCTGATTTTTTTTGCCAGCGGATCTCTGCTGGATCCATTCTAACGGCTTTATTACTAAACATGTGAACTTAGCGTTATAAATAGGGATGAGCGAGTACTGCAAGAATCAGACTTGCTATACTTGCAACGAGTAGGTCCCGGTACTTGTTGCGAGTATAGCGAGTCCAATGGCAGTGAATGGGCGGGCGAGTACTTTCGCAGTGTATCTATATATACACTGCGAAAGTGCACTAAAAGTGAATAAAAGTTGGTAAAAAATAAAAACTTATCATACTCACCTATCCGACGCCTGCACCGGGACTGGCAAAGAAGACATCCGATCAACGCGAAGGACCTGCGAGTCTGACAGCTAATCAGATGGCCAGACGTCACAAATCATGTGATCGCTACCAGCCACCTGATTGGCCAGATTGCCAGGTCATTGATGCACTTCAAGACCTGGCAATCTGGCCAATCAGGTGGTTGGTAGCGATCAGGTGGTTTGTGACATCTGGCCATCTGATTGGCTGTGAGACTCACAGGTCCTTCGCGTTGATCAGATGTCTTCTTTGCCGGTTCCGGTGCAGGCATCGGATAGGCGAGTATATTTTATTATTTTTTAACAACTTTTATTCACTTTTAGTGCACTTTCGCAGTGTATATATAGATACACTGCGAAAGTTAAAGGACTACTCGCTACACCCGAGTAATCACAAGAAACTCGGGGAGTAGCTAGTAGCCCGAATATCATTACTATTCAGCGAGTACCGAATAGTAACGATTCTACTCGCTCATCCCTAGTTATAAATTATTTTTTTCTACTCTGCAGGGGAATTTTATATAAAAAAAAGCACATTATGGCTAAAAAACTTGGTTCCTTTACACTGGTTCTTGTGGTAATTTGTTTTTAGCTGCCTTCAGCTTGATCTTGAGCCATGGCAACTTGATGGATGAACACTCTGTAGGAAGATTGATTTTGTGCAGCCTAGATAGGCCCACCGGAGACATCTCCAAGTCTAGATAGGTCCATCAGGGTATTCTCCAAGCCTAGATAGGTCCACCAGGGTTTTCTCTACCATTATCTTGAGTATAGTGGGGGATCCAAACCGCGCATACCGCCTGAAGAAAATATTTACTTCCAAAACTCAGAAAATTTGATGGTAATTTTTTTTTTCTACGTGTTTCAGGAGTACAAGCCCCCTTCTTCAGGAAAAAAATCACAGATGTACGCCCTGAAGAAAGGGTCTTGTACCCCCGAAATGCGTAGAAAATAAAAAAAAATCACCATCAAATTTTCTGAGTTTTGGAAGTGAATATCTTCTTCAGGCGGTAGCGCGGTTTGGATACCTCATTCCACTGTTTTCCTATTTATCACTTTAGAAGTTGGGGGAGCTGCTGCAGACAGTCATCAGGATTAAAATCCGCATATGTTGTTTGGTGTGGTTAGGCCTGTCACAACCTGGAAAAGGTGAGCAATATCCTATTTTTTTTCCCCCTGACCACACAGGTATACTGTGCTTTCTCCTTTCCAGACACTGCATCTGATTATCTTCAATATATCAAGCCATCGGTTTGCCAGTTTTCCTCTTCGCCTTGTTCCTTCTATTATTCTGACCATGTCGTCATTCTCCAGTGATTGCTCTCTTCGTATGATGTGTATATAAGTCGTAGCTTGTGATCCTTCCAGTGACATGTCTGGCTTGATTTGTTCCAGTATTGATTTGTTTCTTCCTCTTGTATTGATAACATGATTATCCAGCACCCCATTGGTCACAGATGTCAAAATTTTTCCTGCTCTTTACATATAAGAGGGGATCGGATATTAAGCTTTAGTTGTGCGGTTCATGATTTTATTACATACAGAAATGATTTTGTGGTTTATGTGGTGGTTTTGCACATAATGATTTTACTATGTGGGCAAAATGATCTGCCGCTTACATAAAATAATAAAGGAACTTTTTTTTTTGCAAAATACAGGTACTGGCAGCCCTAAATTGATAGAACATTTTTGTGGTAACATTTGCAAGCGTGTGATGAGGGAAAATCCAGAAGTAGCTAGACACTCTACTTCTAGTGTTCCATGTGCCTCCCCAATTTTACTGCATAATGCCGCAACTGCTCTCTCGATCTGTGTTAAAAAGTGATTATCCTCTGGACTTTCTTTTCTAATATCGCTGAGCACCACTAAAGTATATGAGGAAGCGTTTTCTGTCTAGAGTGTCGAAGAGATATCTCAGGATTTAACTATAGGGTTTTATTTTAACCCCTTATTGCCTGAAATAAAAATCTACATATTGCACCGCTCACCAGGGCTGTGGAGTACTCTGTAACCGGGCCGGTCAGTTCTTTGGGAGGTCATGGTGGCGGTGACCCGGCTCCGTGGCCCTGGTCGTGCAGTAAAAATGGGATAGTATTTACAGGGGATGAACGTGATGCAACCTGTGGTGTGCGGCCAGGAATGGCCGACATTGCAGATTAGAACCACTGGGGTGGATGGTAGCACAGTCTGGATGGTATAGCTCCCCACAGGTCGAGTAGGCAGGGCAGATGGAACAGACTATTAAGTGGTGATGTTCCTTGGGGTGCAGGACAGAGGGTGGGGAAAGTAAGCAGAAGGACACAGAAGGGTGCAGTTTCCGTTACCTTTACTAGGCAGTTGTTGGTGCAGTCCAGGGCACTGGTTACTGGTGGTAGATGAGTCTGGTCAGCCGGGAAGCATTCGGGGATCTACGTCGCCAGGTGGGTTCGGAGATCTTCCTTCTGCGCTCTCCTTTTTGGTCCCTGCTGCTTACAGCTAAGATGCGGCCCTCTTCCTGTGTGAGGGTTCCTCACCCATATGGCAGCAGCTTGAAACAATCATGGGTACCACTGCACTGGTGACAGTTTCAGGCTTTGGTATGCTGTTGTGCCGCTGGGTGTTTGGTGCGGCCAGGAGACTTGCAGTCTCCTGCCCTCCAAATTCGGCTGTGGGGGCGTACAGCACCCGCACAACCAAGGACTCGCAGCTTCACTCCCCAGAGCTCTCCTTTCCCTCTCCTCAGACTCCCTCTACTGTTCGTAACCTCTCCTCCGGGCCGGAATATATAGGGCAGAGTCGGTTCAGAGCTGCCCCTTCTGGCCTGGAGTCAGGAATTGTGTTGCCTGCTGGGTGTTACCTAGCGTAGAGACCTCCTCCTGCTTCCAGGCATGACATCACCTCCTGCAAGGAAGGCAATGCTACTGTGGCAAATGGAACACTGGCGTGCCACAATATTCATACAAATGAATTGAACTGGTATGATGCGAATACCAAAAAGAGTAGGCATTAAGGGGTTAAAGGTTTTGGCCAGTGTGATATTTCCATCCAATGCATGTAGCCGGCTGCAGCATAATTTATCCAATGTATCCATAAGTGAGAAAACCGTATGTCAGGGCTTGTAACCCTTATCTACCTTCTCCTCAACTATGATAATTAGACAACACCACAGTTTTGGTATCCAGTACATTATGGTTATTTAAACCCTATTCATATCAGTTGTATAGAACATACAGTAAGTTGGACTGGACAGAGTATAGACATATAAGTATCCTGACCGATCGCTTAAATAGTTAGTCCAATGAGCAATACCTCCCGGACACACAATCACCTATGTGTGCAGGTTCCACTTATAACCTCTTAATACAGCACACCAGGATACCAGCTCTAATCCTAAAATGACCATGATCCATCCATATAAAACTGCAGCATCCCATTGCAAACACTACTCTGGGACCTATCATTTAAGTCGCCTAATTAACATACCGCAGCTACCAGTAGACACTGCTAGATTAACATGTACTAGCATAGAGATACTATATACCTAGGATGTCACTGGTCATGTCCTGATACATTCATAAGGATTTTTCCACTCAGTTTTCTCTATGTATATGCTATAGAGGTAATTCTGGCTGTAAGTTTATCTCAAGGATATATATATATTTTTTTTCTAATTCTGGGACCTGTGCAATATACCACATATAACGAGAGCTACTAATATTAAATTATTTTATTCTTTACCTTAAATATTGAATATGTGTACCATTGCCTGATTGTTAATGCTGTAACACTGTTATGCTTTGATTATACATGAGTAGACATATACAATATCTGTAAAATCATTCTGTATTTATGCTGGTGTTTCTACCTTACTCTCACCTCCCTCCCCCTTTTTCCGCACACTATGTACTAATAAAATTTACACGTTCATATAAATGACCGTATGATCGTCTTTTCTCTTCCCTTCGGGATAGCGTGTAAAATCAACTATGATAATGTATGACAAAAAAAAAAAATCTCAACTTTGATTTTGTCACAAATCAGCTAAGCATCAAATTGCCTAGCAATATTGCCGCGTGTGAAGGTACTCCTAGGGCCCTTTCACATCAGCGGTAATTTCAAATCGCGGCAGATGCGGTGAAAAAACCGCATCTGCCGCGATTACCGCATAACCGCGACACTTGTGGCACACTTGCGGCAAGCCCCATGCAATGTCTATGGGGCTTGCGGTAAGGGTGCGGCAGATGCGGCAAGTGCGGTTTCGGCACTTGCGGCAGGTGCGGCCGCGGAAAAAAAACGCTGCATAGACATTGCATGGGGCTTGCCGCAAGTGTGCCGCAAGTGTCGCGGTTATGCGGTAATCGCGGCAGATGCGGTTTTTTCACCGCATCTGCCGCGATTTGAAATTACCGCTGATGTGAAAGGGCCCTAAGAGTACCTTCACACGCGGCAATATTGCTAGGCAATTTGCTGGCTGGAGTGAAATCATGGACACATTGTTCTATTTTGTTGCTGTGTACAAATGTAACATTGTGTCCTTGATTTCACTGCAACCAGCAAATTGCCTAGCAATATTGCTGCGTGTGAAGGTACCCTAAGATGGTTCAGAAGAAAAGAAATAGTGAGCAAACTTATGGATTAACAGGGTTCTCCTTTTATACAGAGTATATAAGTTTTCATGAAACCCCTTAATGAATACATTTTTTAGCAAAAAATCCATACATTTAATTAAAAAAAAAATTACCCATGAAAATGTTCAGATCCTATAAAGTGTATTTCCTCAATTTTTTCCAATATCAACTAGAGACCAGAGAGCATGAATGTCACGGGGACTGTAGGGAAAAGGGAAATGGGGGCACCTGATCTGCCCCTAAAGCTAAGGAGCCCTAAACTTTCCCTAAGCCGGCTTTACAGTTGCGTTCCCCGCCGCTGCTTATTGCGGTGGTGGAGCGCAAGCCGAGCGCATACACTGCGCGTCCCTATGTTTAATATGGGGATGCGCGGTGTATGCGCTTGTAGGTGTATGGCCGTGCACACCCATTGCCCGCCATATGTGATTTGTACACATGCGGTTGCTTGCGCACAAATCATACATTCTCGTCGGCACCATGAACGCGACACGAATCCGGGCAAAACCGCCAGTGTGAAAGCACCCTTACAAAATGGAGCAGCAGGTAAGATTCCTATTCGCCACTCCATTCTGGAAAAACCCCAAGTACAGTGCTAGGTAGCTCCATAACAAATGGAGTAGACTGTCATTTCTAATGGGATTAAAAGTACCCCATTTTACCGATTGGTGTAGGTCCCTGCCAAATTAATAATTTATTTTTTATCGTCAATTTTAAACAAAAAATACTAATTACATTCAATAAAATTGCAATTTTATTCTTTCCTAATCATTTAAGATTTGAGTTGCAACAAATGTAGCCACAGCCACTTTCCTACTACCCTGAACTATAACGATACATCTACTACTCCCAAATATTTGCACAACGGGCACATTTATCATTCAGGGGTTTAAGAAAGCTGTTCAGGCCAAGGTATGATGTCAAATAGAAAGAAGGAGATTGATCACTATTAGTGATGAGTGAGCACTACCATGCTTGGGTCCTCGGTACTGGAAATGAGCAGGTCGGATGTTTGAACGGAATCAAGTACCCAAGTATAATAGAAGCCAATGGGGGACTCGAGCATTTTTCTAGAAGATTATCCAAAAAAGGGTTGAGTTTCTCATTGACTTCCATTATACTTGGTACTCGATTCACGCCTGGCCAAGCATCTGACCTGCTCGTTTCCAGTACTGAGCACCCGAGCATGGTAGTGTTCGCTCATCACTAACTCCTATGCCAACTGGTCTGGGAAACTCGTCTGATAACTCTTGTAGCAGCTTTCTCAGTGGCCACCGGTTGTCAAAAGACACGATTAGTAAATGAATGGAGGTTCTTCAGCAAATTCTGAAGATTAGAGAAGCGGTTTTCATCTGTAAATCCTGCTAGTTATATTTTGCTTAACCTGTACCAGAGATTTGGCCAAAAATCTCATCACAATATTATGTGTATGGGAATCCTCTCATGGAATTATCTAATTTTTACCAATTTACAGTAATTCTTTTTTGGAATGAAGCCCCAAGGGTGATTGGACTTGCTAGGATTTTCCTGGCTGCTAACTGGGCATGTAGTATTACATGGTGGCTAATCAGATGAATTGATGATATCTTGTTTGCCAGAGTAGTAACCACTTGTGTAAAGCTGCTCTTTATTTTGTTGCATGGAGGGTGGATAGGGGTAATTTTCAAAGAGCAACTATTGACTCCTGTCCATAGTATTACTATGCCATTTGGGGCCTAAAGAAAGAAGGGTGTTGAGCTGTTACAATTCCTTTAAGGAGTTAGTAGGCATAGTTGGTTGTATGGGGAATTACTCTAGAGTCTAGACGTATTCATATTACTTATGTAATAGGATCTAAAATATTTTACCTGGTCTTCTCTATCTCAATATGTGACTAGCCCGATACTATCATGACATCAGCGTCTGACCAGTCTTAGTATTGCCCTTGGAAAATAACTGTAGATGGAAGGATGATATTATAAAAGGAACGTGTCCTGTAATTTCGTCTTCCCGCCTTGTACTATCCTCTGGAAAATGAGAGGTTAAAGTGAATTGCCAGAGACAAATCAGTGTTTATTACAGACCAAAGGCCAGGCCAGTGCAATAAAATGAGAATGCCAGCAGCCAAGTGAATACGAGCCAGAATTCTGTCGTACGACTTTCACTGGAAACAGTCCCAGGATTTTTATAATTCTGATTGGCTCTGTGGGCTTAGAAAGATAAAGGAGGTGGTGTGATTAAAAGTTATAACTTACAAGGGGTCAAAAACCGATCATTAACTTCTGCAAGTCTGGAGTAAGCGAAAAAACGGAGAACAGAAATATACCTCCATTTACCAGCAGAGTCCCGAAAAATGCCAATATCCATTCATAGCTATACCATCATCCATAGAGGTTACAATGGTTATCAATCATCTTTTCCGTAGTAGGATGTTACATAGAAGTCACTGTACAAATAGCTCGACTAGTTCATAAGAAATGGCTAAACAACTACAGCGATACATCTGTTTTCGCCAATAATCCATCTGACAACTATCAGCGAAAACTGAAACCGACGAAAACTGAGGCAATAACTTCCATAAGAAATAATGTTAGATCAATTCATTTGTTTTAGACACTGCAAAATACATACAAAATACTCCACATTTTATAGAGAATAACGATAGCGGTTAATACTAGAAACACTCAGAAATGACTATAAAATGAATATAAAAGACTAATGTAGAGAATAAACATTTAACTTGGTGTATTACTTTTATAAACGCTCTTTTTAAAGTATGGAAGGGAAGAGAGGGGTGCACATATTTTTTGGAAGGGGAGTCACGTGGGTCACCATTTTTTATCGCAAACTTAGCAGCAATGTATATATGAAAACCGAGACACATTTTTCATGGAAAAAAATCAACGAATACAGAATCAGACAATAACCAATGTCAACAAAAGCCAAGGTATCTCTGCATTCAGTGCTCCATAGGGGCCAGCATTATAATAGCTATATTCTTATTAGAATTAAGCAGAACGAGTCATATTCTTGTACATAGGGGGAAGTATTATAGTAGTTATATTCTTGTATATAGGGGCAGTATTATAGTAGTTATATTCTTGTATATGGGGGCAGTATTATAGTAGTTATATTCTTGTACATAGGGGCAGTATTATAGTAGTTATATTCTTGTACATAGGGCAGTATTATAGTAGTTATATTCTTGTACATAGAGGCAGTATTATAGTAGTTATATTCTTGTGCATAGGGGCAGTATTATAGTAGTTATATTATTGTATATGGGGGCAGTATTATAGTAGTTATATTCTTGTACATAGGGGCAGTATTATAGTAGTTATATTCTTGTACATAGGGGCAGTATTATAGTAGTTATATTCTTGTACATAGGGGCAGTATTATAGTAGTTATATTCTTGTACATAGGGGCAGTATTATATTATAGTAGTTATATTCTTGTATATAGGAGCAGTATTATAGTAGTTATATTCTTGTACATAGGGGCAGTATTATAGTATTTATATTCTTGTACATAGGGGCAGTATTATAGTAGTTATATTCTTGTACATAGGGGCTGTATTATAGTAGTTATATTCTTGTACATAGGGGCAGTATTATAGTAGTTATATTCTTGTACATAGGGGCAGTATTATAGTAGTTATATTCTTGTACATAGGGGCAGTATTATAGTAGTTATATTCTTGTACATAGGGGCAGTATTATATTATAGTAGTTATATTCTTGTATATAGGAGCAGTATTATAGTAGTTATATTCTTGTACATAGGAGCAGTATTATAGTAGTTATATTCTTGTACATAGGGGCAGTATTATAGTAGTTATATTCTTGTACATAGGGGCAGTATTATATTATAGTAGTTATATTCTTGTATATAGGAGCAGTATTATAGTAGTTATATTCTTGTACATAGGAGCAGTATTATAGTAGTTATATTCTTGTACATAGGGGCAGTATTATAGTAGTTATATTCTTGTACATAGGGGCAGTATTATAGTAGTTATATTCTTGTACATAGGGGCAGTATTATATTATAGTAGTTATATTCTTGTACATAGGGGCAGTATTATATTATAGTAGTTATATTCTTGTACATAGGGGCAGTATTATATTATAGTAGTTATATTCTTGTACATAGGGGCAGTATTATTATAGTAGTTATATTCTTGTACATAGGGGCAGTATTATTATAGTAGTTATATTCTTGTACATAGGAGCAGTATTATAGTTACCAAAAACAAGCAAAAAAAGCCAGCACCACCAGGGAAAAACTTGCAATAAAACTTATACAGTTTAGAGGCAATATGTGCAATTGCATAATGTCAATGCACCGGGTGTAGCCAACCTCCTCACCTGGACAGAGGTCCCAACCGAGGTGTCCCTTCGGGAGATAGGACTCCACGACTCGCCAACTGACGAACACCTCCTGCTCTAGTCCATACTCCTTAATAAACCCCCAGCCATTTTGAAGGTGAATGTCTACGACTACCTTGCAGCGCCGCTCCGCCGGGTTCGGAACTAAGGTCTGCCTCATGCACCTTTTCTCCTCCAAGTTGGCCTCCTCCTGCAGCTGCCAATGGTCTCTGCACTGCAGTCACTCCTCTTCCTCCTCGGCTTGTCTCCGCTACCAGTAGCTATCGTCCTGCTTGTCTCGGACTCGGTTCTCCACCTGGGCCGCGATCGGGCTCCCTCCCATCAAACACTCACTGGAGGCTCAATACGCCCCACTGCCTTCAGCTCCTAGGACCTCTGCTGAGCTCCCGCCACTCTCCGTCTCACTGGCATCGTCCTGGGTCTGCGGTGTTGGATTGGCAGTTCAGCTCTAACAACCGGTGGCTCCTCTGGCGACTCGGGTGATGCTACCCTGCTCGGGTTCGGTGACTCTAGCACTAGTCAGGTCTGTTTCCGGCGCTGCTGCTGTTGTTTCTACCTCTGGTGCAACTCTCGGTGAAACTGGAGGCTCTAGCACCAGGGCTCATAGTGCTGCCTTCTGCATTTGAGAACGCTTCCAGGCGTTCATGGCCGACAACTGCACAGCATTCAACAGGTGGATCAGTTCACGCATAGCCCCCTCAAAGTCCTCGGGTCCAGTAAACCGTACCCAGTTACTAGCCTCCCCATATGCATTGGGAACTCTTACACTCTCCTGCCCGACTGCTGGGGTGCAAAAGCCACTGTCCGCCATGACTACTCTAGGCCAGGTCAGCAACTCTCAATAGCAGGCCCCCTTGGCTTTTATTTAGTACTCAGGGCGGGCCTGCTATTTCACGCCTTCTCCAAGGTCCTTCCCATGATGAGGGCCTAGACACGCCCCTGACCTGCACATGGCGCTTGCTGTTCTCCCACTGCCATTTTTGCGAGCTAGTTTTTACACAGTTCTTAACAGTTCTTTAAGGAGCACAAGACCCGTTCTTTGTGGGCCGCTCTCATGCTGGGTCAGTCTCTCACACCACAGCTTCAGTTCCGTTACTTTTACTCATGTAAAGAAAAAACAACAACAGCTTGTAGTGCGCCTGTACACATGGGGCTGTTAACGGGCGGTTCTTTTGCGTTTAAACTCACCTGGTCTGGTTGTAAACCACAGCCCGTAGATAAGCTTATTAATATGAAGCAGCGGAATCCTCCGGTTCCGTCCTCGTGCTTCCTACGAGGTCTTCTCCGGGGGAACACTAGTGCCGGGCGGCGTCACGTGTCTAGTAAAGGGGCCGATCCAGCTGACGTCTTGAGAAAGACGTGTATGCACGTCGAAATGCATCGTGGGTTTTGAGAGCCTTAAGCTTGAATAATTATAACTGCAATTATTTTAATAAAGTCCGGAAAAGAAGCCAGCATCAGAGATCTTCCTTACCTCAGCGCCCAAACATACATCACGCTTCCATCTTTTTGTTACTTTTACTCAGGTGTTAAACATGGCCGCCGGCTACGCTCCTGCCAGTCTCCGGTTCACTCTTTCTCCAGAGTCAGGCTAGTGCAGTCAAGCCATGGTTGGTGCCCTTTCTGTCTTCTCTAGGTGTCTCAGTCTCTGGTGGTCTCTCTCTCTGTGCTATAAGGAGTAGTCCTCTTCTGAGGCGAGCGGGTCGTCGCTCTGCCCCCCAGGCTCTCAATGCTCTCTGCAGCACAGAGCTCAAGTACCGATGGCCATGTGCGCTTATGTGTGTCCCGGGCGCCATTAAGTCACTCTCTAGTTCGGCCACCTTCCCCAAGAGATGTCGGGTGTTCGGCCACAGCTCCCGTTAGAAGTCTGGGGCCTCCGGGTTTACGGCTCAGGCATCAAGTATCTGTATCGTCTGCAGGGCTGGATCCCTGTCTCCACCAACCCTTCTGTCACGTCAGATTCGGGCATATGGGGCTCGCTGCCTCTTCCGCACCCCTAGGGCTCTTCTATTCCTCTGCCAGACAGTCTTGGCGCGCGGTTTGAATGCAGTGTCTCTCATTGGTCGCCACGGCATTCAAACCGCGCGCCAAGCCGCGTCTCTCATTGGTCGGCGCGGCCGCAGCAACCAATCAGCGAAGCGGGATATATGAATCTCTCGCCGCTGATTGGTTGCCGCTCTCAGCAGCAACCAATCAACGGCGCGGGATTCATATTTCCTGCCAAGCCGCGCCGCTTTGCTAATTGGTCGCCGCAGCAACCAATCAGAGAAGTATCGCAGCTTGGCGCGCGGTTTGAATGCCACGTCTCTCATTGGTCGCTACAGCGACCAATGAGAGATTTGGCGGGCGATTTGAATGCTAAGTCATAGTGTGATGCAGTTCACTCCTTTTACAAGGTCTGTCAGTGTAATGAACTTCACTCCTGTCTATAAGGCTGTCAAGTAAGTGTCACAAACTTTACTCCTGTATACAAGGCTGTCAGTCGGTGTGACTCAGTGCACTCCTGTATACAAGGTCTGTCAGTCATATAACACACGCAGTTCACTTCTGTTTACAAGGTATTCTAGAATACCCAATGCGTTAGAATCGGGCCACCATCTAGTTGTATTATGTTCTTCAATGGATTCTGAGTTATTGTAAAGGTTTACCTCGGTCTCCAGCTACTGTAGCACGTCTGTAAAGAGGAATAGAAAGACCTACCGGTATGTCATTTACTATCCATCTAGTGACTGACATGAACCTCTGTTTTGGGGAATAGGCAGTTTCAGTAAGGACTAATAGATGAAAGATCTGGACATCAAGAGTCAGTCAAAGATTATTTCATGTTCTCTGCCTATGAAACACATTTTACAAAGATATAGATAGCGGAAAGTGAATCAGAATCTTCCATGCAGACCATTCTGGTAAAATATTGGCATGTATCATGTTCCAGCAGAGACATAGGCAGTACAATCTGGCAATTAATTCTGTACATGCAGCTACTTGCGGCAATAAACATTTCTCTTCTTAGCATTCCAGGCAATATCCAGGAAATAACTCTGGGGGTGTATTTGGTATTTTTAACTGCAAAAGATAAAGTGTTGAGTCTTGGGACCGGCACCAGGCACATCCCGGACCCCACTCAATTATCACTGTAGAATTTGCTGAAACACACTCTAGTCATGCAGAAATCCGATAAAAGGTTTCCAGTTGGTTGGTACAAAGGAATCTAGGGGAAAATAGCTGTTGAAAGTGCAATTCTGCCTGTTTTCAGATTCACACTGCAACAATCTACAATATGAGAAGGTTCAGACTGTTCTGTATGGATATGAAAGTAATACCGCGCCAACTAAGGAGACAATCCGGATACTTATAATTCCTTAATTCGTGCCGATGCGTTTCTTAGCATCTGCTACTTCATCAGGGCCATAAGGTTGCAGCAGTCACATAGCCAGGACATATACAGTATATCTAATATATAAAGCTGAATGTGTGTGTATGTATGTATGTATGTATGTATGTATGTATGTATGTATGTATGTATGTATGTTTCCGGGATTGGCATCTACACCGTCGCAACTACAGCCACAAAATTTTGCACAGTCACACGTCTGGACCCCGGGAGCGTCATAGGCTATGTTGTGAGGCGAAATTTTAACCCTGAGCGTTCCAGTTCACCAAACAATTTTGGCCCTATCTACATAATGGGGAAAAAGTGAAAGGAAATGTGTTGGAGGCAAATTGACAGCTACCAGATGTGAACAAGGGGGGACTTAAAGAATGAGAGCGATGCCGCCAAACAGTATATACCATACAGTTGCTAAGGTGGGGCCCCGACATAGGATACTCACCACACACGGGGATATGAACACACACACAAAATGCACCTCACACTACCACGTGCTTGAACACATATACCACCCTCAGCACACATTTCACCACACATACACCAACCTCGCCACATAATCGCCCTAAAACACACACAAGTCTGGTATTATCCTTCAACAATAAAAATCTGATTAATAAACAGCAAAACTACAAGAGAAACAAATGTACCATATAGGAAATACGGCAGCTGTCAGTCACATGAGCTGTCTATTATGTGTATGTGTGAGCTAATATATACTGTCAGGGGGGAGGGTTTCCTGTTGCCTGGGGATTTATCAGGCTGCCAATAGCAACCAATCACATCTCAGCTTCTATTTTGCTACTGTTAATCTGAGCTCTGATTGGTTAATATAGACAACAAAGGACATTCTCAGTAAAGCTTCTGTGAGGTAATAGGATGTCTGTGAGGTAATAGGATGTCAGTTAGGGTGTGTTGGTGGAAAGGCTGATGTCAGTCACATTACCTCTATGTGAGAGGATATAGAAACTGCCAATTACAGACTATTTTTACCACAATAATGCCTCATAAGAAAAGGAAATGATCCAATTTTATGGTGGCCGCGCTCCCCGTGGTAATGATTTTAAGAACTTCTTGTCCACAAAAAATGTTATTACTCAAAACATGTGAGAATATAAAAAACGGATACAACGCGTTTCGGCGGAGACAACTGCCTTACTCAGGTGTCTAAATAAAAATACATTTGACACTTTGCTTTATAGGTAAAAGATAATTACAGCTTGCTAGGTAATGACATGAGGGTGTGGATATAACCACACCTGTCCAATCAGTCTCATTGTCCGCTTCAGCTATAGTGCTTCATTACATAGTAAAAACAAACACCCACAAACAGCAATCACTACGCTAAAAAACTACTAAGAACATTTATCAATAAAATTACTAGTCACAAAAATCTTAAATTACATAAAAGTTAACAAAAAAAGTAAAATGTTTTAAAAAGTGTTTTTTTTCAGTTTTTTTTTTTGCTTTTGTTTTTTTCTTGTTTTAAAAGGGATCATATATATATACACGGAATACTAAATACTAAATTCTTTCCACAATATCATTGAGACCATTGGGATGCAATGTTTGAAGGCGGTAAATCCAATATGTCTCTTTGCGATTAAGCAGAGAATTTCTATTGATTGTTTCCACAGGTATTTGTTCTAGAGGTGTCACCATTATATTAAAATTCTTATTGTGCTTGAGTAATAAATGTCTCGACAAGCTATGTTTTAAAAACCCATTTTTTGCTCTATTTCTGTGCCCATTTATGCGAGCACGTAAAGTCTGCGTTGTGCGCCCCACGTACTGTAGCCCACAGCTACAATCAATAACGTAAACAATATAATCGCTATCGCATCTCAGATTCTGTTTTATTTCAATTATTTCACCTGTACTTTTGCTTGCAATCTGTTTCGCACCATGGTTCAGAATCCCACATGTATGACATTTCCTGGAACTGCATCTAAAAACTCCAATCTCATGATCTTTACTTTTTCCATTTTTTGCAGATCTTTTTTTATTGTCTCTTAACCTACTTGGGGCTATTTGACTTTTTATCGTTTTCCCCCTTCTAAATGTCATACCTGGTTCCTCAGGCAGACATTTTCGCAAAATCGGATCACGTTTTAAAATATACCAGTATTTTTTCAGAATCATGCGTATCGTTTTATTCCCCCTATTATAAGTTGTGATAAAATTTAATTTCCACCTGCCTCCTTCTCTATCCTTTATTATTGTACAAATCACCTCATTTCCTTCCCCATTCTTTTTACTCAAACAATCCTCCTGCTTTTTTGCCCTGTTTTTTTCATATGCAGCATGAACCAATTTTTTTGGATATTTCTTTTCCTCAAATCTTTTCTTTAAAATATCAGCCTGGGATTCATAGTCTTTCTCTTCAGTACAATTTTTCCTGATGCGAAAAAAGTGACTGTATGGAATGTTTTCTTTCCACTTTTTGTAATGGGCACTTCTAAAATCCAAAAATCCGTTGGAATCAACTTTTTAAAAATGCGTTTTTGTGATGATACATGTCCCCTTGTGGCTAATTTACAAATCTAAATACACAATTTTTTCATTACTTATTTCTGAGGTAAATGAGTAAATGGAATGGTACAAAAGAAGAAGCAATGGAAATGATAAATACGTTGAATAAAAATGATTGGGGCAGTCCTGTTCGACTGGCATTTGCTATGTCCATCAACAAGGCTCAGGGACAGTCTTTGAAAGTAGTTGGAATTGATTTACAATCTCCATGCTTTTCTCATGGTCAACTTTATGTGGCCTGTTCGTCTTTGCACCTGAAGGAAGAACTAAGAATGTCGTCTATCAAAAGGCTCTCGAATAAGGAGTAGAAGATTACTTCACATTACTTGGCCAATTTAGTTAAATCTGTGTGGAATATCTGTGGTGTTGATATATATGTTGTGAAATGCTTCTATTAGCTTACCGTAGTTTTTGCCTTTTAATAATTACATTTCTATCGATTTGTTTAGTTGTTTTTGTGTGCTGAATACATTTTTGTTAACACATTCTATTTTATGAACAGTAGTTATTAACCCGGGTGAAGCCGGGTAGTGCAGCTAGTATATTATATATATTGTGGTGATGTGGCCCCTGGCCGGGGGCATCACACGGGTTATCGGTGCAGGTCTCTGTTCACATGGGCCGGTTTTCCTGTGTGTGTGCGCTGTGTGAAACCTGTCCAGTGTACAGTGGGTTAACAGCTGAAGGGTTTTCATGAGCTAAGTAAAACAGCAGAGTGTGAGTGCTGAAGAACTGAGAGATTCATGAGCCTAATGAGCGGCTGAACCTGTGTGAGTGCTTTGTTGGGCTAAACCTGAATGGTGCACAGGGGGTTAATCACATCTCAGATGTGTGTGTGAGTGAGATGTGCTGATTGACTCACTGTGTTGCAGCTGTGGGTGAGGCTGCCTGATAAGAACCTGCCAGGCGTCTGAGTGAGAGAGGACGATCGGAATCAGAGCAGTCCAGACCACTGCCATGTGAGGATATGCTGGAAGTGATCCATCCCCGGTGGGGGAAGTGAAGGGAGCCTGCCAGCTCCATGCCGGTGGCACAAAGATGCGTACATGCCAGCCAGTGCCCTAGGACCGAGGAAGGCTCAAGGGCCAGGCAGTCATATGTGTGATGAGGACCGAGGACGGCTCAAGGGCCAGGCGGTCAGATGTGCGGTGTGAGAGACCGAGTACGGCTCAAGGGCCAGGCGGTCACAGCCGACTTTGGGACTGACTGCGTGAGTCATAATGGTTCATGAAAAAGTGCCATGTGTGATGGATGTGATGGCTTATGTAAAAATGCCATGTGTGATGATGTGTGTGATGCAGTGTGGGTTGAGACTCCCTAGGAGTAGGTTGAGGATCCCTACAGCAGGATGGGGAAATATCCCTGTCAGGGTGTTAGGCGGAGGTAACTGCCATTGGGACCGACAATAGGTCGTGATATGGTCCTGTTGATTCTCATGTGAATGTAATGTAATGTCATGTGATGTACTAATGTGTACGTTATGTCATATGAAAATGTAAATACAGTGTTATATGTTTTATGCTATGAAAGCCGTTTATGACAGAAAAACAATAAATCCGCTGGTTATGTTCCGTTGAAATATAGTGGCTGATGTCATTTTCCCCATGCCAAGCGGGTTCCCCTGGGGCGCTACCTCACAATATATATATATATACATATACAAACACATTATGACGTCACAGCTGGACCACACCCTCTGTGACATTGGCTCCGGGCGGATCCGTTGCTCAAATCATTATCAGAAAAATTACACAAATTTCATGAAAAACCACAAATTTTGCAAAAAACATTAAAACAAACTTTGAGCTTTTCCATACCTAAAATTAAACTAAAAAGAGAAAGCCAGGTGGCTCAATGGGATTTACCTGGATAGATGATAAATAGCAAGAATTGGCCGTAGGTTCAAAACCAAATTGAATATAAAGGGGTTTTATAAATTGTAGGTCTCTATAATTTTGGTTTTATTTTTATATATGTGAGTCGGTCGACAGGGTAGGGGGTACTGTATTACCGGGGCGGATTGTTACCTCGATGGGGGATCACGGCTGGTTGGTTCCCGATTCCTTGCCCTGGACCCTCAATGGCGGGAATGGTGGATGGGGGGAATGGTAACATGACGCTACCTGTGGTACCTGGTAACGTGGATACCAGCGATGCGGCCGGCCGCTGAGGTGATGGAGGTGCAGCTCAGAGTAGTACAGCTCCCCACAGGTGGAGCTTTACCTCAGGGCAGCGGGGTATATGAGTGGAGTCGTTGTCCTCACCTCTTTGATGCTGTGGGATCCCTCGGAGCGGCGCAGAGAAGGAGCACAGACACCACTTCAGCTCAAACGTTTCTTTACTGGTACCGGGCAGATGTTGAAGTATACAGTATAGTCTGGATTAGCGGGGACGTAGCCACAGATTTTGAGGTAAATTTGCAGAGTCTGTCGGTGGTACCTTTTTAATAGTTATTTGGGTCTGGGTTCCTCTTTAACTCTCTTTAACCACACTGAAGAGCCCTTTCGCCAGCTCCCTGGTCTGTTACTGTTAGGTACAGTCGGTTACTTACCGGTACGGACGAGAGAGTGACAAAAAGCTAATCCTCCCGCCACCGGAATTCTGTCCTTTCCCTAAAGTGTCCTCGACCCAATTTGGAACTGAGGTAGGGATTCAGTCCGTGGCGCTATGGCTCCCTTATGTCGGTCCCACAGCTTGTCGGTTTGCAGTCAGGGATAGACCAACTGATTGTCTCGGCTCCGGTATGCTGGTGACGACCCCGGACTCCCCAGCCGGCTCCAACAAGTCCTGGATTGTCCCCTTCGGTGTCTGGGTCACCCCTCTCCAAAGAGGTGCCCTCCTGTCACAAACGCAGTCTCCGCAGCAGTGCCCTCCTGCTGTCTCTCTTGCTGACTGACTGGAACTGTCACTCTAAGTCTCCAGCTCTACTCTAGGCTCCATCCCCCTGGGACCTACTGAATATCCAGTCCCCTATTCGAAGGTGGCCTATTGTATGAGTTCTTATAACAGACTCTGCAAGAACCCCATATCCATGACTACGGAGGCACTACACCTTCTGTTTGGGGTGCAGTACCTCCCTGTGTCTATTTATTCAAGTTTAATTATAGGTGTGGAAAAGCTCAAAGTTGGTTTGAAGGTTTCTCTCAAAATTTGTGTTTTTTCCTGAAATTCATGTAATTTTTCAGATAATGATTGGAGCAACAGGTCCGCCCAGAGCCAATGTCACAGAGGGTGTGGTCCAGCTGTGATGTCATAATGTGTTTGCGTATATACACAAACACATTATGACATCACAGCTGGACCACACCCTCTGTGACATTGGCTCCGGCTATCCTGGCTATGTCACTGCAACCTCATGGCCCTGATGAAGTAGCAGATGCTATGAAACGTGTCGGCATGAATAATGGAATTATAGGTATCCGGATTATCTACTTGGTTGGCGCGGTACCATACCTGGTTTCTTATTGGTTTTATTGGACACGGGGATCCGCAGTGGCCATTTTCTTATATGCTCTTTCAGTTGGTTGTGACTCACACAACTAAATAAGGTGAGTCTACTCCACATAGTAGCAATTCTATTACCACAGATAATCCCTATGTGCGCTCCCTCCTTTTTTCTATTTTGGATATGAAAGTGACACATGCCGTCACAACCCACCTAGGGGCAATTCTGCTTTTGGTCTGAGGACCACGCTCCTGCTGAAAACCATTGTAGAAGGCCAGAGTGTAAAACTTACATATTCTGATAGATATACAGAGCCCCACAAATTCTATATATATAAAAAAAAATGCACAAGACGCCAATATAGAACATTTCTAGAATTTATATTGGTGTCTTGTGCATTTTCGTTTTCTATAGGGTTTGTTGAGATCAATTTCTATAACTATATTATAATATGCACAGAATATGTCATGGCCTTCGGATAGAATGAGACAAGCTTATCGATTCAACCACCTCTACTCACATACAAGAGGGATTCTTGCTCTCCTGTCTCTTTGTAGCACATTTTCAAAAGCAGCATTGGAATGGTGGACTTTATACAGCAGTACTGAGCAGTGAAGCTGTGAATGCTGTACTAAGCAGTGAAACTGTGAATGCAGTACTGAGCAGTGTAGCGGTGTATGGCAATACTGAGCAGTGTAGCACCCTCTCTCCACTGCTATTACTCACTCTGTTCCTACCTCCAAGCCCCCCTTCCCGCCCACACCCCTCCAAAGTAATCTGATCCTGTAGGCAGATTGTCAGTATTAAGCTGAATGGATTTTAGGTGTTTTTTTAGAGTTAAATAGGAGGTAAGTGGGAGGAAATGTGGCTCATAAATGTCAAAACAAGCAGTGTTCTATGATATTTAACAAAATTTCTTAAATTCGCCTGTACTATTAATTTTTTTGAAATGTCAGTGATCATTTAAAAAAAAAAAATTCAATCTGTGGCGCTTCTGCGTCTGGGCACCACAAAATGGTATTGCATTAACATCATGTAATGCCAGGTTTGATTGGAATTGGGGTCCCTCTGCTAGATGTTTGAAACAAAGACATACTGCCTGATCTCAAACCCAGAGGTTGAGCACTGAAGGACTGGGTTGGGCTGTGACTCAGCCTCTGGTTGGAGGGAGGGGTAAGTTAGGGTGTAATAGGACAGAGTAGGCAGAGGAGTGGTCCAGGGAGGCAGCTGCAGGAGCTTCTCTGAAGGGAACAGCTGCAGTCAGGGAAGCAGTCCCTATGTCATCCAGGCTTACAGGGTCTCGTAGCAGAAACTGGAGGCTGATGGGATTTATGCCCTCTAGCCAGTCAAGTTAAGCTTTCCAGGGCAACTTTAGTACAGAGGTTCAGGGAACTGCTCTGAGCCCAGATACTAGCAGGATCTGCAGTACTAGCCTGGCAATAGGTAATCTACAAGAACCTAGAGGGAGCACAGAACAGCTAAAGGCACCAAGAAACCTAAAACTCAAGGGAAGTCAGCATAAAGGCCATATTACTCACCCAGCAGAGCGGACCACAGTTTCCATCAGACTGACTGGCTAAACGCCTTGCGGTGGTTGTATACCCTGGACCTGCTTGGTCAAACGTAGAGCGCTAAAGACTTTTCCTTGTGTCTCCTTCCTCCACTACACCTCACCACCACCACCCTCATCTCCCTGGAAGCCAGCCCTAGTTAGGAAGGGTTAAACACCTGCAATGCCTATCATCACCCATTTCCCAGGAATCCTCTTGTGTGCCAACCATAAATTGGCTGAACATGCCTACTGTTGTCACAAACTTACATATTTTACTTTCATTTATTTTTCCATTTTCAACCTCTCTTTATATGTGCAGTTAGGACCACAGCTGCTGGGAACAGCTACTGTAAACCAAACTCTGGCTCAGCCACCAAGTACCCTGGCCCTGGCGAACGACACACATCCTTAGGTGATAAATATCAGATAAGTGGGGATTCTTAGGTATTGGTTTCAACAGGAGCTGATCTGGAGTGCCTGAGAACAGGAACTACACAGGGTATGGAGCTGTGCGGTTTTCACTCGGTTTAGTGGTGCTGGATAAGGAAATAAGTAACCAATAGGGTGCTGAACCCTCAACGATATATTGAAGGCATATCCTGGGGATAGCCAGCCTGGACAACACCTTCAGGGACTACAGCTGATATAACCATTGGGTGAGCACATAAATAGTAGAGGCTTGTTGTAAAAACCTCCAATCTGCAAGTACTATTACATCTGTGTTAGTTCTAAAACTTTAGATATAAATATGTTGTCATTCGATTACAGCAAGCACAGATCCTGCCAAATGTGAAAAACTGAAAAAGCTAGTAAAAATAAAATGTGCGTGTTGTTTCATTATACAATGCAATATTAACAGGGGAACACGTTCAAAAGTATCTTGAGCTCATCCCAGAAGGTGACAATCCACGCTGGATATTAATAATAGGTCTTAATTATTAGCAAGGTGAGTAAGAACTTTACAGTAAAGCCCCATAAGAAGGCAGTGAACCTTCGCCGGGTACATTTACCATGTTTGAATTGTGACATCTATCTCCTGATAGAAATAATAATATGCAAATAAACGAGGACAATAGGCTTCTAAGTAATCCGACTTATGCGATCGTCACCTGAATCAATGCCTATAAGCTTACTTTAGCCTATGACCAAGGCTTGTTTGGCTATAGATCATCGCCTTGTAGGAAACCAGTTTTATTCTCTTTAGAAATTGTAATTGCTGGACAAGGTGTTGTGGTAAAGCCCCAGCACACACTTAGCTGACATCAGCCGAAGCCACCAATATAAAATTGTAATGATATGGGGTCCCCCCCAACTCTTCCCTTAACTAAAGATCCAGCAGATCCAATTTTGCACTGTCAATAATATTGTTCTCTAAGGGTATGATGTTTTTTTTCCAATTTTTTGTGCATGTTTTTTCAGCATCCTTCCTGCGCTTTTTTGCTCTATTGAAAAAAACAACATAATTTTACTGCCCCAGCAAAGTGAATGAGATTTGTGAGGTCTCATGCACATGTGGATTATTTTTTCCCTTGCAGATGTGAAGCAATATTATTCTTTGAGTGTTTTTGCAGCATTTTTTTTACCAATTCTAATGACTGGGGAAACACATCAAAATGCATGTTTTTTTATGCAGAGCTTTCCTGCCAAAGACAATTTTCTGATGCAGAAATATTTGCAGTAAATACTTAATGTGCACACAATACACTAACGCAGGGGGTCCTCAACCTGTAGCTCAGGAGTCACATGTAGCTGGTAGGCCTGTGATGTGTGGCTCGTGGCTGTCAGCCTGCATGTTGCATAAGCACCAGGTCTAGCAAACAGCTATGGAGACTTTTGTGAGTAGCCTCACAAAGAAGAGCAGATCTGAATTGGGGTAAGGTAGGAACCCCTGGATCTTGGTATACTGCCTTTCTGGGGAAAAGCTTTGGCTGTCATTATACCAGTAATGGGGGCTCTGAGTGGCGCTACTGTGAGGGTGCGGGAGCCAAATGTGGCTGGGACCCCCTCTCATAGATGGATGTGACTTGTGATCATCTCTCAGTGCTGAATGTAGTTCGCTACCCTTTTTTGGACCTAAATGTGGCTTGTGACCCCCTCTCAAGACTGGATGTAGCTCATGACCCTCTCTCAGAGCTGGATGTGAAGGACATCGTGGCTGCTGCTGCCCTTGACTGTTGAGCCCTTTGTATCCCTTCCCCCGCTCCTCTCCGATGCATAATGGTACTGTCGGGCCCCACAGGACTGGGGTACTCGGTACCGGACCGACGGTACTGGGGAAGTCACGGGTGGCTTGGTCCGGACCGTGTCCCTGGCTCGGCAATAAAAGGGGAATTATTTACAAGGGGATTTGTCACGGGTGACGCCACCCACTTGGTGCGGCCAGTGATGGGGCCGCCACTGCTGCAGAACCTCCGGGGGTGATGGAATGGCAGCGGAGATGGTATAGTTCCAGTGGGGAGAACTGTATCCCCCGGGCAGTAAGGAGTTAAAGTCTATTGGGGTTATAGATGGTGGAGAAGAGTTAAGGACACACACTCACGTTTGGTAGACACTGATGCAATTCTCTTCTTCTCCTGATGCTGCAGAGCTGACAGGCTGGATCTGTAGGGAGGCTCTCTGTGCTGAATCTGGAGCAAAGGTCGCAATCAATACACAGACTCACAGTTTTGCTGTTTTCCAAAGCTTTACTGCAGATGTTGTTGCAGGTTATAGTCCACGGAGTCTGTAATGGGGCTAAGCTCTCTCCCAACCCTGACCGGGGTCGTCAGCGTCCTTATGCTGCACTCGGTGTGTGTGTCCTGGCTGCTGCTATTAGCTGAGCTGCTGGGATTCCTCACGTCTCTCTGTATTCTGCTGGTACCACTTGGCTAGGCAACTTGAGTCCTCTATGCTGTGCTGACCCCTCCGTGTTGCTTCGCTCTGGTACTAGGGGGCATCTAGAGATCCCACTGTTCCTGGATTCACTGTGCTGTGGGTGCCAGACACAGTACCGGATCCGGTGTCCGTTTCTGTGCGTTCTTCTGGGGCAAGTGAAGGTATCACTCCAGCTCCCAGACGTGTTCCTCTGTCTGTAGTTCTCCTGTTCTTTTGACCCTTGCTAGGTCTGCACTGAGCTAACTCTGCTCTGTGTCCTCTTCACAGCCCTGCTCCGAGCTGAACTGGGCAAGAGTATATAAGGAAGCAAGTGGTGCTCCCCCTCTTGGCCCAGAGGTGGTAGTGTTTGTCAGTGTGTAGTGGGGGAGAGAACCCATGTGATGTTATTGTGGCACATTAACCCATGGGGTGCCACAGTACCAATCCCTCCCCCCTTAGTCCAGGTCCACCCCCTGGCCTTATATCCCAGCCGGTTGCCCATCTTCTTCCTCTCCATCATCCTGCTCCACAGGATGAGCATCGCTCACCGTCCCTCCCTTCGTTGTTTTCTTTGTTTCAGGTGATGCTTAGTCACAGCGGGTGACAAGAGTTCTGGTGAGAGCCAACATGTCTCTGGTGGCCAGGGCCATAGGGCTTCTTCCCCTCATGGTTAAAAGGTGGGTTTGTGCCTACGGTTGAGCTGCCGCCATAGCAATTCTAACCCTTTTCAAAGTTATGAGAAATGAGTGGTGTTATTTGTATATACCCTCAATAAATGGTTAAAGATTTTTTTGCATATCTTCATTGCGCGGCGGAGAAGACCGGTGGGTGGGTCTCGGCAGTCTGGCTCACAACCCTCTCTCAGAGCTGGATGTGGTTCGCAACCCTCTCTCAGAGCTGGATGTGGCTCATGACCCTCTCTCAGAGCTGGATGTGGCTCACACCCTTCTCAGAGCTGGATGTGGCTCGTTACCCTCTATCAGAGTTTAATGTGGCTTGCGACACTCCCTCAGAGCTCAATGTGGCTCTCGACCCGCTCTCATACCTAAATGTGCCTCTCAAAGTCAGAAGAGTTGTGGACCTCTACCCTAAAAGCTAAGCCACCACCAGAGATGTCCAACAGCAGCTCTCACAGAGAACAGGAATGCTGGTCAGAAAAAGCATCTGTGTAATGGAGAGTTGGGTGAGAGTGCTGCTGACTGAATGATCAATATACTAAATCATTGTTTTGGCCCTGTTCATGGAGAGAGTTTGGCTTCTCAATGAACAGTCATTGAGACATTAGTGGGTAGGGTTTTCCTCAATCCCATTATTAGTAGTATGAGCTATTATTGCTTTTGTCTAAAACCATAGCATGCCTTACCCAGTGATAAACCCAGCCACTCAGCCGCCTGAGCTCCAGGAAGTGAGCAGCGGGAGGGTTCGGGCAGTCAGCGGGAGTATCGGGGCGGGTGGTATGCTGTCAGGCGGTGGGAGTGAGGAGCAGGGGGGGGGAGGAGCAGGGGGGGGAGGTGCTATCAGTGCAGGTACCTTATGTTTGTGCTTGTGGAGGCAGGCGGCGGTCAGCAAGCAGGAAGCCACTATGTGCAGGGCACCGCTCCCCTGCAGCATTGACGCTCCCCTGCCTCCTTGCCGCCTGAGCAAAAGGCTCAGGTTGTCCTATGGATGCTGCAGCCCTGCCCTTGTTCACACAGTGCCTTTATGAACTGTTTTTTTGTGACTGATTTTTGCATGATAAACAGATCCCTTCCTGTGATGCCCAGCAAAGTCAATGAGTTTTAAGAAATGCTGTTCAGACGTTGTGTTTTTTACTGGTCTGTTTTTGGGGCAGAAAACATCCAAAATAAAAAATGAGCATGTCAATTAGTGATCCGTTTTATCCATGTACTGTATTGTAATGAAAAGAAAAAGCAGCAATAAGGCATTAAAAACGTAGTACGTTTTGGGTTAGTTTTTATCCAAAATGGATCCAGTTTTGCTGCGGAAATATCTACAAAAATGCACCACAAAAGAAAAAGATCAAAAGCATGGCGTGTACACGTGGGAACAAGGTTATCTGGCCAACCAGTATGTACGAAAGAGAAGCGTTTAGACAGCTGAGGGATCGGAATAACTACACAGCATTAACTCATAACCCCCTGAAGGGATACATGTTGGAACTTTATAAGATTGTGGATGAGGCATTCCAACTGGGAATAATTTCTAAAAAAGTAATGGAGGGTCTCCTAATTAAAGAACCGGTGGTCCCAACTTTCTATTTCCTTCCTAAGATCCACAAGGATCCCCTTTGATCCCCGGGATGTCCGATTGTGTCTGGGATAGGGGGGGGTTGTGTGACCCGGTGTACAGGTTTATTGAGTTTTACCTGCACCCTTTAGTGAGAGACAACATATCTGTATTTATGCAACAGCTTTGATAGCCGGTTAATGATGTTTTTTCTAAAAATAAAAAACCTTTGCACTGACAGGCTTATCGTGGTTGCTGGCAATTTGGGCCGAAACTCTCCGTTTAGACAAGTGGTTAGTGAATAGACACATGACCTTATACCTACTGACTAGAGATGAGCGAGTACCTTAATATTCGTAATCGCTATACTCGTAATGAGTACTTTGTAATACTCATGTATTCATTCCGAATAGTGAGTACAATGCAGGTCAATGGGAAACGCGAGTAATTTATGGCTGGACCCTACAAAGAGGTCTGGGATGGCTGTAAAGAGGCAGAGGTGGCTGAAACAGTGCTCAAACTGCATGAGAATAGTATGCAGACATGATGTACACTGTCTGTATACTGTTCTGCCATACAGCTGTGACAGAACCTAGTGAAGATAGATAGAAGAACAGATAGATTGGGCTTACCAGACTCCTGTTGCTGCTCCCAGGTCAGCTCAGTCTCCCACTGAATCACTTCCTGGGTCGCCTATTAGGCTATCTGCATATTCACTGCATTGTCAGACAAGCAGCCAATCATAAACGCTCATACACTTTGAGAGTCTCTGTGATTGGCTGTTGTAGTCAGAGTGCATTTCCGCAATCTGGAGAGTGATTGTGCTTGGTAGCCATACCACATTAGTGCATGGCAACTAACCTGCCGTCATAGGGTGTGAATTTTAAAAAATGCGTGGGGCTTCGCAGTATTTTGAAATCTAGCCCAGTGAAATCCAACAGCTGAGACCTGTCACCCTCAGCTGCCTAATTTTACCTTGGCTGGCAAAAAAAATAAAAAATGTGTGGGTTCCACCCTATTTTTAATTGCCAGCCTAGGTAAAACTAGGCGGCTGAGGGCTGAAATTCTCAGCGGGGTGAGGGCCCCATTGTTTTAGTGCCCCCCCATGCTAAATAATAGCAGTCTGCAGCCACCCCTGAAAATAGCGCATTTATAAGAAGCACCATTTCAAGACGCTTTACCAGGCTCTTCAGGTACCCTGGTGGTGGGTGGCACACTGGGTAATAAGGGGTTAATACCAGCTTTGTTTTACCAGCTGGTATTAAGTCCTGAGATTCTGAATGTCAGGCCAAGTTGGGCCATTAAGAATCTCCAATAAAAGGTTAAAAAAAAGACACCACACAGAAAAAAAAATAGAAATAAATACACAGACACAGTTAGAGATACCATCTTAATTACTCCCACGCACCCCTCAGTGATCCTGGTCTTCTTTCTTCATCAACTGAACTCTGTTATATTAGTGAGCACGCTGATCACTCAATGAGTGAGCAGAGACTGTGGCGTGGTTAGCGTGACGTCACCGCTGTCATCGTTGCCATAGTAACCTAATGAGTGGTTGCTATAGCAATGGTGATCTCCGATCACCGCTGTTAACTACCTGATTACCGATTCACACGGCTCCTGAATGAGCCAGCTCCTGAATAAGATAGCTCCCTAATTACCGGCGCTGCTAGCACCAAAGCTCCTATTCACATGGCTCATTCAGGAGTTTGAGCGCCTGTGATTGGCTGTTTGTCTGAGTGCAGTGAATATGCAAGTAGCTTAATAGGTGGCCCAGGAAGTGATTCACTGGGAGACTGAGCGGCCCGGAAGCAGCAGCGGGAGTCTGATAAGCCCGATCTACCTTCTGATCCCATGCAGTTTAAGCATGTTCTCATCCACCTCTGCCTTTTTACAGCTTCCCCCCAGACCTCATGCTATCCAGTTTGAGCGTCTTTTATTCTTTGGTTATACTGCGTCTGCCAATCACAATAATGCCATTATCAAAGATGAATTTGGCATTACTATGACTGGCAAGCAATCCTTGCATGTTCATTGGCTGAAAATCAGTCAGCAAACATTATTTTCAGCTCACTTAAATATCAAGAGTAAAATCCAAAAAACTTGTCCAGTAACAAGTATCGCGAATACCGGACTATCCGTGCAAATAGTAACGCGTATACTCGCTCATCACTACTACTGACAATCACTGACAACAAAAGTGTTGATGCCGATGTTGATCCTATGAGAAATGGCACAGAAACTTCTGTAGGCGCAGACCTGGAAAAACTAAACTCAACTTGATATTGGTAATAATATATCTTTGTAACGTGTTAGCCAGTAAGTAAAAAGATATTAAAGTTGAGTTTAGGAAAATATTACAATCTGAGAGTCCTCAGCGGTTGATACCTTTTAATGGCTAATTGATAAGATGTGATAAGTAGCAGCTTTAGAGACTACTCAGGTCTCTCCATTAGGCATGGTATAACAGGCTTTAGAGACCACTCAGGTCTCTGCATCAGGCATGGTATAACAAGCTTTAGCGACTACTCAGGTCTCTGCATCAGGCATGGTATAACAAGCTTTAGAGACTACTCAGGTCTCTTCATCAGGTATGGTATAGCAAGCTTTAGAGACTACTCAGGTCTCTTCATCGGGCATAGTATAACAAGCTTTAGAGACTACTCAGGTCTCTTTATCAGGCATGGTATAACAAGCTTTAGAGACTACTCAGGTCTCTTCATCAGGTATGGTATAACAAGCTTTAGAGACTACTCTGGTCTCTGCATCAGGCATGGTATAACAAGCTTTAGAGACTACTCAGATCTCTTCATCAGGTATGGTATAACAAGCTTTAGAGACTACTCAGGTCTCTCCATCGGGCATGGTATAGCAAGCTGTAGGCTGGAATCACACTGTCCGTGTGACATGTGTGGCAGTCGGACGAGTTTTGGATCAGTCACCTGGAACAGCCTCTCCCTGTCGGGATGGGAATGTCAGCTGCTTGCATTTCTATGCAGCTCCACACTACCCATCCAGAGAGGGGGAGTCTGTTGAGGGTTAATGATCAGACATTCGTCCGAGACTACTCAGGTCTCCATCAGGCATGGAATAGCAAGCTTTAGAAGCCATTCAGGTCTCTCCATCATGGTATAACAAGCTTTAGGGACAACTCCGATCTCTTCAGTAGGCAGGTTGATACCATCCTGATGATGACCTGAGTAGTCTCTAAAGCAGCTATGTATTACCATCTTCTCAGCCAATAAAAAGGTATCAACCGCTGACGACTCAGATTTTAATATTTTCCTAAACTCTACTTTAATATTTTTGCTTTATCTACTGGCTATGTGAATCCATCCTCAATGTCTTGTTGCTGCTACTCCTAGGTGTGAACAAGCCATTAAAGGTACATTTGGATTTGATCTACAATCAGTACCCACTATGGCCGTGAAGATAAATCTGTCGTTTCAACTGAATAGAATAATCAATGATGATTATCATGCTGATAGAAGCAGTTCAGGATTCACTTTATAAACTTTCATATGCAATTAAAGAAAACAAAGCCCGTAGCCCATCGCCAGGCATATTTTATCCCAATAGGCAATGTAAAACAATATGCATTTGATTCTGCAAAATGAAGCCGCACATTTCAAAGGGACAACAAACTTCAATAAACTTCAAAAGGCGCTGGGTTTTTATTGAAGTGTTAACTATTTTTTACTTACAAGATCTGTCCAGGAGCCAAAGAAAGGAACAATGCTGCCACCTAGTGTCCACAAGTAGTTAGTGCAGGGAAACACTTAAACCTAATCAATGATCCAGAATCAATACTACTGGATTGAAGGAGGCACTTTTTTGTTCTTATTTGGAGCATCATGTCCTGAACACAATGCAAATTGGTAAAGCACAACGATATTCTGTACATTCCAACAAATATTGATGTAAGGAATTTAAAAACATGCTGTTAAAAATGAGTTTTTACTATTACTTCCTATGTTCAGATAGTGGAAAGAGTGAAGTAGAAGATTGGTGATGAATATTTGTTAAGTATAGGATGGGAGTCATACCTCTGAAATTATAAGAGACAGAACCATGGATGACAAAATTACCCATGCATTAATATGTAAGGATGACTTATTTATACCTGTGATGTGATTGTTTATCTGCAGCCATATGTTTTAACCTTAAATGTAACCTTAGATAACATCCAAACAGGCCAGAAGAAATTAACATGGAATCTGCTGTGTATCTGAAACAAAATATGTATGTGAGAGTTTACTGCTGTTTCACCTTAGATTTCAATTTATCATTTGCATAAAAGAACGAGCATGTTGTGCACCTGAAATCTGCAGCACTATCACTGGTCCATTTTGAAACTTTCCACAATAAGGGGATTGTGTTTTCAAAACCTCCTCCACCTGTAAGGTAGGGTCTGACCGGGCAAAACCTCCTCCACATGTAAGGTAGGTTGACGGCTCCATTAAGGGTAGGGTCTGACTAGGCAAAACCTCCTCCACATGTAAGGGTAGGGTCTGACCAGGCAAAACTCCTCCACAAGTAAGGGTAGGGTGGACGTGTGCAAAACCCTCCTCCACATGTAAGGGTAGGGTCTGACTGCATGCAAAATGCCTCCACATGTAAGGGTAGGGTCTGACAGGGCAAAACCTCCTCCACATGTAAGGGTAGGGTCTGACCGGGCAAAACCTCCTCCACATGTAAGGGTAGGTCTGACCTCAAAACCTCCTTCTACATGTAAGGGTAGGGTCTTTACCAGGCAAAACTTCTACTTTTTACATGTAAGGGTTGGGTGTGACCGGTAAAACCACTCATATGTAGGGTAGGGTCTACCATGCAAAATTCCTCCACATGTAAGGGTAGGGTCTGACCACGCAAACATCCTCACAAGTAAGGGTAGGGTCTACCACGCAAAATATCCTACACATTCAAGGGTAGGGTTGACCACGCAAACATCCTCAACATGAAGGTAGGGTCTGACCTGGCAAGACCTCACCATATGTAAGGGAAAGGTCTGACCGCACAAAACCTCTACACAAGTAAGGGTAAGGTCTGACATAGCCTCTCCACATGTAAGGGTAGGGTCTGACCTGGCAAAACTCATCCACAAGTAAGGGTAGGGTCTGACCAGGAGACCTACTCCATGTAAGGGTAAGGTCTGATGGGCAAAACCTCCTCCACATGTAAGGGTAAGGCCTGACCAGGCAAACCTCCTCCACATGTAAGGTAAGGTCTGACAGGCAAAACCTCCTCCACATGTAAGGTAAGGCCTGACAGGCAAACCTCCTCCACATGTAAGGGTAAGGTCTGAACAGGCAAACCTCCTCCACATGTAAGGGTAAGGTCTGAACCAGCAAACCTCCTCCACATGTAAGGGTAAGGCTGACAGGCAAACCTCCTCCACAATGTAAGGTAGGGTCTGACAGGCAAACCTCCTCCACATGTAAGGGTAAGGTCTGAACAGGCAAAACCATCCACATGTAAGGGTAGGTCTGACAGGTAAACCTACTCCACATTTAAGTAGGGTTTACTCAGTTTGACCAGCAGCCACCCTAAATGTAGGGAGGTTGACCAAACAGCCTCCTTACATTGTACAGGAGTAAGGTTGCTGACAGGCAAACCCTCCACATGTAAAGGTAAGGTTTGAACAGGCAAACCTCCTCCACATGTAAGGGTAAGGTCTGAACAGGCAAACCACCTCCACATGTAAGGTAAGGTCTGAACAGGCAAACCTCCTCCACATATTAAAGTAGGGTTGACTGTGCAAAACCTCCTCCACATGTAAGGGTAAGTCTAACAGGCAAATTCCATCCACATGTAAGGGTAAGGTCTGATTGGACAAACTCCTCACATTTAAGGGTAGGACTGACTGGCAAAACCTCCTACACATGTAAGGGTGAGGTCTCCAGCAGCATACCTCCAATACCACACTTCCAGAGCAAGCTGATGATAGTTCTAAGAACTCTATACAAAACTCTTCCCACAGCAGCGTACTTTCGAACTCACCCAAATCAAAACTTTAGATTCAGTGTCTGACGGCTATAAGTTGACAAAGTACCTTTAATGTAATAAGCCTTTGACATTGCAAACTCTCACAGATAAAGACAAGAAAAAGAAACCATCTAACCCAAAAGGTAAGAGATTAGCACTCTGAGACAAATGTAATGCTTCTAGGGAGTCTGCAGAAAACCTCTCCAGCATTCCAGTATTCTAAATTACCCAAAAAAACCATTATTATAAGAGAAGTTATAAACAGAATACCTATTCTCCTCCTACATCATGTGCTGGAGAGGTTGACTCAGTATCCTCAGAATGTATTGACCTGCTACTCTTCATCTAACATATATTTATTATAGGCATACCTCAACGATGTACTGGTACAAGTTCTAACAGAAATCCTCCTCCACATGTAAGGGTAAGGTCTGAACAGGCAAACCTCCTCCACATGTAAGGGTAAGGTCTGAACAGGCAAACCTCCTCCACATGTAAAGGTAAGGTCTGAACAGGCAAACCTCCTCCACATGTAAAGGTAGAGTCTGACCAGGCAAAACCTCCTCCACATGTAAGGGTAAGGTCTGAACAGACAAACCTCCTCCACATGTAAGGGTAAGGTCTGAACAGGCAAACCTCCTCCACATGTAAAGGTAAGGTCTGAACAGGCAAACCTCCTCCACATGTAAGGGTAAGGTCTGAACAGGCAAACCTCCTCCACATGTAAAGGTAAGGTCTGAACAGGCAAACCTCCTCCACATGTAAGGGTAAGGTCTGAACAGGCAAACCTCCTCCACATGTAAGGGTAAGGTCTGAACAGGCAAACCTCCTCCACATGTAAGGGTAAGGTCTAAACAGGCAAACCTCCTCCACATGTAAGGGTAAGGTCTGAACAGGCAAACCTCCTCCACATGTAAAGGTAAGGTCTGAACAGGCAAACCTCCTCCACATGTAAGGTAGAGTCTGACCAGGCAAAACCTCCTCCACATGTAAGGGTAAGGTCTGAACAGACAAACCTCCTCCACATGTAAGGGTAAGGTCTGAACAGGCAAACCTCCTCCACATGTAAAGGTAAGGTCTGAACAGGCAAACCTCCTCCACATGTAAGGGTAAGGTCTGAACAGGCAAACCTCCTCCACATGTAAAGGTAAGGTCTGAACAGGCAAACCTCCTCCACATGTAAGGGTAAGGTCTGAACAGGCAAACCTCCTCCACATGTAAGGGTAAGGTCTGAACAGGCAAACCTCCTCCCCATGTAAGGGTAAGGTCTAAACAGGCAAACCTCCTCCACATGTAAGGGTAAGGTCTGAACAGGCAAACCTCCTCCACATGTAAGGGTAAGGTCTGAACAGGCAAACCTCCTCCACATGTAAGGGTAAGTAAGGTCTGAACAGTCAAACCTCCTCCACATGTAAAGGTAAGGTCTGAACAGGCAAATCTCCTCCACATATTAAAGTAGGGTTTGACCGTGCAAAACCTCCTCCACATGTAAGGGTAATGTCTGAACAGGCAAACCTCCTCCACATGTAAGGGTAAGGTCTGAACAGGCAAACCTCCTCCACATGTAAGGGTAAGGTCTAAACAGGCAAACCTCCTCCACATGTAAGGGTAAGGTCTGAACAGGCAAACCTCCTCCACATGTAAGGGTAAGGTCTGAACAGGCAAACCTCCTCCACATGTAAAGGTAAGGTCTGAACAGGCAAACCTCCTCCACATGTAAAGGTAGGGTCTGACCAGGCAAAACCTCCTCCACATGTAAGGGTAATGTCTGAACAGACAAACCTCCTCCACATGTAAGGGTAAGGCCTGACCAGGCAAACCTCCTCCACATGTAAGGGTAAGGTCTGAACAGGCAAACCTCCTCCACATGTAAAGGTAAGGTCTGAACAGGCAAACCTCCTCCACATGTAAAGGTAGAGTCTGACCAGGCAAAACCTCCTCCACATGTAAGGGTAAGGTCTGAACAGACAAACCTCCTCCACATGTAAGGGTAAGGTCTGAACAGGCAAACCTCCTCCACATGTAAAGGTAAGGTCTGAACAGGCAAACCTCCTCCACATGTAAAGGTAAGGTCTGAACAGGCAAACCTCCTCCACATGTAAGGGTAAGGTCTGAACAGGCAAACCTCCTCCACATGTAAGGGTAAGGTCTGAACAGGCAAACCTCCTCCACATGTAAGGGTAAGGTCTGAACAGGCAAACCTCCTCCACATGTAAGGGTAAGGTCTGAACAGGCAAACCTCCTCCACATGTAAAGGTAAGGTCTGAACAGGCAAACCTCCTCCACATGTAAAGGTAGAGTCTGACCAGGCAAAACCTCCTCCACATGTAAGGGTAAGGTCTGAACAGACAAACCTCCTCCACATGTAAGGGTAAGGTCTGAACAGGCAAACCTCCTCCACATGTAAAGGTAAGGTCTGAACAGGCAAACCTCCTCCACATGTAAGGGTAAGGTCTGAACAGACAAACCTCCTCCACATGTAAGGGTAAGGTCTGAACAGGCAAACCTCCTCCACATGTAAGGGTAAGGTCTGAACAGGCAAACCTCCTCCACATGTAAGGGTAAGGTCTAAACAGGCAAACCTCCTCCACATGTAAGGGTAAGGTCTGAACAGGCAAACCTCCTCCACATGTAAAGGTAAGGTCTGAACAGGCAAACCTCCTCCACATGTAAAGGTAGAGTCTGACCAGGCAAAACCTCCTCCACATGTAAGGGTAAGGTCTGAACAGACAAACCTCCTCCACATGTAAGGGTAAGGTCTGAACAGGCAAACCTCCTCCACATGTAAAGGTAAGGTCTGAACAGGCAAACCTCCTCCACATGTAAGGGTTAAGGTCTGAACAGGCAAACCTCCTCCACATGTAAAGGTAAGGTCTGAACAGGCAAACCTCCTCCACATGTAAGGGTAAGGTCTGAACAGGCAAACCTCCTCCACATGTAAGGGTAAGGTCTGAACAGGCAAACCTCCTCCACATGTAAGGGTAAGGTCTAAACAGGCAAACCTCCTCCACATGTAAGGGTAAGGTCTGAACAGGCAAACCTCCTCCACATGTAAGGGTAAGGTCTGAACAGGCAAACCTCCTCCACATGTAAGGATAAGTAAGGTCTGAACAGTCAAACCTCCTCCACATGTAAAGGTAAGGTCTGAACAGGCAAATCTCCTCCACATATTAAAGTAGGGTTTGACCGTGCAAAACCTCCTCCACATGTAAGGGTAATGTCTGAACAGGCAAACCTCCTCCACATGTAAGGTAAGGTCTGAACAGGCAAACCTCCTCCACATGTAAGGGTAAGGTCTAAACAGGCAAACCTCCTCCACATGTAAGGGTAAGGTCTGAACAGGCAAACCTCCTCCACATGTAAGGGTAAGGTCTGAACAGGCAAACCTCCTCCACATGTAAGGGTAAGTAAGGTCTGAACAGACAAACCTCCTCCACATGTAAAGGTAAGGTCTGAACAGGCAAATCTCCTCCACATATTAAAGTAGGGTTTGACTGTGCAAAACCTCCTCCACATGTAAGGGTAAGGTCTCACGGGCAAAACGTCATCCACATGTAAGGGTAAGGTCTGACCAGGTATGACCTACTCCATATGTAAGGGTAAGGTCTCACCAGGCAAAACGTCATCCACATGTAAGGGTAGGTCTGATTTGGCACAAACTCCTCTACATTTAAGGGTAGAGACTGACTGGGAAAAACCTCCTACACATGTAAGGGTGGGGTCTCCCCAGGCAGCTATTACTCTCTACCAAAAGGTATGCCCCCCTTCCAGAGCATGTGAGCATGAGTTTGCATTAGTTCTGAGGAGTGAACTCATTGTACCCCACAAATAGCTGTCATTTTCGGGCAGACACAGCAGCCGTACTTTCGAACTCTACCCCAAGTTCAGAAACTTTAGAGTTCAGTGTTGCTGACGGCATGCATAAGTTGACATGTACCTTTATGTGAAATTCCTTAGACTTTTGCAAACTCGATCAGCAGCCATAAAACACAGAAAAAAGAAAACTGATCATTATTACCCAAAATGTAAAAGATGTGAGCAGTTCATTGAGACAAATCAGTAGATGCCATTGCTGGAGGGCGAGTCTGCAAGAAACTCTCATGGCATTCCAGTATTTTCTAAATTCCTTATGCAGAATTGAACCAGTTATTATAAGACAACTTATAAAAGCAGAAGTTTTACTTCTTATATCTTCCTTTTTTTTCTTTTACTTTGTGTACAGTTTTCAGTTCTTGTGCCTGGAGAGGTGTTTGATCTCAGTATCCTCAGAATTGTATTGATCCTGCTATGGATTCTGCTTTTTCATCTAAGCATTCATATTTTAATTATTTAGGCTGCGGCTCGAACTTGATGTGATCTGCAGTATTCAGAGTTCTAACAGAAATGCCTTTGCAGAAAACACGCATTTAGCAGGGGCATCAGGTGTAAATGAGCAACAATCATCAGGTCAACAGTAAGGAATACCAGGCAAGTATGGGAAGCCCACCAGAAAGAGCAAATGGTTGTATTTGGATGAACATTGTGCCATTATGGCAGTAGCCCCAACTCATCATTATACGAACAGCATAACGCTTCATTCAGCCCTTTGTGACATTGCAGAGGTACAAGGTTTTTTTTTTTCTTAAATAATGGATTAGATTGCAATAAAACATAAAAAGCAGGGGCAGACAAACCATTGTTGCAACATGTGAAACATGTTGCTGGCCTTCCTCTTCACCTTGTTTCTTCCATTCTTCCCACCATAATGTCCTTCAGTGATTTCTCTCTTCATATGATGTGTAGACAAGTTGTAGCTTGGTGATTCTCGCTTCCAGTGACATGTCTGGCTTGATTTGTTCCAAAATTGATTTTTGTTCTTCTTGCCATCCATGGTATTGATATGATCCTTCTCCAGCTCCACATTTCAAATACATTGATTCTTCATCTGTCTTGTTTATTGTCCATGTTTCACTTCCATTTGACCAGAAAAGACCAGACAATGTACAAGCCGTGTCTTTATCACCAGTTAAATGTTCTCTCGATCTGAAGACCTTGTTCTGTGACTTCATTGTTGATTTTCCCATAGCTATTCTCCTATTGACTTCCAGTGTCATTGCTGCATCTTGAGTGATCATTGATTCAAGTAGGGTGAAATCCTTTACCACTTCCAGCTCTTCGACGTCCATCTCACATATGTCACGGTCGTACCTGGCAGTAGTCAATATCTTTGTCGTCTTTGTGTTGAGTAGAAGTCCCATGTTGGAGCTTTCTATCTTGACACTCCGTAATAAGTCCTTCATTTCAACTATGTTTGTTGCTATCAATATTGTACATCAGCCAAACTTACCACCAATTAGATCAGAGATATCTTGGATAATAAACTGAACCCAGTGTCCCATTGAAAAAAAAAATGTTTTGGTAGAAAATTGGGAGGTCAGCCCAATCTGTCACCCATACAATCCAACTGTCACAAATTTTCAGAGAACACTTTATCCAAGATCCAAGTTGCATTGCACGGGGAATAGAGGGTGTTTGTTTTACATGAACCAATTTCATCCATTCAGTCGAGTCCAACTATTCCATACCATGCAAATTATTTTCCACCAAGCTTCGCTGTGTGCCACAGCATCCTTCAGTTATCTCTTGTTCATTCCCACGTCTGCCACGATTAGGGGCGGACTGGCAAGTGCCCCCTGGGCTGGTGGTTTGGCGGCATCAGGGAGATGGTAAGTGAGCCGCGGCACGGAAACCCTGCTAGCACCCCCCTCCCCCGGTCATCAAAAATTTCTGATAGCAAGGTCAAAATTTTCTGGTAGCACCCCCCCACCTGTCCTCTCAGATCTGGGCTGGCAGGCCAAAACTGCCACGCAGGGCCATTGGCGCCAGCCGGCCCCTGGCCATGATGGTGTCCAGCCAACGGGTCTTAGATCTTCTATGACCTCTACTGCCACTGACCATACCAAGCATCGTGACCTTCTCCAGGGAATGTGCTCTCATCACATAGCCGCAGTAAGAGTTTGTTTTTATGACTTCTCCTACCAGGAACGTCTGTGGATTGACATGTTTCACAGCCTTATTTGTGATCTTGGCTGTCCACAGGATTATTAGAAGTCTCCTCCAGCAACACAGTTTGAAGGAATCTATCTTTCTTTGATCACCCTTTGTCAATGTCCATGTCTTACACCCGTGCAATGTGATTGGGAATGGAATGGCTGTAACCAATCATCGTTTGGTGGTGATTGAGATGTCCTTGCTCTTCCACAGTTGCTCCATGTTCATTATTGCCGCACGACCCATAGCAGGACGGCGCTTGATTTCAGCTGTAGAGCTGCCATTATGATCAATGAGGGACCCCAGGAAGATGAAACTGTCTACCATTTCTATTTCTTCACCAGGTAACTATGGTTAAGCCTGCGTTATCAGAAATGCCTGGACCAAGTTCAAAATTTATATGACGGGTGCCTACCTACCATATTCTATTGACAATACTGGTGTCTTCTCAAGTGGTAGAGGGGCCTTTTGGGTATTACTAGTGGTTATTTTTACAAAAAACTTTAGATGATTAGGAATCAATATAAAAAGGGAACAAGAGGCGCAATAGTGCCCTATCACTCAGACACTAAAGATGAGAGGTGTAAAGTCAAAACCACTCACCTATTCCAGTTGTGATGACCCACAACTGGCTTGAAGGCATACAATCAATACCGGCTGCTGCAGGACCTCCACCAACCACTCGCACGTGGGAAGACTCTCAGGAAGCTGGGAAAAGGTGTATGACAGTCCGCGCCACCGGGTACCAAGGAATCACCTGGGATGCAGGAAGTTATTTCAAGCTTAATCTTTATTGTCCAATGGGACAATAAAGATTAAGCTTGAAATAACTTCCTGCATCCAGGTGATTCCTTGTACCGTGGCGCGGACTTCATACACCTTTTCCCAGCTCCCTAGATGATTAGGAGGTAGTTTAGTTATTTAAGTGTACGAAAGATCTCTACCAACTTGTAGGATATACTTACTTTAGTTAAAAAAAAGCAAAACTCCGTTATACTCTTAAAAAGCCGACACCCACCTACTTTTGCCCCCAAAACCTGGAAAATCTATTGACCGTGTATAAGCCGAGGGTGACCTAGCACAAGTATACAGCCCCCAGCAGTGTGGTATACACCAGTCCAGAGGTAGATACAGCAGCCCCAGTGGTAGATACACGCAGCCCCAGTAGTATATACAGCCCCAGGGTATATACACCAGTCCCCAGTGGTAGTATAGACGCAGCCCAGTAGTATATACAGCCCCAGTGGTTATACAGCCCCAGTGGTAGTATACAGGGCCCCAGAGGTATATACAGCCCCAGTGGTAGTATATAGCAGCCCAGTGGTAGTGTATACAGCCCCAGTAGTATGTATACAGCCCCAGCTGGTAGTATACAGTATCCCCAGTAATCCAGGCCCCCCCAGCTGACTATCGGTCACCTGTAAAGCAAACTATAACTTATTCATCCGTCCCCGCTGTCCGCTCCCGCGCTGTCGCCGCTGCCGTCCGCCGATCCTCCATCTTCATGCGTCTTCTTCCTGTTTCCTGTGCTCGTCGCAGGGAATGACGTCATTGCCTGCGACGAGCACAGAAACAGGAAGAAGACCATGAAGATGGAGGATCGCGGACGGCAGCGGCGAGCGGGCGCGGACAGCGGGACAGTGATAAGTATAGTTTGCTTTACAGGTGACCGGAGCGAGGCTGGGGGGCCCTGCATTCCTGGGGATGCGGGGGCTGCTGTATACCGATGTATACATCGGTATGTACCGATGTATACATCGGTATACAGCACTGACTCGCGTATAAGCCGAGGGGGGTACTTTTCAACCCGATTTTTGGGCTGAAAAACTCGGCTTATACGCGAGTATATACGGTATACAAATATAAATACAATTTTTCTGAACCATGACAGGATCATATCATATCAAGGACAATGCATAGAATGTTGCATTACTGTTATGTTTGATTATTTTCTCAGACACTTTTGGTTTTTCTTACAAGATACAAATAATAAAAAATAATAAATAAAAAATAGTATATAGTAAATTTATGATGTTCTTATATAGTGGTCAGTTGATGTCTCATTGACCCTATAGGTAATAAACAATGGTATATATTTTTATCTCGTTAGTGCAGAGTCAAACAAATTTTATTATACAGTATAGTCAAACTTAACTCAACAAAAACTGGAGAGAAGTTGACGTCCTTGTGCCTTTCAGGATAGGTCCAGATATGTGAACATTAAAATGATCAATATTACTCCGGGCTTGACGCGTTTCGCCTCTATATTTTGGAAGAGGCTCATCAGAAGAAAAAGGAGCTGGCATACACAGTCTGCCTGTCACTGGAGTCTCAGGGTAAAGTTATGGATTATGGACCTCACGAGAGACGTTCTCAATTGAAATACTGGGATTTGGATACCTGTTTTTGTCCCAGGTGACTACGTACTCCAGACCAGGATATTATATCCCAAGTGATAAATGGGAAAATAGAAGCATCCTGACAACATAAAGGCAGATGATCATCATCATCAGGTTAGGAGCTGGCTTTCATATCCATTATATCCAGTGCAAACAGAGTCCTGGCTGGAGTCTCAAACGACAGGTATCCAAATCCCAGTGTTTCAATTGAGAACGTCTCTCGTGAGGTCCATAATCCATAACTTTACCCTCGAGACTCCAGTGACAGGAGACTGTGTATGCCAGCTCCTTTTTCTTCTGATGAGCCTCTTCCAAAATAGAGGCGAAACGCGTCAAGCCCGGAGTAATATTGATCATTTTAATGTTCACATATCTGGACCTATCCTGAAAGGCACAAGGACGTCAACTTCTCTCCAGTTTTTGTTGAGTTAAGTTTGATTATACTGTATAATAAAATTTGTTTGACTCTGCACTATCGAGATAAAAAATATACCATTGTTTATTACCTATAGGGTCAATGAGACATCAACTGACCACTATATAAGAACATCATAAATGTACTATTTACTATTTTTTATTTATTATTCATTATTTTTTATTTCTTTGTATCTTGTAAGAAAAACCAAAAGTGTCTGAGAAAAGAATCAAACATAACAGTAATGCAACATTCTATGCATTGTCCTTGATATGATATGATCCTGTCATGGTTCAGAAAAAAATGTATTTATATTTGTATATATTGTTTTGCTTTTTTGTAATGGGTTTCACACTATTTTTAAGAAATGTAATAAAGTTTTCACTTTTTTAAATATCCTACAAGTTGGTAGAGATCTTTCGTATTACTAGTGGTTACTCTGTGGAATCAACCCCAAAAGCACGACGCTTTATGAAAAAGGACCAAAAGGTAAATTGGACTCTTGCGATATAATGTGCCATGTTGATTGCTCAGTCCGTACACGTCTGCCCATAAATTACATTATAGCAGCAGCAATGTGAAAAGACAAAAAAAAAAAAAACAACCTCCTAACAATTATGGGAAACATGTCACCTCCGCTCTGATATTTAGAATCGCTCCGAGAAAAGTATGATAATGGCATTTCGGCTGTTTTAAATCAGACATCTAATTTTTTTTTTCTTGTGCAGGACTACCGAACAGCACGTAATAGACGCAAGTATATATCAAAAATCCTTTCAACAAAACGTGGATGTGCAAAAATGATCTGTGATGACCATAAACCTATAATATTTTATGGAGGTTATAAAACACTGATGGGATCCAGCGAGACGGCGAACAATCCGCGGTGTGCTTAAGAGATGACACCGTGTCATCTGCTCGGCTGTAACTATTTTGGATGGAGCTTTAATTGGAGCCATCACTTCTGATGATAGTGCAGCCCAGACATCCGCAATGAGATTTTTTGCATCTTAAGGCATACAATCCCCATCATTTCGATTTTCAGAGTCTGCCTTTCACTGTCAGTAACAAAGCAGAAAATGACTCATTACAAAATAGATATTATTCCAGAATATCCTATGAGCCATCCAGCGACACGGGGAGGTTAAGATTTCATTTAATTCTAGTTTACAAAACACCATAAAGTAAATTAGATATGGAGCAGATACAAAAATGTCACATTTTATAGGCTTTTTAGTTGTTTCTCACTTTCAGGTAAGAAAAAAAATATACCGTATATATTTTTTACCTACTTTTAGAAAAAGATATTGGGGACTTATACTTATTTTTTAATTGGAATTTTCTCCACAATTCCTGTGCAGATCCATTATAACAGGGACCCCTAAATTTCTCCCTGAACATCAATAGCAAAATGGACCCCACAGTATAAAAAGTGTGGTAAACGAACATGGACCCCCCCATGACAGAAAAACGTTTATGTGCTCCAATAAGTACAAGAACCAAATTGCAATAGTAATATTCACATTGGCACCACTTTATAGAGCAGAAATCACCACCTCCTATGAATTTTGCTCGCATTTACAGGTAGATAGTGATGATCAGGGGTGTAATGACTGAGGTTGCGACCGGGCCCAGAAGTAGCCTGCTTCACCCCAGAGCCTGCCTGCTTTACATTGATTTGCATCCCCGAGGACGCACATCCATGTCACTGAGCGGCAGACCATGTGGCTGCTATGGGGCTTGTGTCAGGGAGAGCCAGTCTCAGCTCCGGCCCCCCATTTCACCTGTTACTGCACAGAGCAATAAAGAAAAAGGAAGAACTCCCTCTCTCTTCATTCCCCCTCTGTGCCGGTGCTCTGACATCTCAGCGCAGCTGAGCACAGTGATGCCACTACTGCACTGCTGTACTGAGATGTTTGAGCACAGGATATTCGCAGGGAGACTGAAGAATCTGGTGACCAAGGTGACTACACAGTAGCTAGAGGACTATGGGAGGAGGAAGGGGTGTTAATTATAATATTTTGAGGGTTATGAGGCTGTATGAAGCTGCATTATGCTATATGGAGGGCTATGAGATTGTATTATGCTGTATGGAGGGCTATGAGGCTGCATTATAGCATATGGAGGACTATGAGGCTGCATTATAGTATATGGAAAACTATGAGGGTGCATTATACTATAAGGAGGGCTATGAGGTTGCATTATGCTAGGTGGACAGCTATGAGGTTGCATTATACTATATGGAGGGCTATGTGAAAGGCTATGAGGCTGCATTCCACTATATGGAGGGCTATGAGGCTGCATTCCACTATATGGAGGGCTATGAGGCTGCATTCCACTATATGGAGGGCTATGAGGCTGCATTCCACTATATGAAGGGCTAAGAGGCTGCATTCCACTATATGGAGGGCTATGAGGCTGCATTCCACTATATGGAGGGCTATGAGGCTGCATTATACTATATGGAGGGCTATGAGGCTGCATTATGCTATATGGAGGATATGAGCATGCATTATACTATATGGACAGCTATGAGGTTGCATTATACTGTATGGACAGCTATGAGATTGCATTATAATATATAGAGGGCTATGAGGCTGCATTATACTATAGGGAGTACTATGAGACTATTATGCTATATGGAGGGATATGAGGCTGCATTATGCTATATGGAGGGATATGAGGCTAAATTATGCTATATGGAGGGATATGAGGCTAAATTATGCTATATGGAGGGATATGAGGCTAAATTATGCTATATGGAGGGATATGAGGCTGGATTATGCTATATGGACAGCTATGAGCCTGCATTATACTATATGGACAGGTATGAGGCTGCATTATACTATATGGAGGACTATGAGGTTGCATTATGCTATGTGGACAGCTATGAGGCTGCATTACACTATATGGAGGGCTATGTGGCTTCATTTTACTACATGAAGGGATATTAGGCTGCATTGTACTATATGGAGTACTATGAGGCTGCATTATACTATGTGAAGGTATATGAAGCTGCATTGTACTATGTGGGGTATGGAAGGCTGCATTATACAATATGAAGGGCTATGAGGCTGCATTTTACTATATGGAGAGCTATGAGACTGCATTATACTATATCAAATGCTATAAGGCTGTATTATACCATATGGAGGGTTATGAGGCTGCATTATATAATATGGAGGGATAGGAGGCTGCATTATACTATATGGACAGCTATGAGTTGCATTATACTGTATGGACAGCTATGAGATTGCATTATAATATATAGAGGGCTATGAGGCTGCATTATACTATAGGGAGTACTATGAGACTATTATGCTATATGGAGGGATATGAGGCTGCATTATGCTATATGGAGGGATATGAGGCTAAATTATGCTATATGGAGGGATATGAGGCTAAATTATGCTATATGGAGGGATATGAGGCTAAATTATGCTATATGGAGGGATATGGGCTGGATTATGCTATATGGACAGCTATGAGCCTGCATTATACTATATGGACAGGTATGAGGCTGCATTATACTATATGGAGGACTATGAGGTTGCATTATGCTATGTGGACAGCTATGAGGCTGCATTACACTATATGGAGGGCTATGTGGCTTCATTTTACTACATGAAGGGATATTAGGCTGCATTGTACTATATGGAGTACTATGAGGCTGCATTATACTATGTGAAGGTATATGAAGCTGCATTGTACTATGTGGGGTATGGAAGGCTGCATTATACAATATGAAGGGCTATGAGGCTGCATTTTACTATATGGAGAGCTATGAGACTGCATTATACTATATCAAATGCTATAAGGCTGTATTATACCATATGGAGGGTTATGAGGCTGCATTATATAATATGGAGGGATAGGAGGCTGCATTATGCTATTATACTATATGAAGGGCTATGAGGGTGCATTATATTACTCTGTTCCTCCTATAATAAAACACTCTTATCTTACTTTTTCCACCAAAAATGCATTGTGTCTTGTCTTCAGGGGATGTCTTACTTTTCAATCATCCTCCTCCATGCCCCAATCTTACGCATGCAGCCCCCAATATCCACATCATCCCCCAGTATACCCATGCAATATTCCCCCCCACCCTCCCCCCCGTTTTATTTTAGGGGGAAATGGGTATATGGAGGGAATGCTGGCTGTATTATACTATATAGAGGGATATGAGGCTGCATCTACTATATAATTGTCTAAGGCGTCTGTCGGTCACAGAAATCGCGTGCCAGACAGAGGCCGCTCAAAGTTCGAATTTTGCACCAATCTGCAGCCCGGCGACAGCGGCGCATTAGCGCCGCTGTTGCCGGGATGCATGGGTCCGGCCGACGGTGGCCGCAGCGGTCTCCCGCCGCAGCCTCCTGTTACTAACCCTCGCCACAAGCCGCCCACTGACACCAGGGACCGGGGACTGCTGGGGTCGGTGCTCCAAGGTGCAGGGAGCGCGCATCGTGCATTTCCTCCACACTCTCTTGCTTCCTATGGCCGCACAGTGTGTCACAGACTGTGCAGCCATACGATGATCCCGGGTGTCCGCCTCCTGTCAGTGCAGCTGGGTGGTGGCAGCACATGACACCGGGGATCAACGTGCACACCGCCACCTCTGCGCCCGCCTCCTCCACACCTAATCTGCAGGACAACGCCAGCATGAGGGCCAGCACTGGGACAGCCAGGGGATGGAGAGGTGAGAGCCCCTGTGTGTGTGTGTCAGGATGTGGGTGTGAGTCTGTGTGTGTGGGATTGTGTATATGTATGTATGTGCGTGGGTGTGAGTCTGTGTTTAGGTGTGACTCTGTGTGTGGGTGTGAGTCTGCTCCTTCCGAACCCCCCGCGCCGCTTCATCCTCCTTCCCCCACCGCTCTGTGCTCCGTCCTTCCCCTGCCTGTGCCACTTCATCCTCCCCCTGCCTATTCCACTCCATCCTCCCCCTGCCTGTGCCACTCCATCCTCCCCCTGCCTGTGCCACTCCATCCTCCATCCTCCGTCCTCCCCCTGCCTGTGCCGCTGCATCCTCCCCCACCGCTTGCTCCTCCTTTCTTTGTCCTCCTCCCCTATGCCACTCCATCCACCATCCTCCCCCTGCCTGTGCTGCTCCGGCCTCTCCCATCCCGCCGCTTCGTCCTCCATCCTCCTCTCCCCGCCGCTCTGTGCTTAGTCCTCTCCCTGCCTGTGCCGCTCCATCCTCCCCAACCCCACGGCTTCCTCCTCCTTCCTTTGTCCTCCTCCCCTCCACCCTCCCCCTGCCTGTGCTGCTCCGTCCTCCCCCACCCCGCTGCTTCGTCTTCCCCCACCGCTTCCTCCTCCTTCCTTTGTCCTCCTCCCCTCCACCCTCCCCCAGCCTCTGCTGCTCCGTCCTCCCCCACCCCCGCCGCTTCGTCCTCCATCCTCCTCCCCCCGCCACTCTGTCCTCCCCCTACCCCTACCTGTGCCCCTCCATCCTCCTCCCCCCTGCCACGCCATCCTCCCCCGCCGCTCCGTCCTCAAAGTCCCTTCCTATTCAGACCTCACCGCCTTCCCCATGCAATCCCTATTTCTATATTCTAGAATACCAGATGTGTTAGAATCGGGCCACCATCTAGTTATATTATATGGAGGGATATGAGGCTTATACTATATGGAGAGTAATGGGGATGCATTATATTAATTGGAGGACTATGGGGGCTACCTTATGAATGAGGGACTATGGGGTGCATTATAATTATAATACATAAAGGACTAAGGGGATGCATTATAATATTTGGAGGAATATGGGGGTGGGAGGAGAAGGACCATATATACCAGGATAAGGTCCATATTTCAAGAGAAGTACCATATATAGCAGGGTGAGGGATATTAATACATAATAAAGTGCGAGAGGGGTCAATTCGTGAGTCTTTATAGGATTTGGAACGTTACACGGGTCCCATATGTGGAGCCCCTGTAGACCATTCACCACTAGATGGCGCAGCAGCCAGGATTGGTAAATTGGTCTCCTCACACAAACACCCAGCACACTCCCGATCCCAAGTCTAGGTACTCTATGTCCAGCAACGGGATAGCGGGCCGAGCCAGATGGTGGGTGGAAAGTTAGAGAAGAACCCAGTAAGGGGAGGTACCAACACAACAAAAAGGACAGACACAGAACACCAAGTCAGTGAGGGAAGAAGAGTAGACAAGAAAAGACTATACCAACCCAGACAAAGCTAGGCCAGTCAGAAGAAGAGGCAAGCTCATCAGACAGGACTGAGAGAACACAGACCCGGCGGCCTGTGCCACTATGGGGCTTGCCCGGGTCCAAGGCTGTAGACCTAGGTGAAAGACAGAAGGAGTTCAGGTGTGCCCGAGTTAGCGGGGACACTGGTGGATTGGGCCGGAACCAGAGTGCTGGCTCTGCTGACGTGGCATGGAAGCTTTATGCCCCAACCACGAACTCCAGCGGGGTGCAGGGTCTTTATGTCCTGAGACCCAACCTTCAGTGCAGTGAAAGGAAGGCCGTCATATTAGGGTTAGGAGATTTGAAAAATCACCCAATGAAAGCCAGTGACCGCTGGACTGTGGCTAGCATGCAGAACAGACCAAAAAGGCCCGAAAGAAACATGAAAGAGGTAGTTGCAGATAAACCATCCCGGCTGCTGAAACCACACCGGAGCTGCTGCTGAACCATTTGTTAAGAAATGAAAGTAAAACCCGGTTAAAGCTTGATACTGTTTGAGACTTTGTTTATTGCGTCTGAGAGGAGACAGACTGATTTGGTGTTCCGGCAGCAGGAGGCTGCCTGTGAAGGTGAATGCTGCACCCCGCCATACCCACTGACTTCACGGTTGCCCTGTGGACCAGCCCTACCAATAGAGGGCTCAACAACCTCGCTGCTACCCCCATCATCTCCAGAGTTCCCGACTGCAGCGGTGACTACGCATAGCCGCGCACAACGGGTAGCATCACGTAAAATCCCTAAAACTGTTTCCCCCCCATTTATTGACCACCTGACACCACGGAGCCGGGTCGCGACACAGTGACATCCCGCAGCCCCCAGACAACGAGAGGGCCCAGTTCAGAGTACATACAGCCCCAGTAGGCGGATCACATGCATCTGAACGTGTGTCGGTGAGCCCAGGTCCAAATTTTCCACGGAGGCCCATTGGACTTTAGTTATGCCACTTGTGATGACAGACACAGGGGTCATCAGGTGACCCCCAGCTGTCATGACAATCCATCAGCGCCTTATGATCACATGACGGGCATGCCAATGAGTGGGATCAATGATGACCACCTTGTATGAGTGTGTTAAATTGACAGTGGCATCAACTGGTCAACAGCAGCGGGTGGATCTCATCTGCCCGCGGCTGTTGGAAGCACATGATGGTTGGCAAATCAGCTGTCATGTGTGGGAAAGTTGGGGGCTCAGCATGTGAGCCCTCAGCAAAGGCAGAGACACGATATATGACAAATATGTCATCTCTTGTGAAGAGGCTAATCAATTTACTTTGCACTCAACCTTCTTGGTGGACTCAAGCTATGTGATTGAAGATAGGGTCTGCACGAGGTCTCTGCAGATCAAAACTTTTGGTATGTCAATATGATTTATTAAATGTTTTATGAAACAATAGTCCATTTACATAAGCTGATAAAATGTCTGTATGGAACCGCTTTGATCACTTGTTACCCTCCCTCTGAGCACCCACTCATTTTCCATTCCCCTCTCCTTTCTCCATGATCAGAACCCCCCCTCATTTTCCATTCCTCCCCATTCTCTATGCTGTTGTCAAAATGGTGACTCACCCCAGTGGGGGCTGTGGGGTACTCGGAGCCGGGCCCTCTCTCAATGTCCTCGGACGTCTGGGGGGGCTGTCACGGTGGTGTGACCTGGGCCTTGGTGCCCTACTTCTAAATTGGTAAAAAGGGGATTGAAAAGGGGTAAAAAGAAAAGCAAAATGAAAAGAGTGTCATGACGCCACCCGTGGAAGGCGGCTCGTAGGGACTGCTGCTGCTATGCAGGACCACTGGGGATGGTGGAGTTGCAGCTGTGATGCTTTAGCTCCCCATGGGAGAAGCGGGTCCCCAGGGCAACCAAGTCTGTGGAGGTAACAGGCCATTGGGGGTGCAGGCGAAATAACCGACAGACACAGGGATTGTAGTCTCCGTTACCTTTGCTGAAGGAAGTAGTAGGTTCGTCCAGTGTACTGTCCATAAGGTGTGTTAGGGGTCCGGAGCCTGGGAGAAAGTTGAGGTCCTCCACAACTGGGGAGTTCTGAGGCCTCCCTACTGCGCTGCTCTTGGTGGGTCCTGGCTGCCTGTAGCTATGCTGCAACTTGCTTCTCTCCTGTGTGCTGTCTCTGGCCTGTATGACAGGCGGCTTGAGCCTTTCTTGGGTTACTCTCTGCTGGCTACTTCTCCCTGAGCTCTCTCGTGCTGCTGCGTCTCCTGGGCCTCGTAGTGGGTGAGCTACTTGGAATCTCTTGCCATCCGGTGTTGGCTGCTGGGCCCTAGAGTCCCTCACAACCGCTTACTCCAGTGTCCGCTCCTGCGCTGGTTATGGGGTGAGCCGGCAATGGCTCTACTCCCCAGACCTACTGCTCCACTTCCTCAGACCCTTTCCTACAGGTCCCTCACACTGGGTAGTCTATGTCCCGGGACGAGTCTTACTCTGCTTCAGTCCACGGGACCTCTTTACAGTTTTCCTAGGAACTGAACTGCGTGATCCCACCCCCAGACCAGAATTTATAGGAGGGGGATCTCCCCTTAGGTCGGGATTCCTTCCCTTGCTTCCAAGCACAGCATGGTCCCCCAGGGGAGACTACGCTATTGTGGCAACTGGATCCTGGGGTGCCACAATGGTCTCTCTTACTTTGGAGACTTGTGACAGGTTTGGGACCTGTGTCTTACTCCTGAATTGAGACTTCGTATTAAACGTGTTTCTTTCCTTTCACACTTTAGGAGTTATTGTCAGTTTCTGCTGATAGCAGACTCCTTTGTTTCCTTACCAGGTGTGGCTACTTTATGATCATTCTCATCCACTTTATATGGTCACATGCTTGCAGCATCATTTGCTGGTGATTGAACTTATTCCTGGCCAAGCTTCCTGAGGAGAGGGAGGTTCTCTGGAGAGCCGACTACTGATAAGCTGTCTGCTGCCAAAGAGCGTGGCAAAAAGCATGAAGTTATTTGTTGTTCCCATTTCTGTCTCCCCTTCTCTCTTGTTATTAATATTGCAGTGGTTGGGACTAGTGCTCCCGCCGGCCATTTCCCTATTGAGGGCTAACAGAGCCAGCGAGGGACTAGGTATCCGTTTCGGCGACGGGTTGAAACAATAAGGATGGTAGGGACATCAGGGCACAGCCTCAGGTTAGTACAGAAGGTCACCTCTTCCCCATTACCTATGAGTAGGGCCCTCTGTTGTATTTGCCTACCTCCGGTGTCTCCTTGTCTGTTTGGTGTACTGTGCTGGACATCTGTGTGCCTTTGTCACGCACGGGAGCTGTACATTCCCTTAGTCCAGAGTGACCGCTACACACCCCTCTCATTTTTTCCATTCTCCCTTATTCTTCATGCTGCGCCTCCCCAGGCTGCCCCCTATATTTGGTTCTACACTGTGTGCAGAATTATTAGGCAAGTTGTATTTTAGAGGATTATTTTTATTATTGATCAACAACTATGTTCTCAATCAACCCAAAAGGCTCATAAAAATCAAAGCTTAATATTTTTGGAAATTGGAGTGGGTTTCTTTTTTAGATTAGGCTATCTTAGGAGGATATCTGTTTGTGCAGGTAACTATTACTGTACAGAATTATTAGGCAACGTAATAAAAACCAAGTATATTCCCATCAACTTGTTTATTGTCACCAGGTAAACTAATATAACTGCACAAAATTTAGAAATAAACATTTCTGACATGCAAAGACAAAACCCCCAAAAATTAGTGACCAATAAAGCCACCTTTCTTTATGATGACACTCAACAGCCTTCCATCTGTAGAATCTGCCAGTTGCTTGATCTGTTTACGATCAACATTGCGTGCAGCAGCCACCACAGCCTCCCAGACACTGTTCCCAGAGGTGTACTGTTTTCCCTCCCTGTAGATCTCACATTTTAGGAGGGACCACAGGTTCTCTATGGGGTTCAGATCAGGTGAACAAGGGGGGCCATGTCATTATTTTTTTTCTTTTAGACCTTTACTGGCCAGCCACGCTGTGGAGTAGTTGGATGCATGTGATGGAGCATTGTCCTGCATGAAAATCATGTTTTTCTTGAACGATACCGACTTCTTCCTGTACGACTGCTTGAAGAAGTTGTCTTCCAGAAACTGGCAGTAGGTCCGGGAGTTGAGCTTCACTCCATCCTCAACCCTAAAAGGTCCCACAAGTTCACCTTTGATGATACCAGTACGTCACCTCCACCTTGCTGGCGTCTGAGTCGGAGTAGAGCTCTCTGTCCTTTACTGATCCAGCCTCTGGCCCATCTAACGGCCCATCAAGAGTTACTCTCATTTCATCAGTCCATAAAACCTTTGAAAAATCAGTCTTAAGATATTTCTTGGCACAGTCTTGACATTTTATCTTATAATAATAATAATAATAAAGCTTTATTTATATAGCGCCAACATCTTCCGCAGCGCTTTACAATGTAGGGTTAGAGTACAGAAAATACAGTAAGTAATTACAGTAGAGAACAAATAAAGTACAATAATTGGATACAAAACAATAGGCATAGAATCAAAAAAAAAAAAAAAAAAAATACAATAAATAAAGCAAGAAATGAAGGTGACCCTGCTCAAAAGAGCTTACAATCTTATGTTTCTTGTTCAAAGGTGGTCGTTTTTCAGCCTTCCTTACCTTGGCCATGTCCCTGAGTATAGCACACCTTGTGCTTTTTGATACTCCAGTAACGTTGCAGCTCTGAAAAATGGCAAAACTGGTGGCAAATGGCATCTTTGCAGCTTCACGCTTGATTTTCCTCAATTCATGGGCAGTTATTTTGCGCCTTTTTTGCCCAACACACTTCTTGTGACCCTGTTGGCTATTTGCCATGAAACGCTTGATTGTTCGGTGATCACGCTTCAAATGTTTGGCAATTTCAAGACTGCTGCATCCCTCTGCAAGACATCTCACAATTGTGGACTTTTCAGAGCCCGTCAAATCTCTCTTCTGACCATTTTGCCTTAGGAAAGGCATTTGCCTAATAATTCTGCACACCTTATATAGGGTGTTAATGTCATTACACCACACCCCTCCTCATAACAGAGATGCACATCACCTGATTTACTTAATTGGTAGTTGGCTCTCAAGCCTTTATAGCTTGGAGTAGGACAACATGTATAAAAAGTCTCGTGATCAAAATACTCATTTGCCTAATAATTCTGCACACAGTGTATAGCGCTTACCTGTTCCTATTACCGCCGAGATCTTTCTCCTCTTTTGCAGGGCATTTCAGAGACGCTGGCAGCTTGATGACACCTCATCACGCTGCTATTACCTCTGTAGTGTGAGCGTGTCACTACACCATGGGGAAGAAAGTTTATTGTAGCTCCACTGACCCCAAAAATGCTGGCGCTCCTAGAGGATCATTTGTATTCACGTCTTAAAGACGTTAATACAAGTGAAAGAGTCACTCCCCTACCCCCTCCAAAAATACGTATTATAGAGTTAGGAGGAGGGTGGAAGATTTAAAAAAAAAAATATATATATATAGAATTTTAACTCTTGCTCCTGGCGTCATCCTCTGGAACCTGCCACCCAAGGAAACAGACCTCCGATGCCAAGAGGCAAATACGGCCGTGCCCCCCTACTTATATTATTGTACCGTGTCAGCTAAAGGGGCTAGTTTCACCCCGGTTACATACCTTTATGTTTATGTCCGTGCAACATTGCCCCTTTTATACAAAATAAGCCATTTTTGCTTATGCAAGGGATTAAATCAACATTTCTTTATTTATTATCACATTGTCTTCCCCTCGGAGAATTCTGAGGTTTGTAAAATAAATTAATTCTGCTCTGTGACAATGTAGTACTTTGTACTTCTACCTGCGCATCTCTTCCCTCCACAGAGAATGCTGTGTGCGTTCCTGAAAAGAAGTCGCTTATTTTAATTTACTGCTGAAACGCCGGTTCCTCCCCGCTACATAGTCCATAAAAGAAAGAAATCAGATTTCACATCCGATATAATCAGGTTTTATCTCCTGAAGTCGCCGTGTCCTTTCTTTTCATCTTTTTTTGTTCCTGATAGATTTGAGGACCTGTTTCGGCTCTGCGGAAAGTTTTATCGTTTTATAATCTTGTTGCTTTTCTTCTCTTGCAAGGATTATAAATTCCCCGGAGATTTTACAGTGATTCCTTATTACCTGTTCTCTTAATCTAAGTGCGCACGTCTTCTCCGGCTCCTCAGTAATAACTCAGGATTTCATCTATTTTCTACAAATTTACATGTCATGTCTATTTTGCTCAATGGAAACCGCTCTGCTATATGAATGCAAACAAAGCATCGCAGGAAAACAGTACAGTGTTTCCAGACAAACCGCACTTCTACAAATCATCACTTTGATAACGTGTACAATAGATACCAATTTAAAGCTCTTTTTAAAATTCTTTTATTCTATTCTTCTCAGAAAATGCTAATTAATGTGACAAAACAAACTTGCCCTGTGCGTCAGTGTACTTCTAATTAAACCGTAGCTTTGTATTCTCTGTTCACTCCTCTTTGGGGGGGATGATGGGGATCCCCAGAAATGCCACCCCAGGCATATGCACTCCTGCTGCCCCTCAGCCCAGCCCGCCCCTGCCAGGTCCCCATGTTAATGTTTGAAATTATTGATTTACACCTTTTTGACAATAATCCTTAAAGTGTAGCTACTCTAGTGTCAGGCGACTTCTCAAAATACTGTAATCGGTCATGTGTACAACACTATTTCTGGTCATTATATGACAAGTATTGCGCATTTTCTTCAGTTTTCCTCTCTGTAGGCTTTACCTCTAATGATCTCTCCCATACACAGCACACACAGACGCAAAGGATACCTGCTCTCCTGTCTTTGGCCTTGTTCACACGTAGCGTATTGCAAGTGTACTCCTGCTTTTACGAGGCGCTTTTGAGCGCTCACGTAGAAGCAGTGCTAAAAAAAAAGTTGGATACACCTTCCAGCAAAAGCTGAGGCAACACAGGTGTCCGTATACCGGTGCTCAGTCACCTACAACCCACAGATTGTGTTGTGGTGACTGAGCACCGGTATATGAATACCTGTGTTGCCTCTCAGAGGAGCCATCAGCCTGCTGCTAGGTGCAATGGATATTTATAGGGCAATATTTTGGTGAGTTTTTACATGTTAACATGGCTTCGGGGGAAAGCGCGCCGAGAAAAGCGCTACTGCCGAATACGTGGCAAAATGCGCCGCGTATGAACATAGCCTTGATGTAGAATGACTTAAAAACCAGCAGCAGAATGAAGGACATTAAACAGCAAGTACTAAGCAGTGTAGTTGTAAATCCAGCTCTGCGATGACATAAACACTAATTAGAAAACAGCTAATTTTTAGTTGCTTCAGAGCCAGTGGGTGGAGAGTAGTTATTATGTTGTCACTCATGAAAAGAACCATGATGGTTTTCTAGTTCTTGTATTTAGAAGCAGGAGTAGAATAAAGAACATTATAAAGCAGTACTGAGCAGTATAGATGTGAATCCAGCATTGGGGTTAGATAAACACATACTAGAAAGCAGCTGCATCTGTCCATTGCTCTTAAGTAGAGAAGAACCAAAAGATATGTTAACATGTTCCTGTGGTATTGAATTTAAAAGATTATTCAGTGAAGATAAGTTATTACTTATCTACTGCATAAGTGATCGGTGGAGGTCCCACACTCATTGGCAGAACAGGTCACATTAATCACCATTACAAAGGTGTAGTAGTCCGCATGCACTTCCGCAGCTCCATTCATTCTCTAAGTGGCTTCAAGATAAATCTGACCATAGTACTCAGTAGCCCACAGGAAATGAATGAAGCATCAAAGTTTGTTGAAAGGAGATGGACCATTTAAGGGTTGGATGATTTCCTAAATGCTAGATGCTTAAGATGGAACTTGTCTCTTGTGCCAGTATTTCAGTATTGATGACTGTCACGATTCCATCCATCCCTCAGTGTGTCTAGGATGCAATGAAAATATGGGAAGCAAGGTGTGCCACAGTCCGTGCCGCCGAGTCCACAAAAACACCTGGGATGCAAGATGTTGTAGCAGTATACTTCTTTATTCTGTCCTACGCGTTTCGGCGCCCTTCCTGGCACCTTCTTCAGGGATATACTTAGGAAGGTGCCAGGAAGGGCGCCGAAACGCGTAGGAAGGAATAAAGAAGTATACTGCTACAACATCTTGCATCCCAGGTGTTTTTGTGGACTCAGGGGCAGACTGTGGCACACCTTGCTTCCCGTATTTTCTGGCGGTTTTTCCACTTTGGAGTGGTCGGTGGAGGTCCTGCAGCAGCTGATGCTGTGTTATGCTTTTAAACCAGTTGTGGGTCACACAACTGGAATAGGTGAGTTGAACTGCATGACACCACCCACATCTGAGTGTCACTAGTGATAGGGCACTATTGCGCCTCTTGTTCCCCCACCCTGTTTTGTATTTAGGATGCAATGAGTGACACTTTTCCTGCATTATGTAATAGGGGCCGGGCTGAGCTGTCAGTTTGGCGAGTGATAGCTCATCGTCCAACCTGGTACTGGGGTGTGGCCGAGCTGCCGGTGTGTCGAGAGACATGTCAATCACCTGCAGCACCGTCTGGAACAGATTTTCAACATCTATTTTATAATTTGTGGAGAATTCATTGTTCAAAGGTTCCCTAATAGGATTTAAGAATTAGGATGCTAATGACAAATTAATTCATTGACAGCAAGCAGAGATTTTTTAAATAATTGGAAAGTGAAACTAAAAGTATATAGGCAAGTTACAATGCTTTTGTGTTTATCTTTGCAGGAAACTGGAAAAGTCCTCTACTGGTTACCAATTTTTTTTTTTTTTTTTTTTTTAATAGGAACGTTATACATTTTTTTAGCCTCAAGGAATTAATACGTTTTATAACTTACTGTCAGAGGGCTTCTTCAGTATTTGATAAGTAATGAAGTGCGTACAGTCCTCTTAAGACCGCAGCCACACAAATTATTGCAGTATGCATACCGTACCTTGAACATGTTCACTGTGATGCTGATCCCGACAAGTCTTGATGAAGGGTAGTCAAGCCTTCCTGGGTCAGATACTTGGAGAGCACTTCAAGCATTAAGGGGACAGTCAGGACACGATCTAGAGTCAGACTACTTGGAGGATAGCGGATTAGAGCAAAAGGGGTTTAACTGATGGTCAGAAGAGGTCCAAGGTCAAGCAGCAACAGATCACTAAAACAGAGCACAGGAATACAGGCTAACAAGCACCACTGAACAGAATTCTATGACTGGCAGAGTTCTGGGAGAAGCTGCTCAGCTAAGTAGTTGGGCAATCACTGGGAGCAGAAGCCAGATCCAGCACCTCCCAGAATCAGATGGGATGACTGAGCTGTCACTCCATCAACTGCATATACAGTGAGATCTGTCAATCACTTCTAACAGAGTTGTGAAGAGCTGGAACTTCAAAAATATATTGTTTCAAAAATGACCAAGTTTTAGAGAATTATTTGGCTGCCTACATTCAAGCTGACAGACTGCAAGCATATATTGCTTGGGCAGCATGAATCACCTGACAGTTTCTCGTTGTCCACACTAATCCTCAGCAAACTAAGGCTACTTTCACATCACAATTATTCCCTGTCGGCAGGGATCCTGTTTTTTGCAGGACCCCACAGACAGGAACAGACAGGAACAGACACCCACCGGATTGGCAACTCCGATACCATTTCTGTGTCAGGATTCGTGATTTTGACGGATCCGAACACAGAAATAGCTGGGAGGAGCCCAGTGGTGTCGGGGCTGTGATGTCACATGGGGGGAGGGAGAATCCTGTGTTCCTTCCCCCGTGTGACATGTCGGGCCTGTAGTTTTGCTTTCCCAGTGTATCTATATACACTTGGAAAGCAAAATAAAACAGAAAACATGTATTAAAAATAAAAAAAATAAAAAAAATCACTACTTACCTCTCTGCCGGCTGTCCGGGAACCGAGAAGCTGTCCGGATGCTGCCAGGACCTTAAACATCTGTGATTGGCCGGTAGCGATCATGTATATGTGACGTACTACCACATGCACCCCTATTTAGGTCAAGGTCCTGGCAGCACCTGGAAATCTTCTCGGGTCCCGGACTGCCGTCGGAGAAGTAAGTATTGATTTTTAACATTCCGTTATTTAATTTCACTTTAGCAGTTGTGGTGCAGCGGCTAGCTGCTTTGCAAATATCTTTGCTGGGACTCGTAGTTCAGCATGGTTCAGCAAGGCATTATGCTGGGACTTGAGCTTCCACAGGTGTAGATAATGCCTTACATGGGCTGGATTACAGGTTTGAAAAGCCATGGGAGTATCTGTCAAACCTGGTTCCCCCTGTGAGCATGACACTAGACATAAGCAAACTCCCTCCAGGTCACAAGGGCTATGAGGTCAGGAAAGGTCCTACACCACTGGAAGTAGAAGAGCCTTGCGACTAGAAGAGTGTTTTCCCAAAGTCCACAATAGGTAATGGGGCCTTAGGGAGCCTGGATCAGTCCGGACTCAGGGAGCTTTAACCTGGTCTGAGCATGGACCAGATAGGAGTCTGTTAGGGAGGATGCCTCCTCTGCAGGATCACAAAGACTAAGATCAGTGATCACTATAACGGACTAACTGGGACATGTGTGTGTCATCCCAACCGTTGGGACAGTCTGACATGATATGCCTGTCCCGTCCACGTATGCCATATGCGGTTTATGAGACTTGTTAATAAACCATTGGACTTTATGTCACTTTAAAGATACAGCTGTTTGTTTCAATTCCGCTGCCAAGCGAGTACTCCGTAGTCCCCTCCGTGTGCGCTACCTCACACATGGTGGAGGATGTGGACATTGTGACACGGTGTGACAGCGCAACCCAGTTGCTAAGAGCAAAACGACCCCGTGGGGCGAGGTGCAGCCTGGTTGCTGATGGTAACGGAGTAAGTGCATGTGAATGACTTGGTTGCTACGGGCACGATGAGGGGGATACAAGCATCTGGTCGGTGGTTCGACAGGGCCACTTAGACTCCAGGCCGTGTTTTGCTGGTGGCTCGGCGGGGGCCACAAAGACTTTGAGTCAGCGCTTTCAAACCCGGTTTGCTAGTGACTGCAGGCACTTCGAAGGCGTCGCACTCAAAGCGGTTGTCTGTGGCTCAGAGCGGTCGCGGTGTGCGGCGATGTAGCCCAGGAGATAGTGGGAGGTGCTGAGGACTGGGTTGTGGGACTGTCATGGGTTATCCCCGGAGTGTATCCCCTATAGACTGGGTGGTCGCCTACAAGGGGGCGGTATCCAAAAGGGTGGTCGTGGCACTAAGGGGGGGCGGAGCCTCAGAAGAAAGGGGATAATGGCCCAAACGGGGATGGAGTCCAAGGAATTAGTAGTTGCCCAAAAGGGGGTGTTGACCCAAAAAGGGGTGGTTGCCCAAAAGGGGGCGGGGCATTCCATCTCTGAGCTGATTCACTGGAGGCGGGAACTCTGGAGCTCCTCTTACCGATGTCCAATCTCCGGTATAGACTGTCCATCCAACTTAGGGTCACGGGTGTGTTCTGTGAAAATGAATGGACAAGGTGTGTCTGGTATTCTAGACCTGAGGAACTTGGTTACCCTAGTGAAGGCCACACCTGAAATCCATCTGAGGCCCGGACAGCGAATAGAAGGACTCTGTATTCATGGGGCTACTAAAGATTACCCACTGGGCAGAGTGATCCTTCAGACGGATGTTGATCTGGAGCGATCTGATGTTGGCATACTCCCGTACTTCGCATATGCAGTCATAATAGACTAGGACTTTAAACTGTTGGTGGACGTGTGGGAACAAGGGCTTGTGTCTGGCTGCTCAGGTGAGAGCCAGAATAGTCCTAAGGAGGCACTGTCAAAGCAGGAGGCGAAAGGGGTTGCCTATGATATCAGCATGTGTGATAATGAGTTGGTACTTCCTAAGTGTGACTGTCCAGATTTGGGGGTGACCAAACAAAAACTGTGGGAATACCCAATTTAGAGATGGGTCAGGAAAAGAGAAACCCGACCTGGTGATTGTATCAGCGCTTCCTTCTGGAGCTACTCCAACTGTAACAGATTTAGCTAGCGACTTGTTGGTCTTTGACTCCCAGGGCAACTGTAACTCTTTGATGACAGATAACGAGTACAATAAGGAAGGGCCAAGCAAGGACACAAACGCCTCCCGTTGCTGGAGAAGGAAGAGAAACAGAGACAGTGTGCAAGTTGCTCCTTCTGAAAGTGTGAAGGAAGTCGAAGTCACATCCCATGCTTCTGTTCCCTGGGTACCTCCACCTCCAGATACAGAGAAGATCAGAGAAGGAAGATATGGGCAACATCACCCTAGAACCCCTGATGTACTGACAGACAACCAAGAGGACGAGGAGAAAGAACCAGCCGAGAAGACGATAGGGGTGTGGTCTCCAGGGTCTGAACAGGTACCCATTGGACTGTCAGCAGACCACCTCACGGAAATGTGCAGTGCTGTGGTTGAGAAGGGAAACGATTCCCAAGACCCTGAGAAGGAAGAAGGGAAGCCTGAATCCTTTTAAAGCTGATACCGTTGAGACCTTGGTGAAGGCTGAAGATGAGGCAGCCAATGTCCAAGAGCTGTGTGCCATGTCGGAGGTCACGGGTGAAGCACTGGAGACCCTAGGACAGGCACGAGGTGATGTTGCAGAGACTGCCAGGGGTGCTGCCGGACCCCAAGAGGGGGTTGTGAATGTAGAAGTGGAAGAAGCCACTAAAAAAAAAGGGAGGTGTGAAGTGAGTACTACCTCGGGTACTGTGAGCTCTGCTGGTTTGGTGGATGTCAGTACTGAGATAAGGGAGATCACGGAGATGCTCCAAGCATACTTTAAGCGAGAGAAGCTGTGGAGACAGGCTGTCGAGAATATAGAAGGTGCTTTTGAGACTGAGAGGTCTCCGAGAATTCTGCTAGAAGGGGAGCGGTTAAAGCAGGGAGAGCTTCGAAAACTAGCTGCTCAGAGGCAAGTATCTGAGCTAGAGGATGAAGTCTCTGACCTCAAAGGTCGCCTGACCACATGCCAGATGAGGAAAAAGGCCACTTTGGAGGAGGTAGAGTGTTCTGTGTTCCTCCCGGACGAACGCACCAAAGAAGTTGGTTTTGATGCTTCAGCCAGGCGATCATGTGGGGACCAGCAGGAAGACAGAAACTGCTCTCTACAAGTGCCTCATAGAGGTACCAGAAGATATAAGAGAGGAATGCATTAGAGAGGCAGTGCATCACGACTTCAAGAAGGTTGTGGGAGCCTGTACGTTGGACTTGATCCCAGAAGCTAAACAGCTGGTGGTCCTGTCCACAGCGGAAGTCACAGGGAAGAGGGTGGCTATCCTAAGTGAGAAACTGGCAAGGTCTTCGCATGAAGCGGTCTGTGCGATTGAAAAGTGAAGAAGCTGTCAGACAGCTGCAGCTTGCGAGGAAAGCCCATATTCTGCATAAAGACGTTATCCGGGTGCCGAACACTCTAGTAAAAAAGCTCTTTGGGAAACAAGGTCAAGCCATGCAAAACATGGTACGGAAGTCTGGGGTGAGGACAGTAAGCTGTCCACGTGATCACCGGGACTGGATACCTGATGCAGATGGTATGGTGCCATTCTCTGCTATAGGGTTGGAAGAAACTCTTGGATACTTATAGATGCTGATAGGGTACCAGGTGACCCACTGGCAAGAAGTGGAATGACTTAATTTTGCAAGACGGAGAGCGGAGAGACAGCAACATATGAGTAGCAGAAAGCGACAGCTGTCTGGGAAGAGTGGGACCCAACAACAAAGGGGTCCTCCAAATAGCGGGTTGGCCACAACAGAAGTTTGAGCCAGAAGACATAAGTTGTGTAATGGCTCTCCAGTGGTCTCAGACGATGATGAAAGTCGCCAACGGAGGGATTCCCATAGACGTCTTGAGGGTAGTGGGTGTAGTTGGGTAGGAAGTAGTGAATCCTCCAGTAACTCAAGTATGAGAGGCCCGCTCAAATGATCTACTAGGGTAAGTGACAGGACTGCGTCAGACCTGACTTTAAGTATGGAAGCAAATGACTCTACATACGGTAATGACTTTGACAAGTGACATGGCAATGTCTGATGGACAGTTCCGCACAAGGAAACGGTCAGTGGTGCTGAAGGGTTGTTGGTCCCTGAGGGAGGGGCTACAGTTAATGACTCCTGTTACAGGAGCTAAGCAGCGCAGAGGTCCAGTGCTGGGACCCTGTTTAACCTGTGGGTTGTGATGCGCCTATGTATCATATGTTCAATATTGCAGGCTTGAACATGAGGGGGGGGAATATGTGGTGCAGCGGCTAGCAGCTTTGCAAATATCTATGCTGTGACTCGTAGTTCAGCATGGTTCAGCAAGGCATTATGCTGGGACTTGAGCTTCCACAGATGCAGATAATGCCTTAGAGGGGCCTTTCACACTTGCGGTTTTTTCCTGATTCGGAAGATCAGGAAAAACCTGATTCTTACTGTATTTTGCCCATTCACTTTAATTTGGTCAGGTAGAATCTTGTTGCTTCAAGTTTTTTCATGAAATCATTAAAGAGAATGGGCAAAAAAAATAAATCCTGTAAGAAGCAGGTTTTTTCCTGATCTTCCAAATCAGGAAAAAAGTGTGAAAGGCCCCTTACATGTGCTGGATTACAGGTTTGAAAAGCCATGGGAGTATCTGTCAAACCTTGATCCTCCTGTGTGCGTGACACATTAAACATAAGCAGACTCCGTCTGGGTCACATGGGCTATGAGGTCAGGAAAGGTCCTGCACCACTGGATGTAGAGGAGCCTTACAACCAGAAGGGTGTTTTCCCAGAGTCGACAATAGGTGAGGGGGCCTTACGGAGGAGCCTGGATCACCCCAGACTCAGGGAGCTTTAACATGGTCTGAGCCCGGACCAGACAGGAGTCTGTGATCCTGCAGAGGAGGCATTCTCCCCAACAAAGACTAAGGTCAGTGATCACTATTATGGATTGACGAAGGTCAGTGATCACTATAACGGACTAACCGAAACGTGTGTGTCATCCCGACCATTGGAACAGAAAAGAGGGGGGAGAGCGCACATGAGAGGTACCCGGTGGTCTGATGGGGGGGTTTTAGATATGTGTATCAATGTGCCGCTCACCTGACAAGGTTGTGCACTCCCTGCACAATCTCGGTACATCGTCTGTGAGCAGCATTAACGGCGAGGACTGCACCGATGGCCTCTTCCTGGTCCAAGTCACGTGGGCGCTACGATCACGTGGCCCCACGTCAGTCTGACGTCACGGCAGGTCCTTGACTTACAGGGAACTATTCACCATCACCAGCAGCTCCGGCCACAACGCCCATATAGGGATTTGCAGTACATAAAGAGGAAGGATTGTGCTCAAATTTGTAGGAGCGATCAGGAATAGGAATAAGGGACTATAGAGATTGTTGGTTAACAAACCTCCTTTATTAAATTATCATCAATACACGTTTCTATTGAGGAAGACAGCGGACTGCTGTAGAAACGCGTATTGGTGATAATTGAATAAAGGAGGTTTGTTATCCAACAAGCTCTACAGTCCCTTATTGCCATTCCTGAGCGCTCCTACAAATTTGACCACAATCCTTTCTCTTTATATCCCGACCATTGGGACAGTCTGACATGATATGCCTGTCCCGTTCATGTATGCACTATATATCATATGCGGTTTATGAGGCTTGTTAATAAACCGTTGGACTTTAATATATAAAGCTGAATGTGTGTGTATGTATGTGTGTATGTATGTATGTCCGGGATTGGCATCTACACCGTCGCAACTACAGCCACAAAATTTTGCACAGTCACACGTCTGGACCCCGAGAGCGTCATAGGCTATGTTGTGAGGCGAAATTTTAACCCCGCGCGTTCCAGTTCACCAAACAATTTTGCCCCTATCTACATAATGGGGAAAAAGTGAAAGGAAATGTGTTTTAGGCAAATTGACAGCTACCAGATGTGAACAAGCGGGACTTAAAGAATGACAGCGATGCCGCCAAAGAGTATATACATACAGATGCTAAGGTGGGGCCCCGACATAGGATACTCACCACACACGGGGATATGAACACACACAAAATGCGCCTCACACTACCACATGCTTGAACACATACACCACCCTCAGCACACATTTCACCACACATACACCAACCTCGCCACATAATCGCCCTAAAACACACACAAGTCTGGTATTATCCTTCTGTGGCGCCCCGCAACGAGTGCATCACAAGAGGGTATTGCAGCCATAAATGCAGCCGCAATATTCTCTGACACAGCAGTGATCTGGTTAACTTTGAGATCCCACCCTGCATGCATCACCTAGAACAGAGGACCAACCCAGGGTCCTGGTGGGCGGAGTGCTAGGGAAGTGTGTAGGGAGAACAGACCCTTAGTCATTAGGAGAAAGAGTCTAGAACTTGACCTGAGCAGTCTGGAACTTGGAGTAGGAGCGGGGGCTCCGCACCCTGTGCAGCCCCCGGGCCGTCACCGGTCGGGTGTCAGCACCTGAGGCCTCAACAACCGGGATCGGGCATCATTAACCGCATCATTAACCACGGGTTCCAAAAGACTCCCGTGCCCAAAACTTCACAGCCGGTTCACTGGTACCAAAGCTGGCAGCAGTTCACCTCTGCTACGCGAACCAGAAGAGTGGAGGAGCAGCTTCACAGGAGCACCCCACCACCAGGCAACTTCCAGTCGTCTAACCAGCGGTGTACCCACCGAGGGACCCAAGGCTCCCCAGAACATCCATAACGTATAGCTTGGATAGGGCATTGAAGCAGCCTCCCCGTACCCGATCTGGTATTCCTGGGTGACAATGGCAAAACACTTAGCTAGAAAGGAGGAACACTTGCGGATCTCTGAGGGACACCATCACTGCTGAGTCCACCCGGTCCACTACCCGTGAACTGTATACCATGTACTGCCTGCTGGTTACAGTAAAGACCCATTGCAGAGACTTTCTGTGTCCGTGCTTCCTTATGAACTGTCCGTCCGCACTACAAGGTAACCGCAGCTGCCGCACAACATCTTAAGCAGCTCCAGCCTCCGGGGATCACCGCTCAGCCTGTGGGGAGCGTTCCATCTTGCTGCTGTCCATCCCCCGGAGGTTCCGCAGCGTCGGTAACGATTACCGAAACTACTCATAGGTGGCGTCACGAATAAATTAAATCCCTTTAATCTGTTCCTACAAGACGTCTTCAACTGTTGATCTGCACTCAACCGGGCCCCACTACCGGCAGGCGTGGCCCACCCGTGACAAGGAGGAAGGAGCTTCAGCCTGTCTAAACCGGAGTCCCGGCCACGGTGAGTCACTTCAACAATAAAAATCTGATTAATAAGCAGCAAAACTACAAGAGAAACAAATGTACCATATAGGAAATACGGCAGCTGTCAGTCACATGACCTGTCTATTATGTGTATTTGTGAGCTAATATAAACTGGGGATTTATCAGGCTGCCAATAGCAACCAATCACAGCTCAGCTTCTATGTTGCTACTGTTAATCTGAGCTCTGATTGGTTAATATAGACAACAAAGGACCAGGGGCGGACCTACCGTGGTGCAACTGGTGCAGTGGCACCAGGGCCCCGACAGGTTAGGGGGCCCCCCCTCAAGCCACGGAGAATAAGCCGACATGCTGCCGGCCACGCCTCTTCTAGCTGCCGGCCACGCCCCCTCACAGCAGCTCAGGAGCGAGGACAGAGCCCCAATCACAGTGCAGAGAGTGAGTCATGTGACCTCTCCTGCACTGTGGACCTCACTCAACCAATCCTGGCAATGCGCGCGGGCCTCTGAAATTCTCTCCACATGGCTGATGGCTGTTCAGCATCAGCAGCAGCAGATGAGGGGACACAGCTCTGCACAAGGACCCAGGTACAAGGAAAGGGACCAAAGACAGGGCACAGGCTGAGGACAGACCCCGGGGGGGGGGGGGGGGGTTTGCTGCTCTGTACACTGCTTTTATGCTTTTACAGGACCTGTGATGACGTCACATTGAGGGGAGGAGTCAGTGGTCACATGATCAGCTCCTCAGTGTATGCAGGACTCTGCTGTGCTGGTTGTCATGGTGCTGGATGAGCTGAAGTTTGTCAGGAGGGATTTACAGTGTGGATGTAGCAGAGCCGAGTGTGTATGAGGTGTATGGAGCGGAGTTCAGAGTGTATACGTGGTGTACGGAGCGGAGCCGAGTGTGTACAAGGTGTACGGAGCGGAGCCGAGTGTATGAGGTGTACGGAGCGGAGCCGAGTGTGTGCGAGGTGTACGGAGCAGAGCCGAGTGTGTACGAGGTGTACGGAGCAGAGCCGAGTGTGTACGAGGTGTACGGAGCAGAGCCGAGTGTGTGCGAGGTGTACGGAGCGGAGCCGAGTGTATGAGGTGTACGGAGCGGAGCCGAGTGTATGAGGTGTACGGAGCACAGACGAGTGTATGAGGTGTACGGAGCAGAGCCGAGTGTATGAGGTGTACGGAGCAGAGCCGAGGGTGTACGGAGCGGAGCCGAGTGTATGAGGTGTACAGAGCGGAGCCGAGTGTATGAGGTGTACGGAGCAGAGCCGAGTGTATGAGGTGTACGGAGCAGAGCCGAGTGTGTACGAGGTGTACGGAGCAAAGCCGAGTGTGTACGAGGTGTACGGAGCAGAGCCGAGTGTGTACGAGGTGTACGGAGCAGAGCCGAGTGTGTACGAGGTGTACGGAGCAGAGCCGAGTGTGTACGAGGTGTACGGAGCAGAGCCGAGTGTGTACGAGGTGTACGGAGCAGAGCCGAGTGTGTACGAGGTGTACGGAGCTGAGCCGCAGGTGTACGAGGTGTACGGAGCTGAGCCGAGTGTATGAGGTGTACGGAGCAGAGCCGAGTGTGTGCGAGGTGTACGGAGCTGAGCCCAGTGTGTACGAGGTGTACGGAGCAGAGCCGAGTGTGTACGAGGTGTACGGAGCAGAGCCGAGTGTGTGCGAGGTGTACGGAGCGGAGCCGAGTGTATGAGGTGTACGGAGCGGAGCCGAGTGTATGAGGTGTACGGAGCAGAGCCGAGTGTATGAGGTGTACGGAGCAGAGCCGAGTGTATGAGGTGTACGGAGCAGAGCCGAGGGTGTACGGAGCGGAGCCGAGTGTATGAGGTGTACAGAGCGGAGCCGAGTGTATGAGGTGTACGGAGCAGAGCCGAGTGTATGAGGTGTACGGAGCAGAGCCGAGTGTGTACGAGGTGTACGGAGCAAAGCCGAGTGTGTACGAGGTGTACGGAGCAGAGCCGAGTGTGTACGAGGTGTACGGAGCAGAGCCGAGTGTGTACGAGGTGTACGGAGCAGAGCCGAGTGTGTACGAGGTGTACGGAGCAGAGCCGAGTGTGTACGAGGTGTACGGAGCAGAGCCGAGTGTGTACGAGGTGTACGGAGCTGAGCCGCAGGTGTACGAGGTGTACGGAGCTGAGCCGAGTGTATGAGGTGTATGGAGCAGAGCCGAGTATGTACGAGGTGTACGGAGCGGAGCCACGTGTGTGCAGAGCCGCGTGAGTATGAGGCAGGGCCACATGTGCGGGACATATGGAGTAAAGCCGCGTGTGCATAAGGTGGATGGAGTGGAGCCGCATATGCTGGGTCGTCCTGTAGAGGAGCCGCATGTGTACGGAGCGGAGGCTTGTGCACAGGGCATGTGGAGCGGAGCCGCGTGTCTACAAGGCATTTGGAGCGGAGCCACGTGCGTACAAGGTGTGTGTGCGCCAGTGGTAGTTCCCCGCGGATGCCGCTCCCGTTCCTATAGTCCCGGCTGCCTCTGCCGGCAGCATTCTTCACTCGAGTCCTGGCTGAGCTGTCTGCTTTTTGCAGCTCAGCATGGCGGGGCACGATGATGTCATCACTGAGTGCCGCTGTGCTGATACGTGCAGAGCGGAGCAGCAAGAAGAGAGGTGAGTATTTACTTTTTTTTTTTTAACCCGTGAATACAGTGATGGGAGACTATGTAATGTGCAATATAACATAGGAGGAGTATGGGGTGCAATATACTATATGGAGGAATATGAGGGCCCATTATACTATATGGAGGACTATGCAGGTGTATTATAATATATGAAGGGTCGTGGAATGCATTATAATATATGGAGGACTATGGATGATGTATTAAAATATATATAGCCAATTATATAATATGGAAGCCATTTTAATATATCTGGAGGGCTCTGTGGGGGCATGATAATATTTGGAGGGGTGTGAGGAAGCCTTTATACTTTATGCAGGGCTCTTTGAGGGTTGCGTTGTAAATAAATATTACAATCTATATGTTTACATTACTTTGTTGCCACTATGAGGGGCGGGGGGGGGGCCCCCAAAAAATTTCTTGCACCGGGGCCCACTACAGTCTGGGTCCGCCCCTGCAAAGGACATTCTCAGTAAAGCTTCTGTGAGGTAATAGGATGTCTGTGAGGTAATAGGATGTCAGTTAGGGTGTGTTGGTGGAAAGGCTGATGTCAGTCACATTACCTCTATGTGAGAGGATATAGAAACTGTGGAATATCTGTGGTGTTGAAATATATGTTGTGAAATGCTTCTATTAGCTTAGTTTTTGCCTTTTAATAATTACATTTCTATCGATTTGCTTTGTGGTTTTTGTGTGCTGAATACATTTTTGTTAACACATTCTATTTTGTTAACAGCAGTTATTAACCCGGGCGAAGCCGGGTAGTACAGCTAGTGTCACTATAAAGATACGGCTATTTGTGTCAATTCCGCTGGCAAGCGAGTACTCCGTAGTCCCCTCGGTGTGCGCTACCTCAGATATGGTGGAGGATGCGGGCATTGTGACCCGGTGGGATGAGTGCAGCCTGGTTGCTGATAATAAGGGAGTAAGTGCATGTTAATGACTTGGTTGCTACAGGCAACCACACGACGAGCGGGGATACAAGCATCTGGCCGGTGGCTCGGCGGGGCCACTTAGACTCCAGGCCGTCGCACTCAAGTCTGGGTTTTGCTGGTGGCTCGGCGAGGCCACAAAGACTACAAGTCAGCCAGTGGCGGACCGTGCAACCGGGGGGCCCTGGTGCAGACAGCGAGGACACTGCGGCCGCCGGCGAGGATGGGGGGGGGTTGTGATGCGGCCGCCGGCTCCTACCTGCATCCTGCATCGTGCGAGCCCCTGGGAGCCGGAGCAGAAGCAGAGGAGAGGAGGGGCGGGCTCAGCAGGAGGCTTCCCTCGTTTAACCCCCTCTCCTCTGGCACACTGGCACACGGTCATGGGGGTTGGCTGGGGGCCCCCCTGCAGGCTCAAGGGGCCCCCTAGCAGGTCAGCCCCTGGTGCAGCTGCACAGGCTGCACCACGGTAGTTCCGCCCCTGAAGTCCATGCTCTCAAACCCCGTCTGCTGGTGACTCACAGGGGCTCTGAAGACATCGCACTCAAAGCCAGTTGTCTGTGGCCTGGAGCTTTAAAGATATGGCTGTTTGTGTCAATTCCGCTGCCAAGCGAGTAGTCCGTAGTCCCCTCGGTGTGCGCTACTTCACACAGTGTATATAGATACACTGCTAAAGTGAAATTACATGGGAACAGAGCAATTTCATTAAATTAAAATAGGATCCGGGAAACAATCCTGTTTTTTCTCGGATCCGAGCTCCATAGACCCCCATGTTATTTCAATTGGACAGCATCGGATTCGATGCTGTCTGATTACGTCCGCTGTGCCCAAAATTGGAGCAGTCTTTGATTTTGGGGACGGGAAAACAACAGACACAATTGGATCCCTGCAGACATAAAAGGCTATCAAGCACGAATCCGTGCGCATAGGGATATGTGGGGGCGAAATCGGATCCGTGGCTATGAGTTTTACAGTGGATAGCCACAGATCCACAAATATCATGATGTGAAAGCAGCCTAAGCAGCCTTGACTGATGCAATTTATCTGAAAGGTTCCAGCATTTGATATAGCTTTGGACCAGATACAATAGTGGCAATTGTTCTGCTCTGTCAGGTTTGCAGTTTTTGGATGTAAAGAATAAATGCTTCCATCAAGCAGATATCTAGAAAATGTTTTGGAATTTAAAGGGATATTAAAAAGTTGCACAACTTTACATTTTTTATTTAATTAATGCACAAATTCCTTTAAGGAGTTAGCCACTTTATGATTATTTTTGCAAATTTTGCTGCAGTTTGCATTTAGCAGAGCTTGATGTCGTGACATTGAGTTGTAAAGTTTAGTCCAGTCAACAAACGGTGCTGTGAGCCTTTCCCACACTTAGCCGATGATGGAGTGATTTGTGACCTGAGATGTCCATCAACAGTTCCAGTTAAAAAAAAACATTGTGCGTGTGCTGTGTTTTCCACCGGAGGCTGCTGATGGAGGCTTCTGGTTACAAACCCCACCGACAGCAGCCATGTTTAGGATGAGATCATTGTGCTGTCAGTCCAGAACGTTATACAAAAAAGGAAAGTAGTGTACAAAGTATTTTACAAAGGAAAACAATATATGTAGGTGAGAAAGAAGCAATATGGAATGTGTTCAAAAATGTCTCAAGACATCAAATAACCACATGTACTTATGCGCAACATACCAACAACAACAACTGCACAATTTACAGTAGGGTCAATGAAAATGACAATGGTAATCAGGCACCCGTGTCAAAAAAAATTAAGTTTATTTGAACAACATTAAAAAAAACAAGAAAAAGGATAGAAATGCCAAAAAAGAACCAAAAAGTGTCATCTGATGCATTTCGGACATAAAACTTCCTTAATCATAGAGATGTCAAATTAGGTGACCTGAGCCATAGAAAAACACTTGTCATATTACGTCACCTGAGACACAAACACAGACATCTCTATCATTAAGGATGTTTTATGTCCGAAACGCATCAAAAATGACACTTTAACCTTTTTTGCAACAATTATTGACCATGGTGCCGGAATACCACGTTCCTTTACTAACTGCTCATTTACTCGAGGATACCATCCTTCAGTGGCGTAACTAGAGTCTAAAGGGGCCCCGGTGCGAAATTTGGACCGGGCCCCCCCCCCCCCCCCTTTCCTCGCGCGCCCACACTAGTCAGATGTATGGGCCCTATACAACGTTCTAAATCCTATAAAGACTCACGAATTGGCCCCTTTCCCCTTCATTAAGTATTAATGTCCCTCATCCTGCTATATATGGTCCTCCTCCTGGAATATGTCCTTATCCTGGTATATATGGTCTTCCATTATAGTATAACGCAGCCTCATAGCCCTCCATATAGTAAAATGCAGCCTCATATCCTTCCACATAGAATAATGCAGCCTCATAGCCATCCATATAATATAATGCTGCCTCATAGCTCTCCATATAATATAAAGCAGCCTCATTGCCCTCCAAATAATATAATGCAGTCTCCTAGCCCTTCATATAATATAATGCAGCCTCATAGCCCTCCATATAATATAATGCAGCGTCATAGCCCTACAGATAATATAATGCAGCGTCATAGCTCTCCAGATAATATAATGCAGCATCATAGTTCTCCAGATAATATAATGCAGCCTCATAGCCCTCCTGATATTATATGTACCTCATAGCCCCCAGATAATATAATGCAGCCTCATAGCCCTACAGATAATATAATGCAGCCTCATAGCCCTACAGATAATATAATACAGCGACATAACTCTCCAGATAATACATTCCTGCGTCATAGGCCTTCAGATAATATAATGCAGCCTTATAGCCCTACAAATAATATAATGCAGCCTCATAGGCCTCCAGATAATATAATGCAGTGTCATAGCTCTCCAGATAATATAATGCAGCGTGATAGCTCTCCAGATAATATAGTGCAGCCTCATAGTCCTACAAATATAATCCAGCCTCATAGCCCTATCAAAACTTCTCTGAAGAAAAACACTTTAAGGCCCCTTTCACATCACCGTTTTGCTGATGTTTGCAGCCGATCCGGCAGGTGGCGCCGCACTTGCGTTTCGGATCTGGCAAGCCCCATGTATTCTCTATGAGGCTTGTGGTCCAGTGCGGAAAGTTTGGTTCTGCCGGTTGCGGCAGATCCGGCACTTACGGCCGCAAAAAAAAAAAAAACGCTGCTTGCAGCTTTTTTTTTCGTGGCCGCAAGTGCCGGATCCGGTGTAACCGCACTTGCCACACCAGACCGCAAGCCTCATAGAGAATACATGGGGCTTGCCAGATCCGAAACGCAAGTGCAGCAGTTAGGTGGCAGATCCGGCAGATGCGGCGCCACCTGCCGGATTGGCCGCAGACATCAGCAAAATGCTTTTGTGAAAGGGGCCTTAAAGTTTTGTTTTTTTTTCAGACGTTTGTGTCACACACTCCCACACACACACACTCCACACTCCCACACACACACACACACCACACACACACACACTCTCACCCACACACACATCACACACACACACACACTCTCACCCACACACACATACTCCCACCACACACACTCCCACCACACAACTCCCACCCACACACACTCCACCACACACACACACACTCCCACCCACACACACACACACCCACCCACACACACACACACACTCCCACCACACACACACACTCCCACACCACACACACACACACTCCCACCCACACACACACACTCCCACACAAACACTCCCACACAAACACACACTCCCACACAAACACACACTCCCACACAAACACACACTCCCACACAACACACACACACACACTCCAACAACACACTCACACACACTCCCACACACACACACTCCCACACACACACACTCCCACACACACACACCCCACACACACACACTCCCACACACACACACTCCCACACACACACACTCCCACACACACACACTCCCACACACACACACTCCCACACACACACTCACACACAAACACACTCACACACAAACACTCCCACACACACACACACACACACACTACAGAGCTGTAGATCACAGTCCACAGTGGCCATCCATCCCCCAGCTCTGGCCAGTGCCCTGCAGACACAAGCTGGGGGATAGCCATAAGGAATGGGGCACTGTGCCCAGCACTGCCCTGCTATGGATCACCTTGCCCCAGGTAACAGGCTGGTAACATAGCCCTCCACCAGATCACAGCCAGCAGAGGTTGTGTTAGTAAGTGGGGTCTGCTTGCTGTGTACTCTCCATTTGTGTCCTAAGAGTTCTGTGGTGCCCCAACCAGGGTGCCACACTACGGTCTTGGCCTTGTTCCTAACTGATGATATGGCCTCTCACAACAGCCTTAGAAGTGGCCAAAGCAGAGGGGTTTTGTCAGTATGAAATTTATGTCAGTGTGATGTAAGAAAGGTTTTGAAATCATCTGATTCTTCCAGGTATGATGGGAACCTCGAATGTCTCGTCGAGGGGTTTGGCTCTGCTAGAGTTAGGAACAATGAGATAGCAGCATGGTCTGAGATCAGTATTGGGTGAATACGGGAGTTGTGGTGTTAGGTAAATAGTTGTGAGGAAATGAGGAAGAAATCAGTCCGTGAGAGGGACTGATGGGTGAGGGAAAACCTACCTCTAGAAGCTCATCAAGAGAATGCCAAGAGTGTGCAAATCAGTAATCAAAGCAAAAGGTGGCTACTTTGAAGAACCTAGAATATAAGACATATTTTCAGTTGTTTCACACTTTTTTGTTAAGTACCATATATACTCGTGTATAAGCCGAGTTTTTCAGCACAAAAAATGTGCTGAAAAGTCCCCCCCTTGGCTTATACACGAGTCATATACTCGGTATACAGCCCCCCCATCACATCAGTGGTGTATACAGGGTCCCCCCCTTGCTGCCAGCCACCTGTAAAGGAATAGATCATTATACTTATCCCTGTCCTGTCGCCGCCGGCGCTCTGACACCGCGCGCTCCTCTGGCTTCATCAGGGTTCTTCCTGCTGTGACCGGCGGGCGCAGGCAATGACGTCCTTGTCTGTGCGCCGGAGGAGGAAGCAGGAAGAAGTCGGATGAAGCTGGAGGAGCGTGCGGTGTCAGAGAGCGGCGGCGGCGACAGGACAGGGATAAGTATAATGATCTATTCCCTTACAGGTGGCTGGCAGCAAGGGGGAAGCCCTGTATACACCACTGGGCCCTGTATACACCACTGGGGCCTGTATACACCACTGGGGAGGCTGCTGTATATACTGCTGGGGCCTGTATATACCACTGGGGAGGCTGCTGTATATACTACTGGGGCTGCTGTATATACTACTGGGGCTGCTGTATATACTGCTGGGGCCTGTATATACTACCACTGGGGAGGCCTGTATACCACTGGGGGGGCCTGTATACACTGCTGGGGGCTGTATACCTGTGCTGGGGTCCACCCTCGGCTTATACACGAGTCAATAGGTTTTCCCAGGTTTTGGGGGCAAAAGTAGGGGGGGGTCAGCTTATACACGGGTCGGCTTATACATGAGTATATACGGTATATAATTCCACATGTGTTAATTCATAGTTTTGATGCCTTCAGTGTGAATCTACAATTTTCATAGTCATGAAAATAAAGAAAACTCTTTGAATGGGAAGGTGTGTCCAAACTTTTGCTCTGTGCTGTAGCACAAGCGATTGGACACTGCAGCACTGTGGTACCCTATGGGGCAGTGTAAAATAATGAAAAAATAAAGTTTGTAAAAATATGGAAAAAAAAAGAAAAAGAAAAGTTCAAATCAATCATCTTCCTTTTGCCTCGTGCAAAATAAAAGTAGTAAACAAATACATATATTTGGTATCTACGTGTTCAGAAATGTCTGATATATCAAGACAAAGTCAATTAATCAGACCTCTAAACTGTGTAACGGAAAAAAAGGTCTAAATGCTAAAATTACGTTTTTTTGGTTACAGCAACATTGCAATAAAATGCAATAACAGGCGATCAAAACATCGCATCTACCCCAAAATGGTATCATTAAAAATGTCAGCTAAAGCAGCAAAAAAATAAGACATCACACAGTCCCAGATCCCAAAAAATGAAAACACAAGTGCAATACTTTTTTTTTTTTTCTTCTTCAAACTTCTGAATTTTTTTTCACCACTTAGATAATAGTAAAAGTATATGTAACGTTTGGCATCAACGAACTCATACCGACCCGAGGCATCATTCCGACATGTCAGTTTTACCATATAGTGAATAAGAAACTCAAAAACAAACGTGTAATTGTACTTTTTTTTCAATTTCACCGTATTTGGATTTTTCTTTCCTATTTTACTGTACACTTTATGGTAAATAAATTATTTTAACTGGAAGTACAACTCGTCCCGCAATAAACAAGCCGTCATATGTCTATAGTAATGGAAAATATAAAGACGTTATGGCTCTTTGAAGAAGGGGAGGGAAAAACAAAAAACGGAAAATCTCCTGGGGTGAAGGAGTTAAGAAAAGTACACCCCTAAAACTTTTTTGCGTACATAACATGAACAGAGCAGGAACTCACCATCCCCAGGTCCAGCGTTTTGCCACAGCTCCACTCATTTCGACATAGAGCATCACCGCTCTGTATATTTATAATATGTCTATATTGACAGAAAAATAAAAAAAGTTATGGCTCTTAGAAGAAGGGGAGGAAAAATGAAAAATGGAAAATCCCCTGGGGTAAAGAGGGTAAGGTAATCAAATTATGCTGTTCTTCTGAACAATGTCTCAAAAGACCCATATTTCATAGGCTTTCAAGGAGAAATGCATGTAGATGTGTTGGCTTCACCCTTAAATAAGGGCCACCTAATTCACACCTGTTTCTTCACAGAATGATTGACCTCACTAACTGAACTCCACACTGTTATCATTCTGAATACACCACCCCCCTTCAATTCATTGCTCAAATACACAGACTCAGAATGAGGTGTCTGATGGTTTTCTAAGGCCAGTTTCACACCACGATTTTTGAGTCCGGGGCTGTCCAGTGTGAACCAGGCAGCCCCGAATTCCAATTTGACCCCTATTATATCCCTATGGGACCGGATGGCAGCTATTTGCCATCTGTTTTGCGGTCTGTCTGTCTGTCTGGATCCGGGGGATTTTGTTTTTTGCCCCTGACACAAAATCGGAGCTTGCAGCATTTTTTGTGTCCGGGGCAAAAATTGGACAGAATCCGATCCTCCCGAATCAGACGCCCCATAACATGGTAGTCTATAGGTGCGGGATTGCGCCAGATCCAACATAAAATTGGGCCAGATCCCAGACGCAGAGTGCTAAAAAGAGCTCCCTGGCTGAAATTTCAGCACCTAGAGAGCTCTTTCCAGCCGCTATGCTGAAATTGTAGCACTTGGACGGCGGCAGCCGCTGATTCTGGCAGAAAACAGGATGGAGGGCATATTTGCCCTCCAGTTCTGTTTTGTCCGGGGCTGTCAGGTTCTGTCCAGTGCATCCTGCAAAACACTGGACAGAACCTGACAGCAGAAATTCATGGTGTAAAGCCAGCCTAAGAATTTACTGCACCAACTGGGAAATTGTTTGACATGTGGGAATATAATTTATACCAAAAACAGTGTATAATCTGGTCAATCATATTGGACTGCTATTATTTTGAACACTACTGTACATGATCACTTTCTCTACACTTGGTGAACTGATTGGCAACAAAAGAAAAAAAAATCTATGAAAATAGTAAGATATTGCCATTATAACTCATGACTATAAAAGCCTCTACATTATTCATAGTTTAGATTGCAATTTTCCATCTATCAGACACATCAGTTTCAGCATTTTTCTGGACTTCAGCAGATAATACAAGCTCAGCGTAGACTCAGTTATGGCACCGGTGGCATCCTGTTTTCTCTGAATGACGGATAATCAGCAGATATGATGGGGGATACGATGTGACATGTGCCATCATGTGGAACGACAATCCTTCTTGATGCCAAAACTCTTGGAAATAGAACAGAGAGCAGCTCTGGCCACAATGAGTCTTCCCATCACCACTGCAGTAAATATTGTGGAATCACCAGCTAAAGACATGGCAAAAAATGGATTTTAATCATTTATATAATTTGATTATGATCCGTTATTTCTCAGAATAAAACAGATGGGCTTTACTTAAACTTTTAGGTGGAATAATGTAGGAAATTAGTCAATCATAAACATGTTTTGGGTATAAACAAAGTATAACCATTATTTTAATTTTTATTTCATTAAAGATAAGCAACTTTGTAATACATCTCATCAGGCAAATTTACTTTTTCTTCCAAGAAATGATCAGTCCTTATGAAACTTCTAAATTTTGCGGTAAAATCTGTATTCAGTAAAGACTTTCCCATTCCCGAGATAGGAGATAGCAGTTGTAACTGATGAAATTTTGATAATGACTGATCAAATCTAGCAGAGAAAGAAGCAGATTTCTCTAATAAGATATTTTACAAAGTTGCTTATTTTCATGTGCACTATTCAGTTATGAAATAAAAATTAAAATGATGGTTACACTTTTAAGTGTTTGCTGCTGTTCAAAAAAAAAAAAAAAAAAACTTCAAGGAAACAGTCCAAGCAAATATAAGAAACTATGTAACATATCAAAGCAATCTGCTCCTTTCTCCACTCATGGGCAGAGACACATGCATGCAAGATACTCACATTAGTCTCGCATGACTCACCCAGAATGGCCTCCACCTCTCTGGACGGGAGCGTGGAGCTGCAAAGAAAACACTGACACGTTCCCATCTGGAGAGGTGGCTGACCATTCTACGGGAGTAATGCGAGACTCGTGAGTATTTTGCATGCATCTCACATAGTGTGTCTCTGCTCTATGAGCCACTTCTTTCACTGCCTCCTGGACTCATCATGGACTCTGAAAATGCTCATATCAACACTGACTGTCGGGCCCACTGAAGAATCATTTTCAGCTGCCTATTGAAGTCTATAAAGAGGTGTCAAGGATAATTAGGGAAAGACAGAGGGACATACATAGAGGATATTGCTGCTTTTTGATCTCACCTCAGTTCTGGATTCACAGCTGCAATGTTCAGTACTGCTGTATGATGTCCTCCAATTTGCTGGTTCATCTCAACATATGAACAGAGACAGGAGATCATGTGTTACAACGGCGCTGTTCCCCCACACGGAGATGAACAAAGCAGACAAGATGTTAATCACAGGTCCCTTAACTGACTAGGAGTACTATAAACTTCACCCTGTTTTGTCCCTGACTGACTGCAGAAGTTGGCACCCTAACAGTGTAAGACTGGGCAGGCAGGGACGCATCAGTAACATTGACTCAAGGGGCCCACTGATAAACTACACGCAAATATTACATTCACAAATTTACCCATACATCTACACAATAATATACTGGGCAATTTGTAAAATGAATGATGAGGATGTGGCGCCCCTGCAGATCCAGTCGCCACAGGGGTACTGCACCTCTGTTAGGGTGTAGTATCCCACTCTCGGGTAAGAGGGGCAAAGACCGGTTCCAGGACACCCAGACCACACACTAGGAACCTTTGTAGTGGGGATAGATGGAGAGCAAGTAGTTAGGGGAGCACCTGGGAGGAGTGAAGTTAAGAAGAAGACACATAGATGACGTAACAGAAAAGAAAAAAATGTGTTGCGCCACCTGTGGACTTATCCTGCTATTATAAGGTTGCACTTAGGGATCAACTAACCTTTTATGGTTGTGCTAGTTCCGCACACCAGAATGTGGGCGTGTGTTAAGGCTCAGGCTGCCAGCCTCGGACCTGTATCTCTTCCATGTCCTAGATCCTCTCAGCTTCAGATCATGTGCCGATTAAGTGCTCACTCCAAGGCCAGGCCGGACGGCGTCAATCAGGTCCTTTCCCTCTGCAGCTCTGTTATACAAAGGGAGATGTATACGATGAAAAATTGTTTAAGCGGTCCTTCGGTAGAGCGCTGAGATTACACGAACACAATTAAGATAGAGATTGGAGATAATTGTGTTCGTGTAATCTCAGCGCTCTACCGAAGGACCGCTTAAACAATTTCTACTCGTATACATAGATGACGTGGCACACATGACAGAGGGTATAAATAGAGTGGGAAAGATCTAGAAAGGAGGAGAGACAGTTGAACAGTAGAAGGAGAAAGACTGCTAAAGAGTAAAGGAGAGTAAAACAGATAGAGTCGAGTTGGAGGGAAGCTAGAGACAGAAAGACTGTCACAGGAGAAAAAACTTGAGAGAAGTTTTCAGAGGACTGGAGTAAATGGGAGCTCATCCTGAGGCCAGACTGAGGAGCAAAGAAAGAGAGCCAGGCGGCTCCAGGAGGAAGAGAGGGTCCCAGAGGCATGGCAGTGAACAATCCACCAGTGGGACCCATATCCATTGTCAAGCACAAGTCAGTGGAGGGACTGGGCCGAAGAAAGGGGCACCGGGGATCCCAAGACTAGTGGAGAAAACAGACAAAGCTCAGTTAGCAACATGGAGGCTGTGGTACTTCCAAGGTGCCACAGTCGACAACTGCATACATCTGCTAAAAAGGTGGCAACCATATGGCTAAGGGGAGATACTGGGGTCAACCCCTAAGAAAAGCCGACAGCTACTGGCTCAGAGCTCTGTGTGGCAAAGCACAAGGCAGGAGGGTGAAGCAAGCGAGGTGCGAGACGGCAGAGAAAGGAAAGAGAAGGGGTACCGGTTACGTGTCATCCTCCTATCCTAGAGTAGCTGCTTCCCTGCCTCCAAAAACCCAGTGCTTAGCGGGCTGTTGTACAGAGACGGTGAGTAAGAGACCTGAAGACTGCAACCCGCTATGTCTTGTGAACTTTAATGCGTCGTGAGCACCAGAAACACAACTACCAACTTACTCAGGTACCTTCTGCTACCCTGGAGGTCAGCCCTACCCGTACAGGGCTTTACAGCACTGCTGCCTCCCTACCATCATTCCCCAGAGGAACTGTCATCTATAGCTGCAACCTGTGGGTGGTGTCACGTAAAATTAACAAGTATCCTCAAGTCCGGTCATCCCTTTCCTAATGAACCCTCCAAGCCACATGACCTTCCCCAAGAGAGAGAGCCACCCTCACTGCACTTTTAATGACACCGCCAGGGTCATTGAGCTGGGTGTCGACCCCTGTGACTCCCGTGAAGAAGCCTCAAAGCCCAATTCCGAGTATCCTAAGGCCCTGGAGGGGCAGATCAAGGATGATTGCTTTGTCTGTACATAGTGAAACAAGTGTATTGTGCCTACTACTGATCATATTTGGGGGTAAATGACATACTACAGAGGGACCCACCACAGGATTCTCTGTTTCATCTGTGGGCAAGTCCGAGCCTGCACCCAAAAGTAACAAAATGACTACCCCACTCAATAACTGACCCTGATTGTTTATGTTTAGGGCACAGATAAGGACAGAGTATTACACAAAACACCAATAAATATTAAAATGGAGAAAACAGGCAGAGAGTGAGACACCGGACTAAAGACGTGTTTACAAAGTTGTACAGGGAAGACGGAAGAAACCCTTTAAAGATTTACAGATAAAGTGGAACCCCTCCAAATACCAAAAGAAACAGAAAGAGATTGCTGGAAAGTGGTACACACAGACAAACCAAAGAGAGAACCAAAACTGACAACTCAGCAAGATTATCCTGAACTGAGGAGCAGGGACTCCAGACATCCATCCAGCTAAGAATATAGCCAGCACTGAGGCATGTGCATACTAGTATAAATAGCCCCTCCGAAGATGTGATAGGGCAAACAAGATGAGGACATTAACAAACCTGAGTGGAAATAAAACAAAAAGGCAAAGCAAAAATAAAATACAAGAGAACAGCAGTTGGACCTATACAAAACTTGCTGTGGTCCAATGGAGAGGGAACCTGACCACACAACCAGAGGTCACTGGATCGGACACCAGATCGAGCCATGACAGCAGTAATCCTTCATGCCCGTGTCTGTGCTAAACTAAACGTGTGTTGCAACTAAAAATAAATTTTATCGCCTACCATCATGCCCAAGATATTGTTCCAAAATGTAGCGATGGTGCATGGAAACATCCAGGCGAGAGGATCCTGATGAGGCACCGCTTAGTAAATACAAGGAAAGGAAAATCCAGCATCTACCGGAGGAACCGCCAGGAAAACTTACAATATAAAATTCAGAAATGTTATTAGGTCACTTTAAAAGCTGATGTGAATAAAAATCATAGGTTTACCATGTTTTTTGGTGTTCTAACACATTTTCGGTACAAACAATCTGACTCTTAGGTACCCATGAAAAAGGGTCAGATTGTTTGGACCTAAAAATGCATCAGGTTCACCATGTTTTTTTCGTGTTTTTGGTTTTAATTTACATCAGCTTTTAACATGACCTAATAAAGTTTTTGGATTTGATATTCTCATTTTTCCTGGCAGTTCCTCTAGGGGATGCTGGATTTTCGCTTCCTTGTATTTACTAATCATTGCAGCTAGTCTACATCCACCAGTTCAGACACAACAATTAACAAATAGAATTAGAATCTGTAGAAGGGCCAACTAGCCAAAAAATACTGTCTGCAAATCATAAATGGCCAGAAACGTGGTATAGCTTGTGTATTCATGCGTCAGCTTATTCTGGAAAGTCACCTGAAATGATAGCTATGTTTTAAGTATCTTTTTTAATTATTTAAATAGAATATGTCAGTAGAAAATGACAAAACTTTACAACTGGGGTTTAAATTTCGAAACCAGCTATTTTTGGAAAAGGATTTGCTGCCGTAGTCCTGCATCTAAATACTACGACCATCTGCTGGCACCCAACCTGGCAGCCAGTGCACATGACCTGCCTGCTCCTAGCTATACCCATCGTGCCAAAAAACATCTGAAGTCAAAAATAGCAAAACAGTAATAGTAAAGCTGCTGGTGGAGAACTGTGAGCACATAACATGTCTCGATGGAGTCGTCTAAAATCAAAAAGCTTTATTATCACTGTGATGAAGGCTGATGAATAGATGAGGGGGCACCACTTTTTCAATTATGCATGCAGGAACATGGCAAGTGACTTTCTGTGTCAATGGGCAGGGTCGTTGACTTCCGTCCTGCGAAGAGACATAAAAGCCCCGAGAATCATCCGACTCCAGGAACCCCGGGGTCTACATCACAGCAAAATCACCTCTTTATTAAGATGACATGTGTCTCTGATTGAAGCGACGCACCTGACGCGTGGGGGTCACCTATTAGCCCTTTTCTTAAAGAAAATATGCAATTATGGTGGTACTTTTGAACTCATTGAGAAAATCTGGGCAGAGCAGACCTGAGAAGTTAAACGGTACAAGCTTCATTGCATCCTGTGTCTAGTTGCTATGCAGCGGCCATTCAGTTGCAAAGAACGCTAGCCTTCCTGCCGGCTAATACATTCATTCAACCTTCCCCAGCAAAGCTCGGACCTCTAGAGGGACAGACTCTGATCGTTACACGCACACAATCACAATTAGTAGTGTTTGCAAACCAGATAGCGATGACTCTTTTGTGGAGAGGACTGGTTACCTCAATGTGTATATTTTATACCTTTTTTTTTATAGCACATCTAAATTCCAAAAATCATTTCAATATTGGTTTGTGTAAATGATCAAGTGATCTGAATAAGACATCCATCAGGCTTAAAAGCCTGTCCTCCAATCAAAATAACTGAATCCTTCAAATACAGAGATCCCCATTATATGGAATAGGTTTTCTCTTAGGATGAACAAACACAACAATAACGGTATAAATGAAGCGCTGAGGCTAGGGAATAGGAATTAAATGCACACACCTTTAATAAATCTTTACAATCTCCAGACCACGACGCATTTCGATAGCAAGCTATCTTCCTCAGGCAGTGGAGAGTGCATAACATGAGAACCCTTATATAGGACAATCGTCCAATCATGAATTAAAATTAATTATGACATCACAGGAAGTGAACAACCTTTACCAATGAGCTGCCGCAAAGCGTCAGTAACTGACGAGTAATCTGCGAGATTGGTCTGATGGGTCAGAAATCCATGTGTGTAAATGCAGTTTAAATGGCTTGTATAAATGGATGTGTGGCGCCCCGCAACGAGTGCGTCACAAGAGGGTATTGCAGCCACAAATGCAGCCGCAATATCCTCTGACTCAGCAATGATCCGGTTAACAGAGATCCAACCCAACATGCAACACCTAGAACAGGGGACCAATCATAGGTCCTGGGGGGTGGAGTGTTAGGGTAGTGTAGGAGAACACACAATAATCTAGACAGTTGAGTTGAGAAGGAGAAGAATCTAGAACTTGGAGAGGAGCGGGGGCTCCGCACCCCGTGCGGGCCCCTGGGCCGTCACCAGTCGGGTGTCAGCACCTGAGGCCTTAACCACCGGGATTGGGCATTATCTACATGGGTTCCCAAAAGACTCCCGTGCCCACAACTTACAGCCGGTTCACTGGTACCGAAGCTGGCAGCAGTTCACCTCTGCCACGCGAACCAGAAGAGTGGAGGAGCAGCTTCACAGGAGCACCCCACCACCAGCCAGTTTCCAGTCGTCTAACCAGCGGTGTACCCACTGAGGGATCCAAGGCTCCCCAAAGCATCCGGAACGTACATCATGGATAGGGCATTGAAGCAGCCTCCCCGTACCCGACCTGGTATTCCCGGGCGACACTGGCAAACAAGTTAGGTAGAATGGAGGAACACTGCGGATCTCTAAGGGACACCATCACTGCTGAGTCCACCCGGTCTACTACTCAACCACTGTATGCCATGTACTGCCTGCTGGTTACAGTAAAGACCCGTTGCAGAGACTTTCTGTGTCCGTGCTTCCTTATGAACTGTCCGTCCGCACTACAAGGTAACCGCAGATGCCGCACAACATCTTGAGCAGCTCCATCCTCCGGGGATCACCGCTCAGCCTGTGGGGAGCGTAACATCTTGCTGCTGTCCATCCCCCGGGGGCTCCGCAGCGTCGGTAGTCCTTACCGAATCTACTCATAGGTGGCGTCACGAATAAATTAAAACCCCTTAATCTGTTCCACCAAGACGTCTCCACTTTTGATCTGCACTACACCGGGCCCCACTACCGGCAGGCGCGGTCCACCCGTGACAAGGAGGAAGGAAGCATCGCCTGTCTAAACCGGAGTCCCGGCCCACGGTGAGTCAGATGATTCAATGAAATCTGTTACACCTGCTACAAAACTGGTTGGTGCTTAAAAAAATGTGTTTACAATCACAATGATTGTAGTGTAAAAATATCGAAATGATATCTGAAAGACAAAGCAATTAAAAAGAACAGAAAGGATTTATTTTAGGATGATTAGAGCTTTAAATTTAAGCACCCCCTACACAATAGATGGCTGTGAGTCAAATGATAGTTTGGCCAATTACTTAGCCGGCAGCTATCTTGGACATTAATGCTGAGCTTTCCTGTGTACTTTACAAGTGTGTAAGCTGAAATGTTTAGCAGACACATGTCCCATCGATGGGACCTACATGTATCTTGAGAACATAGGACCAGACTCACCACTGTCAGGAAAGTGGTGGTCAGAATTCCATTGACAAGTAGGAGATTTCCGACCACTGATGTGCTGACAGCAGGGGTCTCGTTCTAGAAATGCATACGGGTCCCATCAGTGGGACTCACATTTTATAGCATATCTTGTTGAGATTGAACCTATATGTTTATTACACTGCAAACAAAAATTGCTGTAATGTCAAGAAGAAAGTTTTGTTGCTCCACAGCCTCTTCAGACCAATTTTGAATTGCAGTGGCTTCTTTTCATCTGCAGAGTATAAGAAAAATTTGACTTGAGAACCTCTTGCAACTTCACAGCAATTTATCTCGAGTTTAGATGTTGCTCCTGCCTTAAAGGGAACCAGTAAAGTATCTGTGGCGGTAGTAGGTCGTTGGGGGGTGCAGGACTGAGGGAGCAGAATAATCGACAGACACACAGCACGTAGTCTCCATTACCTTTACTGGCAGTAGTGGCAGGTTTAGTCCAGGGTACCATCACAAGAGATGTTGGGAATCCAGGTGGCCTGGAAGCAAGTTGGAGATCTCCTCACCCTGGTGTGTTCTGAGGCCTTCATGTTGTGCTACTCTTGAGGGTCCTGGCTGCCTGAAGCTAGCTGTGACCCTCTCTCCTCTGTGTAGTGTCTCTCATCTGTATGGCAGGCAGCTCGAGCCCTTCTCTGGCACCTCTCCTCTGGCGGGGGATCCTGGGCTCTAGTCCGCTGCTGTGCCTCCTGGGCTTTCTTGTGCCAGAGACTTGGAATCTCCCGCCCTTCGGATTTTGCTGCCGGGCCTTCAGTCCCTGCACAGCCTCGGATCTCCAGTGTTTGGGTCTGGCGCTCTGCTCTGGAGTGAGCCTGATATCTGGCTCTACTCCCCAGGCCTTCTTCTCTCTTTCCTCAGACCCTCTCCTACAGGTCCCTCACGCTTGCTGCAGCTTTCCTGGGACGAGCTCCTATGGCTCCAATCCCCCAGGACGTCTGCCACTACCTCCTCCTCTCTAACGTTCTGCCTAACACTTCCCCCAGGTCAGCATTTATAGGGAAGCTTCCCTGGTTCCAGGTTCAGAGCTTCCCCTGCTGATCTGGAGTCAGGAAAAGTGTTGCATGCTGTGCGCTTACCTGGTTAAAATACTCCTCTTCGTGCTTCCAAGATTTGGAGAAGTGATGTCACTGGCGCCCCTCACCTCTTGATGCAGAAGTGACTGTCACAGCAACAGCCTTTCAAGGTTACAATCACATCAGATAGTTGTTAACCAAGCACTCATTCAGCAGACAAACATTTCTTCTAACTCCCCCAAACACACGTGCTAGGCTTGACTTCGTATGCATGTGTGCTGTATCAAGAGTGGAGAGGAAGGATGCTGCTAATCAGGACCAAGCGTTGTTAGCAACAAATATTTCTGGATTATCATCCTATCCAGACAAGCTGCCAATTACTTGATAAAAAAGCAAATGTTCATTCATCAGTTGAAAGAATTTTTGAGCTTGCTTGAATAAAAAAAAATATATATATATATATATATTGTTCTCGGCAACAAATCGTTCTGTTTAAACAGGATACATACTCCTGAGAACAATATTATTCCATGCAGACAACTATTAAATTAACCATCATTATGTGTGCGTGTAGCAGACTGCCAATCGTTTAAAGTACCACTCCAGCTAATGTGGAACTTTAAATGTAAGCCCCCTGAACCTAGTCATATACTCACCTTTCAACGCCTTCACCTCAATGATGCCATTCCGATCCTGTGATGCCATCTTATGCCTCAAACTTCTAACTAGCTGGAAGTCAGAAGTTACATAAAAAGAGTTCAATGCATCTCTATGAGAGCTAGAACAAGTGCAGAATGAGGGGCCAGAACAAGAGCCTAGCGAGGGCCAGAGCGAGGGCCAGAGCGAGGGCCAGAGCGAGGGCCAGAGCGAGGGCCAGAGCGAGGGCCAGAGCGAGGGCCAGAGCAAGGGCCAGAGCAAGGGCCAAGCAAGGCCGAGAGGGCCAGAGCGAGGGCCAGAGAGCCGAAGGGCCAGAGCAATGTGGCGACAGGAGGACAAGGGCACAGGACAGGCAAAAGGGACAACACGGAAAAGACAAAACACGGGACAAAAACGGGACAAAACACGGGAAACAGGGAACACGGGACAAAACACGGGACAAAACACGGGACAAAACACGGGACAAAACACGGGACAGGCAAACACGGGACAAAACACGGGACAAACAGACAAACACGGGAACAGAAACGGACGCCGGACAGCAGAACACGGCCGGACAGAACACGGCAAGCACGGAAACAGACACGGGACACGGGACGCACTGCAAAGACTGGAGCTGCCAGCAGGTCACAAATTCCTGACCGGAGCGCCACTGGAAAAAGGTGAAGCTGCTGGAGGGGGACTATCAGTCAAGGTTCAAGGAACTTATATTTAAAGCAACCACTTCAGCAGTGTAGTTAAGGAAATAAAAAAAAAAAAAAAAAAAAAAACACGCTGGAATGGTGTTTTTGACCCACCCCATGCCTGTGGGGTACCCTGTCCCGGGCGTTGATTCACGGAGGTTGTCACGAGGGCCTGCGCCCGGTCCTGTGGCCCTGGTGGTTGCTTAAAAAGTCAGTAAAAATAATAAAAAATAAAAAGTTTGTGACGCCACCTACTGTTCAGGTATGGTTACTGCTGATGCGGGTCAGACCTCCGGGGTGATGGTAGGGCAGCAAGATGGTTACGCTCCCCGTACGTGGAGCAGGATCCCCGAGGCAGTTGTAGTAGTTTTTACACAGGGAGGCAGCTTAGGACACGGCACATTCACTTGTCCTTTTAACACACAAGTACGCGGCTCTTCAAGCGAAGGAAATAAAGTATGTCACAAAGTTTTTAACTTTGAACAGGTTTACTTGCAGTACTTCAAGCAAATTCACAGTTGTAACAGTCACTCGGGTCTCCCTCTGGACTGGGTAGTCACCAGGGTACCGGGATGACTCACTCAGGACCCTCGGTGTTGTGCCTGCCGTTCCTTGCCGGTCCCTCGCTGCTCTACTTTCTCCTCACTACTGTGCAGCACCTCTGAGCGCAGAGCCGCAAGCCAGCTCTCACGGATTTCGGTGGGGGACTCCCCTTCAGGTCCCCCTGACCTTAGTTCAGTATGCCTTTTCAAGGTGTACACCATGTCTCTGTCCCCGACTTCCTAAAGAAGCTTGGGCCTTCGGTTTAACGACTCGGGGTTGAACTCCCGCACCATGTCCAGAGCCGGTCCTCTCCCTGGGACCAGACCCCTCTGGTCTGTAGATTTGGGTCCAGATCCGGCGCACCTCAACACCTGGTGCCCTTAGGGTCTCCCTCCTTTCACAACCACCTTCCTGTGTCGTCCTTCACTCATCACTTCCCAACTCGACTCCCTTCTCTCACTGACTCTCCTCCCACCCATACACTTTTCTACCCATCTAACTCCTCCTCCCGGGACTGGGTCCTCCCTACAATGGGTCCACCCACAGTCCCCAACTCTAGGGTGTGTATGAATGGGTGTTGTGAGGGTCCCTTATTCACCATCCCAGTTCCCTTGGTCACAGGAATACCACACACTTATTTTGGTGCGGTACCCCTACGTGGCATCCCGACCAGTGGGGCGCCACACTTTCATGCCATATATCGAATGCTTTAAGTTCCCTAAGCCCTTGCCAAGACCCTCAAGCAGCCACTTATATCAAGGAAAAACAAAAGGATCAGGTATTTAACTTCAACAGACCCCATCCTGCTCTCCTCTGATGTAATGGTTCAGGGAGGAGTCAGGAGACTTCCATATCCATTAGAAGGCCAACCTGTCACATCCAAAAACATTGGACTATAATGTATATATGGCCTTTAAAAGGACTCTGTCATAAGGTTTTTGCTATGCAAGCTGAGTGCAGCATGATGTAGGGGTCGAGTTACCTGATTTCAGTGATGTGTCACTTAATAGGCTAGGTGTTTTGTTTAAAAAAAAAAAAAAAAAAAAAACATATATCTATCATCAGGAGATTATCACTATAAGACTGTCTCCTGCATCCTACTGCTGTGTGTAACCCCGCCCCCACCATTGATTGGCAGTTTTCTGTCAATGCACAGTGTACACAGAAAGCTGCCAATCAGTGATATGAACGGATTTATACAGGCCTCAGCATTCTGAGATCTGCAACAGAGAAAATAAATTCTATCACAACTGTTGGCTACAACAAACTAAGTGACACATCGTTGAAATCAGGATCTAAGTCCTGCACCATGCTGCTGTTAGATTACATAGGAAAAACCTGCTGGCAGGTTCCCTTTAGGATTGATGTATCTTGGTGTGTCAATGTGAAGCCACTACTTTAATACATAAAAATTATTATATTAATATAGTTGTAACTAATGTGGGGACACATTTTCAGATATGGCTGTGGAGATTGAAGGCTTCCAGTTACCCTGGCTGTCCCCGGAAGCTGGCAATCTCCTTGTGAATTCTCTGGCTTCCCTGCTGATGTAAGGGGACTTTCACTCTGTTCTCCCTTATCAAGGTTCGCTGTGGTGAAAGTCATCTTTTTGTCATCGCAAACACACCATCCCAAAACAAAAGAATAATTGTATCGAATCCAAGAGTCAAAATGTCTTCACATCGGGGGAGAGAGACGTGAAAGGAGAATAGTGGCCATTCATTCTGGCTTTTTTGTTAGGTGGGGGCGACATTTGTGCCATTTTATGAGCCAGCGGAAATTGTTAACTCTTCCTTTGCCATAGGTATCAAGTGGTATACCTTGATATATTGGCCCATATTACATATGTGCACAATAGTTAAGTGATGAAATGTTACAGCAACCTAAGAATTTCTCCTTTCCTTGCAGACTGTGGAGCCTAGTACAGTTTTCCACATGGGATTAATATGTAGTATTTAACTATATTAAGAGGGATTTACTTAGGAAAAGCTTACTTCATTAAACATGTATCCATGGAGAGCCTTGATCGCAGAGGTGTCTGCCTCCACTGTAGTAATGTAGCCATATGAATGGAAAGTGGTTATAATCAGAAATGGACCCCCCCAAACCTTGCAGTTCCTACTCTGGCCTCATAGCAAAGCAGGATGGTAAGAAGGTGGCACAACGACCTCGCCTGTTCACTTCTTTGTAGAAAACACCTACAGCTCCTCGCTGTCTTTGAATGCTAAAGCAGAGAAAGAAGGGTTAAAAATGTGCTGCCATTGGAAAGAAAACTTCAAATAGATCCTAGATAGTGATTTTCTTCTTCCATCCTCCGTTTTGTAATGGTTTTTATACCTGAGGAAGGAGGTGTGTCGCCAAAATGCAGAGAAGAAAATTACTATCCAAGATCCTACTTGACGTTTTATTTACAACAGCAGCGCAGTGTTAACCTTCTTACTCCACTAAAGTATTGTTTGTATCTCTGAGGCTGCAGCATCTGTATAATGCTAAAATAGTGGTTGTGTCTCACACAACCCTCTCAGGTGAGCAAGTCTTCACTCATCACTTATTTATCCCTTGGGTAAAGCACTATTGCACTTTGTGTCTCCAATATATATGTCAATGGCTCAGAATGGCACACAAAAGGAATGGCATTCTGGTTATGCATCAGCACATTGACTATTCTCAAGAATTGTGGGGGTTCCCTGTAATCTGGGCCCCAAGAATCATACATAAATCACCTGTGGATGATACATCTGCAAGATAGAGGTTAACCTCTAAGGTTATGTGCCCACAATCTGGAGACACTGCATCCTGGATGCAGGGATGCCAGGGAACTCTGTGGTTGAATGCAGCCGCCTGTGCTTATGGTCATTATTCGGGCACAGTGGCTTTTTTCTGCATTCACCCGCCTAGATTGCCTCTGACTCCGCAGTGCTAAATTAACAGGCGGTGGCGCAGAATGCCGACGCACGTATCAGTAAACGCTGCAGAGAAAAGAACCACAATGGGCACAGGATTTCTGAAAATCCCATCCACTGTTCTTGTACTGTTGAACATAGTGTTTTGGACTTAGCGGAAATACACTGTGTCCAAAACGCTGCTAATTTGGATCGTGGGAACACGGCCTAAAGCTCCGGTTGTATATTTGATGTGAATATTCCATGTATAAAATCTTCAGCATTTTACAGTACCAGCACCGGGGTGACTTAAAGGGCTTGTTGAGGGTCAGAGCAAAATTTTGCAGTCACACTCTAATCACAGATTTGTGAATTCTCACAGTGCACGATTACGATTCTCAACTGCCTGCACTGAGAGTATGCAATGTGCATAATTCCCGCCACATTCCGACTAGACGTGTCTGGGCTTGCACAATTAAGTTGTATTGAGAGGCTGTGCATGCTAGTCAACACATGGCCGCATGTATTCATATGGGTACCCGTTTCCTCCAGCCACCGACAGAGAATCCTGACAAGTGTGCACACTGCAAGGATTCACAAGTCTGCAGTCACAGAGTGACTGCAGGCTCTCGCCCCAAGCCTGGACAATATCTTTCACTTAATCTTATCAACTTGCTGCATTTTTTCTGGAGTTGGGGAAAAAGTCTGCAGTCACTATAGATGATTGCAGACTTGTGAATCCTCAGAGCGCACGGTCAGGATTCCTCAGTGTCTGCGCTGTGAGGAGCGATTATGTGACCGCAAGTATGCAATTTGCATAATTACGGCCACATTCCAACTTGACATGTCTGAGCTCAACTCACTCGAAATGAGTGGCGCCGTGCACGTTTAGTCGGCACACTACTACATGTATTCAAAAGGATGTCATTTATTCCTGGAGTGCAAAATTGAGCACAGAGGTAAAGAGAGTCGGGCACTATCCGTGGTAAGAATCAGTCCAAATGATTGATAGCACAATATCAGGTGGTGCCCGCTAAGGGCAAGTGTGATTATATCACAAAAAAAGAAAACAGACCAGCGGCACTCACCATAGTTGAATCTTCTGTTTATTTGACGATTCCAACAAAGTTACATGAGGAGATCGTGCTGTAGGGGAGAGAGGTGCAGGGACGTCAGGTGAACGACGGTGACCGTTTCGCAGCAGACAGCTGCTTCAGGACCAGTTGAAGCAGCTGTCTGCTGCGAAACGGTCACCGTCGTTCACCTGACGTCCCTGCACCTCCCTCCCCTACAGCACGATCTCCTCATGTAACTTTGTTGGAATCGTCAAATAAACAGAAGATTCAACTATGGTGAGTGCGCTGGTCTGTTTTCTTTTTTTGTGATATATATATATTATATATATATATATATATATAGATATATATATATTATAATTATATATATATATATATATATATATATATATATATATATATATATATATATATATATATATATATATAGATATATATATATTATAATTATATATATATATATATATATATATATATATATATATATATATATATATATATATATATATATATATATATATATATATATATAATATATATATATATATACACACACACATACACACAGTTGTGGCCAAAAGTATTAACACCCCTGCAATTCTGTCAGATAATACTCAGTTTCTTCCTGAAAATGATTGCAATCACAAATTTTTTGGTATTATTCTCTTCATTTAAAGAGAGGAGAACTGGAGGAATAGCAAGGAGAAAGGTGGATTAGTCGAGCAGCAGAGTTAAGGACAGATTGGAGAGGAGCAAGAGCGTTAGCAGGGAGGCCACAGAGGAGAAGGTTGCAGTAGTCAAGACGGGAGATGATGAGGGCATGCACTAGTAGTTTAGTAGATTGAGGAAGGGACGGATTCTGGAGACATTTTTGAATTGGAGGCAGCAGGAGGTGGCAAGAGCTTGGATGTGTGGTTTGAAGGACAGGGCAGAGTGAAGGGTTACCCTGAGGCAGCGGACTTCAGGTACAGGGCAAAGTGTGATGTCATTTATAGATAGATCTGGTAAGGGAGGTGTGCGAGATGGAGGAAAGATGAGGAGTTCTGTTTTGTCTATATTGAGTTTTAGCAAGCAAGAGGAGAAGAAGGAGGATATGGCTGATAGACACTCTGGGTTTCTGGACAGCAGAGAGGTGACGTCTGGGCCAGAGAGAGAGATCTGAGTGTCATCAGCATACAGGTGATGCTGGAAGCCATGGTACTGTGACCCATGAGTTGTCCCAGACCAAGGGTATAGATTGAAAAAAAGAGGCAAAACAGAGCCTTTAGGGACCCCAACAGAGATGGGATGAGGCGAGGAGGTCGTGTGGGAGTGGGAGGCGCTAACTGTGCGGTTGGAAAGGTAGGGGGAGATCTAGGAGAGGGCAAGGTCAGTGATACCAATGGAAGAGAGGATCTGTAATAGGAGACAGTGGTCGACTGTGTCGAATGCAGAGGACAAGTCCGGAAGGATGAGGAAGGAGACATGTCTGTTAGCTTTGGCCGTGAGTAAGTCGTTAGTAATTTTGGTCAGGGCAGTTTCAGTGGAGAGGTGGGGGTGGAAGCCGGATTGAAGGTTGTTAAAGAGAGAGTTGGATGAGAGGTGGGATGAGAGTACAGTGTGGACATGCTTTTTGAGAAGTTTGGAAGCGAACGGGAGCATGGATATGGGCTGATAGCTGGATGTAGAAGTGGGGTCAAGGGATGGCTTCTTTAAGATAGGTGCAATTGTTGTATGTTTGAAAGGAGAAGTAAAGGTGCCAGAAGTTAGTGATAGGTTGAAGAGGTGGGTTAGGGCTGGGATTAGCGTGATAGTGAGGTTGGGGAGGAAGTTAGATGGGATGGGGTCCAGTGCACAAGTGGGGAGGTGCGATCTGGAGAGGGGGTGTGCAAGTTCTCCTTCAGTGATGGAGGGTAGGGGAGGAGGGTTAGTGTGGGAGGGGAGTGGTCTGGTATACATGGGGGTTGTGATGGTTGGTCAGCAAAGACTTGTCTGATCTGATTGATCTTGCTGGTGAAGTGCGTTGCAAAGTGTTCTGCAGAGATACGAAAAAGAAGGAGGAAGCAGTGGGGGGCAGAGGAGGGAGTTAAATGTGTTGAATAACTGCCTGGGGTTGTGGGGCAAAGAGGATATGAGGGTAATGAAGTAATTCTATTCAGTGGTGATGAGTGCGGACTTGAACTGACATATCCGCCTCTAACTCTGATTCCTTCATACATGGCTCATGTTTAAGTGATAAATTTATTGTAGTAAATTTTATTATGATAAAAATCAATTACTGTACACAATTTATTATACATCCAAGTCTCCCTTCACGCTGCATAATTTTCACATCATTGTGGTATCCTTGAATTTCAAGGAACACACGGACAGGCACGAATCTGTTCAAACAGATGGCAAGTGATATCCACGGACCATTTTTTTTTTTTTTTTAACAGATCCGTTATCAGTTACCAGAGATAGGGTTGGGAGGAGCTGTACCTTGCTTCAGAGCATGCTCAGTACAGCAAAACGGATCCATTTCACAAATTCGTACAGATCCACACTCCATAGATATCTGTGTTATTTGACACGGACAGCTACGGATTCGTGTCTGTCAGTTGGTGTCAACTGATTGTCATATCTGTAAACTTGTAAAAGAGATGGATATGACTTAAAGGGCCACTTCATATGGTGGTTATGGTGTTCTCCGCAAGGAGCCACCCCTTGGCTGGGTCCTTCCTGGAGGGATATATGGCTAGTTCTGTGTTTGAGACTCCTAACCGAGGCTCCACAGACTCTATTTGCATAAACTGATTTTCAAGGCAGCCCAAAATCGGAGCAGTCTCTGGTTCTGGGTGCATGAAAAAAACTGACACAAATGGATCAGTGACAACATTGACACACACGGAGGCCACTTAGGACCAATCAGTGCCCATAGGATAACATGGTAGTCCAAAACTAATCTGGCTATCTGTTTTAAAATGGATAGACATGGATCACGAATGATGCAGTGTGAAGGCAGCCTTAGGAGCCGGAGTCAGCCCACTTTATACCAACTCCACCAAAATGGACACTGACTTCGACTACATGACTCCCGATTCCACAGTCCTGCAAAAAATCTGACATAATATTTCCTGAAAAATGGAAATATGCACCAAATAAAGTCTGCATATAATATGCAATGCATTCATACTAGCTTCAAGTAATGGAAGGAATACATAACATGCATATCTTCCATAGAATGTGCTCCATGAGCATGCAAAGTAATTGATCAAATTAGGGCGGTTTCACATTTGCGCATGTAAACGCAGCGTTCGAATGCAGCCAAATGCATGCGCACTGCTTTCATATGTTTAACATGAGAGCGCATGGTACCTTAGTTTGACTGCATTCAGTTGCGGTTGTGTTTGAATGCGCATAATTTGGACGCCCTCCTCCGCCCTCCAAACGCAGCCAGTTGCATTTTTTGTGCGGTCGCTTGTTTTATCAGCAAGCGCCGGCAAGAGCACAAACAATGCATGGAAGTCAATGGATCCGCAGTGTCCTCCACATGACAGCGCAGGACAATCCTGGGGATCACATTGAAATCTGGTGTCAGAGTGGGAGATTTGAAGAAGCAGCTGATCTGACAGCTGTTTAAACCTCCCACGCCAACATCACCTCTTCGGTGTCGGTGTGGGAGATTTAAACAGCTGTCAGATCAGCTGTTTCTTCAAATCTCCTGCGCAGACACAGCGGTGGCCGGGAGGAGGAAATTGCCGCCGCTGATCTCCGCCTCCTGGCCGCCACAGAGATCACTGATTGGTTGGCCAGGCACCATACCGATGTGAACGTATTCGGAAATTCTCCGCTGCATTCACATCAGTATGGGCAGCGTTTGCTTCTGCATACCCTCCGCATGCAGACACAAATGCTAGTGTGAAGCTAGCCTAATGCTAGATACTTGCACCAGATTATTCAGGGATCATCCCTGCTACAGTTGTAACTATAGAGCAAATCAAAACTTTCCAATATGTACATTTCTGGTGAATGCAGCCCGAGAAAACAAAATGCATATAACTATGTCAAAATATACTGAACGCACACAAGAACATAATCATAAATTGTTCATTTCATAAGAGTTTGCAAATTTCAAAAGCCGTGAATCAGCCAAGTACTCAGTGCCTGCATTCCCTTTTTTACCTCGAACAAGAAAACCATATTCATGCGTTGCTGGAAAAAATGGATCTGAATATAATGAAGATTAACGGGGATTTTCAGGAGGAACCCTGCAGTGTAGTTAAATACCTAAGTGCAGAAAATATTTGCATTAAAAGCTGAAAGATTATAATGAACTTTTTTTTTTCTTCCTTGAAGAAAGTAAAAAAAAAAAAGTAGGTGGGGGTGGGCAGTGGATGAAGGCTCTGTGTCTTTAAGAGAGAAGAGCGTGTGCCCCCCTCCTTCTGGACCCGATTGTGGAAAGCAGCATGTGAAGTGTACTCTGTGTGTGCCTGACTCTGTGGTGTCACTGTAAACCCTGCAGGTGCAGCAGAGAGAGGGTACCTGATAGACGCAAGGTCCCCTGCAAGAACAGACCGGGGACGTTCACCCTGAGCTGCACAAGGGTCTGGCTGGCAGCTGAGCTGGGCTGAAGGAATTCAGGACACACAGGAGACATGACAGGGGAGAATGAGATCAAAAACTCCAACTGCAGCAGCAGTAGTCCGGGGCATGGGCCACCGGAGCCCACACCGCACCTTCCTAATGCCACGCCAAGCCAAGATGCCGCCACAGAAAAAGTCACCCTTAAAAAAGAGATAGGCCTTGTAAGTGCATGCGCCATCATTATAGGTAAGAACTACTTTGCTATTAATCTAGCAGATCATATTTTAACCATTTCTGAAATCTTAAAAGTTTATTGTGTTGGGATGAAATGGGCAATTTTTTGGCTCCGCAGCTTTGGGTTGCCCACCCTGGGAGTCGAAACACTTGGTCCAATTCAACAAGTCATATTGATCGTTACAGACTGTATACAGTCATTACTTAATCTATTTTAGACCTGTTGGAAATTGGTAAAATGTTCAAAATGCAACTGTTAATTTATATGTAGACTAGACGTGGGTGATGAGCTCCACATGTGGTCAATGTAAGACTTTTGGGCCAAGAGTTGGGCCTTTGAGAGGTAAGATTACACATGTATTTGGTAGTTGGAACTGTTTAATATCTGACAAAGACTTCTATTTATGCTTAATCACGATTCACTTGAGAAAAATGGATGTTTGTCTCAATGCTTTTCCATCAGGATAGATGGATGTATGGTGACCCTAGGAGATGCAACGTGATAATAGAAATATCATAGCACATGTAATAAAATCTTGTTTTTTATGACATCTTTCATTTTGCCTGTACATGCTATGTTCGAGGGACAATCTACTGTCTAAGTAAGGTACTGTTCACATCAAAACACATACCAGATGAATGATTATCATCAAACGTTCCTACTCGGGTGTGATCAATGAGTTGAACAGGCAGCCACGAGAGGTGGGGAGTTCTCCTTCAATGGCATTCTTCATACAGAGGCTGGACAGACATCTGTCTGGGATGATGTAGTGAATCCTGCTTTAAGCAGGAGGTTGGACCCACAAGGTCCCTTCCAAATCTACCATTCTATGATTTAGGAGTCCCACCAATCAGATTCGATACTTGGGACGTCCACAAATCTTGAGAATGAAAACCATAGGTGTAGTGGCCATATATTGCTTCAGCCAATGATTGATGGTCCATTCTCAGCGATAACGAGGATTCTGGTGACATTCCAGGATGTCAAGACTAGGACCACCTACTTGCATAACATGAAGATTGCATATATTTTTTCTGATAATTTTCCGACCTGTGATTTGTATGTTACCAGACCAAAAACTCAGACTGTGTATGATTCTTGGCCGCTGACCACATGTCATTGTGCCCCAATGTAGGTCGCATGCAACTTGCATGTGACCTGTCTGCTATTTGGCAGTTACATTTCAGCTGTAAAGCTGTAAAACAGTTGCTCACAGCCGGTGATAGACAAGTCACACAAGCCTTTTTTGTGCAACCAAAGTAGACGTAACCACTAACGTTATTAAGAGTATGAAAGTAGGGATGAGTGAACCGGACTTTAAAGTTCGGAGCTCATACCGAACACAGACTTTACAAAAATTTTCAGTGTTCAGGTTCGGGAGTATTGCTGTATTCGGTGCTCAACCCAGTGGGAGCCGCTTTCAGTGTTTGATCGGCTGCACTGGGGTAAAATCAGCGTTATTGGATGTAGTGTGTACAAAAAAAAAAAAAAAAAGAAAGCTCTCTCTGCACCCAGAAGTGCTTATGGTTAGCTGTATGTGGGCAGAGAGCAGAACTGCCAAATCAGTGACATCCAATGAGGTTCGGGTCAAGTTTAGGTACAGAACAGAACTTTGTAAAACATCCAGCTTAACCCCTAGAAACTGAATATCAATGAGTCTGCTCATCTGTACACTAAAGTCATTTTACAATTTCTAATAAAATAATTGCTCTTATATCACTTGAAGGGATATTCCAGAGGGTCTAGTCCATGTGATAACCAGTAAATCTGTGACCACTAGCCACCCCAGCAACCACCAGAATGAGGAGTCTGTATCTCCTTTATAAATGGGCTGTGGTTGAGTTAACTTAGTTGGACTCCAACCATTCTACAAGTTGCACATGTGTAAATATAAACAAACTCGAATAATATCCCTTTAAGTCCCCTTTCACACTGGTGTTTTTGAAAAAAATGCAGCAGATGCTTCAGAATTACCGCATCAGCTGCATCTTCCGCCTAATGGCCGCATTTGTGGCGCGCAGATATGGGCGCAGGTGCAGCAAGTGCGTTTTGCCGGTTGTGGCAGATGCGGCACTTGCAGCCATAAAAAAAAACGCGGTCAGCAGCGTTTTTTTCGTGGCCGCAACTGCTGCATCTGCCGCAACAGCAAAATGCACTTGCCGAAAAGCCCGTAGACAATGAAAGGGGCTTGCCATAAGTGTGCCGCAAGTGTGGCTGTTAGGCAGAAGATGCAGCAGATGCGGTAATTCTGCCGCATCTGCCTCATTTTTAACAAAAACAGCAGTGTGAAAGGGGCCTAAGAAGAGTATTATTGACAAGTCAATTTTTGTAGGAGATAACCAAGATGAGGGTAGTTTCATGCCCAAAGCTGTAGTTGATGTTGAGATATGGCGCCTGAAAGTCAAATGTCCAAAACATCGTTAACCTTTTGCTTAACGTGTATAAGCTTTGGGCACATGGAAAATATTTACATCCAGTGACATAATCCTGAGAATGACTTACAATGATTACATTCAATGTACGTCTTGAAGTGAAGGAGGTAAAAGATAGGAAGTTTGCTACACTTCTACAGGGTTGAGGTTTAATTGCATGTGGATGAATGGGCAACAATGAATGCAGAAAGGCTTCTTGGTGTGCGGCTCATTAATAAGTCATTGGTCCTTTTGCTGGTGGGGACCAGGTACCTGCCCCCTGTGTCCGCACCAGAATACAGATCTCCGGGGAAGAATCAGCGGATGTGAACTCGGACATCGCATTCTGAGAGGTATTCTTCCTCCAGTATCACATAAATCTGCACTTTTAGTCTGGCCTGGCAAGGCCCCAAGTTCTTTGGGTTGCTGCGCTTGCTGCTTGTTTCGAGCTGTTTGTCTGTGACATAGTTATTAATCTAAGGCGATGTTAGTGAAGGGGAGCAAAAACTTCCAGACTCAATGTTATAGAAACTGTCCTAGTCTTACAATCGCTCTTGAATTACACCGATCACTCCAGACCAAAAAAAGGTGCAAAAATGGTCCTAGATTTTAAAGCAATGCTCTCCATAGAAGCCCCTTATAATATTTTAGGGCCATGATCTCAAGCCTGTGACTTTGCAAAACTACAACTAGCAGTCTGCAGTAATGTTGGACGTGCTCCATGTGTACACACGCAGCTGGTGCCATCAGCGGAGACCTCCTATTTAGCAATTTGTCTGGAATGGCTGGAAAAGGCTCTACCAGAATTAGTAAGAGTAATTCCAAATGTGCGATACATGGTGTGACCTGTTGGCTGGTCCATTTATTTATCTGTGCAACTTACAATTGTGCTCTGCAGACAGGACAAATGTACCTTATGGCTGATTCATCACAGTCATAAATTAAACATCTGTATTCTGGAACCATATTGGTGCTCTAATGAAGGGAATCCGAGTAGTAGTAGGTGGCGCCCCTGCGGACCATTCACCACGAGATGACGCAGCAGCTGGAACTGGTAAGTCGGTCACCCCACACACACACCCAACACATCCCCCGATGCATTACATTCACACATATTATGCGGTAGCCCTGGGGCCAGCCCTACCCATGGAGGGCACAAGAACTCAGCTGCAATCTCCATCATCCCCAGAGGTCCCGACTGCATTTGTGGCCACATCTGGCCACAAACCAAGGGTAGCGTCATGACTATTTTTTATTTTTTCTTAATCCATTTTTACAATCCCCTGTTTACTGCTTGCCCGACGAGGGGATCACGGACCGGGTCACTCCATTGTGACATCCCGCAGCCCAGACAGACGACGACGAGAGGGCCCAGTTCAGACTACCCCATGGTCCCCGCCAGAGGACGAGACAATTACACCCTAGACTATTTGTGTGCGCATGTAGCTTTGCAAGGACAAGTCCAGTGATATATTTACATGGTTGATCTGTTACTCCATTACTGAAATATCAGCAATTGAATTGATATGCTAATGAGGCTAAAGAACTATTTATAGACCTGAAGCCCCTGTCACTCCAGCTCTATTCCCAGGCCCAGCAAGCACTGCTTTTTCTTGGTTAGGCCAATACTCCATTACCAAAAGATCAGCAATTAAACTGATATACAAATGAGGCTCAAGAACTATTTGTAGATTTGAAGCCCCTGTCACTCCAGCTCTATTCCCTTGCCCAGCAAGCATGGCTTTCTCCTGGTTAGTCCCTGAGTCAATTAATGAAATATCAGAGATTTAATTGATATGCAAATGAGGATAAATACTATTTGTAGATCTGAATCCTCTGTCACTCCAGCTATGTTCGCCTGCCCAGAAAGCATTGACTCCTCTGCTTGACAAATGGCCTCTGACTTCAGGAAAAAGAGCTATCAGTCAAGCAGGAGAATGCGGCCCTGGGCAGAGATAGAGCTGGAGTGACAGAGGCTTCAAATCTACCTATATTTTTGGCTATCAATTCAAATGCTGATTTCTCAGTAATGGAGAAACGGACTGGCCAAGTAAAGTGAAGCGGAAATTGGTTTCAAGAGGGCTGTATGTATACAAAAATAGTTTTGGGAATAAAATCCTGCTAACAGATTCCTTCTTAAATGGTTTGCCATGACAATATGCTCTGTTATTATATATGGACATCATAAAAGGGTTCACCCCTTGAAACAGCCCCATAAACTAGATTAGAAATGGTGACTCTCGTGGTCTAGGTTTTACAAGAACTTCAATTTACTGGAAAGGCCATCATGTATTACTGAATCTCCCAGTGTCTGGATATGTGGAGATTGTAACAGTGATCATGTATCCAAATATGTGGTGTTGACTTACAGTACATAATTTTTGAGAGTTGAACACACCATTGTCTAAAGTTTGTTAAATTGCAACTGATTCATCTAATCCTAGAAGCCAGTCATTTCTGGGGCATGGATAAATCACAATTGTAATACATTAACTAGGCTTATGCTATTGACATGCCCACTCCAGGGTCGGGGAAGACTCGGGAACCAAGCGGTTACTCGTTATTCTCCTTCACCTCGTTTCGGTTCTTTTTCACAGGGACAGATGGGGGCAAAGACCCGGTCCCGTGACCCTGGCGGTGTCATCCAAACACAAAAGGGGACTGATGACAGGGAAAGTCTGAGGGAATAAGGGGGTATTCGTGACCCACCTGCAATATGCGGCCAGGGCGGCCACCGCTGCTTCAGACTCTCTGGGGATGATGGCCGGCAGCTTGGATGGGGTCGCTCCCCACAGGTGGAGCGTAGTCCCCAGGGCAGTGGAGTGGATCCCTGGCTTGTACCTTAGCAGATGTTCAATCAGTCAACAGACCCTCGGTGTTCCGGGCAGCCTCTGCGGCCAATGGACACCGCGAATAAAGGTCTCACACACCACAGCTGTAGTTCCGTTAGTTTTACCAAGGTGTTAAAACATGGTTACCGGGTACGTTCCTTGCCACTCTCTGGTACAGCTCTTTCTCCAGAATTGAGTTAGTTCAGTCAAGCCACAGTTGGTGCCCTTTCCTTCCTCTCTAGGTGTCTCAGTCTCTGGTGGGTTTCCTCTCAGCGCTATAAGGGTAGTTCTCCTCTGAGGCAAGCGGGTTGTCGCTCTGCTCCCCAGGCGCTCAACGTCTCCGATGCACAGAGCTCAAATACCGATGCCGTAGGGGTGCTGTTGTGTTCTGGGTATCATTAGATTCCTCTCCCGGGCACTGCTTCCCTAGTTAAGCCACCTTCCCCAAGATGTGTTGGGTGTTCGGCCACAGCTCCCACTAAAAGTCTGGGGCCTCGACATTTATGGCACAGGCATGAAGTATCCGCACCGTGTTCAAGGCCGGGTCCCTGTGTCGTCCACCAACACCTCTGTCTCGTCAATTTGGGCATACAGGGAATCGAATGTCTCATCCGCACCCCAAGGGCTCTTCTCTCCATCAGTCAGCCTTTCTCTCCTTCACCACACCGCCTCTACGCTCCCTACTACCACTCCTCGACAATCGGTGTTACTCCTCCGGTCTCCTCCTACTGTCTCTCTTTAATACTTCCTGTCTCCCTTTTTGTGACCTAGGCCCTCCCTCCGGGTCCTCCCATTGTGATGGGGCCTGTAACTGCGTGTGTGTGTTTTCCGGGCTAAACTGCACCATCCCAACACCTGGAGAACAGGGGAACTACACTCCCTAACCGAGGAATGCAGTACCTCTGTGGCAGCCTATCCGGTGGGGCGCCACACTAAATTGTGTAAGCCCCATATAAGTTTGCAGGAACATGGCAATGACAGAAGCTATTTAATGTTGACATTTCAGGAGCTCTCTGTCAATTACCAGACAGATGAGGTTTGTAACTTCTTGGTGAAGTAGTTGTTTTTGGACCTGTATCCAACAGACATCCGGATCCAGTGTTGAGATTTCCCTGTCTTTCATCGTGGCTTCTCCGATTGAGGTTCTTAATAATTCCTTAGCGATGTGATGCAAGTAAATACATAACCTTTTCATGCTGATTACACAAATAGTGTATGCAATATCATACTTTCTCTTTAATTTTATATTTTACTAGATGAAGAGCCCGGCGTTGCCCGAGCGTAGCACCCATATATGGTAATAACTTTGTCCCTCCATGTAGCCCCACCCATTTCATAGCTCCACCCCTCCTGTAGCCCTGCCCCTTCATAGCTCCACCCCCACACAACCCCACTCCTTCATAGCTTCACTTCTAGTGTAGACCCACCCTTCAATAGCTACACACTTACACAATCCCACCCCCTTCATAGCCCCACCCTTCCATATAGCAGAGCATGAAGGGGACAGAGCTATGATACATATATATACTCCCACTCCAGGGCCAGGGAAGACTCTGTACTGGGCAGTTACTAGTTGTTCTCCCGTCTTTACTTGTTGGTTCTTTTCACGGGGACAGACAGGGGCCGAGACTCTGTCCCATGACCCTGGCAGAATTATTTTAATAAAGGGGGTCATGTTAGGGAAAGTCTGAGGGGATAAGGGGTATTCATGACAGTGGGGCTGCTGCTGCTTCAGAACCTCTGGGGATGATAACCAGCAGCATAGATAGTCCCACTCCGCGCAGGTGGAGTGCATTCCCCAGGGCAGTAGAGTGGTTTCCCCAGCTCGTAACTTGGCAGACGCTCACTCAGTCATTAGTACCCTCGATGTTTCAGGTGGCCTCCGCAGACGATGGTCGCCACTAATAAAAGTCTCACACACTGCAGCTGTAGTTCCATTACTTTTCTTCAGGCGTTAAACATGGCCGCCGGGTATGCTCTCTGCCAGTTTCTGGTACTTTACTCTTTCTCCAGAGCTGGGTTGGTACAGTCAAGCCACGGTTGGTGCCCCTTCTCTACTTTCTCTCGGTGTCACAGTCTCTGGTGGGTCTCGTCTCAGCGTTATAAGGGGTAACTTTCATCTGAGGTGAGTGGGTCGTCGCTCGGCTCCCCAGCATCTCAATGCCCTCCGCTACACAGAGCTCAGGTACTGGTAGCCACGGGTGCTTATGTGTGTACCCGGACATCATTAGGATCCCTCCTGGGCACTGCTCCCTAGTTCGGCCACCTTCCCCAAGATGTGTCAGGTGTTCGACCACAACTCCATTAGAAGTCTGAGGCCTCCGGTTTCAGCTCGGGCTTGAAGCTTCCGCACCTTCTGCAGGGCCGGTCCCTGTGTTCTCCACCAACCCCTCTGTCTTGTCAGATTAAGGCTACGGGGGTCGATGCCTCATCCGCACCCTTAGGGCTCTTCTCTCAGTCTCTACTGGGCTGTTCTCTCCCTCCCATGGGTGAGCGGGGTGGTATAGCTTCAACCCACGGGAGTTGGCACCACACTGCCTCTACACTCCCAAATATCACTCCTCCATCAGTTGATGTTAAGGCCCCTTCACACACTATATCGTTAACGATATCATTGCAACGTCACCAGTTTGGTGATGATGCAGCGGTGTTGAAACAACATCATTGTGTGTGACACGTATCAACGATCAGCGATAAGTTTGTTGATAGTGGAAGAATGGACTGGACAATAAATTTATTGTTTGTCTCCCACTGGGTGTGTGTGACAGCTGGAGACCAACGATGAACGGACCTCCCAGCGCCACACAGCAAGCGCTGGGAGCTGGTAACCAGGGTAAACGTCAGGTAACTAAGCGCAGCGCTCTGCTTAGTTACCCGATGTTTACCCTGGTTACCAGCATTCTCGCTGGTTCGCTGATCGCTGGTGAGTATGTCTGTTTGACAGCTCACCAGCGATCAGCTACCGACGTCCCAGCGATCCCGGGTACATCGGATCGTTGCTGGGATCGCTGGGACATCGTAGTGTGCAACGGGGCCTTTACTCCTCCAGTCTCCTACTACTGAACTAATGTGTCTAACACTGTCCAGTCCCCCTTTGTGGCCTGGGTACTCCCTCAGGTTCACCCATTTTCCTAGGGGCCCGTCACTAGGTCTGTGTTGTGCTGTGTTGTGGCTCAACCATACCATTCCAACACCTGGAGAACAAGGGGCACTACAATTCCTAACCGCAGAAGTGCAGTACATCTGGTGGCGGTTTGTCCAGAGGGGCGCCAGACATACACTCAGCTTTTTATATATAGGTATTAAGCGGTCTAATAAAATTGCTTAATTACCTTCTTTAACATCGGAACCCGTTTGGCAAAAATATTGCAATACAGGTGTTCAGATTAAAAGGAACGGTCTATAAAGAAGACAGGGCATATACACAGCAAATTTTCCATATAAAAGAAAAAAAAAAAAAATCTCCTACACATTCGGAAGTAAATATCCAGAGCGTGAATTGGATGGAGCAAAAGATCTGAAATGCAAAGATTGAAATATGTAATAAGCCAGCACCATACCCAGAATGGAGTCTGCTACTTACATTTACCACTGTGGATTTCCCTGCTCCCGTGCGTTGCGATGGGTGAGAAGCTGAATTACTAGTATGTCTATTTCCCAATCGTAAAATATATTATTTTGCATTACAAGTTTTATTAACAGGTACTTTACAAATTAATTTCTTTTCTTTGTATTTATTTCATGGAAAACTTTGGAGCTGAAAAAATAAACTAAAATTTAGATTGGTTAAAACCTGTAGTAATCTTTTTTTTTTTTTACACCAACGAGCATATATAGTGATTGCAGCAATATTAATGACTGCAGTAAGTTGCCAATGTTGGTCATATTACATTGTATGGCTGAGTAATTTATAAGTAGCAGGGAATGGAGTGCGGCACTGTATTATGGAGCAGAGCACAATCCCATTTATTTAAATCACATATTTAATACCCTCCATAAAGCGAGTGCGTCGTCCCTAGCAGGGCTCCGAGCGGTAATTGGATGCGCTCGGCAGTCTTTTAGCATTGTTACAGATCAACTTTCACTTGAGCAAAAGGATAACATCCAATTACTGGATCCAGCGGGGACACTTTAAACCTACCCAATTTATTATCTGTAAGCAGATACTGTGATCATGATGTAAGAGAGAAAAAGAGAAAAGCTGAATTTTAAAAGGACACGATCACAGGTCTGACTATATTCGATTTATTTTCTACATAGAGCTTTATGCATTCATATTAAGAGAGTGATAGGCCATGAGAAATATTCTTATCACCTTAGTTTTAAAACTGATTTCATTCAGATTTAGAGGAACAATCGCAAATACTTAGTATGTTGTATATATACACACTTCAACATTTGAATTGCAACACCAAGACCAAGGGCATACTTAGAAATTATGGGACCCCACAGTAGAATTTCTAATAGAGCCCCCCTTCCCCTAAAAAAAAAAAAAAAAAAAAAAATAAAATAATATTTGTCTGGGTCACATAAAGGTACCTTCACACACAGCAATTTTGCTAAGCAATTTCACTGGCAATTTGCTGGTTGCAGTGAAATCATGGACACACTGTTCTATTTTGTTGCCGTGTACAAATGTAACAATATGTACCCTGATTTCACTGCAACCAGCAAATTGCCAAATGAAATTGCCTAGCAAAATTGCTGTGTGAGAAGGTACCTTTAGAACATATTGAATAACACAATTATTAGCGCTTCAGACTGGTGTCTGATCGATGTAGCTGCTCTTGAGGGAGACAGCGCGTACGGATAGCCAGGACTGGGGTAATGCTCGATCCTGTGTACAGCCCACGCGTGACCAGCTGACAGGTCAGACCGCGCACCGTCCTCACCTATAGCATGACTGCTCGGCTGTAACAGATCGAGGCATAAAGCCCCAGTCTGTGTGCTGACGGTCCGCGGCTGTCTGCCTCAGCGAAGCTACGGATGGACAGACACGCAGTCTGAAGCCGGCCTTAGAGTCATATTAGGAGCCTAGTAGCAAGACTCTCAAGAAGGTACTTATTACAGACGGTTTATGCAGCAGAAGGAGGATAGAGCGGTCCCACAGCAGCCTGCATTCCTCAACCAAGTGCTAACACGGTATTGAGCAAGGGTGCACAACCCGAACAGGTGAAAGGCATTCCCACCACCTCACCGGGTATTTTCAAAGATGTGCCCCTCTATTTTTATATTTACACATAAGAAGCCCTTACAAAGTCATTCTCCTGCTATTGATGCCCCTAGATTTCCCATAAAGTATGACACCAACAAAAGTGATTTGGTTCTTTTCACGGGAACAGACGGGGGCCGAGACCCAGTCCCGTGACCCTGGTGGTGTCATTTAAAATAAACGGGGAATGATGACAGGGAAAGTCTGAGGGGATAAGGGGGTATTCGTGACGCCACCTGTGGTGTGCGGCCAGGGCAGCCATCGCTACTTCAGAACCTCTGAGGACGGATGGCATCGCTCCCCGTAGGTGAAGTGTAGTCCCTCAGGGCAGTGGAGTGGGTTTCCCCAGCTTGCACCTTGACAGTTGGTCACTCTCAGTACTCACAGTACTCTTAGTGTTACGGGCGGCCTCTGCAGCCGATGGTCGCCGCAAATAAAAGTCTCTCACAACACAGCTGTCGACAGGGTAGGGGCTACTCCGGTATCGGGGCTGATGGCGACTTGGATGGGGGAATCACGGCTGGTCGGTCCCCGGTCCCGTGCCCTGGACCCTCAATGGCGGGGAACAGTGGGGGATAAGCGAATTGGTAACATGACGTCACCTGTAGTTCCTGGTAACGGGTATACCAGCGCTGCAGCCGGCCGCTGAGGTGATGGAAGTGCAGCTCAGAGTGGTACAGCTCCCCACAGGTGGAGCTTTACCTCAGGGCAGCGGGGATGGATGAGGGGAGTTTTATTTGCATCTCTGCAGTCAATGCGGTGATTAGCAGCGGTCAAGCAGGCACACACACAGTGGTTTTTGTTTCGGTATCGTTTACTGGTGAAAGGGTAACAGGTACAGTCCAGAGAAATAACCAGGTCCCCGATGCAACCTGGGACTTCCCCCTTAGAAAGTTGTGAGGCCTCCTCTGGCTCTGTTCTCTGTGTTTTGGGGTGGTCCTGCCTGTGACCAAACTCACCGCTCCGTCTCCCTCTCAGAGCTTTACTTCAAACTGACAATGAGGTCCTTCTGCGGGGTCCCTATTCTTCCTATGGCCCCTGGTCCTGTACTTGGTCTGTTTTAGTGTCTCTTGTCCTTTACCTTAGGGGGTTTTGATCCTCCTGGTTCCTCCGGGTTTTCACTGCTGCAGTGGATGCAGGCAGCGTCAGATTCCGGTGTCCGAGTGTACTATAGGGAGACCTTAACTGGTTCCCTCTGGCCTCCAACCCTCTCCCTAGGGCGCAGCACAGTGGTGTCAGTGTTCCCTGGTCCATGGCCTGGATCTCTCCCAGCGACCAGCTCCTCACTCTAGCTCTCTCCTCCGACTCACTACTCGAACTGACTCCTCGGACTAACTAACTACTCCCCTCAAGCCTGGATCTTTTTAAAGGGGAACTGACTTAAGGCAGCCAGGAGGGCTCCCCCTTCAGGTCTGGGGTGGAAGGTGGTGTGTGCTGTGTGAACCAAGGTGTAATTCCCTCCTTGCACAGGTGGAGCCTGTGGAAATCCCCGGCAGGGGTGTCACAGCTGCAGTTCCGTTACTTTTTCTCAGGTGTTAAACATGGCCTCCGGATCTGACTCCAGCCAGTCTCCTGTTTTCTTTTTCTCCATAGCTGGGTTAGTGCAGTCAAGTCATGATTGGTGCCCTTTCTGTCCTCTCTAGGTGTCTCAGTCTCTGGTGGTCTGTCTCTCTCAGCACTATAAGGTGTAGTTCTTTTCTGAGGCGAGTGGGTCATCGCTCTGCTCCCCAGGCTCTCAACGCTCTCCGCAGCACAGAACTCAAGTACCGGTGGACATGGGTGCTTGTATGTCCCGGGCACCTTTAGAGTAAAGGAAGATAGATTGGAGGGCACAGCAAATTCTACAGGGAAGTAAGTGGGGATCGCTAGACTATCTTCTCTTAATATATAAAATATATATAAAAGGGGAGAATAAAGAAGTCATTAATAGCAATTACAACCTCCAAATGTTTTTCCAAAAACATCAGTTTATTCAAAAAAGGCAAACAACAGCTAAAGACCAACAAACATTTAAAAACATTTAAAATTGGACACAATTTGCCATATACAACCTCTAATAGTAATATATTAAGAGGTAACCCTTTCCTGTTTGTCTGAGCAGACAGTAAACAACAGTGGCGTAACTTCAGGCCTCGGGGCCCCGATGCGAAAGCTCCAACGGGGCCCCCAATTAGTGCAAATCTTTAGTAGTATTAGTCTTTTTCTATGGGCCAAAGGGACGTTTGGGGCCCCTAGGCTGCAGGGCCCAGGTGCGATCGCAACCCCTGCACCTATTGTAGTTACGCCCCTGGTAAACAAGGTATATCCCAAATATACAAGAAACTAGACAAGTACCGGTATACAGATTACAGTTTTCTCACTTTTTTCACTTCTGGAAAAAGGGTATACGACTGGGCATGCAATAGTTAAAAATTGATGATCACCAAAAATATACATGGAAATTAGATAACAATCCACTATATAATTGATACATAAGAACACCTTATTTTTCCCCTCATATAGTTAGCACATAAATCGATAGCCAGGGTTATAGAGTAGAATTAAATTTGTATGGTCAATAGGTCAAATACCAGAAATTCACTCCAGAGATAAATGTTATACCCAGAAAAATAGACTATAGTAGTTCGCATAAGTATAACATTTTAGTGTCTAACAGTCTATTAGGCGTTAAAGATACCACCCCAAATACTTAGTAGGTAGTAAGAAGTCCCCAATACACTTAGTAGGTAGTAAGGAGTGCCCTTTCTGTCCTCTCTAGGTGTGTCAGTCTTTGATGGTCTCTCTCAGCGCTATAAGGAGTAGTTCTCTTCTGAGGCGAGCGGGTCGTCGCTCTGCCCCCCAGGCTCTAAACGCTCTCCACAGCACAGAGCTCAAATACCAATGGCCATGAGTGCTTATGTGTGACCCGGGCACCATTAGGTCATTAGGTCACTCCCGTGGACAGCTCCCTAGTTCGGCCACCTTCCCCAAGATGTGTCGGGAGTTCGGCCACAGGTCCCGTTACGTTTCGGGCATGAAGGATCCACACTGTCTGCAGGGCTTGGTACCTGTCTCCACCAACCCGTCTTGTCAAATTCGGGCGTATGGTGCTCGCTGTCTCTTCTGCACCCCCTAGGGCTCTTCTGTTCTTCGGCCGGTCAGTCTTTCCCTGAGCATGATGGCATTGCTCCAACCCATGGTAGTCGGCACCACACACCACCTCTACACTCACGACTACCTCTCCTTGTCAGTTGATGTTACTCCTCCGGTCTTTTTCTACTGACCCCCAACCTGACTACTGTCCTGTCTCCCTTTTTGTGACCTGGGTCCTCCCTCAGGGTCCACCCACCGTCCCGGGGGCCTGTCACCACAAATGTGTGTGCTTTCCGGACTCAACTGCACCATCCCGACACCTGGCGAACAGGGGCACTACACTCCCTAACTGCGGGAATGCAGTAGATCCGGTGGCAGCTTACCCGGTGGGGCGCCACACATCCATATACAATAATTCACCCCATAGTCTCTTTGTATTATGGCCATAAGTGTAGTTCAAGATTTGAAAATAAATACACCAGAGCAGCAGGGAATAAAGAGAGGTGTGTAAGTGGTGAGTGTTTTGAAGCGCTGCACATATTGGGGCATTGTGAACGCTGTAGTGAGGTCATCACGTCTGCTGCGCCATCAGATCTCAGATGCTGCGGAAGAAAGATGGAGGAGGGAGAGGACAGTGGCTCACTAACAAGTTCATCATTGCTTCCATCTGTATTGTCATCAGATACAGTTGAAAGTTTGATCCCAGGTGGAGGGTCCGGTGCTGGTGCTGTCCCTTCCTGACTCATGGGCCACATAGTGACCGCATGGTCTGCCTCCATTAGTGGTATAGAATTCAGATAGAATATGCGGTTCTAAAGTAGAGCGCAGGTATGAAACGGGATACTTTAATCTTTATCTCCGTAACTTTATTCATAAAAAGCTCCAGACCACAACGCGTTTCGACCGCTTTAAAGACCGGAGAGATCCACAGGTGGCGCAACACTATTTTTTCTTTTTTATTTCCATCAGTGGTATGTCACTGAATAAGAGGGAAAAGTCATAGAATTAAGGAAATCACATTATGGGGACGTTACTGATCTGCAAATGATGAAAAATGTTAAAAAAATTTAAAAGCACCTAAATTTATTTATAAACAAATATGATCATCATGCACAGAAATCTCTGCACTTACAAGTTTGGCTGCTATTACTGAGCTTATCAAAGGTTGTCTGAGGACTGTTCTGCCATGCTAAATGCATTTGGGCATATGGTTATCTCGCACACCTCTTTGCAGTTGCCGACCAGTGATGTCCCAGATGTGAGCAATGGGAGACAAGTCCAGAGACACTGCAGCCATTTGAGCACATTTAGATCACGCAGACTGCTCACAGTAAAATGAGGAGCATGCGGTCGGGCATTATCTTGTCAAAATACGGCTCCAAATCAATGTAACGCCAATGTCACTTTTGTCTCCCGTGCCTTGGAGACTTGTGACAGGTTTGTGACCTGTGTGTCATTCCTTTATTGAGACTTTATATTAAACATGTTTCTTTCCTTTGGCAGTGCAGAAGTTAATGTCAGTTTCTGTTGCTAGCAAAGCTCCTAGGTGGTCTACCCAAGTGGGGTTACTTTGTGACCACTCCCATCTCTTTTATATTGGCACATGATCCAGCATTCATTGCTGGTGATTAAACTTCATTAGCCAAACTCCTGGGTGGAAGGAACTATTCTGGAAAAGCTGGCTGTTGTCAAGTCATATGCTGCCTAGAAGAGTGGCAGCAGGAGTGAAGTTGTGTTGATTTTTCCCCTTTCTTCCCTTCCTCTCTTGTTGATTTTAGTCCAGCGGTTGAGACTAGTGTTCCCGCCGGCCATGTCCCTAGTGATAGTTAACATCAGGGCCAGCAAGGGACTAGGCATTCTGCTCAACTACGGGGTGAAAGAATCCATATAGGGATGGTAGGGAGATCAGGTCATGACCTCAGTTGAGTGCCGATTGTCTCCCTTTTCATGTCCCATAGGGGCAGGGCCCTCCCTGTTGTATTTGTCACCCGTGTTTCCCTGTTATTTGTTTTGTGTTGTGTGCCAGACACCATTGATCCGGGCACCACTGCCATGCTCTGTATCCGGACACACCCTAATCGCTGGTGTGACAGCCGAGTTGTTAGTGTACCTGGAATAAAGACTAGAGGGGACCGGCTACCTTACCACACAGCACGGGTGACATTTCCTTATGAACGCCTCTTCATGGTGTTGTCTCCAAACAAATCTCTGGGTATCATTGCACAGAAGAAAAAAAGCAGGACTTCCCACTGAAGAGCCTCCATTCCAGCCAGCATTTCCATCTTGATTTGAACTAGGATAGCCTTTGAGAGCTTAGCTATGACTTATCCAGTTGAACTAATGGGGCTTCAGCATAGGATGTTCAGGTGGGAGGACAGCAAGGGGTGACCAAAGAACGCAACGTCATCACTAGTGATGAGCGAGTATGCTCTGCGCTACTCGTTACTCGCACGAGTATCCCGGTACTCGGGATGCTCAGCGAGCACAGAGTACCGCCGAAATGCTCGGACTGCTCGGTTATAAATAGCGATCTGACACACGTACACAGCTCCCTGCAGTGCACACAGTGAGCTGGCACCACACAGGAGCAGATTCATTGTTAGGATCCCTCTGGGGCCACAGCAAGGTGTTGTATGTTGCAGCGATTTCAAAAAGCCCCCCCTCCCGCCCTTTCCCAGCAATACTCGTTTTATAACCGGAAGTCTGTGGGCGGAGCCTGTCACTCATTGACTTACATTGGGCTCGGTGCTCGGCCGAGTACACGAGTATCTTGAGATGCTCGGCCAGAGCACCGAGCACCCGAGCATTTTAGTGCTCGCTCATCACTAGTCATCACCTCTTGTCCAACAGGTCCATTCTGCTTTGAAGCCTGAAGGATCTTGATAGCAACTGTAAGGGGTGTAGACTTTAGGTTTCCTCTTTATGTGAAGAATCACTTTTGAAGCATGCTTATTTGGGTTATTATGTACTTGCCCTGTATATCCAATACCAGGTATGGCTTGGTACCATACCCGTTTCTTATTGGTTTTATTGGATTTCTTGGACACGGGGATCTGCAGCGGCCATTTTCTTATATGTTCTTTCAGTTGGTTGTGACTCACACAACTAAATAAGGCGAGTCTACTCCACATAGTAGCAATTTCATCACCACAGATAAAGCCCTATATGCGCTCCCTCCTTTTTGCTTTGTTATTACCCTGTATATGTAATTTTTACTGTAAATTGTGCTGTACTGTGATGTCTCATGGTCAGAGTTTCAATGACTGCCAATTTTAGCTGGGTAGAAGAAAAGGATGCTTCAAACGATTTCAGTATAAGGGCAATGTTTGTCATCAGAAGAAAGAGCATGCGAGGTGCCTGATGATACAGTCATTGACCTGTAAGAACAACAGGAATGATAGACACGGATCAGAAATTATGCAGTGTGAAGGCAGCCTATGGTGCCTTTCAGATCATGTTCTGTTCCTTTGTTGGATCCTGTTTTCCGCAGGACCACATGGACAGGAACGAATGTGTAACTCCGGATGCTATTTCTGTGTCCTGATCCGTGATTTTGAGGTATCCGAATACAGGAATAACTGGGAGGAGCCGAGCCTACAAAGCACAGGCAAGCGGGACTGTACCACCTCTAATAGCCGCAGGACCTTAATCAGCTGATCGGGCGGGGACCAATCAGCTGATGTGTCACATGACAGCATCAGCTGAGTGGTTTAAATCACCCGCCGATCGGAAGCCAAGGCGAAATGCGTAAGGGTGAGCCACATATCCCCCTCACGACTGCTTTTTATTGACCCCCTCAGCTATTGGACCTGTACAGGTGGTATTTAGATCTAGCCACCTATACCTTGAGTTCCTCTTGGAGATCTTCTATGCCACTATTGCTCACCTTAATTCCTCCAGATTTATTGTATGGCAATCTTGTATATCACATGCAGGAAAGTGTGAGCGACATGTAAGGGTGCTTTCACACTAGCGTTTATTTGAAATCGCGGCAGATGCGGTGAAAAAAACGCATCTGCCGCGATTACCGCATACTGGCTGCACTTGCGGCACATTGCGGCAAGCCCCATACAATGTATAGGCGGGCTTGCGGCAGGTGCGGCAAGTGCGGTTTTGGCACTTGCGGCAGGTGCGGCCGCGAAAAAAAAAAAAACGCAGTCAGCCGCTTTTTTTTTCGCGGCCGCACCTGCCGCAAGTGCCAAAACCGCACTTGCCGCACCTGCCGCAAGCCAGACTATACATTGTATGGGGCTTGCCGCAACCGTGCCGCAAGTGCAGCCGGTATGCGGTACTCGTGGCAGATGCGTTTTTTTCACCAATCTGCCGCGATTTCAAATAAACGCTACTGTAAAAGTACCCTAATTTTGGTTTTCTTAGTTTCCCTGCTGTTTAGTGATCTATTTAATTACTGTACAGTTTCAAGTTTCACTATAGCATTTTTATCTCACTATACATCATTTTGCACCTTTTGTATATCATCGTGCATTATTTGCACTGTTTGTGTAGCACTGTAGTATGGACTAGTTAACTGATATTGATATTTCACCATTTATTTATTTTTTGCCCTGTTTTGTATTGTGGTATCTAGCACCTTAATAATTTGGATGATTTTTTTCAAGTTGCACTGACCAGCATTTTGTTTTTCACACCGTGATTACTTATATAGATTGTCACACTTTTTTTTTTTCACATGTGTGCATCACACAGGTATTGGTTTGGTTTTGCACTTTATAGGTGTTACATACACATACTATCTCAGGTAACTAGGTAACCAGGTGACCACCTGGTTCCAAGTGTTTCACACTAATTATTTCACTGTATCCCTAACTAGATATAGGGATTTTTATATGCCCCTTTTAATTATCAGTTGAACTAGGGAACTAGAACGTCTAATTTGCATGCACTACCTTGGAGGAGTTCTCTTTTTATATCCAATTGCTGCTATTTTGTGAATGTTAATAAATTGTGTTGTTTGTGGGGTTTCTTTTGGTCACTGCAGGGATAAATACATGGCATCTTATTATTAATTTTAACCGAATGTATTTGTAATAAATAAAGATAATTGTGTACCATAATTTGGGCTGATAACTCGTTTCAGAAATAGATATTTTTTATGACCCCTTGAGTTAGCCGCATTGAGAGTGTGGCCAAAATTAGGTTAATAATGCATGTATACAGTGACTGCAGTAGCAGAATAGCGAGTGCAGCTCTGGAGTATAATACAGTAGGTAACTCAGGATCAGTAATGTAATGTATGTACACAGTGACTGCACCAGCAGAATAGTGAGTGCAGCTCTGGAGTATAATACAAGAGGTAACTCAGGATCAGTAATGTAATGTATGTACACAGTGACTGCACCAGCAGAATAGTGAGTGCAGCTCTGGACTATAATACAGGAGGTAACTCAGGATCAGTAATGTATGTACACAGTGACTGCACCAGCAGAATAGTGAGCGCAGCTCCAGAGTATAATACAGGAGGTAACTCAGGTCAGTAATGTAATGTATGTACACAGTGACTGCACCAGCAGAATAGTGAGTGCAGCTCTGGGTATAATACAGGAAGTAACTCAGGATCAGTAATGTAATGTATGTACACAGTGACTGCACCAGCAGAATAGTGAGTGCAGCTCTGGAGTATAATACAGGAGGTAACTCAGGATCAGTAATGTAATGTATGTACACAGTGACTGCACCAGCAGAATAGTGAGTGCAGCTCTGCAGTAGAATACAGGAGGTAACTCAGGATCACTAATGTAATGTATGTACACAGTGACTGCACCAGCAGAATAGTGTGTGCAGCTCTGGAATAGGATACAGGATGTAATAGTAATGAGTAATTAATTCTTATGCAGATTATTGCTTTATGTAAAATAGTTCAGGATTGCAGATAGGAGAAAAAGGGACAAATGGAAGCGTCCGGGGTCCTATTATGTTGCTATCCTTCCAGCCCGTGTGTTGGGTGACCAGACCTGGAATCTGCACCTCCCCGTCAGTTTGTCAGTGTACTGGCGTATAGCTTCAGTCACCCAGAGCTGACACACTGGTCCCAGCCTGGCCATGGGTGTCCCTATCTTGCAAGGGATCACCAGGCCCTTTTCCTACCCGTGTGACTGTCTGGATATGTCCGGAGGATCTGTCCCGCCTGTAGTCAAGTCAACGCTGCCGTACTCTTTGGACACGGTGGTACCCATCCGAAATCTGTCTTTCCTTTTCGGGGGCTACAGGCTGTGAAGCGGGCTTTCTCTCTCAGGAACGGTGTCTCTCCTGATTCTTCGCCTCCAGGGAGCCCTGACCCTTCCGGGAAGTGTCACTTTCTGTCACTGGTCTTGGCTTCTCGGCACCCACGGGCATACTCTTGATCTTTACAGCTCAGCCTACTCCAGCCTACTACTGAACTCCTCCTTTTGTCCCCCTTTTGTACTTCCCACCTACTTCCCTCTAAACCCTACCACCCCTTGCCCGCCTAGAGTCCCGGGCTCAAGTTGGGTGTCGTGTATTGTGGGTGTGTGTGCTGAAGGTGTTTGGTGCACAAACTGTCTCCTATCTGCCTGGCTGCAGTTCATACCTGTTGCCACCCTGGTCGCCGGGGCGCCATACTATCATGGCACAGTTTAGTGATGTGAAGTTTGAAGTGAGTAGACTTGTCTTCAATAAATGTTTATTATAAAGATAACAATATTACAGTAGCTGTGTCAAGCATGACAAGCATTGTAGAGGTAAAGAAACATCAAACATGACAGAACATTACTTGGTTAAGGGAGTGAAGGTTTAGGGAGGAATAGGGATCGCGGGCATTGGGACTGGGGGGGGGGGGGGAGGGGAAGGAAAGGGGTGGCCTCGGATGTAGAGGAAAGTTGCGGCAAGGAAATAATGATTAAAGCAAGAATACTGTGATACATATGAAACACTGCAGTCATCACTTAATAGTTCCTCGGAGGAAGATTTAGAGCGTGTGGGTTATGTAGCCGTCATCTACAATCAGATAAGTACTCCATTTAGATGTTTACGGTTCTCCAGTCAGCTCTACATTGGACACCATCCTCCTCAATTGGCTGTGGGTACATACTGCCAAGTAAGCAGTTATTTCCTAGCCTAGTGTGTTTTAAACAAATGGGGGGGGGGTGGACGAAGGGGTACAGGGTGGGGGAGGGGGGGGGGAATTCAAAGGGGAAAGGAGGGGAGGGGGGGGGGGAGAACTAGGTGTAGATGGGGAAAGACGTATAGAAGTGAGTAAGTTAAAGAGTTAGGTGTTGAAGAATAGGGGGTTGTGACCTCGAGAACTCCGTACATCTAGGAAGGAGGGTGGATTGCTGAGGGGTGTGTTGCCCACAAGTCCCATGCATCCGAGACATATCTCCTCCTTGGAGCGTCCATTGCAAGATAATATTCATGTGTGAAGATTGTGTTAATCTTATGGATAAGGTCCCTGGTGGCGGGAGGGGATGAATTTTTCCATGCTGCTGCAATGCATAATCTTGCTGCGATTAGAATATAGGTGATCGCATGGCGGATAATCGGTGGATAGACTTCGCCTCCTATGTTTAAGACAGCTAACTGAGGTGATAACGGGATGTGAGTGTCTGTTACCGTGCTCATCAAGCTTGCGACTAGTGCCCAAAATTGGGCTACTTTAGGGCAGTGCCACCACATATGCGCCAGGTCTCCTCTCTGGCCACATTGCCTCCAGCATAAAGGGGAGACTCCACGTGCGAATCTGGCTATCCTGGTTGGAGGAGTGTACCAGCGGAGGTGAACCTTCTTGAGGGATTCTAGGTGGTTTATACATCTTGATACCTGAGTTACACACCTGATTGACCCCTCCCAATCATCCTGATCTGCTTGGAAGTTCAGGTCTGCCTCCCATGTTTCCATATATGCTAGTTTAGAGGGGGAGTTTTGTGTTATTAGTTCCTCGTACAAGGAGGAGAGACCCCTCGGGATTCTAGTGGCTGAGAACATCAATCGTTGGAGTGGGGAGGGTAAAGGTCGCCTCAGATCGTGAGAGCAGCCTTTTGAGGAGAGGAAGTGGCGTACTTGTGTATATTGTAAAAAGGTATGTCTTAAGTTCTGTCTTCCCTCACTAAAGGCGTCAAATGTAAGAAGTTTGCCATTCTCTAGGAGGTCCCCTAAAGTACTGATACCTGCTTTCAGCCAGGGAGTGAGGTTCAGAGAGGGAATATGCACCCGAAAGGCCTCCAACGGAATGCGCTCCGGGGGAAATTTTGACCAGTGAGTAGGGATCTTTTTCCACACCACTTGGAGAGCACGGACCGTGGCCAAGGGGTGGACCACCCTAACCGGTCCCAGTGCAGTCCCAGCCAAGAGCCTTCCTGGTGCAACTTCCGGGGCAATCTCTGTCTCCAATTGAGTCCAGCCCAATGTCTCCTGTCGTCTCCATAGTTCCCCTGTGGCCTCCAGAAGAGTGGCTCTGTGGTATGAAGTGACGTCTGGGACCCCCATGCCTCCCCCTTTCATCTTCAGGTACATTATGTCTCTGCGGACTCTGGGTCTGCCCCCTGCCCATATGAATGAATTTATACGTCGTTGTAATAGAGTCAGCAGTTTGCCTGGGTATCCCAGTGGGACACACCGAAATAAATAAAGTAGTTTTGGGAGCCACAACATTCTGAATGCCTGTATGCGCGCCATCCAAGATAGCAGCGGGAGAGGACTAGTTTCCATCGCCACTCTCAAGGTTGCCATAAGTTTGGTTAAATTTAAACGCGCCATGTTTCTCGAGGCGCATAAGGTCACTCCCAGGTATGGGATGCCCTCCGGGGCCCAGGCAAAGGTGAATTTGGATGAGAGAGATGTCAATTGCGTCTCTGGGATATTGATGGGTAGAGCCATGGTTTTTCCCATGTTCAGTTTATAGTAAGATATCTTTGAGAAGTTGTCCAATTCTTTTAATATGGCTGGGATGGAGTTGTCTGGGTCAGTGCATGTGATGATTACGTCATCAGCGTAGAGTCCTATGACATGGTCCTTCTTTCCCACAAGTATGCCCGCAATATCCGGGTTGGCTCTTATTGAGGCTGCCAGGGGTTCCATAACAAGGGCGAAGATCAGGGGCGACAAAGGGCACCCCTGTCTTGTCCCATTTGTAATGTTGAAATGGCGGGATAAATATCCCGATGTGGAAACCCGAGCTCCCGGAGAAGAGTAAAGTCCCAGTATAGCCGCTAAAATTGGCCCAGAAAATCCGAACCTCCCCAGGACTTCTCGCAGGTATCCCCAGTGCACCCTGTCGAACGCCTTTTCAGCGTCAAGGGACAGGAATGCACTGGGGACCCCCCGATTCTCCACAATCTCCAAGTGAGTAGACTTGTAACAGCCTCTGTAAACCATAGTCTGAACCCAGTGGGTAACTAGCATTAAGCACAGGTCAAGTCCTCAGTCTTCTCGGAAGAGACTGTTTTTCCTTGCAGAGATTGAGTTGCCAGTGAGAGGAGTCTTTCAGAGAATGCTTCCTGTGAAAAATGATGGAGTGGAAGAACATTTAGAACATAAGGTGGGGCAGCGGACCGGAGTTCTCCTTGCCAGTTATGTAAAGTTATCCAAACCCATTCGTGCTTATGTTGCATTTTCACTATTTAAAGGTAGAAAACTGACAGATTACAAAGGATCAAGTGTAAATGAAACCAAGGGATTGCAGAAAGTTGTGGACAGGACTCTTGTAGATCCTGAATTATTACAGGAGGAATGTTAATTACATTGGCGTGAAATATTCACTATTTGACCTAGAACAATGCCTCTTACATTATCCACTGCCATGCTCTAATCTCCTTTAGGCCGAAGGACTTCATATATTATTTCTATCAATGAACGCTGCCAATAAGGGGGCATCAGCTAGGAAATGCAGCCCAAATGGTGCCAAAATTGGGGTGATCATTCCCAAGATTATCCAGTCCATCAAATTTTAATTCGAACACCCCACATCTCTCTTTAGGATGATTTGTTTTTCCTCTTGATCCAGCAAGAGACCGTAAATAAATTATTGCATGTCTACGATATTCCAACTAGACCAAACTTATTAATTTTTATTAAATGGGTTTTCTAAAAACATGTTTTTCTGTCCCATCAGTTGTTGCTAGATTAAAATAATGAATGGATTTATTATGCACCCTCCCCAGGTCCAGTGCTGGGTCTCTGCTGCTGCACCACCAAAATCATGACTATGTGACCACTGCAGCCAGTCGTTGGGCTTAGCAGCTTGTGCAGTTTACATGAGTGGAGCCCAATGATTGGGTGCAGAGGTCCCGTGCGCTATAGTCAAGACATCACCAACGCAGCCTGACAAAAAACAGAGGCAGGGATAAAGACTCAATGCTGGACCTGGGCAGGGGCAGGCTGGCCCAGGTGGCAGGGGGGCATGTGCCCCTGGCTGGTGGTCTTATCCTAATTTAGGGCCGCCCCCATTAATGATATGGGCCGGCCGGCTTTGCGGCCGCAGGTGCCGCAACGAAAGCGAGAGACAGAAGGTGACGGCCGTAGCGGCGGGCAACGTGGTGAGTGCCAGCACCAACCCCGCACTTCAATAGGCTGCATTCGCCGATAGCAAGACCCCTTCCTTCCCGCTCCTCACCAACCCAGGCCTGATAGCAGCACCCCCCCTTGCTCCTCACCAGCCCAGGCCTGATAGCACCTCCTCTCCCTCTCCCTCCCCCCCCACCCCCATTCTTCAACTATTGCCAGGGCTCAGGGTTGGAGGAGTTAGACTGCCTCCCAGGCAAGGTCCACCAGCTGACCCTGGACCTGGGGACGGTGAGTGATACAGTGGAAACCAAGAAACATGGAAATTGTTTTCCCTTAAACCCTCCACTTACTGTCAGAGTTCCCCACAGATAACAGTTGAACATTGGGGGTCTTTACTTTATGAAGGGGGACTTTACTTTATGATTAGCCAAGGTATGCTTCTACCAAAGAAGGATTTTCCAAAGCATACAAATGACCCGCCCAGGCCGGCCAGTGGGTGGAGCTCCTCCTACTGTGCTGGGGTGGAAGGTGTTGTTTGTAAGTGGTACCCCCTGTGGAAATCCAGCTGTGCACCAGGGAAGCTTGCGGCTACCTGTGGGAGCAGGGCGCCACATTTTCCCCTAGTTAACGTCAGTACTCCTGGACTGAGACATTTTGTTTTCAACAAAGAATAAGATAACATTTTCAACAATAATAACAGGTAAACTATTTACAGAGTCTCAAAATTGAAAAATTTACAAAAACCACTGAAAAATGGTAAAAAACAGGTGAAGTCCGTACGGTGCTAGTCCATCCACCGCAGGCTTTTGAAAAAAAAAAAAAAGTTTAATTGTCACAACCAGTCCTGTGACTATGGTCCTTTTTAATGAAACAGGGAAGAGTTCCAGAAAAAGGTTGGTTTAAAGAGTCTATACAGTAAAGTCTCTGTATGCTCCGGGTAAGAAAAGGGAAGAGTCTTTCAAAGTCCACATTTTTCCAATAAAACACACATTTTCAAACCATAACATTTTCCTATGGGTGTCTCGGCTTAGGAGACCTGGTACCCCTCCACCCCAGGCACTTTCTGTTCCTAACTTAATGTGCATGGGACTGGGCCCAGTTCCTCCACTCTTCTGTACACTACTATTTACATGTTACCTTTCATTGTGTTCTACTTCACATTTTATTGTGCCCACTCTCCAAACCTAGACGGGGGTTGACCTTGTGTGCTTCTAGTAGATCTGCGCACTACAGGTGTCAGTGTCTAAGGTGATGTATGTAATGCAGGGCGTGATGAAGGTATATCAGGTAAACGTCTGCGTGGCCTTAGTCTCACTACAGGGCTAACAGGTGCACCGATTGCAGCAACCTCAGATTCTCTTGAAACAGGTATTTCTTCCTGATTTCTTTGCACTTCTTGGGGCTGGTAAAAGTTGAGTAAGGGCACTAAAATTGATCCATCTTGTTGAGGCCAGTCTTCTGGAAATTCTCCTAAGATAGTGGATATCATCCTTTCTTTTGGCTTCTCACTTGGAGTTGGATATTCCTCATGTTCTGATTCTTCTTCATACTGGATTGAGAAGTTCTGATTTTCCCATTCTGTTGGACACTTCTTTAGATGGTCTCTTGACACTGTTTGTGTGGTTTTTCCTCCGTTTTTACTGATAAGACACACTTTGCTATTGTTAATGTCAGATTCTAACAGTATGTAGGGTTCTTGCTCAAACTGATCATCCAACTTATGCTTCTTCCTCTTCCTATTTAAAACACTTCCAGGTAAGATGGGTTCTGCTGGTGCATTCTGGTTGAAGTCCCTTTCTTGTTTTTCTCGAGCCTTTTCAAGGTTGTCTTCAATGCAAGCTTGAATTTGTTTGTACTGTTCTAGCCGGTTAGCATTCCAGCTGGACTGGGAAACATCTGCTTTGGGTTCTACAACTCCGAGTTCCAGATCTACAGGTAATATTCCTGTACGGGCTCTCATGAGATAAGCGGGTGTACGGTTTGTAGAACTCACTGGAATGTGGGTGTACATGTCGACTAAATCTGGCAGTTTCTCTGGCCATTGACTTCTTTCTTCCAGAGGTAATATTTTCAGCATATCTATGACGATCTTATTAATTTTCTCACATAGCCCATTGGTGTTGGGGATGATATGGTGTAGTTTGTATCTTCTTACAACCATACATATGGAAAAATTCTTGGAAGATTTCTGGTTCAAAAGCTCCACCTCTGTCAGTCAGAATTTGTTCTGGAGATCTTCGTGACCTGCAAAAGACATTCTGGAATGTTCTTGCAGCTGTTGCAGCCGTTATATCTTTTACGGTGCGTCCATCAGAAGCCTGGAGTAACGATCCACAATTGTTAACGCATACGTGTAGTCTGATCTACTTGGAGTCAGTTTCACGTGGTCCAAGGCTACGATTTCAAGTGGTTGTTTTGTTACTATAGACTGGAGTGGTGCTCTCTGGCTCTGCAGGTCTTTTCTTCTTAGATTACAGGGTCCACAGTCCTTACACCACCTCTCTATGGATCCACGCATTCCGACCCAAAAGAACCTGTCCTTAAGTAGCATCTCCAGTTTCTTCCACCCGAAATGACCGGATTGGTTATGATAGTCATTCAATACCATCTGGATCTCCGTTTTTGGTACTACGATCTGCCATACCATTTCATGGGTTCGCGGGTTAATGTGCCTTCTACACAACTTCTCCTGGTAGGTGAACAGCTTACTTCTCTCATTCCACAGGTGTTTAGCTTCTGGTGGAAGGTTCAATGGCAGCTCTGCTGACACCTGCGCGAGTCCTTTCACCAAACTAATAGCCGGGTCACTGTCTTGCACTTCCTTCCAAACAAATTATAGTAACTGGTTCACTACCCTCTCAGGAGGATCTTCATGGGCTTGTTGGCACTGTGTTACCCTTACCTGATGGAATGCAGGTAGCTCCACTTCCTCCAACTCTTCTTCATCCACTCCCATGTCTGACAGGCATCCTGGATAGGGCATCTGCATTGCAGTTTTTATGCCCAGCCCGGTATTTGATGGTGAATTGGTAGTTGGATAATTGGGCCATCCATCTCTGCTTCATGGCTCCCAACTTTGCAGTCTTCAGGTGGGTCAGCGGATTGTTATCCGTATAGGCAGTGAACTTGCTGGATGCCAGGTCATGTTTAAACCTCTCGGTAACGGCCCATACCAACGCCAGGAACTTGAGAGAGCACCACTCCTAACCCCACATTGCTGGCGTCTGTATATAAAAGGAATGGAAGGCTGTAGTCCGGGTAAGCGAGGACCTCTGCCCCTGTTAGGGCTTCTTTCATCATCTGGAACAACTCTTCTTGTACCTTGTCCCACTCCAAGGGAGGATCTCTAGACTTGCCCTTCTTTGGTTGGCCAACTAAGAGGTTTTGCAGTGGAACTGACTTTGTGTACCCCTTTATAAATCTCCGATAATAGCCCACCAACGCTACAAATTGACGTACCTTCTTCAAAGTCTTGGGTTCCAGCCATTCCTTAATGACCGTTACTCTGTCTGGATCAGGGCCACTCCTTCAGCGCTGACTAAGTGTCCCAGCTACTGAACTCTTGGCTTTAACAGGTGGCATTTGGATGGCTTCAACTTCAGCCTATATTTGGACAGAGCTTAGGAAGGAATTTTTCCCCCAATGTGGAGCTTAGTGTTGCCACATGGTTTTTTTTTGCCTTCCTCTGGATCAACATGTTAGGCTAGGTTGAACTAGATGGACTTAAAGTCTTCCTTCAACCTTAAAAACTATGTTACTATTTACCATGTTACCTCCCCTAGATGAGCAATGTGTGCTTCATAGGTCTTAGAGTACACAATCACATCATCCAGGTAAAGCAGTACAGTCTCAAAGTTCTTAACTCTCCATCAACCTCTGGAACGTTCTTGGTGCATTACATAGTCCGAATGGCATGCTGTTAAATTCAGACAGGCCCGTGGGTGTTGTAAACGCCATCTTCTCGCGGTCTTCCTCTGCAACGGACACCTGCCAATACCCACTAGTGAGATCTAAGGTAGAGAAGTAATTGGCAGACTTCAATGCAGCTAAGGATTCCTCAATGCGAGGTAACGGGTAAGCATCCTTGTGTGCGATTTGCCTGTAATCTACACACATTCTCAAGCTGCAGTCTTTCTTTCTGACTATGATCAATGGGGCTGCCCAGGGACTACAACCATCTCGCATAACCCCTGCGTCCTTCATGTCCTGTAACATTTCTTTGGCTTTCTGATAGTGTGCAGGTGGAATAGGCCTATATCGCTCCTTGATGGGTGGATGTATTCCTGTGGGGATATGATGTTGCACCCCTTTTATTTTTCCAAAGTCAAGTGGATGCTTACTAAACACTTGCTCAAATTCTCTGACTACCCGGTAAACACCTTGCTTTTCATACACAGGAGTAGTGTCAGTTCCAACATGGAGCTGTTGGCACCAGTCTTCCAGTGGCCCTGTTGTATTATCAGGTTCTGCCTCGTTAGCTTGGGTTAAGGGTCCCACTGCTTGGATCTCATTGTTATTTACTGTGTACAATTTAGCAACGGTGGTATACCTTGGTAATTTGACCTCTTCACTGCCACAGTTTAAAGATGCGAACTGGTACTCTCCCATTGTGCACTTCAACCTCCCCCTGGCTGTCAAGAGTGTAGGTCTATGTTCTCTGCTGATGGGCTCCACTAATGCCTGGTACTTCTGCCCTCTTAGACCTATAGCTGCTCGACACCAAATCATTTCACTCATTGGAGGGATTACAATAGGAAATGGGTCTGTCACCCGGGCTGTACCAATTTCGCCACCTGTAAGTTTTACTTATTGATGGTGCAGGAGGGCTCTTATCTCACACTGAAGAACCTTCTTCTGACCAGGTTTGGCAGTATCTGCAATCTGTTGAAGCAAAGACAATACTTCACTCAAGCAATTGCTAACAACATTGGTACCAAGGATTAAGTAAGGATCTCGAGCATTTGCTCGCTTCTGTTACTACAAGACCCCTTGGTTTTGCAATTCCACCCTCCCAGCCTTTATTCGTACTTCCCTAACCCCCATCACAGTAATTGGTTACCCTCAACGCGTCCAACGGTGAAAGTCTAAGGCGGGTGGTTTAAGTTCTGCATCAGACCAGTACTTTTTGTAAAGGATATAGGGGATGGTGGTCACCTGTGTCCCGGTATCCAGTAGAGAAGGTGTCAGGATGTCGTCTAGTACAATAGACAGGAACGGTCTCTGTCCGATGAAGGTCTTGTACCAGGTGGCTGGGCCCTGTTGAGTTAGTCCTGTGGTTTGGCCCCGGCCCCCAAGGACTGCGCGTTTAAAGGACAGCTTCTAGCAATGTGCCGGATCTGTTGCAACGACGACAGATGGGGTCTCCGGTGGAGCTGTAGCGGTCGGTGGTTCTTCCTCTGTACGCTGTAACTTGTCTTGCTCTCATCTACGGGACATCTTCCGGACTGTCAGCAAGCTGGATCAGCGGTTGAGGATTTTGCTGTGAATTTAGTGCGGGTTTTGGCCCTTGTTGCAACTGCAGGCCTTTCATAACTAAGTTCTTACTCATCTGATGCTTCTCAGCACATAAAGAGTAATATCTGTCAGGTTGAGTAGACTGCACGCTGTTCTCAGCCGCAGGCACAGGTACCGGTGTTGGGGTAGCCTGCACCTCACCATGGCACCACCACCGGATGGCGGCTTCAGGGGTTTCCACTGGTCACAACCCCTTTATGGCCATGTCCTTTAAAGTGCTAAAGTCGGCTTCCAGGTTACTTAGAGACCACCAGCGCACGGTTTTATTGTCCTCAGGGGATAATAGTTCCCTGGTGAATTGCTCAATTGAAAGTTTATCATTGTTTGGTACACTGGCAGGGCGGATTGGATTAAGGGCGCGCAGCGCTTCTTCCAGGCGCCAGGCATAGGTTCTGATATCATCCCCCGGCGTCTGGTAGCAATGATGAAAGCGCATCCTTATATCAGCCTCGTTGCACTCTTCAAAAGTAGCTCTTAACTTATCAAATATTACTGCCACTGATCCCCGTTCAGTAGTGGACCAGGATTCACTTTCCTTCTCTGCTGCACCAGTTAACTGTCCGATTACCACAGCAGCGTGCTGCTGACCGGTCAACGCATACATGTCCAGGACGGTAGTGATTTTTCTTATAAAGACCGCTAATGTATCGGGGCGGCCATCATACGGAGGCAACCACTTGGCACCCGGGATGTACGGGAGCGAGATCGGCATGATCGAGGCTACGGCACCTGGTGTGCTGGCGGTGCTACTGGATGCAGCCATGGTCGCTCCGGGGTAATTCTCGGGGTCAGCGAAGGTACAATCATCGTCGCTGGACGAGGCGGACATGTTAGGGCCCCCCTAGTGAATTACAGCCAGTTGTTAAATAGTTAATCTCTTCGGAAGTTTCCGGACTAGGCCGCAGCGCTTCGGATGAACTCGGCAGAGCGAGGGCGGGTTTTGGTTTCGCTCTCTACAAGCCGACACAAGGTCTTTCTTCCCACTCTGTAGCACGGTAATGACAGTTTAGTTCAACAGTCACACAACACAGTTCAAATCATGGCACACAGTACCCGGTAACACCGGGCACGGGATCCTGTTCGTGATGCCAGAAGAAAGTCAGGCCGAGGTACTCAGAGCTCGTGTATGGTGACAGGGGAGACACTATCATGGGTGGCTGCACCCGAGTCCGTGGCCCTGGGGTCGGTGACTTCTTAAAATATAGTTTCTATTAGGATAGTTCGTGACGCCACCTGTAGTACCTGGTGAGGGATCACCAGCGCCACCACAGTCCTCCAGAGGGCATTGGAATTGCGGCAAGGGTGGTATAGCTTCCTACAGGTGAAGCTGGGCCTCCAGGGCAGCGTTGTAGTGGGCAGTTCAGAGTAGGGGTTTGGACCAAGGTAAAGGATAGTGAAGCAGTCTCTACGGAGCACGGGAGCAGGGAGGAATAATGCGCACACACCGATGAGTGTCTCTTTACCTTTTTACTGGTGGAAACTGCAAGTAATACGTCCAGAGCACTGTCGGGTGACCAGAAGCACAGTTGAACTTCCAAAGGGAGTGGGTATAAGGCCTCGTTAAGTTCTCTCTCCAGTTTGTTAAAGCCCTGCTCGTGTAGAACCTGGCTGGCCTCCTCACTTCTCTCTCTCTCCTCCTGCGCAGTCTGCAGGTTACCCTCGATGATCACCGCTGCCCTCTCCTCACTACAGTGTCTGGCTCCCTTAATATTGAGTACGCAGGGGGACCGGGTGACTGAAGTCTCCACGGTGTATCAGGGTTTTCTGCTGGCTTGAAGCACTGCTGCAGGTGCGGACCCCCGAACTCCAGTACTTGATTGGGCGAACCTCCACTGGCTCCTCTACTCCCACAGTCCTCTGTTCTCCTTGCCTTTCGGTCCAAATCCTGGGCCTGGCTGGACGGCAGAAGAGCTACTCCGGGTCACTGGTTCGGGCCTAGCTTGGCACCAAGCACCAGGACGTGTACGCAGCTCTCCTAGCATCTGCATACTCTACCTAACTCCTCCCCCAGCACCAGAATTTATAGGGGATCTCACCTAAGGTCAGCGGGTGGAGCTCCATCTACAGTGCTGGGGTGGAAGGTGTTGTTTGTAAGGCTGCTTTCACATTACGATTTTCGGTCATCTGATTGTATCTGTTTCAAAACGGATACACTCGGATCCGAAATCGGATCCCATGTCCCCCTATGGGATTTGGACCGGATCGGATGTGCCACTATTGGTATTCGATTTTGGCACCATCCGATTTAAATCACGGGCACAAAATTGCAGCCTGTCATGAATTTGTGTCCGTGACTCAAATCGGACAGCATCGGATCACTGCTGATCCGAGTGCCCACAAAATGTGAGCCTATGAACATCGGATCCAATTTCCCTGCCTCTCCCGCTCTCTCCCTGCATCTTCCTTTCCCCAACCTCCCCCCCCCCCCCCCCCCATCTCCTCCATTCTGTCCTTCCACGCTGTTCTATTCTGTCCCCCCGCTCCTCTATCCTGATCTAATCCATATCCTGTCCCCTGTTCTCTTCCCTGTGTGTTTTAAAAAAAAAAACTGCTCCCGGAGGATACGTCATCTTGTTACCGGCTCCCAGGATGAGACACCATCAGGGCAGAAGGGCCTGTGGTGATGTCAGAGAGCTGGTCACATGACACGTCAGCTGACCAGCTCTCTGACATCACCACAGGCCCTTCAGCCCCAATGGTGTCGCATCCTGGGAGGCGGTGACCAGATGATGTATCCTCCGGGAGGAGTTTTGTTTTTGTTTTTTTAACACACAGGGAAGAGAACAGGGGACAGGATAGGAATTAGATCAGGATAGAGGAGCGGGGGGACAGAATAGAATAGCGGGGAAGGACAGAATAGAGGAGATGGGGAAAGGAAGATGCAGGGAGAGACAGGGGACTGCAGGATCCACATGGATCCTGCATAGAATCGGATCCTGATGGCTATTTGCCATGATTGCAGGGATCCGTGTCTGTCCGTGGGACCCTCCTTCAAACCCGGATCCCACGGACAGGCACTAAATCGTAAGGCTGCTTTCACATAAGTGGTACCCCCTGTGGAAATCCAGCTGTGCACTAGGGAAGCTTGTGGCTACCTGTGGGAGCAGGGCGCCACACAAACACTGGTGTATAGGGTCTGACAGTACAGACTCATCATGGGAACTATTGGTTTAATAAGTAAAATTTAGTCCTATGCTGCTAATACTTCTTGGAAATGGCACCAAAGCTATGACAGCCTCTCAAGCTCATGCGCTACTAAAGAATATTGACACCTTTGAGGGAAATTTTATTTGTACTTTAATATGTGTATTCTGAGACCAAAAAAATACAAACATTTTTGGAATCGGGTTTCCTTAAGTTTTTATAGGGTTTTTGTTTCTTTGCTCATTGCTGACTGCAGATTGAGGTATCCGAGTATCCATCAGTGAGCTCTTTCTGACAGGGCATTTGTATGTCTTCTGCTGATCTATGATCATAAATCAGCAGAGAGGAGAACACATCAAGAGAGAGCTTTGATGTGGTCATAGACTGGCTGAAAAGAGTTTACTAACAGGCAGAAAAAAAAAAAAAAGTTAAAAATTCCTCTAAAGAATAGGCTCATTCACAGATTCTTCGTTTTTTTTTTTGTTTTTGTTTTTTTTAACTATAAGACACACCAGACCATAGGACGGCCCCAAGTTTCAGAGGACAAAAACAGGGGACAAAATGTGGTCATGACATACTGATATGGGGTGTGGGGAGGAATTGTCCCCAAATTTTGTAGTAATGTCCCCATCCTGGGCTGCTATCAGCCCCACATCCTGGTATATGATCCTCCACTCTGGTATATGTTTCCTATTTCGTTATATATCCTGGTACAGTTGAAACCAGAGGGTTCCATACACTATATAAAAAGACACATCTGCATGTTTTTTTCACTATCTGACAAGGAATCAGAATAAACCTTTCCCATTTCAGGTTAATAATGATTACCATAATTATTAATATTTCCAAATGTTAAAATAATGCAAACGAAGAGCTGGAAAAGAAAATGGTGCTACATAGGGAGAGAGTGCGCGAGAGAGACAGAGTGCGCGAGCGAGACAGAGTGCGCGCGCGAGACAAAGAGCGCGAGTGAAAGAGAGCACAAGAGAAAGTGTGTGAGAGAGAAAGTCTGAGAGAGAGTGTGTGCGAGAGAGAAAATGTTTTTAGGCATTTTTATTTTCTGCAAAGTCACAAGTTTACACACACTGAGATTACTATGCTTTTAAACAATTTGGGACAGCCCATATGATGAGGTCATGTGTTTGGAAGCTTCTGATAGATTTATTGGCAACATCTGAGATAATTAGAGACACACTGGGGATGTATTTTAATGCTCACCTGAAACACACTGCTTCTTTGTGTAGCATCATGGGAAAATCTAAAGAAATCGGCCATGACATCAGGAAGAGGATTATAGACTTGTACAAATTTGGTTCAATCTTGAGTGCAATTTCCAGATACCTGAAGGTACCTTGTTCATCTGTACAATGAATTATGCACAAGAAAAAACAAGATGGGAATATCCAGCCATAATACCACTCAGGAAGGAGACAGGTTTATTGTCCCAGAGATGAATGTGCTTTGGTCTTACATGTACATATCTACCCAAGAACAAAAGCCAAAGACCTTGTGAAGATGATGGCAGAAGCTGGTAGAAAGATTGTGACATTATCCACAGTGAAACGAGTACTGTATAAACATGGGCTGAAACACCACTCTGCTAGGAAGAAGCCATTGCTCCAAAAGTAACAAAAAAGCCTGAGTAATTTTTGCAAATGCACACAGAAACAAATGCTTACATTTTAGGAGACATGTCCTGTGGTCTGACGAAAAGAAAATTGAACTGTTTTGCCACAATGATCATCATTACATTTGGAGGAGAAAAGGAGACGTTTGGTAGCTTAAGAACACCATCCCAACTGTGCAACATGGGGGTGGCAGCGTCATGTTGTGGGGTTGTTTGGTTGCAGGAGGGACTGGTGCACTTAACAAAATAGATGCCATCACGAGGAAAGAAGATTATGTGGCAATACTGAAGCAACATCTCAGGACATCAGCCAGGGAGTTACAGTTTGGGCAGCAATGGAAATTCCAAATGAACAATGACCCGAAACATACTGCCAAACTGGTTACAAAGTGGCTTAGGGATAACAAAGTCAATGTTTTGGAGTGGCCATCACAAAGCTCTGATCTCAATCCTATTAAAAATCTATGGGCAAAGCTGAAAAGTCTGCGGGCAAGGCAACCTACAAACATGGCTCAGGTCAAGGGCGGATCTACTGTGGTGCAGCTGGTTCAGCTGCACCAGGGCCCCGACCGGGTAGCGGGCCCCTCAAGCACCTGTGGGGGGCCCCCCGTGACCCTGTGTCAGAGGAGGTTAACTGAGGGAAGCTTCTTGCTTCCCCTGGCTGTTCCCGCCCCTCCTCTCCTATGCTGCCCCGGTCCCCAGACCTGCAATGCGCGGCTCGGCACAGGTAGGAGCCGCTCGCAAACCCCCCTTGCTAGCACCCCTCCCCCCTGCTCCTCACTTACAGCTGCTAGCACCCCCCCGCCAGCTACAGCTGCTAGCAAACCCCCTTCCTGCTCCTAACCTACAGCTGCTAGCATCCCCCGCCGCCGCTCCTCGCCTACAGCAGCACCAGGGCCCGCCAGGCTGAAATTCCGCCACTGGCTCAGGTACACCAGTTCTGTCAGGAGTAATGGACAAAATTCCTACAAACTATTGTGAAAAGCTTGTTGATGGATATCCAAAACGTTTTACCTAAGTCATACAGTTTAAGGGTAATGGTACAAAATACTAATGAAATGTATGTAAACTTGTGACTTTGCAGAAAGTAATAAAAATGCTTTAAAACATTCTCTCTATTATTATTCTGGTATTTGGCAAATATAAATTATTATAAATAATTATGGTAATCCTAATCGACCTAAAATGGGATAGGTTTTGATATCATGTCAGATAGTAGGAAAAACATGCACAAGTGTCTTTTTAAATAGTGTATGTAGGTTTCAACTGTGTATGTTCCCCATTCTAATATACAGTTAGGGCCAGAAATATTTGGACAGTGACACAAGTTTTTGATTTTAGCTGTTTACAAAACATGTTCAGAAATACAATTATATATATATATGGGCTGAAAGTGCACACTCCCAGCTGCAATATGAGAGTTTCCACATCCAAACTCGGAGAAAGGGTTTAGGAATTATAGCTCTGTAATGCATAGCCTCCTCTTTTTCAAGGGACCAAAAGTAATTGGACAATGGACTCTAAGGGCTGCAATTAACTCTGAGGCGTCTCCCTCGTTAACCTGTAATCAATGAAGTAGTTAAAAGGTCAGGGGTGGATTCCAGGTGTGTGGTTTTGCATTTGGAAGCTGTTGCTGTGACCAGACAACATGCGGTCAAAGGAACTCTCAATTGAGGTGAAGCAGAACATCCTGAGGCTGAAAAAAAAGAAAAAATCCATCAGAGAGATAGCAGACATGCTTGGAGTAGCAAAATCAACAGTTGGTACATTCTGAGAAAAAAAGAATTGACTGTGAGCTTGGAACTCTAAAAGGCCTGGGCGTCCACGGATGACAACAGTGGTGGATGATCGCCGCATACTTTATTTGGTGAAGAAGAACCCGTTCACAACATCAACTGAAGTCCAGAACACTCTCAGTGAAGTAGGTGTATCTGTCTCTAAGTCAATAGTAAAGAGAAGACTCCATGACAGTAAATACAAAGGGTTCACATCTAGATGCAAACCATTCATCAATCAAAAATAGACAGGCCAGAGTTAAATTTGCTATCCTGAATTTAATAATTTTAACATAAAGTGTGGGTCAATTATTATTCAACCCTAGGTTTAATATTTTGTGGAATAACCCTTGTTTGCAATTACAGCTAATAATCGTCTTTTATAAGACTGATCAGGCCGGACAGTCTCTGGAGTTACCTTGGCCACTCTCCATGCAGATCTTCTCCAAGTTATCTAGGTTCTTTGGTGTCTCATGTGGACTTAATCTTGAGCTCCTTCCACAAGTTTTCAATTGGGTTAAGGTCAGGAGACTGACTAGGCCACTCATCACTTGATTTTTTCCTCTTGAACCAGGCCTTGGTTTTCTTGGCTGTGTGCTTTGCGGTCGTTGTCTTGTTGGAAGATGAAATTATCGACCCATCTTAAGATCCTTGATGGAGGAGCGGAGGTCTTGGCCAAATCTCCAGGTAGCCGTGCTATCCATTTCCCATGGATGCGGACAGATGGCCAGGCCCCTTGGCTGAGAAACAGCCCCACAGCATGATGCTGCCACCACCTGGCTTGACTGTAGGGATGGTATTCTTGGGTCGTATGCAGTGCCATCCAGTCTCAAACGTCACGTGTGTGGTTGGCACAAAGATCTCGATCTTGGTCTCATCAGACATAGAACCTTGAACAGTCTGTTCAGAGTCCTCCAAGTGATCATGACAAACTGTAGACGAGCTTGACATGACGCTTTGAAAGTAAGGGTACCTTACGGGCTCGTCTGGAACGGAGACCATTGCGTGGATACGTTACTTATGGTATTGACTGAAACCAATGTCCACTGCCATGAGATCTTCCCGGAGTCCTTCCTTGTTGTGCTTGGGTTAGCCTTGACTCTTCGACAAGCCTGCCTCGACGGAGGAACTTTCAAGGCTGTCCAGCCGTGGAAGGCTAACAGTAGTTCCATAAGCTTCCACTTCCGGATGATGCTCCCAACAGTGGAGACAGGTAGGCCCAACTCCTTGGAAAGAGTTTTGTACCCTTGCCAGCTTGTGACCCTCCACATTTGTCTCTGATGGCCTTGGAATGCTCCTTTGTCTTTCCCATGTTGACCATGTATGAGTGTAGTTCACAAGTTTGGGGAGGTCTTAAATAGTCAGAAAAGGCTGGCAAGAGATAATTAATCCACACATGTGAAGCTCATTGTTCTTTGTGCCTGAACTACTTCTTAATACTTTAGGGGACAAACAGAATGCGGCTGGTTTGAGGGTTGAATAATAAATGACCCTCTGATATAACTTTTAACGCTTTAAAAAAAAAAAAAAAACAATTAATCTTATGGCTGCAGTGCATTTCCCACTTCCAGGCTTATCTACAGTCCAAATGTCACAATGCTCAAGTTATTCCGCATGTGTCAACCAGCTAAATCTGCAGGGGGTTGAAGACTACTTGTAGGCACTGTAGTACATCTATGCCATAAGCAGTGAAACTTTCACACCCTCCTATAACTATACTGCAGAGAGCCACGTTCATGATGATCTCTTTCTCTTTGGATTGGAGTCCCGAATTCTGGACTGCACAGAGAGAGTGACTGTGTTCCCAGGCCATGGTTTAAGGGTACGTCACACCTGGCGATGTCGACGTGATTTTATAGGTACGTTGCAGCGTGGTCCTCACACCGACATCGCCAATGCGTCGCCCAATGTGACTAGGGCAGGGAGACCACTCTGGGGCAATGTGTTACACATCGCCCCGTATAAACGCCAACCAGCGATCTCACAGGCGATGGGAGCCATAGGCTCCCATGTTACGCATCGCCGCTGGGGTTTTAGACCCAGTGCGTCGCCGGAGGTGTCACTGCATGTAAACATGCGATGGCACGCTGCGGGCGCCAAAAACGTCGCGCTCCGCCCATCGCCGGCCGACATCTCCGGCGACGTCACCTGGTGTGACGTGGCCCTTACATCCCGCATTAGGTCCACCACAGACAGATAGAAAATTTGAATATCAGCTATGATAACTTCTTTTCTACTTTAAAAGGTTAGCCAAGCCAAATCATTACTCTATTAATCTAACCGGTGACCAGAACAATGCCAAAAATATAAATGCCCACACGGTTAGAGTTAGTTGATACAGGTTAGGTGGTTAGGATTGCCTGTGGGAATTTTTCCTTGTGGGCATTTTTCAGGAACCATTAATTTATAGATAAATAGTAAAATATCAGGTCCATGAACAATCCCGAGAGGAGATATTGCAATTCTATATCCTTGGAAGTACATGGAGTATAAACTGCAATACATTGCAGGCTGAGGGAATAAGAACAATTATGAATACATTTGTATATTTTTTAGTTCACAAGGTTAGCTTGGTCCCCTGAAAAATGCCCACAGGCATCCCTAACTGCTAACCCTAACCCTAAACCCAACACTAACCCAACCTGTGGGCACTTTTCTTTTGGGCATTTTTCTGGTCACCAAAAATTAATAACAATGACATTTCTAAATATTGTTTGTTCTCGTCTTAAACGATTCATCTGAATGACTAAATGGGTAAAATAATGCATATTTAGTTACATATCAAATCTAATACTTAAATGTAGATCGAGCTTAAGCAAGAGGTCATAGGATGTTGTATATTCAGTGCCTTGAAAAACTATTCATACAAACTTATTTGTATTTTATGCGAGTTATTAACACAAAGTAACAAGTATGTGTGAAGTTTAAAGGAAACTATACACTACCGTTCAAAAGTTTGGAGTCACCCAAACAATTTGTGTTTTCCATGAAAACTCAGTTTTATTTATCAAATGAGTTTCAAAATGAATAGAAAATATAGTCCAGACATCGACAAGATTACAAATAATTATTTTTATTTGAAATAATAATTTTCTCCTCTAAAAACTTTGCTTTTGTCAAAGAATGCTCCCTTTGCAACAATTACAGCATTGCAGACCTTTGGCAGGCACTATATAATGAAGCTGCCAGATGAAGAGCTGTATGGTGTCGATTTCTCAAACTAGAGACTCTAATGTACTTGTCTTGTTGCTCAGTTGTGCAGCAGGGCCTCCCACTTCTCTTTCACTCTGGTTAGAGCTGTTTGTTCTGTCCTCTGAAGGGAGCTAGTACACACGGTTGTAGGAAATCTTTCAGTTTCTTGGCAATATCCCGCCTTGATTTCTAAGAATAAGAATAGACTGTCGAGTTTCACATGAAAGCTCTCTTTTTCAGGACATTTTGAGAGTTTCATAGAACAAACAAATGTAATGCTCAGATTCTCAACTAGCTCAAAGGAAGGTGAATTTTATAGCTTCTCTAATCAGCCAAACCGTTTTCAGCTGTGCTAACATACTTGTAAAGGGTTTTCTAGGGTTTTCTAAACATCCATTAGCCTTTTACACAGTTAGCAAACACGATGTACCATTAAAACACTGGAGTGGTGGATGTTGGAAATGGGCCTCTATACACCCATGTACTTTAGATATTGCATTAAAAAACAGACGTTTGCAGTAGAATAGTCATTTATTACATTAACAATGTATAGAGTGTATTTCTGATTTATTTAATGTTAGCTTCATTGAAAAAAAATGTGCTTTTCTTTCAAAATTAGGAAATTTCTAAAATGACCCCAAACTTTTGGACAGTAGTGTACATGGTTTTCTAACCATTTTAAAAATAAAATCTGAAAATTGTAACATGTAGTTCAACCCCGGGTCAGTACTTTGTAGAATCACCCACCCTCTATGTCTTTTGAGGGATGTATCCCAGCTTCATACATCTAAAGGTTGACTGTTTTGCTCTTCTTCTTTGCACACGAGCTCTCGGTCAGTGAGAATGGATAGAAATGTCTAATCAGCAATTTTCAAGTAAAATTTCCATGGGATTGCGCTCTGGACTGTGACTAGGCAATTCACCACAGGAATATGCTTTGATATAAACCCTCCATTGTAGCTCTGTATATTTAGGGTTATTATCCATCTGGAAGGTGAACCTATGCCCCAATCTGAAAGGGAACCAACCACCAGGATTTAACCACCAGTAAATCAGCGCAGCAGGTGATTGATGTGTGCAGTCATAACATCACTATGTAGGTTTTTTTTATTCATTCCCTGGGGACTTGTCTTTCTGCTATAAGTCAAACCACACACACCCCCCTCTCATCAGACTCATCTGGGATTGGGGGGGGGGGTTGAGTTACAGTAGAAAGACAAGCCCACATGGGAGGAGTAAAAAAATAAACAAATAGTGGTGTCATGCTGCACAGGTCAATCACCTGTTGCACTGATTTACAGGTGGTTAAATACTGGTGGTTGGTTCCCTTTAAGTCTTTTGTAGCCTGGAATCAGCTGCTGCAGGACCCCCGCTCGAGGCGGTGAAAGCACTGTAAATATGGACAGGTATGGTCCTAGCTGCTGGAAATAAAATGAAGGATGTCAGAGGTAGAAATGATAGCTTGTCCATATTTCCTGTGTCTTCAGGGTGATGGTACAGTGTTAGTTTTCCGCTACACATAGCATTTTGCATTTAGCCCCAAAAGTTCTCCTTTGGTCTCCTCTGACCAGAGCACCTTATTCTACATGTATGCAGTGTTCGCTACATGGCTTTTTACAAACTACTAATGGGACTTCTCATGACCTGCTTTCAATTATGTCTTTCTTCTTGCTCCTCTTCCATAAAGGGCAGATTTGCAGAGTATGCGACTAATAGTTGTCCTGAGGACAGATTCTCCCCCTTGACTGTGGATCTCTGAGGCTCCTTTAGTGACCATGGGCTTCTTGGCTGCTTCTCCTTTTTGGGATGTCAGCTTTGGGGGGAAACCATGTCTTGTACATTTGCAGATTGCTCATGAGTCATGTACTCAGATTATTCAGAGTTTGGGCTATCTTATATATATTTATTTATAACCTAACCCTGCTTTACTCTTATCCACAAATTTTATCCCTGGGCTTTCTGGTGTGTTCCTTGGTTTTAACGATTCCATTTGATCCCCATTGTTCTCAAACAAACCTCTGAGGCCTTCACAGAACAACTGTAGTTATATAGAGAATAAATGACACACAGGTGGACTCAATATACTAATGAAGTGACTTCTGGAGGCAATTGGTCACTCAGGATTTTATTTAGGGGTATCAGACTATAGGGGCCTGAATACAAATGCATGTCACAATTTCCAGATTTATATTCTTTAACATAATTTAAAATCTATGGAACATTTCCTTTACATTTCACCAATACTTGCTACTTAGTGTTGATATATCACATAAAATCCCAAAAAAACAGTAAGGCCACGTGCACAAGCTAATTATTTCTTCAGTATTTTACCTTACTATTTGTAAACCAAAACCAGTAGTGGGGAAATACAGAAGTGGTTGACTTGTCTGTTATACTTTTTCTCCGATTGTTCTACTCCTGGTTTTGGCTACAAATACGGAGGTAAAAAACTCACCAAATACTCAAAATGTAAATGTGGCCCTAAGTTTGTGAGCGTAATGTGAAAAAAATGTGGAAATGTTTTTTTCAAGGCACTGTACTTATAAGGATAGCATACTAAAGTCTTCCTATTACATGTACGTTGCTCAAGGGGACACTTTTGTGTATATCATTATGACCCTTCTTCCCTGTTCCCCCAGTTTCCTTCTGCTATGGAGCGCAGTTCTCATTATGTACCCCACAAGTCTTGCAGTCATTGCACTGACGTTCTCAAACTACGTCCTGCAGCCTGTATTTCCAGACTGTATACCTCCATATGATGCCACCAGGACGCTTTCTCTTGGTCTGTTTGTGTGAGTACGATATTTATGACAAACTTTGATATTTTTTTCTTTTACTTTTTTTTTTGCATATTGTTTGTTAATTAAAAGATGTAACTTTGGTTTAAGACAAGGTGGGAACTCCAGGCCTCAAGGGTCGCCAACAGGTCATATTTTCAGGATTTCCTTAGCATTGCACAGGTGAGAATATAATCACCTGAACTGGTGATGATTCCAACCCCTGTGTAATACTAAGGCTGTCTTTACACCACAGTTTGTTTGTCAGGGTGGATCCTTTTTTTTGCAGGATCATCCCGACAGGACTGGACAAAACCTGATGGCAAATAAGCACCCTGATCCTGTTTTTGGCAGGATTCGTTTCTTTCATTTCTCCAGTTGAAAAGCATTGTGAATTACTTCTCCATAGGCTATAATGGGTGGAGCCGCTGTCCATGGTGCTGAAGGAGCATACTGAGAATGCTCAGTGCTAAAAAACCGGATCAGGAAAACGAAATCAGGTTTTCTGGACTGGATCCAGCACCAAAGACTCCCATTATATGGAAACTGGATTGCGCCGGATCTGGTTCTGTCTGGTTTACTCTGATTTTAGCACCGGAGACAAAAAATGCTGAGGCTCCGATTTTGGGGACGTGAAAAACCTGACAAAACCTGATCAGGCACAGAATACACAAAAACTGATGGCCAAATAGGACCAATCCGGTACTATAGGGATACATGAGAGGCAAAACCGGATCAGGTTCTGTCTGATGCACAAAACCTTGGTGTGAAGCCAAGTTCAAACCGGATCAGGTTCTGTCCGATGCACAAAACCTTGGTGTGAAGCCAGCCTAAAGGCCGGGTTACATGTAGCATATTCCAGCGATCTTGACCAACGATCGGGAGCGCTGGAACATCGCTATGTGATTGCTATGAGATGCCACAAAGGCATACTTACCAGCGATTACCCAGCGATGCACTGCCACCCAACGGTCGCTTGGATCGTTCAAGGTCTGGGCGCAGACTCGGGATCGCTGGTCGTTGCCCTGTCACACATGCCGATGCATGTGTGACAGCGGCAAACCAGCGACCGAAAAGTGGTCCTGGCCATTCCGCAGTGATTCCATCGCTTGTCGCTGTGGCATGTCACACTCAGCGACATCGCTGCAACGTAACAAAACCTGTGACGTTGCAGTGATATCGTTAGCGATATTGCCACATGTAATGGGGCCTTAAGGCTGGCTGCACCGGACAGCCTGACAGCTCCAGAGAAAACAGAACTGGAGGGTTAATATGCCCTCGATTCTGTTTTCTGCCGCAATCATCAGTGCGCGCTGATGCGTTGTCCAGGTTCTGAAATTTCAAAATCACGGCTAGCGGTGAACTAGCAGCAGTTCTGAATTTCAGCACGGAGCTCTCCAGGTGCTAACTTCAGCACCCGGCGTCCGGCAGCCGGATCCAATTTTCTGTTGGATCCGGCGCCCATAGACTCCCATGTTAGGCGGCGTCGGATCACACTGGATCCGGGAAGGTCCAATTTTGTCGATTTTTGCCCCGGACGCAAAAACACTGCAAGCTGCGATTGTGTCGAAGGACATAAATCAAATGCAGCCTGATGCTGCCGGACAGGGACAAAACCGGATGGCAAATAACTTTTCACATCAGCAATTTTCGCTGATGTGCGGCAGATCTGGCAGGTAGCGCCGCATCTGCTGAATCTGCAGCCTAATGGCCGACTTGCGGCCCGGATCCGGCAAGCCCCATGCATTGACTATGGGACTTGCAGACCGGTGCGGCAAATACGGTTACACCGGATTGGCCAGGTCTGGCACTTGGAGCCACGAAAAAAAAGCTGCAAGCAGCTTTTGTTTTTGTGCCCGCAAGTGCCGGATCTGCTGCATCCGGCATAACCGCACTTGCCGCACCGGACCGCAAGCCCCATAGACAATGCATGGGGCTTGACGGATCTGGGCCACAAGTGGGCCATTAGGCGACAGATCCGGCAGATGCGGGGGTACCTGCCGGATCTGCCACACATCACAGAAAACCGCTGATATTAAAAGAGCCAATTATACACCACCAACTTCTGACCTACAACTCATGACACCAACAAAACCACAACAGATGTGGTAAAATCCTCCTCCCCGTTACTAGTTAATATCTTAAATCCTCATCTCATGGTTAGAGTTGACAGTGGTCATGGTAGGTGTTGACAAAATTTAAATTTTTTTATTTTTTGAAATCACATCAGAAAGCCATATGGTTTTTCAACACCTATTTTTGCGCTGTGTGAACGTAGCCTTATGCATTTTAAAAGCGGCTTTTTACAGCAGCAGCAAAAGCTCTGGGATTTCAGAAATCTCCTGCACCCATTTTTCCATGTGTATTACACATATCTACCCCTAGATGGCAGCCCGATATAAGAAATCAATCTGTTGTAGACTATTATTTACAACAAAGATTTATCCAATTATGTATGTAACATATTTGACTCTGTTTTATTTTTTTATTTCACCTTCAGCCATTACCTATTTTCACTGGGGAAAGGTACGAGCACTCACATATGCCTCCCACATGTACCATGCCAGCCATTAACATGAATAGGCCATTCATTTCATTCAAGCACCTGTTGGGTCCCCCAAGGGTCTACTAATTAAAAAGATAATGTAATTTCTTAGAGAAAATGATGGGAGTGATGGTGTTCACGGTCCGCGCTGCTTCTGGGTTCAAATAACTCACCAAAGAGCCCAACAACTTTTCATCCTCTTTATTCTTTCTTCTCCTACGCATTTCAACGCCACACCCGGCGCCTTCCTCAGGGATATTCTGGCGCCGGGTGTGGCGTTGAAATGCGTAGGAGAAGAAAGAATAAAGAGGATGAAAAGTTGTTGGGCTCTTTGGTGAGTTATTTGAACCCAGAAGCAGCGCGGACCGTGACACACCATCACTCCCATCATTTTCTCTTGGAACATACCACTATCCAGTGGTAGGTGGAGGTCCTGCAGCAGCTTGGAACATTGATTCCTAAACGCCTTCAAACCAGTTGTGGGGACCACAACTGGACCAGGTGAGCGGCCACACAGCACCACCGTTTGCACACCAGTGTCACTAGTGATAGGGCACTATTGCGCCTCTTGTCCCCCCCCTTTTTATATTTTGCAATGTAATTTCTTGACAGGTGCGGTTTTTCTTTATGATTATAAAATTATTTGTGGTTTTACCACTATGAAGCTGAAAAAAAAAAAAATAGATTATATACAGTCATCTGAAAAAGTTTGGGCACCCCTCTTAATCTTACTCTTTTTTTTTTTTGTTTGTTTAAAATTGTTTTGTTGCAACAGCTATTTCAGTGTGATATATGTAATAACTGATGGACACAGTAATATTTCAGGATTGAAATGAGGTTTATTGTACTAACCAAAAATGTGAAATATGCATGATTTCAAAATTCGACAGGTGCAAAAGTTTGGGCACCTCAACAGAAAAGTGACATTAATATTTAGTAGATCCACCTTTTGCAAAAATAACAGCCTCTAGTCGCTTCCTGTAGCTGTTAATGAGTTCCTGGATGAAGGGATTTTTGACCATTCCTCTTTACAAAACAATTCCAGTTCAGTTAAGTTTGATGGTCGCCGAGCATGGACAGCCCGCTTCAAAACATCCCACAGATGTTCAATGATATTCACGTCTGGGGACTGGGATGGCCATTCCAGAACATTGTAATTGTTCCTCTGCATGAATGCCTGAGTAGATTTGGAGTGGTGTTTTGGATCATTGTCTTGCTGAAAGATCCATCCCCGGAGTAACTTCAACTTTGACACTGATTCTTGAACATTATTCTCAAGAATCTGCTGATACTGAGTGGAATCCATGCGACCCTCAACTTTAATAAGATTCCCGGTGCCGTCATTGGCCACACAGCCCCAAAGCATGATGGACCCTCCCCCAAATTTGACAGTGGGTAGCAAGTATTTTTCTTGGAATGCTGTGTTTTTGTGGCGCCATGCACAATGCCTTGTTGTATGACCAAACAACTCAATCTTTGTTTCATCAGTCCACAGGACCTTCTTCCAAAATGAAACTGGCTTGTCCAAATGTGCTTTTCCATACCTCAGGCGACTCCGTTTGTGGCGTGCATGCAGAAACGGCTTCCTTCGCATCACTCTCCCATACAGCTTCTTCTCCTTGTGCAGTGTGCGCTGTATTGTTGACCGATGCACAGTGACACCATCTGCAGCAAGATGATGCTGCAGATCTTTGGAGGTGGTCTGTGGATTGTTCTTGACTGTTCTCACCATTCTTCTCTGCCTTTCTGATATTTTTGTTGGCCTGCCACTTCTGGCCTTTACAAGAACTGTCCCTGTGGTCTTCCATTTCCTTACTATGTTCCTCACAGTGGAAACTGACAGGTTAAATCTCTGAGACAACTTTTTGCATCCTTCCCCTGAACAGCTATGTTGAACAATCTTTTTTTTTCAGATCATTTGAGAGCTGTTTTAAGGAGCCCATGATGCCACTCCTCAGAGAAGATGCAACCAGGAGAACAACTTGCAAGTGGACACCTGAAATAGCTTTTCTCATGATTGGATACACCGGGCTATGATGTTCAAAGCTCAATGAGGTTACCAAACCAATTTAGTGCTTCAGTAAGTCAGTAAAAAGTAGTTAGGAGTATTGAAATCATGAAAAAACAGAAGAGTGCCTATACTTTGGCACCTGTCAAATTTTGAAATAATGCATATTTCACATTTTTGGTTAGTACAATAAACCTCATTTCAAACCTGAAATATTACTGTGTCCATCAGTTATTACATATATCACACTGAAATAGCTGTTGCAACAAAACAACTTTAAACAAAAAAAAAAAATTAGTAAGATTAAGAAGGGTGCCCAAACTTTTTCATATGACTGTATACACACACAGTACAGACCAAAGGTTTGGACACACCTTCTCATTCAAAGGGTTTTCTGTATTTTCATGACTATGAAAATTGTAGATTCACACTTAAGGCATCAAAACTATGAATTAACACGTGGAATTATATACTTAAAAAAAGTGTGAAACAACTGAAAATATGTCTTATATTCTAGGTTCTTCAAAGTAGCCACCTTTTGCTTCGATTACTGCTTTGCACACTCTTGGCATTCTCTTGATGAGCTTCAAAAGGTAGTCACCAGAAATGGTCTTCCAACAGTCTTTAAGGAGTTCCCAGAGATGCTTAGCACTTGTTGGCCCTTTTGCCTTCATTCTGCGGTCCAGCTCACCCCAAACCATCTCGATTGGGTTCAGGTCTGGTGACTGTGGAGGCCAGGTCATCTGGCGTAGCACCCCATCACTCTCTTTCTTGGTCAAATAGCCCTTACACAGCCTGGAGGTGTGTTTGGGGTCATTGTCCTGTTGAAAAATAAATGATGGTCCAACTAAACACAATCCGGATGGAATAGCATGCCGCTGCAAGATGCTGTGGTAGCTATGCTGGTTTAGTATGCCTTCAATTTTGAATAAATCCCCAACAATGTAACCAGCAAAGCAACCCCCACACCATCACACCTCCTCCTCCATGCTTCACGGTGGGAACCAGACATGTAGAGGAACCCATCCGTTCACCTTTTCTGCGTCGCACAAAGACACAGTGGTTGGAACCAAAGGTCTCAAATTTGGACTCATCAGACCAAAGCACAGATCTCCACTGGTCTAATGTCCATTCGTTGTGTTCTTTAGCTCAAACAAGTCTCTTCTGCTTGTTGCCTGTCCTTAGCAGTGGTTTCCTAGCAGCTATTTTACCATTAAGGCCTGCTGCACAAAGTCTCCTCTTAACAGTTGTTGTAGAGATGTGTCTGCTGCTTGACCTCTGTGTGGCATTGACCTGATCTCTAATCTGAGCTGCTGTTAACCTGCGATTTCTGAGGCTGGTGACTCGGATGACCTTATCCTCCGCAGCAGAGGTGACTCTTGGTCTTCCTTTCCTGGGGCGGTCCTCATGTGAGCCAGTTTCTTTGTAGCGCTTGATGGTTTTTGCAACTGCACTTGAGTACACTTTCAAAGATTTCCCAATTTTTCGGACTGACTGACCTTCATTTCTTAAAGTAATGATGGCCACTCGTTTTTCTTTACTTAGAATTTGTATTATGGCAAGAAAAATGCAGCTAACAGTTTATTTAGTAGGACGATCAGCTGTGTATCCACCAGACTTCTGCACAACACAACTGATGGTCCCAACCCCATTTATAAGGCAAGAAATCCCACTTATTAAACCTGACAGGGCACACCTGTGAAGTGAAAACCATTTCCGGTGACTACCTCTTGAAGCTCATCAAGAGAATGACAAGAGTGTGCAAAGCAGTAATCAAAGCAAAAGGTGGCTACTGTGAAGAACCTAAAATATAAGACATTTTCAGTTGTTTCACACTTTTTTGTTAAGTATATAATTCCACATGTGTTAATGCATAGTTTTGATGCCTTCAGTGTGAATCTACAATTTTCATAGTCATGAACATACAGAAAACTCTTTGGGCCACTTTACACACACCAACTTATCTGTCCAACTTTGAACAACTCACTGGTTGCAGTGAAATCATGGACACATTGCTCCATTTTGTGGCTGTGTACAAATGGAACAATGTATCCATGATTTCACTGCAACCAGTAAGTTGTTCAGACGTTGGACAGATAAGTTGGTGTGTGTAAAGTGGCCATTTGAATGAGGTGGGTGTCCAAACTTTTGTTCTGTACTGTGTATATATATATATATTAGTTGAAAAGAGATAATGCATCTGACGTTTTTGCTTTAAATGCAGAGGTGGAAATTGAACACGTCCGTGTTATATACACACATATCTGGCCTAAATAGTATTTTTTCGTTGCAGTACTGCTTACGTGGGTGAACAGCAGAAGTGTCCGGTGGGCAACACGGATCCAGGACATATTCACTGCCGGGAAGCTTCTAGCATTGGGCCTTATTATAGTCGTCGGGTTTATGCAAATATTTAAAGGTAGAATATTTAGTAATTTCTGTCATTTATAGTTTGGCTTTCTTTATAGATTAATATCCTTTACAATACTTTCCCTTAGAGTGCCTAAATAGTACAATCAATAAGTGTTGGAAGAACATTAGTACAGTTTTCTCAAGCTTTCAACACCAAAAATGGAAAAGAAAGTCTGGATGTCCACAATGGCCAGGGGCGTCCCCTTTTGTGATGACAGATGATACAACCTTTGGGTGCTTCTCCTGGGCAGTTACAGCTAGCATTGAGTCTTATGCACAAGACTGTATCTTGGATCCATTTATTACATATTTGCAATATGATGCCTATATCTAATGAATATGCCATATCCATTGTTTCCTTATGACTTCTGTGAGATTATGAAAGGTATGTACCGTCACTAGGATATCTGCCAAGTATGAAAAATTTATTGGGACCAAAATAGGGAAGGGGTTTATGTAAGGCCCCCTTCACACTGCGGTTTTGAGGATCTGTGGCTATCCGCTTTAAAAACTGATAGCCATGGACCCGTTTTGCCTCCCATGTATCCCTATGGGCACGGACTGGTCCTTAATAGCCATCCGTATGTGTAATACTTGTGAGGAATGCACAACATGGGGATCTATGGAAACGGATCAGTGAAAAAAATGGATCTGTAAAATGCTCAGGAGCAAGGTACCTCTCTCTCTATCTTCTTCCATCCCCCCCTGCTCCAGAAATGCAATGCATGCAAATGGACTCCCCCCCCCTCCCCCTCCCCCAATCTCTGGTAACTGACAGATCCGTGCCTGTCAGTGTTGTCCTTCAAATCAAAGGATCCACACAGACAGCGAAAAAACGCAGTTTGAAGGGGGCCTAAGCTGTAACTAAATGTTTGTGCTCTAAGGCTATGTGCCCACCTAGCATTATTTTTTCAAAAATCTTTATTAACTTCACACACAACAAATTTGCATATCTCCATAGTAGTATACATTACTATGTAATAAGGGTAAGTTTATACATCATATAGTAACAGTCTCCAAGTTCAAGTTACAAAAATAAGAAGGAATGCTCTCATATTAAAGGTATATCAAAAGTAAAGCTCGCCTCTTGTACAACTTGGCGAAGCGAAAAGTATTAAAACACACAAGGTATTCATATAAGTAACGAAGCCATATAAGATTGAAGATAACACCATTATATAATCAAATTTTGGTAGGTATAGTGAAAGTGGGGTAAAGTAAGAGCAAGTAAGAAAAAGATGTAAGGAGGGGGGAAAACAGCGGGGTAGGTATTGGGGAGAAACTCCCGGATCCCATCTACTCCAGGATCCTCGCAAACCCAGGGGACTCTCGGAATAATAGCCAGCTTTGCCATGTCTGAAAGTATCTGTCGACCTGAGGGTGAGAGTGGGCAGATAGTTTCTCCATTCTACATATGTAGTCCATCTCTTCAACCCAATTCGAGATGGAAGGGCTGAGAGGCATACGCCACCTTCGTGGTATGATAGATCTGGCAGCCGTGAGACAATGCCGCAGTAGGCCTGATTTGAGTTTTTTGAAAGAGCCCGGGATCATGGACAATAACCCTATCTGTGGGAGGCATGGCATGTCTTCTCCCGTGATGAGGTTATAGAGATCGAACACCTTTTGCCACAGAGCCAGTATAGATGGGCAGTACCACCAGATGTGAAGGGTCGAACCCACCTCAGCCCCACATCTCCAGCATAGATCAGACCTGTCAGGAAACACTTTCTTAATTTCCCGGGGGCACCTGTACCATCTAGTTAACAGTTTAAAGTTCGTCTCCTGAGCTTTGCAAGCCAAGGAGAGTTTATGCGTACAGAAAAAAGATTTACTCCAGTCCAGTTCCTCCATCTCACTCCCCAGCTCCCGTTCCCATTCCAAGATATACCACAGTGATCTCCTTGTCTCGGCGGTCGCGAGGTATGCATAAACCTTGGAGATCATATGAGGGGGAGCTGAGTCTGAGAGAAGCAAAGATTCGTAGGGGGAGCAAGTTTTAACTAGGGCAGACGGACCCCCAAGGGCAGAGACAAAGGACCTGACCTGAAAGTATTCGAACCAGTGTACAGGCCTGTTGGAGTCTGGCGAGACAAAGGAAGCCATAGGGGGCATAGCTCCAGTACCCAATAAAGTCTGGGAAAGGCGAGGTCTATCTGATGCATTCCAGACAAAAAATTGGGGCACCTGTAACCCTGGTGGAAAGTCTGGGTTGTCGAATATTGGCGTCATGGGTCCCCGTAAAGGTGAAATAGAGAACTGTCGATTAAGCGTGTCCCAAGTACCCAGCAGGTCCCGGGTCACATGGGAGAGTAAGAGGGACAGGGGGCGGACAGAATGTTTTATCCATGGTAGTGAAGTGAGGGACCACTCCATTATGTCACCCTCCAGTCGGACCCATTGTTTAGTCTCTTGCCCGTGAAACCAATCCGACATTCTCGTGAGGAGAGCCGCAGCGTGATAGAGGCGGAAGTCAGGGAGTCCCGCGCCCCCCTCCCTCTTGGGTCTGGTCAGGATTTTGTATGATAGTCTCGGTTTACTACGTTTCCAAATGAATTTTGAACATGTCCGGCGTAGTTGCAGAAAAAAGGATTGGGGAAGGGCTATTGGTAGCGCCTGAAATAGGTATAGGAGTTTGGGGAGAACGTCCATTTTCAAAACGTTAATACGCCCAAACCACGATAGAGAGCGACATTCGAAGGAGTTCAGGTCGGCGATGATCTTAAGTAGTAAAGGTCGGTAGTTCAAATCAAACAAGAGAGGAGTATCTCCCGTAAGATGTGTACCCAGATACGATAGAGAGGGGGCGCACCATCTGAAAGGAAAGTTGTCCTTTAGATGTTGAACTTTGATCTGTGACAAATTGACATTCAGCAGCTCAGATTTTGTAAGATTGACTCGGAAATTGCTAAGCCTGCCGTACACCTCAAATTCCCTAAGTACATTAGGGATCGATATCTCAGGGTCCGTAACGTACAACAAAAGGTCATCCGCGTACAAAGCAAGCTTATATGTGTGACCTCGTACCTCTATTCCATGAATATTCGGGTTACGACGTAGTGCGTTTGCCAGGTGCTCCATTACCAGGGCGTACAGGAGGGGGGAGAGGGGACAACCTTGTCTTGTACCGTTCCTGATACGAAAGGGTTCTGACAATACCCCATTGCATCTGACTTTAGCAGTAGGATCTGAGTACAATGACATAACTTTACTCCGGAATGTAGGTCCCAGTCCTACCCCCTCTAGAGTCTTCTCAAGAAACTTCCAATCCACTCTGTCGAAAGCTTTTTCCGCGTCGACTGATAGAATACATGAAGGCTGCTTAGAGTTTTTGACATGGGAGATCAGAAGCAAGGACTTGATGGTGTTATCTCTGGCTTCTCTACCCGGGACGAATCCCACCTGATCATCATCTATCAGTCGAGGCAGAAACGGGCCAATTCTATTAGCTAACGCCTTGGCAAAAAATTTCACATCCACGTTGATTAGTGAAATAGGTCGGTAGCTAGCACATGCCTCCGGATTTTTGCCAGATTTCGGAATAACAGTGATTGTGGCCTCTAAAGCTTGTCTAGGGAACGGATTGGCAAGTGAGATTGCATTAAAAACCTTGGTCAAGAAGGGTATTAAAGGAGCCATGAATTTCCGGTAGAATTTGGCCGTAAAGCCGTCCGGACCTGGGCTGCGATTTGATGGGGTAGTTTCAATTATGTGGGAAATCTCCGTTTCGGTGAAAGGTGTGTCTAGATCCCCGGCTATCTCCCCCTGCAGCCTCGGCAGAGCATTGTCAGTCACATAGTCTTCCAGCGAAACACCTGGTTCTTCCACAGAAGCAGGTGTTTTCGTGCCATGAATGTTGTAGAGGTCGTGGTAATACTGACGGAATGTGTCAGCAATCTTGTTGGGATGACATATTGTTTTATTTTGGGATCGTATTGATGGGATGAAAGAGCTTGTCGTTTTGGGTCTTAAATATCTGGCTAATGGACCGCCACATTTGTCTGCAAACTCGTAATAATAATGGTGCGCCCGCTCCCTGTGCCTCAGGTAAGCTCGGTCTAAACAGCTCCGAAGGTCCGCCTTGATTTTATTTAATTGGAGAAGTGTGTCCTGTGTGGGGGAGGCCTTGTGGGTCTGTTCCAAATGGTGGATTTGAGAGATTAGATTCTCAATATTGCTGGATCTGAGTTTTTTCAATCTAGAACCCTCCCGGATCAGAACCCCTCTTAGTACACATTTAAGTGCTTCCCATTGGAAGGGGAGAGGCGTGGAGTCCCCAACGTGATTGTTTAAAAACTCAGAGATCATGGACGTGATTGATTTAAAGGTCTCTTCGTCTGTAAGGAGGTCAGGGTTCAGAGTCCACTGCCATGGGCGGGAAGGAAAGTCAGGTAGGTTAAGCGTTAAGAAAATTGGAGCGTGGTCAGACCACACCATCGGTCCAATTGAAGCAGATGGGTCAAAAGATAGCAGTCTGTGGCTCACAAGCAGGTAGTCTATCCGACTGTATGTTGAATGGATTTGAGAGTAATATGTGTAGTCTTTTTCGCCTGGATGTAGTAGTCTCCAACAGTCAACCAGTTTAAGACCGTGCATGACACTCTGAATTGCACGAATTTGTGCAGTAGAAATTACAGATTTGCCAGAAGAGGAGTCTAGATTTTTATCCATGGTTAAGTTAAGGTCTCCACCAGCAATTATGGAGCCCTGGGCAGTTTTCTCTACCTTCTTCAGGTATCTAGCACAAGTCTCAGCCTGTCCTCTGTTGGGCAAGTACAAATTTGCAATAGTGTAGATGTGATCAAAAAATCTTAAGAGTCAGCGTTTGGAATCTACCCTTAGTGTCCGTCTCTTCACCTAGGACCGTGTGTACTAGGGATTTGTGGATGGCTATGCTTACACCCTTAGAACGTGCTTCAGGGTTTGGGGAGTGGTACCACGAGGTATAGTATCGACTCCTCACCTCCGGGAAGCTCCCAGTTTTAAAGTGGGTCTCTTGTAGTAACAGAAGATGCACCCCCATTTTGTGGAACCTGTGGAGGAGCTGCGTCCTCTTTTGTGGGACATTAAATCCCCTGACGTTTAGCGAGGCTATTTTAAAGGGCGGCATGTCTCACAGCCACAGAGAGAGCGTGTGAGCCCCTGAAGGATCGCAGGTCACACCGGAGCAGAGAGACCGTTAGCGATTGTTAATGAGGGGCGGGAAAACAAGGGTGTTGGAGGGGGTTAGGGGTAGAGAAAAGGAAAGAGATAGAGAAAAGTAAGAAGAAAAAAGAAAAAGAAAAGGCCCTCTGATAGGAGGAGGGCTAGGTCCACGAACCTAGGTCGAGGACAAGTAAGACTCCGAAAGTCCGTTAATCAGGGCTATCGAGTCGACCTGCAGTGCAGGTGTTCTACTGGGAGAGTTGACCGAACGAGCACGGGATAAACGGTATCCCGGGTCAACCCAATCCCGACACAGTATAACATTGTAAACATAAGAAATAATATTTAACCGAGCAAACAACCTCAGATCAATAGTGTTGGAGAAAGTGCGATAAGGTGGGGTAGACTGAGTAATGAGCAAAGCCTTGCATATGCAGTACCAACAGTGCGTACTTGTTCTCAAGGGGTAGTGCAAGGAGTGATAACATATAAACATTGAAACACATTTTTCGGGTAACCCAAAATATGTCGCAAAATTGGGTATAACAACAGGCATTCATATCAGTTCAGTCAGGGTGAGAAGACTGACTTAAGCTAAAGCGCTTATTCCGGGGTATGCCCATCACCTGAAAATAGAATATCTCAGGAGAGTTGGAGAGGTAAGGAGGGGAGGGTTGGGGGGTAGGTGTGGGTAAAAGGGGGGAAAGGGGTGAGCGGTTACAGAGGGAGGAAGGGTTATCCAGCGGTCGGACCTGTGGGAAGCTGAAAAACAAAGTGAGACGTCTGTCAAACACCTGTCTTCATATCTGAGTAGTAGGGTCCTTTCAGGTCCTGTTGACAGAAAATAGTTAGAGAGGGGGTAGGGGGAAGAGGATGGGGGGAAAGGGAGGAGTAAGAGGGAAAGGAAGAAGGTGGGGGAAGGGGGAAGGAGCAGAAGGCATTTAGTAGCAAAACCTCAGGACACTGTTCAAGACTCAGCTGGATAAGGACGGAAGGAATCTCGACGGTTCGGTCTGCGGGGTAATGGTCGCCGACCTCTCTCTTCTCCACCTCGGGAATTCGCCAACGGGTTAGATGGCCAGTCTATGATGACGGTGTCGGGTAGATCCAAGGTCTCCGTAAATGATGGTAGATCCCGAGGCTCCCTGAGGACCACCATTCCGCTCTGCTGCTTGACTTGGAGTTGAAAGGGGTATCCCCATGAGTATGTCAGACCTTTATCCCGGAGGGCATCAAGGACCGGTCTCAGGGCTCTCCGTTTAGCCAGGGTGACTCTAGATAAGTCTGCCAGTAGATGGATTTCTGCTCCGTCAAAGTCTATGGGGCCTTTGGTTCTTGCACGTCTCATTATTTCATCTTTAAGGCTATACATGTGGAGGCGGCAGATGACATCTCTTGGATTATTGGGGTCGGCTGAACGTGGGCGTAGAGCCCTATGAACCCTATCAAAGGCGATGGTTGAGTCTGCAGGTCTTTCAAGGATAATATTGAAAATGCCCTGTAGAGTGGGACTGAGATCAAGCGGTCCCGTGGCCTCAGGGAGACCCCGCACCCGAATGTTATTGCGCCGATCACGGTTCTCGGAATCCTCTAGGTGGTTAAAGATGAAAGCAAGTTGTTCGGTATGTAGATCCAGTAATCTCTGCTGGTCTGAAAGGCGGCTAGATTGTGAGGTTATGGAAGCCTCTATGGTATCCACCCTTTCCGTCATCTGAGACACCGAAGTCTGGAGGCCCTGGATTTCAGCTCTACACAGGGATTCCAAACGGGAGATGTAGCCCTCCATATCTTCTTTGGTGGGGATGGCTGCCATTCTGTTTTGCAGATCTCTCAGTTCACATAGCATTGTGTCTGAGTGTGCAGGGTATGGTGATGAGCCTGAGTGCTGAGGGGTTGAGAGTGCCTGTGCTCCGTCTCCCATTGTTATATCTAGTGTCCCAGAGTTAGATTCTTCTTGAGAGTGAGCTGGGGGATGGTGAGACGATGGTATAGTCGCCGGGTTCCCTGTGTTTTCATTAAAAAATCTTTGGATACCTCTATCCCCTTGTGCGGCTGATGGGCCCGGTGGAGCTGGGGATGCTCTCCTACTTCTGGACCTCATGATCAACAGCAAAGAAGAGGTGCTAATTCCTGGGGTAGTGAGCAGGGAGTAATCAGTAGTAACACGTGCTCAAAGACGCTGTGCACTGAGGGGAGTAATAGTGCCTTTAGCTGTGCAGAGGCTAGGCGTATGCTTCCACGGGACGAGTCAGACAGCAAGGAGGGAGAGAGAATATAGTGTAGAGAAGTATCAGGTACTTAGCTGAGAGATCTCGGGACGTCCCGTTCTTCCTCAGTGCAGTCCCTCCAGGAGTCTTCCTGTATCAATGTGCCCCAGCGATTTCAGGTTAGATCGGGTCTCCGGAGACGTCCTCACAAAGCCCGCTCACCGGCCGTCTGCCTCCGTCCGGAAAAAAGAGTGCGAGTCACTGTTTTCCCGCCGCCTTCTTCACAGAGCCGCGGCCATCTTGAGAAGTGCGAGGTGTCCAGGAAAGCGCGGGCTCCAGTCCCGGGAGCGAGATTCACGACCCGGAGAGACGGGCAGATGGTGTCAGGGAGGGTAGGTAAGAGCAGGGTCAAAGGGGGTTACCGCTCAGGTGGTGATGTGTCGGGATTAAGGTAGAAAGCCCCAGGAACCGACGGAGCACTCAGCAGATGCGACCGTCCAGTTCCATCGCTAGGCCACGCCCCCCACCTAGCATTATTTAATGCATTTTTCCTTGCATATTTTCTTACATTTTTCTAAAATCTGCAAGGTAAAAACACATGCCAGCAAAGTCAATGAGAATCCTGACGTGCGGTGTCCACCTACAGGTTATTTTCTTTGCAGATTTTGGCGCAGAAAAAAAAACATGTTCATTCTTTCTGAGGTTTTTTTCCTGCATTATTTTCATAGATATGATAGAAACACATGGGAAAAACGTGCAGAAAAAAACTAAACAAAAATGATAAATACGTATTGATTTTTCTGCCAGGAAATGCAGATTTGGTGCATAAATAATCTGCTATGTGTGCACGTAGCCTATGGCGGACCTAGAGTGTACACAGACAGAAAATACAATATAAGGGACCTTTACACAGTAATAGCTCAACATAATTCACAAATGCACCTGCTTTGGAGGTGGAAGTCGCCATCCCTCTTACCTCTATGACTCCACCGATTGCACCGATATGTCGCTCACTGACTTTGGTGTATGTTCCCAGTAGGTGTGGGGTTTAAATGTCCTCAGAAATGTAGACAGGTATGTTAGTTGCTACAGTATATTACTACAGAAGTATTCTCATCTAGACATATTGTTACTAAAGGAGAAAAAAACCCTTAAGGTACCGTTACACGGGGAAACAACGCCGGCAACTGATGGGAGCGCGCACGTTTTTGGCCGCTGGCCAAGATCACTGCTGAGCTGTCAGATGAGGAGACATCGCCGGCAACGCAGCGGCAATGTTGAAAGCAACTATCGCTGCCAGGGTTAAATTCAACCCTGGTAGCGATCCTTAACATTGGACTCAATGGGGGAAGTTGCTTGCAACTGTCGAGCCCCAGGCTCCGGGGTGCTCGGGTATCAGGCGGCGAGGGGTTAACTGTGTCACGGGGAATGGTACCCGCACCTGATCCCGTGCCCTGGGGGACTAGTCTTTTGAAAAAAGGGGTTATGTACAGGGGAGCATTTACAAAGTGTGTCATGACACCACTTGTAGTTTCTGGTGATTTGCACCAGCGCCGCCACAGCCCACCGGAGGTAGATGGTATCGCGGCTGGGATGGTGTAGTCCTCCACAGGTAGGACTGGAACCTCTGGGCAGCGTTCCTGTAGAGGAATATATTCATGCAAACAAAAGCAGGCTGAGTCCAAAGTCACTGTTCCTCCGGGTACTTTACTGGCAATTGTATTAGTTGCATACAAAAGTTACAGTACAGTATTCCTGATGGTGTGAGGACAGGTAGAGGAATGGGTGGATGCAGGCAGATCTTAGGTGGTATGGTGGACCCTCAGTGTGTGCCTTCGTGCTCTATTCCTGTATGTTCCTTTCCTGCTTGCCAGTGGTGGTGAAGTCTGGTTCCATAAAGCTAGCCTCACCTCCTGCGCCCTCTCTCCTTTGCTCCCATTGGGTTACCCTCTGCTGGCTAACCACCGATCCATCAAGCGGTGCCTGGTTCCCTGTTCTGGTCGCTCAGGAGCCGGGGAGATGTATATCCTTTCTGGTCCTCCAGATTCTCTGTGGTCCTGAAGTATCCCACAGGTGCGGGTGACTCACCGTGGCCGGGACTCCGGTTTAGACAGGCGATGCTTCCTTCCTCCTTGTCACGGGTGGACCGCGCCTGCCGGTAGTGGGGCCCGGTGTAGTGCAGATCAAAAGTGAAGACGTCTTGGTGGAACAGATTAAAGGGGTTTTAATTTATTCGTGACGCCACCTATGAGTAGATTCGGTAAGGACTACCGACGCTGCGGAACCTCCGGGGATGGACAGCAGCAAGATGTTACGCTCCCCACAGGCTGAGCGGTGATCCCCGGAGGCTGGAGCTGCTCAAGATGTTGTGCGGCAGCTGCGGTTACCTTTTAGTGCGGACGAACAGTTCATAAGGAAGCACGGACACAGAAAGTCTCTGCAAGGGTCTTTACTGTAACCAGCAGGCAATACATGGCATACAGTGGTTGAGTAGTAGACCGGGTGGACTCAGCAGTGATGGTGTCCCTTAGAGATCCGCAGTGTTCCTCCATTCTACCTATTTGGCTGCCAGTGTCGCCCAGGAATACCAGGTCGGGTACGGGGAGGCTGCTTCAATGCCCTATCCATGATGTACGTTCTGGATGTTTTGGGGAGCCTTGGGTCCCTCAGTGGGTACACCGCTGGTTAGACGACTGGAAGTTGGCTTGTGGTGGGGTGCTCCTTTGAAGCTGCTCCTCCACTCTTCTGGTTCGCGTGACAGAGGTGAACTGCTGCCAGCTTCGGTACCAGTGAACCGGCTGTGAGTTGTGGGCACGGAGTTTTTCGGGAACCCGTGTAGATAATGCCCAGTCCCGGTAGTTAAGGCCTCAGGTGCTGACACCCGACCGGTGACGGCCCAGGGGCCCGCACGGGGTGCAGAGCCCCCGCTCCTCTCCAAGTTCAAGTCCTCAGACTCTTCTAGTCTTGTAGGTTCTAGGTTCTGCTCTAGACTACTGTGTATGTTCTACTACACTACCCTATCACTCCACCCCCCAGGACCTATGATTGGCCCTCCATTCTAGGTGTTGCATGTAGGGTTGGATCTCTATGTTAACCGGATCATTGCTGAGTCAGAGAATATTGCGCCTGCATTTATGGCTGCAATACCCTCTTGTGACGCACTCGTTGCGGGGCGCCACACGGGCTCCGGTACCCGGTAACTTTCTGCGCCTGGGAAAGCTTTCCTTCTCCTGGTCCCTCAGCCGAGAGACCTTCCGCTCCTACATTCTCTAGTTCCTAGTTATCCCTTCTTGTTCCCTCAGGCTCACTGCCTGAACTCTCTTTCTAGTTCCCTTACCTCCCGGGTAACCTCCCACTGTGTGCTCTAGTGTGGGATGCTGGTGAATGGGTACCACCCACTATCCTATGATCCACGTGCAGCTGGAGTATCTGCACCTCTTTTACGGGTGCAGTACCCCTCTGCGACGCCTGCTTGGTGGAGCGCCACACAACATCACTTGTGCGATGTCAGACAGGGCGATTCAGGTAGATCGCCTAAGCAACATTGCCAGGTTTCAGGACATTGTCCTGAAACTAGGCGATGTTGCTGAAGCAACTATCGCCGTTGATATCACCCTGTTACACGGGGAAACTCTCCAGCGATGTTGCTTCAAAATGGCAACGCCCCTGAGTTGCCGGTGATGTTGCAGGAGATTTTTCCCCGTGTAATGGTACCTTTAGGCTGATACTCTATGGTCATGCAAACCCACAAGAACTCATTAGGCCACTCCACAGGGTCTATATCAGGGGTCTCAAACTCCAGGCCTTAAGGGCCGCACACAGTCCAGGTTTTCAGGATTTCCTTAGAATTTGACAGTTGGTCATTTGATTACGAACTGTCAAACGCTATGGAAATCCTGAAAACCTGCACTTGTATGCAGCCCTCGAGGCCTGGAGTTTGAGACCTCTGGTCTATATCAACAGAATTGTTAGGGCCCTTTCACATCAGCGGTTTTTGAAATTCGTGGCACATGCGGTGAAAAACCCGCATCTGCCGCGATTACCGCATACCGGCTGCACTTCAGCGCGGTTGCGGTAAACGCCATGCAAAGTATAGGCGTACTTGCGGCAGGTGCGGCAAGTGCGGTTTTGCACTTGCGGCAGGTGCGGCCGCGAAAAAAAAACGCAGTAAGCCGCGGTTTTTTTCGCGGCCGCACCTGCCGCAAGTACGCCTATACTTTGCATGGCGTTTACCGCAACCGCGCCGCAAGTGCAGCCGGTATGCGGTAATCGCGGCAGATGCAGTTTTTTCCGCATCTGCCGCGAATTTCAAAAAACGCTGATGTGAAAGGGCCCTTAGATGTGTGTCACCAGCCTGGTGAAATTGTATTTACAGTAGGTAAGAAATGACAGCGTCCAAATCTCAGGTGACAAAAATATAATCCAAAAGTTTTTTCTGCCATAAAAAAGAAACAATATTTTGAACTATCAAAAAAGGTCTGTATCAAATACTTCATAAACACCTTTTTTGATAAGGCAAAACATTGTTACCTTTTTATGGCAGAATAAAGTTTGACAAATTTTTCACCAAGTATTTGGACACTTTCATTTCTTACCTATTAGATTTTCTTCAAGTGGGTTCCTTGGAGTGATTTTTACTTTAATTCCACCGATTGAGTGCTGCAGACTCTTTAGGGGCCGTCACACACGTCAATATTGCTAATAATCCTATGAGCGATGCAACTTTGGCGGGATCGCCTAATCGACGTCTAATTATCGTGAGGAAGATGTCACACGCCAAGATCTCATTCACGGCGACTCAACGATGCGGCGATGCCGCGATTGTCTGGGCGACCCTGCGAGCGATTTTTTCACTCGCTTCTACCAAGTCACACAGCAGCGTCTCCAACGATCTTTCTCTCAATGTGGGCGTTCATTTTGCCACATCATAGCAGGTAGGCGTCCCAGAGTTATGTCTTCTGCGCCCCTAACAATGTGATTGGTGTACAAGTAACTGGAGAATGACGCTCAGCCACAACAAATTTGCGAGATTCAATTTTTAATAAATAAATGCAAGCCAATAGGAACGCAGATCTCACATCCAATCGGTGCTGAGGATGCGAGGCGAGCCAATACCCAAAGCACATCTACTGTCCAGGTTTTGAGGATCGCACACACCGCCAAACATGTCGACACACAGACGTCACACACGCCGATGTAGAAGATCGACTGACCGTTTGTCGCCAGGTTTTAGGTCTGGTTCTAAAACCTGCAACCTACGATCAAGCAACTAATCGCTGGTCGTATCGCCCAGTCACACGCTACGATATCGCTTTCAAGTCTTTTCTGTGACGGAAAATCTGTGACATAGCAGCAACATCGACGTGTGTGACGGCCCCTTTTGTCTTCGTTCTGGTTTGTGCATAGGGTGACTGGGCTTATCTGTGGCTCTGCATCTGAAAAAGTCCAGCAGAAGCCAAAAGAGTATCCTTTTTGCATGTCTGACTTTTGTACCTTAGTTCGGGCAGACATATCATTGGTGCAATCTGTGGGCCCAAGAGATAAAGTGGTCACTTCTACCTCCAAAGCAGAAGGAATTGTGCATTATGATGAGTTCTAGGACTGCAAAGGGTCATATTTTGTTCTTGCACACGACTCTTCCATTTGTCACTACGTAGCTCTATAGGAAATCAGCAGACTGTTTTCCTACATACTGGGTCTCTGCAAAATTATTACAGTTAGGGCCAGAAATATTTGGACAGTGACACAAGTTGTGTTATTTTAGCTGTTTACAAAAACATGTTCAGAAATACAATTATATATATATATATATATATATATATATATATATATATATATATATATATAATATGGGCAGAAAGTGCACACTCCCAGCTGCAATATGAGAGTTTCCACATCCAAATCGGAGAAAGGGTTTAGGAATCATAGCTCTGTAATGCATAGCCTCCTCTTTTTCAAGGGACCAAAAGTAATTGGACAATGGACTCAAATTGGTGTGTGTAAACCCACCATTAATCTGTTCAGTCTCTGAACCAATCTCTGGTTGCAGTGAAATCATGGATACATTGCTCCATGTTGTACACAGCCACAAAATGGAGCAATGTATCCATGATTTCACTGCAACCAGAGATTGGTTCAGAGATTGAACAGATAAATTGGTGTGTGTAAACCCACCATAAGGGCTGCAATTAACTCTGAAGGCGTCTCCCTCGTTAACCTGTAATCAATGAAGTAGTTAAAAGGTCAGGGGTGGATTCCAGGTGTGTGGTTTTGCATTTGGAAGCTGTTGCTGTGACCAGACAACATGCGATCAAAGGAACTCTCAATTGAGGTGAAGCAGAACATCCTGAGGCTGAAAAAAAAAGAAAAAATCCATCAGAGAGATAGCAGACATGCTTGGAGTAGCAAAATCAACAGTTGGGTACATTCTGAGAAAAAAGGAATTGACTGGTGAGCTTGGGAACTCTAAAAGGCCTGAGCGTCCACGGATGACAACAGTGGTGGATGATCGCCGCATACTTTATTTGGTGAAGAAGAACCCGTTCACAACATCAACTGAAGTCCAGAACACTCTCAGTGAAGTAGGTGTATCTGTCTCTAAGTCAACAGTAAAGAGAAGACTCCATGACAGTAAATACAAAGGGTTCACATCTAGATGCAAACCATTCATCAATTCCAAAAATAGACAGGCCAGAGTTAAATTTGCTGAAAAACACCTCAAGAAGCCAGCTCAGTTCTGGAAAAGTATTCTATGGACAGATGAGACAAAGATCAACCTGTACCAGAATGATGGGAAGAAAAAAGTTTGGAGAAGAAAGGGAACGGCACATGAGCCAAGGCACACCACATCCTCTGTAAAACATGGTGGAGGCAACGTGATGGCATGTGCATGCATGGCTTTCAATGGCACTGGGTCACTTGTGTTTATTGATGACATAACAGCAGACAAGAGTAGCCGGATGAATTCTGAAGTGTACCGGGATATACTTTCAGCCCAGATTCAGCCAAATGCACGGCGCTTCATAGTACAGATGGACAATGACCCCAAGCATACAGCCAAAGCTACCCAGGAGTTCATGAGTGCAAAAAAGTGGAACATTCTGCAATTGAGCATGCATTTCACTTGCTGAAATCCAGACTTAAGTCGCAAAGACCCACAAACAAGCAAGACCCGAAGGCTGCGGCTGTAAAGGCCTGGCAAAGCATTAAGAAGGAGGAAACCCAGCGTTTGGTGATGTCCATGGGTTCCAGACTTAAGGCAGTGATTGCCTCCAAAGGATTCGCAACAAAATATTGAAAATAAAAATATTTTGTTTGGGTTATGTTTATTTGTCCAATTACTTTTGACCTCCTAAAATGTGGAGTGTTTGTAAAGAAATGTGTACAATTCCTAAATTTTCTATCAGATATTTCTGTTCAACCCTTCAAATTAAACGTTACAATCTGCACTTGAATTCTGTTGTAGAGGTTTCATTTCAAATCCAATGTGGTGGTATGCAGAGCCCAACTCGCGAAAATTGTGTCACTGTCCAAATATTTCTGGCCCTAACTGTACATGTGGTCTAAATCATTCTACAAGTGGTTAATGGCCAGTTTATTCCACTGAATGGCAGGGCCGCGGGGTACTCGGAACCAGGCCGAATCTTTCGGTTCTTTTAGGGGGGACATCACGGTGGCAACCTGGCTCCGTGACTCTGGCTGTGTCAGTTAAAAGTTCAGGACTAGATGATGGGGGCTAAAGAGAAGGGGTATTCGTGATGCCACCGCCGGGTTGAGGCTATAGGTGGACGCCGCTGCTGCAAAACATCTGGGGACGGTGACAGGAAGCAAAGATGGCTTCGCTCCCCGTGGCTAGAGCGCTGGGTCCACAGGACAGTGGATAAAGGGAGTTTCTAGTTCATTCTTCAACTGGCCCCCTTCACGGTCTCAGCATACAGATGGGTCGGGCAGCCTGCGCGGCCGGTGATCGCCGCAAAGAAAAGTCTCTCACACAAGTACTTGAGTTCTGTACCTTTACTTATCAGACCAAACCAGGCCTCCGGGTACTTTTCTCTGCCACGCTCTGGTTTAACTGTTTTTCTAGGGACCTGGACAGTGAACTCGAGACCCCCTTCTCGGTCTCTGGTGTTCCTCCCTTCCTCATTCATGTTCCTCACTTTCTTTCTGGTGGTACTCTCAGCGCTACTTCTCACCTCACCCGACAGCTCCTCCACACACAGCGCTCAGATCTAGCAGCCACAGGCTTCTCTGGCACCGTTTCCTACTACCTTGCCTTAGTACAGCTACGGCTTCCAAGGGGTGTCGGGCTGTGAGCCACAGTTCCTAGAGAACATGTGACCTCCGGTCCGGCGGTTTGGGCCTCCCGCTGCCGCGTTGCTTTTAGGGCTATTCCCCGTTTCCTCCACCAGGCCCTCTGTACCTCCGACAGATACGGATGTATGGGTGATCTCTGTCTTCTTCCGCACAGCAAGGGCTACTTCTTTTCTCTGCAACGTTCCCTTCCCTACCCGGGACGAGCGTGACCATGCTCCAGTCCACGGGGCCAGCTCCTCACTCTCCTCCTTTCTCCTCAACCCTCTACTCTCCTCATCCCCCTGTCCCCTTTTCTCCAAGACTGGGCCCTCCCTCCAGCGGGTCCGCCCCTGGTTCCTATTTGGGGCTCTAGGTATGTGTTGCAAGTCTGAGTCCTGGTCCCACAATCCCACAATCCCGGTCTCCTCAGAGAACAGGGGTACTTCATCCCCGCAGTGAAGGGGGTTGAAGTACTGCTGGTGGTGGCCTAACCAGTGGGGCGTCACACTACGACCTGTTGTCAGAGGTATACCTCTCCAATATGTGTATACATGCACACACACACACGTAGTAAGAGCTGCTACATCCATTGACGGAGCTCAAGGTATTCTTTTGGAGAATGCATTATTAAGCTACACAAGCACTTAGTACCAGCCAATGTGGCGCTTACCACATCTGCACCTTAGAATGCGAGGCTCAGACACGCTCTGCTTAACTCACTTCTAACATGATAAGCAGAATATTGACCCTATGAGGGAACATTTCTGTCTGAGATCGAGAATGCAGAAATGCTGGTCATCAAAGAGGGTTAGAATAAACAAGGCAATCCACGATTCACAGTAGGTGATGTCACAGCTCACCTCCTCCTGTACAATGACTGATAACACCTCTATATACAGTAGAGAACAGAGGATCCACCATTCAATTGAAGATATCACAGATCACCTACTCCTCCTTCCTTAACATACCTTTGCCCAGATCAGGCCAATGTTAGGAAGCTCTCCTTTAGGCTGGAATCAAACTGTTTGTGTGATATGCGAGGCAGTCGGACGAGTCTTGGAGCAGTCACTTGGAACGGCCTCTCTCCTGTCAGGACGGGAATGTCAGCTGCTTGTATTTCTATGCAGCGCCACACTCCCTGTCCAGAGAGGGAGGGGCCTTTCAGGGTCACTGATCAGAGGCTCCTCGCATGTAAGTAGGATAGTGTATTTCCAGCCTTAGAAGTCAGATCATACCAATCTTAGGAAGCTCTCCTTTAGAAGTCAATTAATGAGCCAAAGTCAGTTTACTTCTACCTATGTCTATATGACTGCTGGAAATCACCAGAAGTATAGACTTAATATTAGGTCTAGTGGCCTGTTTGAAAACTAAAAGATTTTTGGAGTTTCTTAATATAGAGAATGACGTGGGAAATTTTAAAAATATTGGCAAAGTTTAAAAAAAAATGCGTGTTACATAAATTACCTTTAATATTTATAGAAAAACAATACACAATCTTACAAGGAGGGATAAATAAAATTCATATCTGTTATCTCCAGGAAACTATGATGAACTAAAACCTAGTAACGCATTTAATTTTTGGATGACCCCAACGGTTGGACAGCTGGCACTGGCGTTTTTACAGGGGTCTTTTGCATTCAGTGGCTGGAACTTTCTGAATTATGTTACAGAAGAACTGGTTGATCCCAGGAGGTTAGTTTACCATTTTCTGTCAATTCTGTATATATTAGATTTTAGAACAGGGTTAGACTGTGGCCTACATTACTGTTGTTAAGGTTCTTTTAGATGCAAGCACCCTGATGACCCGTTTGCCCAAGTCGATGTAGAAGTCCACCACAGAGGTACAATAGAGAACAGTCAGTTTCCATGTGACCCACACCAAGCTGGAGTCGAGTACCGATGCAAGGGACAGTCCCACTTCCAAATGTACTGGACAAAGGTCACAACTGTCATACTCATGATCCAGGGTGACCCAGAGCGTCCAGTCAATTATATCTTGGGCTCCTCACTACTATGCCTCTCGCAGGCACACCACTTGTTTGTCCACTTAACACCTTGGGGCTCCCCTGTCCAAGCATGTCTGAAACCTAGTTTTATAACTCTTAGGGTGCGTTCACATGCTGCATATTTGCTGCATATTTTTACGCGAATCCTGTTGCAGTTTTTGTAGCCAAGACCAGGAGTGGAATGATCAGGGAAAAGTATAATAGAAACAAGTTCTTCACTTCTGTATTTAAATCACCCACTGCTGTTTTAATCAGCCACTCCTGGTTTTGGCTACAAAAACTGCAAGAGCACTCGCGTAAAATTACGCAGCAAATACGCAGCATGTGAACGCACCCTTAGGCTGGCTTCACACTGCAGTTTTTCCCTGATCAGGGTTCATCAGGTTTGTGTGCCAAAACCAAGAGTGTCTCCAAAACCCAGAACAGGTGTCAATCTTTCAATTATACTTTTTTTCTACAAGTTTCACTCCTAGTTTTGGCACAAAAAACCTAATGAACCCTGATCAGGCAAAAACTGCAGTGCGAAACCAGCCTTACACTCCACCCCTAGTGGGTGGGCTCACCAGCTAAACTAATAACACTTTCATTTCTAGAGGAAACCCATAACTTCACTCTTATGGTACCTTTACACGCCGCGACGGCAGGCTGGATACATCCCGCTACAGGCTACAAATGTAGCTTGTAGCGCCAATGTAGCCCGTCGTAGCGGCGTCTGAAGACGTGACGCTACAGCCGGCAACAGATACATCTGTTTCCTAGGTCTGCTCGAAAACTGATGGCTACAACGCCGATGGTAGCGAGCTGTATCGGCGTGTAAAGAGGCAACGGAAGGAACTCTGGACACCCGGGGCTGTAGCTGCAATGTAGCTAAGGCGTGACCCAGGCTCCGGGATACCGCGCCCCATCACCGATCATTGGAGGAAGCTCCTGCATGACGATTGGTAGTCGCTGCCTAGGGCGGCATATTTAAGGAGCTGACCAGTCACACTACACAATCGCTCGAGCGTGCTGTATTTCTCAGCCTCCTGCGATGCCTGGCCAATCATGATGATATTGCGCTGTCCTATCATCGTACGGACGGCTCGTAATCCAAGATTGTGGCACGCCTATGTGCTGTCCCTGCTGTACCAGGTCCGCCCATATTAGCTTATTGTAGCGCTGTGTAAACGTGGTACGCTAAGCTACAGCTGGCTACTTGACACACCCGGTGATGTAGCTAGCTATAGATGTAGCGTGGCGTAGCGCACCTTGTCGCGGCGTGTAAAGCAGATGCTTTGACCGTTTGTAGCCGTTTGAGCGTGCTCGTGCACGTGAAGTAGCGGGATGTATCCAGCCTGCCGTCGCGCCGTGTAAAGGTACCTTTAAGGAGTGTACTAGCTCACTAGCTAATTTAATCCTAGTTTACCCGAAATATCAGGGAGCAGTCTTTTACCTTGGCCATGGAGTAGCCGCATACACAGAAATATATGCACACAAGTCCAAACACATCAATATGTGTACACAAGCACAGGATTCCCCAAGGCTGGGAGTAACAGAGCCCCGGCCTCCCTTACATCTTGTATGAGAGGTATGTAATAAAAGGTGGGGGGTGGGGGAGGTCGGGGTAGTCTCATCTTCCACAATGAACATTTGTTCAATACATTCATAGGCTAAAGTTTCCAAGACTTTTTTCTATTTGGGCCCCACAAGCCAGAACATCTTTTTACTTAGGACTACAAGATGTCATAATGCAGCACAAAAATGAAAAATGTGAAAATCCAATATTGTAAGTGAGAATAAAATAAAACTGCAATGCTGTTCTACCCTCTAGGAATCTACCTCGTGCCATATTCATCTCTATCCCGCTGGTGACATTTGTCTACACGTTCACTAACATAGCCTATTTTACGGCTATGACGCCAGAAGAACTGATGTCATCCAATGCGGTGGCGGTTGTAAGTAGCCCCTTGGTTCACTTTTAGCCACATTTGCTCAGTCTTGTTCCTCTTCGTATATTTTCAGCCTCTTCCCTCCCCCTTCTGTTGCTTTAGACTTTTGGTGAAAAGTTACTGGGATATTTTTCCTGGATCATGCCAGTGTCAGTAGCGCTGTCCACATTCGGAGGGATTAACGGATACCTCTTTACCTCATCAAGGTTGGATGTGTGGTTGACCGTTGTAGAGTTAGCACCTAACATATTCTTCTACAATCAGTAGTCAAATCTCCGATAAGCCTAACTGCTGTTTCTCCTGATTTTACGAGGTCGGGCTGCACTGTGTCATTAGTTGTGTTGCCAACTGCCCACCCAAATGGTTTCATTTCTCATAGAAATGTTGTAAGGTTTAGGCAGTGGAAAAGGCATTCCCCCACCCCCCATAAAAAAAAAAAATAAAAAAAAAAATAAAAAAAATAGGAATGAGAGCCAATATGGCTACCATTGCATTGCCTCCAGCTTTCCTGGGTATATCTTTCTAGTTATGCCAGTGTAAGGAGAAGCATTGCATGGCTTATAAGCCTCCATACACTGGCATGTCACTCTCATGGAGTAGAAACGTTACCCCTTAAGCTGCTCATACAGCCATATTAGATATTATGCTTTGCACTGATGAGGAAGTGTACCCCAAGACATGTGTCTGCACAATCTAAGTCACATGCCAATGATCGTTAAAGGGTCACTACTGCTGCGACTGGTTTCTCCAGCTGCTATGTGTATACATGAAAACATATCGTAAAGCCCCTGTTACACGAGCCGATATCGCCGCCCATTACAGAGGCGACATGGGGGGTGGCCTATCGCTGGCGTCATCGCCCCTACGTAGCCTCATGTAAATGGGCGATGTCGGCGGTGCCGGGCGGTCGCCTGGTTTCAGAGCAGTGCTCTGCAACCAGGCGACCATCATGGGGCGATGTGCACACATCGCCTGATGTAACCGGGCGCCAGTGACCTGTCAGGCGATGGGAGCCATAGGCTCCCATTGTCCGGCATCCCCGCTGGGGTTTCCAGACACCCCGGCGGCGATTCCGCCTGACAGATCGCCGGCACGGGGTTGGAGGTGTCACCCCGTCTAAACGGGGGACGGCGATACTGGCGGGGCGCCAAAAACGTGCACGCACCATCAAGTCGCTGCCGACATCCCCAGCCCGTCGCCTGGTGTGATGGGGGCTTTAAGGCTAGCTAGGGTCACAGAATTGCAGATGCTCTCATCCGAGAAGATTGGGTCTATTATCCTAATGATACTTGATCAGCAGTGGCGTAACTTGAAGCTCATGGGTCCTGATGTGAAAGCTCTAATGGGGCCCCCAATTATTGTAAATCTATAATAGAATTAGTTATTTTCTATAGGCCAAAGGGACTTTTGGGGTCCCCTAGGCTCGAGGGCCCGGGTGCGATTGCAACCCCTGCACCTGTTGTAGTTGCGCCCCTGCTGATCAGAGTTTGAGCCAAGTGTCAGCTTAGTGTGATCCAATTCTCTTGGATGAAAGAATTGAAGACACCGAGAACAAGATAAAGAACAAAATTTTTATTGTGCGAGTCTGCGGAAGTCAGCCTGCGCTCGGATGTCATGCGAGTGCACTCCTATGATTTCCAACCACCCATATACTTGAATTGGCGACTTTATTACGATTTCAGAGTGAAATTGATTATTTTCCCTGACAAATTCATGTTCAGGCCATGTTCCCTTGTGCAAAAACATATCTTCTTTCTGATTGCATTTTTTCTGCAGGCGTCTGAACTAAAATTTGCAATAGAAATTTGCTCTGATTGTTGCGATTGTGCTGCATTTTTTACGTGTTTCTCATGCAGATTTTATTTAACCTACCTATTTTATTTTGTGCAGAAATTCTGGGATTCTGCACTGAAAAACATGATAGTGTTTTTTTACATGCATTTTGTCAGTCGTCTTTCAGGAAATTATAAGAAAACAAAATAAACCAAAAATGTAATGACTCTATATAATACAGTGGGTATGGAAGGTATTTGGACCCCTTTAAATTTTTCACTTTGTTTCATTGCTGTCATTTGGTAAATTCAAAACAGTTAATTTTTTTTCTCATTTTTGTACACTCTGCAGCCCAACTTGGCCGAAAAAAACCCCCAGAAATATAGGTGACATTTGTGCCAATTTATTAAAAAAAGGAAAACTGAATTATCAGTCATAAGTATTCAAACCCTTTGCTCAGACACTCATATTTAAAGGTGCCTTCACACTGAAGTATGATCCGGTCCGGGGCTGTCCAGGATGACCCTGACAGCTGCGGACTGGATCAGCACACAGGACTGGAGGGCCAATATGCCCTCCGGTCCGGTGTGCAGCCGCACGCAGTTCCCGCTGCTGATAAGTCAGGACCGTGGCGCCGCGGTCCTGACCTGTCAGCGGCTGCAGCTGCGTGCTCTGCACACCGGACCGGTGGGCAAATTAGCCCTCCAGTCCTGTGTGCTGATCCAGTCCGCAGCTGTCAGGGTCATTCCGGACAGCCCCAGACCAGATCATACCGCAGTGTGAAGGCACCCTCATGGTGGGTTTACACGTCCCGATATCGGCCCGATATCGGAGCCAAGGACGCGGGAGCGCGCTTTTTGAGTGCGCTTTTCCCGCCATCGCATCGCCGGTTTAGACAGTCCGATATCGGGATACAACGTCCCGACGATGTGTACGCCCCCCAAACCAGGAACGACCAGTTAACATGGGAGTGAATGGGTGACGTGGGCGTACATATCGTAGTTGGGCTGTCACACAGGACGATGCGGCTACAATGGCCATCCGATATCGGGCGGTTGAATAGCACGCTCATTCAACCCGATATCGTTTTGGCATCGTTCCAGCATCGCATTGTACGTTCAAACCGTACAACATGCGAACGATATCGGGTCCAACTCCCGAACCACGTGACTTTTGGTCGGAGTTGGACGCCGATATCGCGACGTGTAAACCCGCCGTTAGTCACATGCTGTCCTTTCCTTGTGATCCTCCTTAAGATGGTTTTACTCCTTCATTAAAGTTCAGCTGTGTTTAATTAAATTGATTGATAGAATTCAGATAGAACATGCGGTTCTATAGTAGAGCGCAGGGATAATACGGGATACTTTAATCTTAATCTCCGTAACTTTATTCATAAAAAGCTCCAGACTACAACGCGTTTCGACGTACAGACGTCTTCCTCAAGCGGAGGAAGACTTGCTCTACTATAGAACCGCATGTTCTATCTGAATTCTATCATACAAATTCCCTTGGGGAAAGCGGTGACAGAGCTGCAGGCGGGATAGGGTTAATGGATCAACCTGGAGTTTTCTAACCCAACCCTGGAGTGAGAGCGTGGACTACACGAGGCCAGAAGCAGAGGTGATTGAGGATACAGGAGCACTACAGATCCAAGACTGGCAGCCTGAGCCACAAACTATGCTCACAATCTGGATGTGCGGATCTGGCACAACCTTTAAAGGTTAGTTTATTCTTAATACGACGCTTTTAAAGGCAGGAGAGATCCACAGGTGGCGCAACACTATTTTTTTCTTTTTAATTAAACTGATTGGACTTGATTTGGAAAGGCACATACCTGTCTATATAAGACCTCACAGCTCACAGTGCATGTCAGACCAAATGAGAATTATGAGGTCAAAAGGAACTGCCCAAGGAGCTCAGAGACAGAAATGTGGGAAAGCACATATCAGCCTCCATAATCCTTAAATGGTAGACGTTTGGGACCACCAGACATCTTCCTAGACCTAGTCATCCAGCCAAACTGAGCAATCATGGGAGAAGAGCCTTGGTGAGAGAAGTAAAGAAGAACCCCAAGATCACTGTGGCTGAGCTCCAAAGATGCAGGAGGGAGAGGGGATAAAGTTCCACAAAGTCAACCATCACTGCAGCCCTCCACCAGTCGGGCCTTTATGGCAGAGTGGCCTGACGGAAGCCTCTCCTCAGTGCAAGACATATGAAAGCCCACATAGAGTTTGCAAAAAAACACATCAAGGACTGCCAGACTATGAGAAATAAGATTCTCTGACCTAATGAGACGAAGATAGAACTTTTTGGTGATAATTCTAAAGGTACCGTTACATGGTACGAGATCATGAATGATATCGCTCAAACATCACGGGTTTGGAGTCGTTCAAACGGTATCGTTAGGACGTCGTTGCGTGTGACCCCGATATACGACTACGATAAATCGTTGGAACGTTGATCGCAGTTTTGAAAACGTTCTCAAAAATCAGACAATCCTCGATCAGCCAACCTGCTGCATCGTTGTGTGTGACACCGCGATAACTATGTTGTTAACAACTTCCCCTATTCACAACAGTGAACAAGTATCATTCGCTGGGTTGCGCAAATGATAGCTGCTCGCCACATCGATGGTGCGTCGTTCACGATATCTAGATGTGTGACATCTCACCAATGATGTCAAAAAGATGTCCTAATGACTGTGCTCCCATGAGATCGTTGGTGAGATCTCAACGACATTGAAGCGTGTAACGTACCTTAAGCAGTATGTGTGGAGAAAACAGGCACTGCTCATCACCTGCCCAATACAATACCAACACTGAAAAATGGTGGTAGCAGCATCATGCTATGGGGGTGTTCTTAGCTGCAGGGAAAGAACGACTGGTTGCAATTGAAGGAAACATGAATGTGGCCAAGTACAGAGATATCCTGGATGAAAACCTCTTCTGGAGCGCTCTGGACCTCAGACTTGGCCAAAGGTTCACCTTCCAACAAGACAATGACCCCAAGCACACAGCTAAAATAACAAAGGAGCGGCTTCACAACAACTCTGTGATCATTCTTGACTGGCCCAGCCAGAGCCCTGACCTAAACCCAACTGAGCATCGCTGGAGAGACCCGGAAATGGCGTCCACCAACGTTCACCATCCAACCTGACAGAACTGGAGATAATCTGCAAGAAAAAATGGCAGAGGACCCCCACATTCATGGGTGAAAAACTTGTTGCATCATTCCCAAGAAGACCCATGGCTGTACTAGCTCCAAAAGTGAAAATACTCAATACAAAGGTGCTGAATAATTATGACCATGACATATTTCAGCTTTTTAAAAAAAAAAAAAAAATTGGCACAAATATCTACATTTGTTTTTTTTCAGTCAAGATGGGGTGCAGAGTGTACATTAAAGGGAAAAAAATGAACTTTTTTGAATTTACCAATTGGCTGCAATAAAACAAAGATTGAAAAATTTTAAGGGGTCTGAATACTTTCCGTACCCTCTGTATATGCATTTCACTTTATGTAGCGAGTTACTGAAATAAATTTACTTTTTGATGATATTCAAATTCATTGAGATGCACCTTGTACATCAAAGTCTGAATATCTATCCTGAAGTCGGCAAAGTCTAATGGTGGGTTTACACACACCAATCATTGTGTCCAATATCTGAACAGATCTCTGGTTGCAGTGAAATCATGGACACATTGCTCCATTTTGTACACAGCCACAAAATGGAACTATGTGTCCATGATTTCACTGCAACCAGAGATCTGTTCAGATATTGGACACAATGATTGGTGTGTGTAAACCCACCATGACAATTCAGAAGTGCTGTGCCCACGTCGCTTTTTTTCCCTTGCACATTTGGTGCAGAAAAAAAGAAATCTAAACCACATGTGCAAGGAAAAAAAAAAAAAGCAACGTGGGCACAGCACTTCTGAATTCTCATAGACTTTAGGATAGATATGCAGATTCCCAAAAGCTTCATTAAAAAAAAAAAAAAGCATCAAACAATGCACTGTGGGCACAGAGCCTATAGGTACCGTCACACAGGACATATCACCGGCGATGTTGCCGGCGATCGCGGAGCGCGCATCCCTGACAACATCGCCGGTGAGATGTCAGACTGAGCAACTTACCGGCGATGTCGCCGCTAGTTGCCGCGGCTATCGCTCGCTGGGTTGCCCAGCAACCCAGCGAGCGATAACTTGCAATGTTGTAGATAGGTGGAATCGCCCGCAACATTGCAGGTTGCCGCGTTACACAGGGCGATCAGGCATGATCGCCTGACCAACATCGCCAGGTTTCCCAACATTGTTGGGAAACCTGGTGATGTTACTCAGGCGATTTTTCCTCTGATTATCGCCCTGTCACACGAGGCAACTCTCCGGCGATGTCGCCGCAACCTGGCCACGCCCCTCAGTTGCCGGCAACATTGCCGGCGATATGTCCCTGTGTGACGGTACCTAAACAGTGCAGTGACCATGAATTTTAATGGAATGAAATCTATTTAAGGGTACTTTCACATCAGCAGTTTACGCTGATGTGCGGCAGATCTGGCAGGTGGCCCCGCATCTACCGGATCTGCCGCTTAACGGACGACTTGCGGCCCCGGATCCGACAAGCCCCATGCATTGTCTATGGGGCTTGCAGTCTGGTGCGGCAAGTGCGGTTCTGCCGGATGCGGCAGATCCGGCACTTGTGGTCACTTGCAGCGTTTTTCTTTCGCGGTCGCAAGTGCCAGATCTGCCGCATCAGGCAGAACTGCACTTGCCGTACCGGACCGCAAGCCACATAGACAATGCATGGGGCTTGTCAGATCCGGGGCCGCAAGTCAGCCGTTAGGCGGCAGATCCGGCGCCACCTGCCGGATCTGCCGCACATCAGTGTAAACTGCTGATGTGAAAGGAGCCTGATCTGTTAGGTACAGATTGTTCTGCACATCCAGACACCGTTATGTTTTTGATACATGGGAACACGAACAAAGAGTGCAGCATAATGTTTGACGACAATAAAAACAGTTTCCATAAATCACTAGTAACATTGGGGATGCCTGTCCTCCTCCCCATCACATCAGGATGAAGCATGATAACTCATCATGCAATGTCCCGGAGGAATGTAGCGAGTCTCTAATGGCCATCACTAAGTGAATCCGTGATGAAGAAACTGTGGAGGGTTACATCATGGTGCAATGTTTGGACGCCAGAGAATGCAACAAGCTGTTCACTCCACATCTCATATAGAATAAATGCTGTGGTACCAACAGGATGAATAACTAGGAGGATATTTAGTGCGAAGTTGTTGAATTATTGGTGATTCTTGTATAATATTTCTACTAATCTACATATTTTAATATAGTGCTCTAACCTAATCCTGAGGAACAAAGATTTAGTACTTTTCACTGCTAAATTATTTTACAATTTTCTCTTTTCTTTCATGTTAAGAAAGGCAATTATGACCTCCTTAATGAACCAATGATATTGGGCCTTAAAGTTGATGTCCACCATTAAACACACTTGTGCATTTTTATTTTTATTCTAAATGGGTCCAAAATACTGAACTAAATGCTTCCTGCCAGAAGAACTGTCAAATTGTCCACCAAGTTGCAAGAATAGACCCAGCTGCATACGCCATAATACTTCATTCAAAGTCTGTCTCCATTCATATTAATACCCATAGTTACAAGGTAATGGGGGTTGGAGGGGACAAGTCAGGAAATCAGTGGTGGTTTTAGCTGAGAGACCCCCACTTGCAAGGCTAACTTCACATGTCAGTAATCTTCCATTAGAACGGATCCAGCAGCAATCTGTTGGCAAAAAAGTTCTACAAACAACTGGATCCGGTGTTTCACATTGGAGTCTCCGGAGAACAGATCCGTTACCTGATTTCTATTTATCGACTTTTTGAAACTGAACTAGTAAGAAATATATGGATCCTTTACAAACGAAAGAAAAACGGAGGCTAAATAGCAATTTCCCATAGACTCCAATGTTAGAAAAATGGATCCTGCAGAAATTATTTTTTCAAAACGGACAGAAAGGTTTGTCAATGGATTGCTGCTGGATCCGCACTTATGGAAGATACATGCGAGTATCTCACATGCATCTCTCATGATTCACCCGTAACAGCCCCTGCTTCTCTGAACGGGAGCACATCAACTGCTTATGTTTTATGTAGCTGACAGGCTCCTCTCCAGAAAGGCAGGTACCTTTCCGGGTGACTCATGAGCGATGCATGTGAGATACTCACATGCATCTCTCATAAGTGTGTTTCCACCTGAACGGATTATTGCCGGACATGTAAGGATAGCTTTAATAAATATCTAATGGGTAGATGAAAAATTCTTCTGGCTGGAATATTCCATTTTATATGATTTAACGCTATGACTATGCTAGTAATATGGAGCTTTGCATCAGAAAAGCGGAGCTCCAATCATTGCAAAATAGATTAAGAAATTAATCAGCTCAGAATTTTGGACTAAAAAGGTGGAAATTCACTTTAAGATACAAAACACTTCAACGATGCAAAAGCAAAAACAAATTTCGCTCTTGCCCTTGCTTTTTCCATAGGCTATGCTTCTCTGGAGCCCGAGAAGGTCACTTGCCCAGCCTACTGGCCATGATCCATTTTAAATATTGCACCCCAGTGCCTGCTCTGCTGGTTTGTGTAAGTACTTCATTCATAGTATAGAACTGTAAATTCTGTTGTTTAACATAATATATGGACCCGCTGGAGGAAAAAGAAACAAAAAACACGCATGTCAATACCCCCCCAATTCCAACAACATATATAAATTACAACAATTCATTAACACTGCAAGATAAATCTAAGGCGGCCGTCACACGTGTCGACATCGTGAGCGATATTGTAAGCGATCACGTGCACGCGCGATCGCTAACAATATCATTCACATCGTTGGTGAGATGTCACACAGACAGACTCACCAGCGATGTGGGCCAGCAAGATCGCTGGTAACTATGGTACACATCGGGTTACTAGGCGCCGCGCGGCGCTTAGTAACCCGACTTCCCGACATCTCCCAGCATAGGCTCTGCCGCTGGGAGATCGTTCATCGTGGTGTCACACACCACGATGAAGCAGATTCAACAAGCGAGTATCGCTTGATATGAGCTCCGGCCCCCATATCTGCGATGTAACGACCAAGCGATTTTACATTGTAATATCGCTTGATCGCACGCAGCGATGCACAAACGATATCGCTTAAGTGATCAAAAAGCAGATCGCTTAAACGATATCGTTCAAGAAATTGAACCGTGTGACGGCCGCCTAATGTGCAACTTGACAACCTATGGAAATTTGGAAATTCACATGTCAATCTATGCTTTTTATGTTGCCAAATCTGCATTAATTCCTCAGCAAAATTTACACGGATAGGTTCTGAAGAAGCAAAGTCTAGTTAGTTGCACACAATTTTCTGAGAAGCAAAAACACCCCTGAACTATCATTAAAGCAAATGTTTGAAAGACAATTATGGTACCGTCACACGTAACGATATCAAAAGTCCGACATCGTTCAAAAGTCACGTGTTTAGTGACGTATTAACGATGTCGACACAATATCGTTGCGCGTGACACTACTAACAATCAACGATCAGTCGGCTGATCGTTTGATTTGAGGACAGGACCTCAAATCAATCGTTGGTCGCCCGCTGGACACGCAGCATCGCTGCATGTGACACCGGGAGACCAACGATGAACTAGCTCGCAGCGCCGTACAGCCTATGCTGGGAGCTCGTATCCATGGTAAACATCAGGTTACTAAGCGTCGCGTGGCGCTTAGTAACCCGATGTGTACCATGGTTACCAGTGATCTCGCTGGTCCACATCGCTGGTGAGTCTGCCTGTCTGACAGCTTACCAGCGATGTGAACGATGTTGTTAGCGATCTCGCTTGCATGAGATCGCTAACAACAAATTGCAGCGTGTGACGGCACCTTTAGGCTACATTCACACACAGCACTTTTTTTGCGCATCCGCGCAAAAAAAACATGGTGTATTCACACACCACATTTTTTTACGGGGCTACGTCACCCCCTAAAGCGCGCAAAAATGTGCAATGTGTGAATGTAGCCTTAAGGCCGCTTCACACGCTGGGATATCGTTAAAGATATCCTTAGTATGATCACGTGACAGTGATCGTTCCGACATAGTAATTGCATTGTCACACACAAGGATATCGTTAACGATATCCCATTCGGCAACGCAACAGTTAAATAAGAGAGGAAGGACTGAATGATCTATTAAAGCAGCAGGAATAGGAGATTTTTGAACAACATCGTTCAAAAAGGTGTCACACTGAATGATGTAGCTTCTTCAAGCAGCATTAATTGAACGAACGCTAGATTTGAGGTCAGGATCTCATTTTTTGGATGAACGTTCCAACGATCTTTTCATCCTATATCGTTCGTTTACACGAAAGGACGCACTAACGATATCTTTAGAACGTTCACAAATCTGTGACATTTCAAGGATATCGTTAACGGCTGGGATCCGATCCGTGGCTGTCCGCTTGAGGCAGACAGCCGCAGACCGGATCACCACACAGAACTGGAGGGCTAATTTGTCCTCCAGTCCGGTGTGCAGTCGCACGCAGCTGCCGTCGCTGATAAGTCAGGACCACGGCTCGCGGGGAGCTAGCCGCGGTCCTGAACTGTCAGGAGGGGCCGGCGTTGAGCTTCAGCACCATGGAGCTGTCCCCTCTGACAGATCAGGAATGCGGCTTCTAATCAGGTCTTCTAATCATTTATTATCAGCTTCAGGCTTTTAAAAAAGCCAAGTGTTTAAAATAAGTGATCTGCCCATTCCTCAAGGTACCTTTACACGCCGCGACGGCAGGCTGGATACATCGCGCTACAGGCTACAAATGTAGCTTGTAGCGTCAATGTAGCCCGTCGTAGCGGCATCTGAAGACGCGACGCTACAGCCGGCGACAGATACATCTGTTTATGGGCTCTGCTCGAAAACAGATGGCTATATCGCCGATGGTAGCGAGCTGTATCGGCGTGTAAAGAAGCAACGGAAGGGAACTCTGGACACCCTGCGCTGTAGCTGCAATGTAGCTAAGGCGTGACCAGGCTCCGGGATACCCCGCCCCATCACCGATCATTGGAGGAAGCTCCTGCATGACGATTGGTAGTCGCTGCCTAGGGCGGCATATTTAAGGAGCTGACCAGTCACACTACACAATCGCTCAAGCGTGCTGTATTTCTCAGCCTCCTGCGATGCCTGGCCAATCATGATGATATTGCGATGTCCTATCATCGTACGGACGGCTCGTAATCCAAGATTGTGGCATGCCTATGTGCTGTCCCTGCTGCACCAGGTCCTCCATAGTAGCTGGTTGTAGTGGTGTGTACATGAGCTACAGCTGGCTACTTGAGACACCCGGCGATGTAGCTAGCTACAGATGTAGCGTGGCGTAGCGCACCTTGTCGCGGCGTGTAAAGGAGATGCGTTCACCGTTTGTAGCCGTTTGAGCGTGCTCGTGCACGTGAAGTAGCGCGATGTATCCAGCCTGCCGTCGCGGCGTGTAAAGGTACCTTTAGGGATTTTTTACTATGAAGCAGCTGCAAAGAAACAGAAGCAGGAAAAGCTCCAAAAACTGACAACTGGGTATCATTTCGAGCATTTAGTAAAAGCATTTAAGGCCTTTTCACTGTAAGCTTAGCGTCTTAGTTTACAAAAACTGTTAAAACCATTAACAAATGATATCTGGAAAAAGTAAGAAACCGCCAACAAAAAAAAAAATACTTCAGGACAAAGTATTTACCATATATCTACAGCAGCGCAGCCTTCCCTCCCCCCTTCCCCCGTATATAACTGTGGCCGAAGAGTCCCCCCCCCATATATAACTATGGCCATACAGCATTCCCCCATATATATCTCTGGCCGCGCAGCACCCCCCCCTTATATAGCTACAGCCACGCAGCGTCCCCCCCCCCATATATAACTACGGCCACGTACCGTCACGCCACATATAAATACAGCCACACACCATTTCCCCATATATAACTAAGGCCACACAGCGTCCCCCCACATATAAGTATGGCCACGTAACACTTCCCCATATATATATATAACTACATCTGCTGTGTCCCCTCATATAACACCAAACATTACACAATACCTACAGACAGGAGCTTTTCCAGCTGCAGACACTCACCTCAGCACAGATTATAATCGATATTATCTTCAGTAATGGCAGAGCTGACACTGGGGTTTACAGTCTGGTACATTTGCTGCTTTCTCTGTGACTGCAGCTCCTGACAGACTCTGTGGTAATGAGGGCAGCTCTCCTCCACCTGTGCTGCTCACCTGTCATGTCTGCCCCACTCACAGCCTCCACCGTGTACACAGAGCACACACCAACCAATCACATCACTGCTTTCATTCTCACACTGCAGCTTTCAAAATGTAAAATGGACTATGATTGGTTGCTATGGGCAGCTGGGCCTTACTACCGGTTGCTATGGAGTAAGGGAATCACGGTTTATACTGAATTCATTATGTGATGTGAAAATGAAATATTTGTGTAAATGTTATCACATACGCAGAGGTTTCATTTCCCCCAGTGTCAGACAAGTGATAATACACCACATTTATTGTAAGGTGTGTGCCTTTTAATAAAGTTATACAAATCCCCTCTGTACGACACATTCTGTTTGTGTGTTTATTACATCCAGTGGACACATACTCTAATTTGCCCCATAATTTACATCAATTTTTCATCTAACTTGTAATTTTTGGGTCACAGACACCCTACTCTTAGGTCATAGATTAGGTTTTAGGCCCTACTCATAGGTCATAGGTCACAGGTCACAGGTCAGGTCTTAGCCCTACTCATGGGTCATAGGTCAGGTTTTAGGCACTACTTATAGGTCAGGTCTTAGGCCCTACTCATGGGTCATAGGCCCTACTTATAGGTCATAGGTCACAGGTCAGGTCTTAGGCCCTACTCATGGGTCATAGGTCAGATCTAAAGGCACCGTTACACGCAACGATATCGCTAACGATATTGTTGCAGTGTCACTGGTTTTGTGACGTTGCAGCGACCTCGTAGCGATACCGCTGCGTGTGACATGTACCAACGACCAGCGATCAGATCGCTGATCGTTGGCAAATGGCCAGGACCATTTTTTGATCGTTGGTCTCCCACTGGGCAGCCAGCATCGGCGTGTGTGACAGCGGGAGACCAATGATCAACGACCTCCCAGTGCCACACAGCATACGCTGGGACGCTGGTAACCAGAGTAAACATCAGGTAACTAAGCGCAGCGCTCTGCTTAGTTACCCGATGTTTACCCTGGTTACCAGCGGTCTCGCTGATCGCTAGTGAGTCTGCCTGTGTGATAGCTCACCAGCGATCAGTTAGCAATGTTCCAGCGATCTAGATCCCTACTCATAGGTCACAGGTCAGGTCTTAGACCCTACTCATACGTGACAGGTCAGGTCTTAGGTCCTACTCATGGGTCATAGGTCATGTCTTAGGCCCTACTCATATGTTCATAGGTCATGTCTTAGACCCTACTCATGGGTCATATGTCAGATCTTTGGCCCTACTCATAAGGGCCACGTCACACACACAGATATCTGTGCAGATATTGTTCGCAGATCTCCGGTTGCAGTGAAATCATGGACAGATTGTCCCATTTTGTGGCTGTGTACAAATGGAGCAATCTGTCCATGATTTCACTGCAACCAGAGATCTGTGAACAATATCTGCCCAGATATCTGTGTGTGTGACGTGGCCCCTATGTCATTGGTCACAGGTCAGGTCTTAGGCCCTACTCTCAGGTCATGTCTTAGGCCCTACTCATAGGTCACAGGTCATGTCTTAGGCTCTACTCTTAGGTCATGTTCACACTGTGCGTTTTTGATCCGTTTTTGCCTGGAAATCACTGTCTGTGCTGCCCAGCAAAGTCAATGAGTTTTAAGAAACGCTGTTCAAACCCTGCATTTTTTACTGGTCCGTTTTGGGGACAGAAAACACATCCAGATAAAGAATGAACATGTCAATTAGTGATCCGTTTTTTTCTCCTGCATTTTTATCATTGACACCATTGTAAGGCTAAGGCTATATTCACACTGTGCGTTTTTGATCCTTTTTTGGATCTGTTTTTGCAGTGAACACATCACTCAAATGGATTCCCAGCAAAGTCAATGGGTTTTCACGTTTTACTGGTCAGTCTGTGCTTTCATGTCCTGGTGCATTTTTTCCCTCGAAAAGTGATCCTCAAAAAGAATGAGCTGTCATTTATGGCTGTGCTTTTCTGATTGACTTTTCCTATTGAAACCATTGTCTATGAGCTAAAATAAGTACCAGAAAAAAAACGCAGCCAAAACGGATGATACGTTTCTAATGTGTTTTTTTGAAAAGCTGATACAAATTTCCATATGAAAAAGAGAGAAAGATAGACAAGAAAAAGCGGATCAAAAATGCACAGCATGAAAACAGCCTAAGTTCACATTGTGCATTTTTCATCCGTTTTTTGTGCAGTTTTTTGTATGTAGTTTCAACAGCAAAACTGGATCCATTTTTGATCTTTTTTTGTGGTGCGTTTTTTTTTTCAATACACTGTGCAGTTTTTATCTTTGTTTCATCCATTTTTGCAGTGAAAATGCAGTGAGCGCATCACTTTTTTTGGAATCTCAGCAAACTCAATGCGTTTTCAAGTCTTGCTGTTCATTCTGTGTTTTTTTTACTTGATCCATTTTTTGGGTAGAAAAGTGATTTGTAAAAAGAGTGAGCATGTGAATTCTTGCTGCCGTTTTCTGATCCGCTTTTCCCATTGAAACCATTGTGTATGGGCTAAAAAAAAAAAATGCACCAAAAAGAAACAGCCAAAATGGATCCAAAACGGATAATACGTTTCTAATGCAGATGATTTCCAGCTGAAAAAGAGACAAAAACAGATCAGAAAGATACGGATCAAAAACGCAGTCTGAACAATGCCTAACATGGTTTCAAGGGAAATATCAGACATAAAAAACATCACACAAATTACCATGCTCATTCTTTTTCAGGATGCGTTTTCTCCGCCATAAACAGATCAGTAAAAAACGCAGCATCTGAACAGCATTTCTAAAAACTCATTGACTTTGCTGGAGATCACAAAAAGTGGTGCATTTTCCATGCAAAAATGGATCAAAAACACATAGTGTGAACTAGCCTAAATGGTAAAAAAAAACAGATCAAAAAGGCATAAGAAAAGCAAGACTTTTTTGGATGCCTTTAAAAAAAAAAAAAAAAAAAAAAAAATTCAGTTTTGCTGCTGAAAATCTAACAAAAACAAACGGCTCAAAAATCCACAGTGTTGTATTCAACAAAAACAGATTCAGCATAACAACTTAATTCTGAGTACCGTATATACTCGTGTATAAGCCGACCCGTGTATAAGCCGACCCCCCTACTTTTGCCCCCAAAACCTGGGAAAACCTATTGACTCGTGTATAAGCCGAGGGTGGACCCCAGCACAGGTATACAGCCCCCAGCAGTGTGGTATACAGCAGCCTCCCCAGTGGTATATACAGGCCCCAGCAGTGTTACAGCAGCAGCCCCAGTGGTATACACAGCAGCAGCCCCAGTGGTAGTATACAGCAGCCCCAGAGGTATATACAGCAGCCCCAGTGGTAGTATACAGCAGCAGCCCCAGTGGTAGTATACACGCAGCCCCAGTAGTATATACAGCCCCAGTGGTAGTATACACGCAGCCCCAGTAGTATATACAGCCCCAGTGGTAGTATACAGCCCCAGTGGTAGTATACAGCAGCCCCAGTGGTATATTCAGCTCCAGTGGTAGTATACAGCAGCCCCAGTGGTAAATACAGCCCCAGTGGTAGTATACAGCAGCCCCAGTGGTATATACAGTCCCAGTGGTAGTATACATACAGCCCCAGTAGTAGTATACAGCCCCAGTGGTAGTATATAGCCCCAGTGGTAGTATATAGCCCCAGTGGTAGTATACATACAGCCCCAGTAGTAGTATACAGCCCCAGTGGTAGTATATAGCCCCAGTGGTAGTATATAGCCCCAGTGGTAGTATACATACAGCCCCAGTGGTAGTATATAGCCCCAGTGGTAGTATTCATACAGCCCCAGTAATAGTATACAGCCCCAGTGGTAGTATATAGCCCCAGTGGTAGTATATAGCCCCAGTGGTAGTATATAGCCCCAGTGGTAGTATTCATACAGCCCCAGTAATAGTATACAGCCCCAGTGGTAGTATATAGCCCCAGTGGTAGTATATAGCCCCAGTGGTAGTATATAGCCCCAGTGGTAGTATATAGCCCCAGTGGTAGTATTCATACAGCCCCAGTAATAGTATACAGCCCCAGTGGTAGTATATAGCCCCAGTGGTAGTATATAGCCCCAGTGGTAGTATATAGCCCCAGTGGTAGTATTCATACAGCCCCAGTAATAGTATACAGCCCCAGTGGTAGTATATAGCCCCAGTGGTAGTATATAGCCCCAGTGGTAGTATATAGCCCCAGTGGTAGTATACATGGCCCCAGCAGGGCTCCCCTCATAATTTGGCGCCCCCACCTCCCTTTCTGGGCCCCCCCGCATGCAGCGCTGCGCATATACATTACCGGTCTAGCAGCTGTCACCCTCCGATGGATCGCGGCTCCCGGCTCCGGGCTCCATCTTCCTCGCTGTCTTCCTGCCTTGTGACCGGGGCTCATCGCGCATCGCGATGACGTCACCGCGACGCCGGCCGGTCACCTGACAAGCAGGAAGACAGCGAGGAAGATGGAGCCCGGAGCCGGGAGCCGCGATCCATCGGAGGGTGACAGCTGCTAGACCGGTAATGTATATGCGCAGCGCTGCATGCGGGGGGGGGCCCAGAAAGGGAGGTGGGGGCGCCAAACTTTTAGGGGGCCGTATTGACTCGCGTATAAGCCGAGGGGGGCACTTTTCAGCCCAATTTTTGGGCTGAAAAACTCGGCTTATACGCGAGTATATACGGTACACACCTGAATAAATTTATTCAAGCCTCAGCTAAAATTTCTTATCTGTTGTTAGCTAAAATAGCTTTGTATTGTATATTTGCTATTTGTATTTGCTTTGTATTTTGCATACCTATACATTGTCACCCATTGTATGACTCTCCCAATGTTTCTGTATGTCTGTATTATGTATCTATCCCTTATAAACCACCTTGTATATTATCCCCCTTCCCTTTTCCCAAACAAATTTTCAATAAAAACATTTGAGAAGAAAAATCCACAGTGTGAACATAGCCTTAGGCTTTGTGCCCACAGAATAGAAGTGGTCAGTTTGTGGAGCAGAAAATTCTGGACCAAAACTGCATCCGTTTTTTGTGTTTTTTTTGTGTTTTTGAGGCTTTTCTTTTACAATGGAGTTACTGGAGAAAACGGATCACTTAATTGACAGGCTCCTTCTTTTTCAGAATGAGTTTTCAGCACCAGAAATGGACAAGTCAAAATGCAGACGTTGGCACTGCATTTCTGAAATGTCATTGACATCTCAAAAATTAATACATTTTTGGTGCAGATTTCAACAAAAACGCAACACCAAAAATTGACCGAAAAAACAACATGTTCACACAGCCTTAGGCCTCTTTCACATCAGCGTTTTGCGCCGATCGCGGCAGTTGCGGTGAAAAAGCCGCGATTACCGCATAACGGCTGCACTTGCGGTCCACTTGCGGCAAGCCCCATACAATGTCTATGGGGCCTGCGGCAGGTGCGGCAAGTGCTGTTTCGGCACTTGCGGCAGGTGCCGAAACTGCACTTGCCGCACACTTACCGCAAGCCCCATAGATATTGTATGGGGCTTGCCGCAAGTGTGCCACGATCGCGGCCGTTATGCGGTAATCGTGGCAGCTGCGTTTTTTTCACCGCAACTGCCGCGATCAGCATAAAACGCTAATGTGAAAGCAGCCTTAGGCTGGAAACACACTATCTTACTTATATACGAGTCTCTCGGAGGTTACTCGGATCAGTGACCCTGAACGACCTCTCCGTCTCTGGACGGAAGTGTGATGCTGCACAAAAGCACAAGCAGCTCCCACTCCCATTCAGAGAGGAAGAGGCCTTTCAGGGTCACTGATCTGAGTCTCCTCTGAGAGACTTGCATGCAAGGCAGGCTTCACATAGCGGGTTTGATCCGATCCGTGGCTGTCCGTGTAAACCGGACAGCCCCGGACCGGATCAGCACACAGAACCAGAGGGCTAATATGCCCTCCGGTCCAGTGTGTTGCCGAACGCAGCTGCAGCTGCTGCTGAATCAGGACTGCGGCTCGCAGGGAGCTAGCCGCGGTCCTGAAACAACAGCGGCGTGCAGCTGCAGGTGTCCGGTTCCCGGATCCTCCCGGACCGGGGCAATCCGGCCCCATAGGCTCCCATGTTAGGGAGCGCCGGATTGCCCCGGATCTGGGAGGATTCGGGTGAATCCGTGAGAATCTGGGGGTAGGCAATTAGAGGAGATATTCTCCTCTCGGACACAAAAACGTTGCAAGCAACGTTTTTGTGTCCGTGAGAGAATTTTGAATTCTCCCGGATTGTGCCAGACAGATAGAAACCGGATGGCAGAGAGCTGCCATCCGGCTTCTATCCGGCCCCATAGGATACTGTGGGGCCAAAATCCGGTCCGGGGCTGTCCGGTTTACACGGACAGCCACGGATCGGATCAAACCCGCTATGTGAAGCCGGCCTTAGTAGGATAGTGTGTTTCTACCCTTAAGACCGGGTTACACATAACGATGTCCCAGCGACCACACCAACGACGGGGGTCGCTGGGACATCGTTATCTGATCGCTGGTGAGCTGTCAATCAGGCAGACTTACAAGGGATCAGCAACCAGTGAGAACGCTGATATCCAGGGTAAACATTGGGTAACTAAGCAGAGCGCTTAGTTACCTGATATTTACCCTGGATACCAGCGTCCCAGTGTGTGCTGTGTGGCACTGGGAAGTAGTTGATCGTTGATCTCCCGCTGTAACACACGCTGATGCTGACTCTCCAGCGGGAGATCAACGATCAAAAAATGACCCTGGCCATTATAGCAACGATCAGCAAGCTGATCGCTGATCATTGCAGGGTGTCACACGCAGCGACTTCGCTACGAGGTTGCTGCAACGTCACAAGTTGCAGCAACATCGTTAACGATGTCGGTACGTGTAAACCCAGCTTTACTCTCCAGAATTTTCAAGTTTTAAAAATGACCAAAGTCATTAATAGATTTTAAAAGTGCTGAATTAATGAAGAGACGGGCACTTTTTAATAAAATTGGAGCAAAATTTTGTCAAATGTGGAATTCTTTCTGTGTGAAAAATTTGCATTCGGGATTTTTTTTTGCAGTTTTCCCTATAGGGACATTACTGATGACGCCATGTTTTGTTTTCTTAGTGCGGAGCGACAATTATCATCATGCTGGTTGGCGATACGTACACCCTGATAAACTACGTGTCTTTTATTAACTACCTCTGCTACGGAGTAACAATTATGGGGTTAATTGTTCTTCGCTTCAAGAAACCCAAAATGTTCCGACCAATTAAGGTAAGAATTGAGCAGCGTAATATGACATGTTGTTGTCTACACATCCATCTTTAGACAGCCATGACAGCCGGACCAGGCAGTTTTCACTTTCTGAAGTTGCCAATCCTGAGCGCCTAGCGTCTTCTAGGCCTCACTACGTCATGATGTCATGACTCAATGTACATCATGACACCACATGAGACCTCAGTACTAGGCCTCACATGACATCATAATGTCAGAGGGGCCCAGAGTGCCGAACCAAAGATGCTGGGTGCAGAATTGAAGAATGCCCCGGTCTGGCTGCCATAGAGGACCGGACTGGACACTGTACCAAAGGAGCACATACCGGTATGTTTTTGTTTCACTCCATGAGATATAGCTAAATTATGTGATCATGACTATGTTCACACTGTCTTACACCTCATTCAGACGTCTCAGAGAAGGGACACGTGCCCATTATAGTCTATAAGGTGTTCACTAGTGATGAGCAAGGGCTACCATGTTCCGAGGCTCATAAAGAACAGTTGGACGCTCAGACAAGTGCGATTCGAGTACCTGAACATAATGGAAGTCAATGGGAAGATCTTCTGGAAAACTGCTGGAGTTCCCCGTTGACTTTGATTATACTCGGGTACTCATGTTGCGCCAATCAGAGCGTTCAACTGCTCATTAAGAGTCCCGAGCACCTGAGCATGGTAGAGCTCGCGCATCACTAGTGTTCACATGTCCGTTGCTGTTTTAAATACTAAATCAATTTTAGGGCCATGTTATAAATACTCGAGAGACGCCATTGCTTCACATCGGCTAGTTTGCTCCTCAGCAACTGAACCAAACCATGTGCAGCACTAATCTCCCCACGAATGGAATGGATATGTTCACATGTAGTTTCCCTATATGGATTTTTATGGCAGAAAATTCCACAAAACCGCTTCTAAGGGTACCGTTACACGTCGCGATATCGCAATGCAACATCGACAAAAAGTCACGTGGTGTGGTAGTTGCAATTGATATCGTTCGTGCGTTGTGTCGTGTAAATGGGCAATGCGACTCGAAAAAATCATAGGTACGAAATTGCAAGAAGATTGTGCAAGCCCTTCAACCGTACAATATTGCATATGCGATGTGGCATGATCGTGCTGTGTGACGGCGCAAGTACGATCTTGTTTGAAACTTCTCCTATTCACTGCAATGTTAATGCTCAGTCCCTGGGCTGCTCATACCCAGCGCACAAAAGTTGAGGACAGCATTGTACTTGCGTTGCCTGTGTGACATCTCCTATGCGATCTTGGACAAGTGCCAAAAACGTGTGCGCTCCTGTGAAATCATATGCAATATCGAAACAATATTGTGACGTGTAAGGGTGTGTGCCCACATAGTGGTTTAGTGACGTTCAAATCGTCAGTAAACCACTGGAAAATTCAAGGAGCCTAGACTCCTGAGCTCAGAAGTCACCAGCGGTTTTCCAGCGGTTTCTCAGCGGTTTCCCAGCGGTTTTTTCAGCGTGTGCACAGCGTTTTACAGTCGGTTTTTCCAGCGGTTTTTCCGGCGGTTTTCTATGGAGGATTTTGTCCATGGAAACGCTCAAAAACCGCTGAGAAGAATTGACATGCTGTATGCTGCTAAACCACTGGGAAACCGCTCAACCGCGGGCAGATCCGCTCACATAAACCCACTATGTGTGCACAGCGGTTTCTAAATTAGATAGGGTTACATGTAAGTCCTAAAGCTGCTAATGATTTACATAAATTTAAATAAAACCTATGCTAAACCGCCGGCGGTTTTCGCTGCTAAACCGACACTAAACCACTATGTGGGCACACACCCTAACAGTACCCTAAGTTTACGGGGGAAGAACACACACAAAAATCATGCTTATTGGGGCAGTTTGTGCTGAGATATTTTGGGGGGCTTGGATATTGAAAAAGCTAAGCTTTGAAATCCACATCTAAAACCTCTTAAATTCTCATTGATGTGAACTTCGATGTGGATCTGTTTCAATATCCTCGCCCAAACAATATATTGTATAAAATATTCCAGCAAGCAGATTTCAAGTGGTTTTTTTTATGTGCATTTTGGTGCTCACGTTATATATTTGGTGCATAAATTTTCTGCACCAAATCTGTGTCTCTTGGCAGAAAAAGTCACCAAAAACGCAATGCATTTTTGACTCGTTTTTGGTGCAATTTTTCTTGTGTTTTTTTTATTATAAAGTGAATGGGCAGAAGGGGTGAAAAATGCAGGCAAAAAAGCACCATGAATTGATATGCTGCAGATTATTATTATAATCCTGTGTGAATTGGCAAAAAACAACTGTATATTTCGTTGCAGTTTTCCGAAGTTGCAGAAAAAACTCTGAGTCAGTTTTGGAAACTCATGGCAAAACTATGCACAGTGATCCCCATTTTAAGCACATATGCATTAAATATAATCATGCAGTAATCCCATACAGAAATACGGGTGGATACATAATCATATATATGCATTATTTTTAGTCCATCTCCTCCTAATATGATCGGTATTCTGGTAATGATGCTGGCCAGGTCAGGACTGGCAGATGACAATATGCATTATTAAGTAATTTACTTATTTCTGGCTCTGGCACATTTTGCAGCATGCTCAGTATTACACTGTGATCACATTTATTGTGCAGGTTTTTAAAAGTGAAAAAATTATCGACAAACATTTTAAAAAGAAAAAATACCAATATTTTATCATTTTTTGTTTTCTTTCAGGTGAATTTGCTGATTCCCATCACTTATCTATGTTTCTGGGCATTCCTACTGATATTCAGCTTTTATTCAGAACCAATAGTGTGCGGCGTCGGACTCATCATTATTTTAACGGGTGTGCCAGTCTTCTTCCTGGCAGTTTACTGGAAGAATAAACCAAAGTGTGTAGATAGATTTATCGGTAAGTCATTGTGCACTTATAAGAGGGCCTGTATGTGGATACACGAGGGTCAGAGGGTGCTCTCGTCCACTGGCCTGGCCGCCTTTAGAAAGACCGCATGGACCAGGGCTCATCGCACTGAACACCCAAACTCATTACCCGTGGGCGGAACACTACTCAGACAATACAGGGTGATGGAATCACACAATGGTTAGAGTTTATTGGATCCCCAACAATCAAAGGCATATAACACATAATCAAGCAAAACACTATATGTAACAGGCAACAGAGTCTCACCCTTCGCTGGTTCACCAGAGATTAAAATCTTCATGCCTCGGGGCTTCCAGGGTCACTTACTCCAATCCAGCAGCACCCCGCTTTCGGCAGGCATCCAGCAAGAAAGGAATAGCGGCAAGCTTAGGAACCTGACTGAGGACAGCAAAGTATGTAGCAAGGTGACCGACTTGTCCCAACCTGGGTATCTTCCTTAAATATTCTCTGGTATGATGACACAATGTTATCTTGGCAGTCAGAATTGAAATTCATAGATTGGCGTTGTGGTATTCCAACCAGGACCGCAGTCCCTAGATTGAAACCATGTAGCATATCAACTCCTGGTGAATTTAGCTGGCCTCCCTTATATATCCCAAGCCTACACTTCAGGGTATATTGTGTTGTTCCAGAAATGGTGGAATAAGGCTGGGCCCTTATTGGTTGGATTTCAAGCCGGATACATCATTTCCTTTTGAGTCACGACAATCTCTGACAGAGGGAATGAGGAGGTCATGTAATTTAAATTTAGCAATACACAAACTTGGACAATGGGAGACTCCGAAGAGTCTGGCAATAAACAATCACTTAGCAAACATGAGAAAACAAGCAAAAGATCAACAGTCTGGCCAATTAAAAACATTAACTGCCAACTTGCATTGAGACAAGCTGTGTCTTCACACGCACAAAGGTTGTGTTGTGGTTTTGTACCCTCAAACAGAGAGCGAAATAGTATGATAATTTCTCACTGTAACTAGTGATGAGAGAGCACTATTGTACTCAAAACGAGTGGTTGGATGCTCACACAGGTGGGACTTGAGTACAGAATATAATGGAAGTCAATGGAAAACGTGAACATTTTTTCGGGAACTCTTCTGGAAAAATGCTCAAGTTTCCTATTGACTTCTATTATACTTGGTACTGAGATCGTGCCCATCCGAATGTTCGACTGCTCAAGAACCGAGCATCCGAGTATCCTAGTGCTCGCCCATCAGTAACCGTAACTGTTAGCAAAGTCAAGAGTTCAAAGTTACAGTAAAATGTATTTCCAACTGATGTTCTCATGGCAAAAACAAAAGAAAATGTCTTATCAGACACCGGTTCTGGAAGACGAATGTGACCTTGGATTTGTACAGAACTTGTATTAGTAACATCTGTAAGTTTGATAATCAGGCGTATTTGGGAGAGACAGTTCAAGATGGTGTCTTCACTTCAAGTATCTTTTGCATAATTAATATTCCAAGAAGTTAATTACACAAATAGATATTAACCAAATAGAAATAGACAAGTACGGTATATCTAAGTGGCTCCATTGTACTTTAAGGATATTAAAAGGCCTTGTGATGTATCACTTATCGGACAACAGCTCGACTTTGTTGTTGTCTCCTTGCCGGCAAGAATAAGCAACTGCTTGCGTCAGATGAATACGTGCTGCAAGAAATAATTTTACAGTAACCCTTGTTGGCAGCATTAAAGGGAATTTGTCAGCAGGATTTCACCCCCCAGCCGCAATTTATTTACAAACCACTTTCTAACACAAGTCGAGCGATGAATTTTCCTAATCACGTTGGTCCAACATTTTTGAGAAACCAGTGTCTGAAATATAGTTTGAAAACTTATTGTAGAGCTGAATCCTCTGTCACTCCAGCTCTATTCCTTGCTCCATTGCTGTCTCCTCCTGCTTGACTGAAAGCCTTCAGGCAAAGGAGCCATCAGTTATGCAAGAGGAGGTATCGCTGGGTGGGGGAATAGAGCTGGAGTGACAGAGGCTTCAGATCTACAAATAGCTCCAATATCATGCACATTTATATAGGTTGGGGTTGAAATCATGCTGACAGATTCCCTTTAATTGCCTTGTAGCTCCAGTAATAAAAAAGGAAAAGGTAACATCCTTAGACCATGACAGCAACTCTTTGATTGTATTCCCACAGCTCTAGTTTCTGAGGCATAGATTAGTGAGGGTCTCATTAGTCTGACCCCAATAATTAAACATGTATTCTACGAATTATTAGTGCATTGACCATTGGCCATTGGCCAAACCAGATTGGATCCATTCTTCATGGATTGTGAGAACCTAAGTAAAGCTTATCTTAAGTAAAAGCAAAAGGGCACGTTGTGTTGGGTAAAATTCTATTTGGGGATAACCTGTAGGATCTTAATATACTTGATAGAGGGTTTGTGGCATAATGAGCAGGACTAGGGGCTAGATATGACTAGTTATGAGGTCTATTCTATTCTTCAAATCTAGAATTGTTTCCTATGTTAATGTGACCAGTTCAAGACCTTTCTAGAAGCAATGGTTAATTTCTCTGTAGATGTCCTTGGTGAAGCAGATCTACCACATTCACACCATATTGTGTCTATCATGTTTTTTGCTCCTCGATAACCCAATTTTCACACTCTCCTTTCAGAAAAGATGACATATTGGGGACAGAAAATTTGCTACGTTGTGTACCCTCAACCAGACCTTCCAGAAGAGGACCTGGTCCACTGCAACGACGCCCTGGTGACCGACAACGAAAAGTCCCTCAAAATGCAATGAGCTGCTTTCCACGTCCAAGCTTCCCTGCATTTTGTTTCCACGCAAACGTGGATAAAATGTACTTGAAAATCTAGCAATATATAGAGAAATATGGAATGGAAGGCGTGAGGAAGGGAGAGTCATCCCACGAAACACAACATTGCAGAGACTCATGGCTTTGACTTGGCGGCTAATGTAAAGAACCGGATGCATTTTTGATATATTAATTAACCCCTTCCCAGCCTGGGGAAAGAACACATGACACCCCCCCACTGACGCTTCTCCTCCGGTCAAATGAGCCACTGTATATTCTAACTGCAAGAACTTTTTTTTCGGCCTTCCTTCTTGTGTAAATTGAACTTTTATTTCCTCAATTAAAGCATAATTGTCAACCACCTGCAGCGTACCGTGTGCACCTTTGTACTGCAAAGGACTCCAAGCTTTGTAAAAGTAGGTAGAGATTTGTGTTGTGTATTTTTTACAATAGGCATGTCGCGCTTATCTACCATCATTAGGAGACCTATGACAGCTCTGGGATCTGACCTTCACATAAACTTGTGAGACTCTGGTTTTTAAATGTTATTGCTTTCTTTTGGACCAGCAAAGGTTAATGCCACTTTCCTTGCTAGTAGCTCCAGGTTTGTTTATCTCAGCTGTATGACCACTCCCCCTCCCTTTAAGCACTCACATGATCTATTACCTTATGCTGGTAATAGATTCTTTCTATTGTGACCACCATGGAGGGAGGATGTTTCTAGTGGCCGATCTGCTGCTGTATCCATGTTTGTCTGCAGCCCTGGTGTTTGGCTGTAGCAGTCAAGTTGAATTTGTATCCTTTGTCTATATTCCCCGATTTCTCTACCTTTCTCTGTGTTGGACTACTGTAGACATGAAATCTAGTGCATGCAATTGCCTTCTCACTAGCCAGGATGAGTGGAGGCACAGCTCAGAGAGTAGCTACATGACGGCAATGGGGGAAGGACCCGTTTAGGGACGTTAGGGTAGCTCAGGAGCCAGACACAGGTTAGTTCCTATTGTCAGAGTTTTTCTCTCCCTTTACATCCCCTTATAACATCTGTGTTGCCCCGTGCCCCGGACATCCTTTAGTCCATACGTGACTGGGCATAACACCCTATAGATAAGCCGGAACTAATCATTATTTGCCAAGATTTCTTCCTAATAATCTTAAATGGGAAGGGAAAATAAACATCCTAAAAAAGTCCCCTAAGCAGAAAGCCAAAATCAACCTTCATTCTAGCAGACTCACATGGACATTTATTTATTACCATGTAATCCCTCTATCCTCCTGTAGAGGAGCTATAGCAGTAGATTGCAGGGATTTTTGCTGGTCCTTTGGCAATCAGTAGATCATTACTGGCTCATTATTTCTTAAGTGAGTTGTTTGTCAGGCCGGCTTCACACTACGTGTCTGATCCGATCCGTGCCTGTCAGGATGAATCTGACAGCCCTGGACTGAATCAGCACAAAGAACCGGAGGGCTAATAAAAAAAACTCTGTGTGCACATAGCAACAGGCAGAGCTTTAGGCAGGGACATAACTAGAAAAAGTGCAGGGGTCATAATCGCATCTGGGCCCTGGAGCCTAGGGGGCCCCAAAAGTACCTTCGACCTGTAATAAAAGACCAAGGCTATTAAAGATTTGCAATAATTGGGGGCCCCATTGGAGCTTTTATATCGGGGCCCATGATATTCAAGTTAAGGCAATGCTTTTATGGGAGGTTTTTTTCGAAAGGGTATGATAATAAATGGGAAAATGTCACATCGCCATTGGACTCGGTGGCTGGTGTTCCTGCCTCGGCCGCTGGGAGGAGCCGGATTCCTTCGGCTGGTGGCGCCGGTGATAGGAGGGCCTTGTCCTCATATGGAACTGCTCCCGCGACGTCTGCCTCTGTCGCTGAGCGCCGCTGTGTTTCCCCTCTGGGTGGTGTTGGTCGCAGAGGAAAGGGCTCTGCAGAGGTGTCCGTTAGGCGCAGCCTGCGTTCTTCTGTCAGAGGTGGCGTGGGTGGAGCCAGTCGTGCATCTCCATCTGGCCTGGATCTAGGGGCGGTCCGGATGAGGTCATCAGGTTGTGAGCTCCAGTCTATGGGAGGTAGCCATGCCCTTCAAGTACATTGGAGCCTGGCTTGCAGGCCGCCAGATATAGTTTTGGTTCCCCAGTGATAGTGTGTGTGTTTAGTTTCGTGTCTGACCTTGCCTGGATTTCTGACTCTGCCTTTGCCTATTGATTTTGTACCTCAGCTGCCCTCTTGGTTTTTGCCCTTGACCTTTGCCTGGATTTTTGACTCTGCTACTGCCTGACGATTTTGTACCTTCGCTGCCCTCTCGGTTTTGACTCGGACTTCTGACTTAGTTTTTCGGGTCTTGATTTTCCCCTGGCGACCTCCCCGGCTCTGTTGCTCATATAGGCAGCTACCCCCTGGGCTCCGCTGTAATTCCAGATCCCTATATAGGGGTTAAGGGTCTCGGGGTTTCTCGGAGTACTGCCTACCAGCAGCTCGGCCTCACGGTGGATGGTCGTCACATTATATCTGGCCATACCATTCTTTATATATATAGATAGACTATATATATATATAAAGCATTCCTTTTACCTTTTTTTTTCCCCTCTCCTTTTCCCAATGTTTTTTTTTTTCTTTTCTCTGAGCTGTGTCTGCTGATTGCTCCCTGAAAGCACCTGTGTTTCCAGCTTCTCAGTCCTGTGGAGGAACACTCCCATCATCTCATTCCAACATGCTGTACAAGCCACAAGCTGGAGTCCTCTGCATGAACACTGGAGATCAGAAGGCCTCATACCCTGGATGTCAGCACCTGGGGGGCTCTGGCTCGGCCTGCCTGGGTGCTAAGGTATTGCCAGTGGATGCTGCCAAAGTTTTATTACCTATTTCTTTATCTTACCTTAAGAAATCTGTGTGTTTAGAGGTTTATGTTGACAGTGGTTCAGAGGGGAATTTCATAGATCTCCATGTAGCGAGAACTCTTGGTGTACCACTGCTAAGGCTTAATGCCCCCATTAGAACCACTGCAGTTAATGGCACTCCCCTCATCCAGGGTGGAGTGGAATTTGTCACTGAGGAAGTGTCAATGCTGGTGGGGTCATTACATGCTGAAAATGTGTCATTTTTTGCTATCAATAATTTATCATCTGCAGTAATCCTTGGCATGCCATGGTTACGTAAACATAACCCAGTCATAGACTGGCACTTGGGTGACATCGTGCGCTGGAGCCCAAAGTGTCAGGAACACTGTATCTCGCTATCTGTAAACCAAGTGAAGGTCAAGTCTCCTCCCTTTGTACCATATGCCTTTAGAGACTTTGAGGATGTGTTTTCTATTCAGGAATCAGAGAAATTACCCCCTCACAGAAAGTATGATTGCGCCATAGATTTGGTACCTGCTTCTCGTCTCCCAAAGGGGAGAATATTTAACCTCTCTGGTCCAGAACGTCAGGCCATGAATGATTACATAGCAGACAGTCTGAGAAAGGGGTATATTAGACCGTCCACCTCACCAGTAGGAGCTGGGTTCTTTTTTGTGGGAAAGAAAGATGGCGGCCTCAGACCTTGCATTGATTACCGCGAATTAAACGCGATCACTGTGAAAACCAGTATCCTCTTCCACTCATCCCTGATCTTTATAATCAGCTGTTTGGAGCCAAGTATTTCACCAAACTGGACCTCAGGGGAGCATATAACCTGGTCCGTATAAAAGAAGGCGATGAGTGGAAGACCGCGTTCAATACGCCTCTCGGCCATTTTGAGTATCTCGTAATGCCGTTCGGGTTAAGTAACGCACCTGCAGTGTTTCAGAATTTTGTCAATGATATTTTCAGAGATATCAGTGGTGTATATGTGGTCGTGTATTTGGACGACATTCTGGTCTTTTCTCCTGGTCTTTGGTCGCACGTCCGACATGTCCGTACTGTACTCCAGAGACTCAGAGAGCATTCTCTATTCGCCAAATTAGAGAAATGTGTCTTCATGGAGGAAGAGATAAATTTTTTGGGATATATTATATCGGCTAAAGGTTTTCGCATGGATCCTGCCAAAATTAAACCCATTAAGGAATGGGTACAACCCAAGTTTCTGAAGGCACTGCAGCGATTCTTGGGTTTCGCTAACTATTATCGTAAATTTATTAAAGGGTTTTCAGAGATAGCCAAACCTCTCACTGATTTGACACGTAAAGGGGCGGATGTGGTTAATTGGAAGCCTGAAGCCATTCATGCGTTTTCTAAGTTAAAAGAGTGTTTCTCCGCGGATCCAATATTGGTGCAGCCTGATTTGGACCGCCCCTTCATTGTAGAGGTAGATGCCTCTGAAGTTGGAGTGGGAGCGGTGCTATCACAAGGCACCGCATCTCTCACTCAACTTCGTCCGTGTGCCTTCTTTTCCCGAAAATTTTCCTCTACAGAGATGAATTATGATGTAGGTAATCGGGAATTGTTGGCAATCAAATGGGCCTTCGAGGAATGGCGCCACTTCCTCGAAGGCGCCAAACATAGGATTACCGTAATTACTGATCACAAAAATCTAACCTATTTGGAGTCAGCGAAAAGACTGAATCCTAGACAGGCTAGATGGGCCTTGTTCTTCTCCAGATTCGACTTTGTGATCACTTTCAGACCGGGTACTAAAAATGTGAGGGCTGATGCCCTGTCTCGAAGTTTTTGCCCCTTACAAGTCGAGGACGTGGAACCGACTCCCATTTTAGCCAAGGGGATTATTGTCTCGGCTGTGTCTTTGGATCTTCTGGAAGAGATTCGTAGATCTCCAGAACAGGCCCCTGACACTACTCCTGCCCAGAAACTATTTGTCCCTACCAAATTCCGCCTCCAAGTTCTTAAGGAATCTCATGATTCCGTCCTCGCAGGGCATCCTGGTATCAATAACACCATCAGACTTGTAACCAGGAGTTTGTGGTGGCCAACCATAGTAAAGGACTGTAAGGAATATGTACTGGCTTGTGAAACCTGTGCTCGCGCTAAGTCTCCCCGCAACAGCCCTGCCGGGTTGCTCCAGTCCTTGCCTACCCCTGAGGGTCCTTGGACTCATATCTCCATGGATTTTATTACTGACCTGCCACTCTCAGAAGGGAAGACTTGTATCTGGGTAGTGGTAGACAGATTCAGCAAGCAGTGTCATTTTGTTCCGCTGTCCGGGTTACCTAATTCCGAGACCCTGAGCAAAGTATTCATTAATCATGTTGTGCAATTGCATGGTGTTCCTGTGAATATTGTTTCTGACAGGGGCACCCAGTTCGTTTCTAAGTTTTGGAGGGCATTCTGTAAACGGATTGGAATTGACTATTCCTTTTCTTCTGCCTATCACCCTGAAACCAATGGTCAAACCGAGCGCGCAAATCAAGCTCTCGAACAGTATCTACGTTGTTATGTCTCTGAGCATCAATCTGATTGGGTGGAACACCTGCCACTAGCGGAATTTGCCATGAATAACCAGTACCAGGAGTCCATCAAGACTACCCCTTTCTACTGTAATCATGGGCTGCACCCGCGCTTTTGTTCATTTTCTTCTAGGCTTTCTGACGTCCCTGGGGTAGAAAGGTCCGTAGATCAGTTAAAGACTATCTGGTCTGAAGTGAACAAAAACTTAAAGGGGCTCAGACTAGGCAGGCGTCTTCTGCTAATAAACGGCGCTCCAAGGGTCCGGACCTGGGAGTTGGGGACAAAGTTTGGTTGTCTACAAAAAATATCAAGCTCAAAGTGCCGTCTGCCAAACTAGGTCCCAGGTTTATTGGTCCGTATGAAATAATTGACGTGATTAACCCTGTAGCCTTTCGTCTGAAGCTCCCTCAATCATTCAAACTGCCCAATGTATTCCATAAATCCCTTCTCAAATTGTACCGATCTCCGATTCGTCCTGTCCGGTCCCCTCCTCCTCCGGTCTTGGTCGGGGGTGCCGTGGAATACGAAGTTCAACGGATCCTTGATTCCCGTTTAGTGAGAGGATCCGTGCAGTATCTGGTACATTGGAAGGGCTATGGTCCGGAGGAGAGGTCCTGGGTGCCTGCCAGTAATATCCATGCCAAGGGTTTGATCAGGAAGTTTCATCTTCTTCATCCCAATAAACCGGGTTTTGTGGGTCCGGAGGCCCCTCGTAGAGGGGGGGGTACTGTCACATCGCCATTGGACTCGGTGGCTGGTGTTCCTGCCTCGGCCGCTGGGAGGAGCCGGATTTCTTCGGCTGGTGGCGCGGGTGATAGGAGGGCCTTGTCCTCATATGGAACTGCTCCCGCGACGTCTGCCTCTGTCGCTGAGCGCCGCTGTGTTTCCCCTCTGGGTGGTGTTGGTCGCAGAGGAAAGGGCTCTGCAGAGGTGTCCGTTAGGCGCAGCCTGCGTTCTTCTGTCAGAGGTGGCGTGGGTGGAGCCAGTCGTGCATCTCCATCTGGCCTGGATCTAGGGGCGGTCCGGATGAGGTCATCAGGTTGTGAGCTCCAGCCTATGGGAGGTAGCCATGCCCTTCAAGTACATTGGAGCCTGGCTTGCAGGCCGCCAGATATAGTTTTGGTTCCCCAGTGATAGTGTGTGTGTTTAGTTTCGTGTCTGACCTTGCCTGGATTTCTGACTCTGCCTTTGCCTATTGATTTTGTACCTCAGCTGCCCTCTTGGTTTTGCCCTTGACCTTTGCCTGGATTTTTGACTCTGCTACTGCCTGACGATTTTGTACCTTCGCTGCCCTCTCGGTTTTGACTCGGACTTCTGACTTAGTTTTTCGGGTCTTGATTTTCCCTGGCGACCTCCCCGGCTCTGTTGCTCATATAGGCAGCTACCCCTGGGCTCCGCTGTAATTCCAGATCCCTGTATAGGGGTTAAGGGTCTCGGGGTTTCTCGGAGTACTGCCTACCAGCAGCTCGGCCTCACGGTGGATGGTCGTCACAGAAAAAAGGTATTTTTCCCTTCTTTCAAGCATCTCCTGTTGGAACCTGCTCCAAACTACACACTGTCCAATCAAAAGGCTGCGAAAAAAAAAACCAGGCGTACTTGTACAACCGACCGGAAGTGACTCTCGTCAATAGGGGCAGAGCTTAGAAAGGAGGCGTCATCTCAGGTCACAATGGGTGGAGGAGAAACTCAATGGACGTTACTAAATGCCTGAAATTGATGAGTGTTTTCTCAAGTGTAGAAGGTATGACTGAGCAAGCTGGTCAGTTATTTTCTTAAAATTGGTCTACATGATCATAGAAACACATCACATCGATCACATGTAAACACCCATGAGGATCCGATTCTGCAGGTCGTAAAAAAATTGAAAAAAATTCAACGACAAAGGTAGATTTTTTTACTTTTGAGACCGAGTTTAGAAAATGAGCAAAAAAAATTAAAAAATTAAAAAATGGGAAACAAAAAATAAATCACTTTTTCCTGTAGTGTCTTCTCTGCTTGATAAGCTTAGTAGGCTATGCCAGTGTCTAAAAGACATCATGTGCACATATCCTAAAGAAGGGAAGTATTTTGCTGAGTATTTGCAGCAACAGCTCTTAAAAAACAAAGTTAAAATACCACTAATTTTGATTGAAGATGATTCACACTGATTTTCTTATGTCGAATTTTCAGAGCAGAAACTCATCAATCAGAACTGCAAGGTATTTTAAATGGAATCTGTCAGTCCAAAAATCCATATGTAACTGCTATCATTTTCTAATTCCTCTCTCTAAGCTCTTTCTATTCAAGTATTTCTATTATTTATACTTTCCTCTTATCCTGTGTAAACTTCAAAATAAAAGATTAATTCCATCTGTCAATCACAGTGAACTCTCTGCTGTTCACTCCCCAAGGAATGAATATTCATGCATCATTACACTGTCATGGCCTCCTTTTTGATCTGTCTGTTGCGTGACTCATTCACTGCGGACAGGGAAGGGAGGAGGTGTGAGCTTAGCTGAAGCTCTGACCTCTTCATGTCATTGTGTGTATTTGAGACATGTGTGCAGTCTGAGATATACACTTGCTCATCAGATGCACACATTACATGTCTGCAGGAAAACCAACATTCATATATACACATAGAAGACAGTGCAGGACAAAACACTTTCCCCCTCCCAGAACAAAGCACAGAGGGGAGGAACAGAACACCAGCTTGGGTGGGTGTGGATATTTAAATAACACTTATATAGCAACTGGATGAATCAGTAATATAATGGAGAGGACAGAGGCCGGCTTCACACCACGGTTTTCATGATTCGGGGCTGTCCGGTGTGAACCGAACCAATCTGATTTTTGGCCCCATAGTATTCCTGGGGCCAGATGGCATTGTTTTGCCATCTGGTTTATATATGTCCGGAATGATCCAGGAGTTTGCTGCGATTTTCTGTCCGGGGCAAAAATCTGAACAAATCGGATCTTCCCGGATCTGCCGCGATCCGGCACCCCTTAACATGGGAGTCTTTGCAGCTAAAAAATGGATCCTCTAAAATTGCATCAAAAACGCTGTGTCTGAATGTAGCCAAAGGGTGTGTTTACACGATGCGTATTTTGCCTGTATTTAGTGCAAATCCACTGCAGATTCACACTAAATATGCAGCAGCCTGTTTCCTGTCCGCATGGTGCATGTTTTTTTTTCGCAGCAAATCTGCTGCGTATTTTAGTGCGGGAAAATCTGCAGCATGTCAATTCTTGCTGTGGATTTTACCACATTTTTCACCCATAGAACCTCATGTTAAAATTGGACACTGTCAGGTCATTCTTCAGTATGATACTAATATTACCCTTGAGTTGTGACTGGGCAGACATTTTACAAACATGTAAAATCATTATTGAACCCTTTGTAGTTTCCTTGTTATAAGCATTTTTACACCCTACAGGGAGCTGCTGCTTTAGTCCTATTATATTCACAGATTAGTCCTGCTGTGTTAAACTGTTCATTTATTATGCACTCCTCCTCAGCAGCTCTCTCCTCCCTCCTCCCTTTGCTCTGTGTCAGGTTTCACTTTCAGGAGCTTCTAATGAGGACAGGAGGAAGAGAGGTATTGCAGGCCTGCCTTAGGCTGGCTTCACACCACGTTTTTTTCGGATCCGGGGCTGTTCGGTGTAAACCACACAGCCCCGGACCGGTTTTTGGCCCCATAGCAGCCTATGGGGCCGGATGGAGCCGGATGGCAGCTTTCTGCCATCCGGTTTCATCTCTGCGTGACACTCCGGGGGAATATGGATTATTCTCTCCGGACACAAAAATGATGCTTGCATAATTTTTTTGTCTGGGGAGAAAAATCTCCCCATTTGCCGGATCTTGGATTCAGCCAGATCCTCCCGTATCCGGGGCAATCCGGCGCTCCCTAACATGGGAGCCTATGGGGCAGGATTGCCCCGGTCAGGGAGGATCCGGCAAGCGGACACTGGCGGCTGCATGTCGCTGTTCTTTTAGGACTGCGGCTAGCCGCGGTCTTGAAAAATCAGCAGCTGCGGCTGCAATTATCAGCATCCGGCTGCATACAGGACCGGAGGACACATTTGGCCCTCCGGTTCTGTGTGCTGATCCAGTCTGGGGCTGTCAGTCATCCCGGACAGCCCCGGACCGGATCACACCGTGGTGTGAAGCCAGCCTTACCTGATCTAGATAAGGTATCTACTCCCTTTGTTTCTGCTGAATCCTTGCTATAACAGTTTCTGTGTTTCATTTGATCTCTTGTGTTGCTGCAAACACAGAGAACAGAGAGGAGAATATAGCTGCCCCCCCTCCACACACACACACACACACTGATGTCCTGTACAGTAATGTGACTATGTGAGATGAATATTCATCCTATGGGGAGTGGACAGCAGAGAACTAAGTGGATCATTCATGGTGATTGACAGATGGAATGAATCTCTTTATTTGAAGTTTACAGTGGATAGGAGGGAAATATAAACAAAAGAAATACATCAATAGAGAGAGTTTGGAGGGAGGAATTAGAAAATGATAGCAGTTACATATAGATTTTTGACCTGACAGATTCCCTTTAACTCAAAATAAGCAGCAGATACTCAACATTGTTCACACTCTGTGTATGTGCTGTTTATTCATAATAACATAATATTTAAGGTTGAAGGCGGCCGTCACACGCACAGATATCTATAGCGATATTGTAAGCGATCACGTGCACGCGCAATCGCTTACAATATCACTCACATCGCTGGTGAGATGTCACACAGACAGACTCACCAGCGATGTGGATCCGCGATCTCGCTGGTAACTATGGTACACATCGGGTAACTAGGCGCCGCGCGTCGCTTAGTTACCCGACGTGTACCATAGTTACCATCTCCCAGCATAGACTCTGCGCTGGGAAATCGCTCATCGTGGTGTTATACACCACGATGAGACAGATCGTCAAATCGCTCATCGCTAGATCTGAGCTCCGGAGCTCAGATCAGCGATGTCACGATCAAGCGATTTCACATCGTAAATCGCTTGATTACATGCAACGATTTCTTGCCCGATATCGCTTAAGCGATCAAAAAGGAGATCGCTTATACGATATCGGGCAAGAAATCGTTCCGTGTGACGGCCGCCGAAGGAAGACCTTAAGTCCATCTAGTTCAACCCATAGCCTAACATGTTGATCCAGAGGAAGGCAAAAAAAAAACCATGTGGCAACACTAAGCTCCACATTGGGGGAAAAAATTCCTTCCTGATTCCACATACGGCAATCAGACTAATTCCCTGGATCAACGCCCTATCAAAGAATTTAGTATACATAACCGGTAATATTATATTTTTTTAAAAAAGGCATCCAGGGCCTTCTTAGGCTGGGTTCACACCCAACGTTTTGATCCTTTCCAAGGCTGTCTGTTGTGGACCGGACAGCCCCGGATCGGATCAGCACACAGCCCTCACCAGCCCTCCGGTCCGATGTGCAGCCGCACGCAGCTGAAGCTGCTGGTGAATCAGGACCGCGGCTTGCAGGGAGCTAGACACGGTCCTGACACAACAGCAGTGTGTAGCCGCAGGTGTCCGGTTTCCGGATCCTCCCAGACGGGGCAATCCAGCCCCATAGGCTCCCATATGACGAAGCGCGGGATTGCCCCGGATCCGGTAGGATCCGGGAGGATCCGGTTTGGGGAGATTTTTCTCCCCGGACACAAAAATCGTGCATGCATCATTTTTGTGTCCGGGTGAAAAATCCGAGTCCTCCCGGATTCACCTGGACACATAGGCACACTATTGGGCAGAAATGTGATCCGGGCCTATCCAGTTCTCATCGGATCGGCCCGGATCACAAAAAAAGTGATGTGAAACCAGCCTTAAATGTTAGTAGTGACTCATTCATTACAACATCATGTGACAGTGCCTAATTTGCATTAGAATCCACGAAAAGTGATAATGTTAAAGGAGGGGGGGCAGGATATGACTATTTTTGCCAAAGTATCCAAACTTTATTGAAACAGTCACAAAACAACATAAAATCTGCATCAAAAATGCACGGTGCGGACAGGGATGGTTATGGTGCGTTTTTCTGCCAGTGGGTGCAGATTTTGGACTTCCATAAACTCAGTATGTGAATACACCCTAAGGGGATGTTCACACACTTTTTTTTTTTACCGCTGAATTTTAGGGAAGGAAAAATCTCCAAAATCCTCCTTCAAAAGTTTCCACTTGAAAAACTCAGCAAAAAAGACTAAGTGTGAACAAAGCCTGAGGTTACGTTGACACCAGTATCCATTGGAAGAGTTTCCTATGTGAAATCCACTTTACTGTTCATATGAACAATTTTTAGAGCATTTTTTTCCCCTAAGAGGTTTTAAAAAGTGACAGGTGGAAAAGAAAAGTGCCCGCCACTTCTTTAACGTGGATTTTTTCCTCCAGTCATTTTTTTAAAAAAATGCTCTAAAAATTGTTCATATGAACAGCAAAGTGGATTTCACATAGGAAACTCTTCCTATAGATTCCGATCCTTTTTATGGATACTTTTGAAGAGGATCTGCAAGTCAGGCACTGTCCAATACACATGTTAGTCCATAGGTTGAACTTGATGGTCTTAAAATCTACAAGCAGCCTTAAAAAAAACTATGAAAAAGCTGCAAAAAAAAATACTTTTCAAAACTTTTAAAACTTCTCCAAAACAGGTTAAGGAAAGGAAACGTTCCTCCAATAACGCCATAAAAAAGGAGCATTTCCTTAATTGTTTTCTGCTTAAAAAGTAGTTCTAAAACTGGGTGTGAACATAGTTCAAAGGGGCACCCGTTAGGGCATTAGAAAAAAAAATAAAAAAATTTCCTAATCTATAAAGGGCAATGCCACTATACAGTCCCTTCCCTCCAATAATAAAACTAGAAATAGCGCCAACCCAGTGCATGGTTGTGTCTGGTATTGCAGCTCTGCTGTATTGAAGGGAATGGTGCTCAGCTGCAATACCACACATGGACAAGGTTGGCTCTGTTTTTTGGAAAAAAAACTGCAATAATTTAAAAACTATACTGTGAATGCACCAATTATGCATTTTTGTTATTGTTTTAATGATCAAATTAACTTTCCATGTGTTGTTTTTGATGTCTGGATTCCTGCATTGGCAGATGGCTCTTTGCTTTAACAAGATGTTCACAATCTCTCATTTACATGTTGACGGGCTTTATAAAGAAAAAATAAACTATGTAGACAGCTGATTATTAATTAATTGATTTCAGGCATTTGGACATTAGTAGATGTTGAGATTAAAAGGAATGAATAATCAAAAAGTGGCCCATTATTTACACCAGGATTTTCAGATAATGTATATTAAAATAAAAGATAATGATTCTGTTTTATTTCTTTCCATATCTGTAAACCTTACAATTTTCACACTTATCACAAGGACTTCTATATGACTCCTACATTAATCATTCAGCCGTGATATCACCTATTGTGAATGGTGGATCCTGTGTTATCTACTGTATAAAGAGGAGTTATCAGTCATTGTACAGGAGGAGGTGAGCTGTGATATCACTTATTGTGAATAGTGGATCCTGTGTTATCTACTGTATATAGAGGTGTTATCAGTCATTGTACAGGAGGAGGAGGTGAGCTGTGATATCACCTATTGTGAATGGTGGATCCTGTGTTATCTACTGTATATAGAGGTATTATCAGTCATTGTACAGGAGGAGGAGGTGAGCTGTGATATCACCTATTGTGAATGGTGGATTCTGTGTTATCTACTGTATATAGAGGTGTTATCAGTCATTGTACAGGATAAGGAGGTGAGATGTGACATCACCTATTGTGAATGGTGGATCCTGTGTTATCTACTGTATATAGAGGTATTATCAGTCATTGTACAGGAGGAGGTGAGCTGTGATATCATCTATTGTGAATGGTGGATCCTGTGTTATCTACTGTATATAGAGGTGTTATCAGTCATTGTACTGGAGGAGGAGGTCAGATGTGACATCACCTATTGTGAATGGTGGATCCTGTGTTATCTACTGTATATAGAGGTGCTATCAGTCATTGTACAGGAGGAGGAGAGCTGTGATATCACCTATTGTGAATGGTGGATCCTGTGTTATCTACTGTATATAGAGGTGTTATCAGTCATTGTACAGGAGGAGAAGATGAGCTGTGATATCACCTATTGTGAATGGTGGATCCTGTGTTATCTACTGTATATAGAGGTGTTATCAGTCATTGTACAGGAGGAGGAGGTGACCTGTGATATCACCTATTGTGAATGGTGGTTCCTGTGTTATCTACTGTATATAGAGGTGTAATCAGTCATTGTACAGGAGGAGAAGATGAGCTGTGATATCACCTATTGTGAATGGTGGATCCTGTGTTATCTACTGTATATAGAGGTGTTATCAGTCATTGTACAGAGGAGGAGGAGAGCTGTGATATCACCTATTGTGAATGGTGGATCCTGTGTTATCTACTGTATATAGAGGTGTTATCAGTCATTGTACAGGAGGAGGAGGTGAGCTGTGACATCACCTATTGTGAATGGTGGATCCTGTGTTATCTACTGTATATAGAGGTGTTATCAGTCATTGTACAGGAAGAGGCGAGCTGTGATATCACCTATTGTGAATGGTGGATCCTGTGTTATCTACTGTATATAGAGTTGTTATCAGTCATTGTACAGGAGGAGGTGAGCTGTGATATCACTTATTGTGAATAGTGGATCCTGTGTTATCTACTGTATATAGAGGTATTATCAGTCATTGTACAGGAGGAGGTGAGCTGTGATATCACTTATTGTGAATAGTGGATCCTGTGTTATCTACTGTATATAGAGGTATTATCAGTCATTGTACAGGAGGAGGTGAGCTGTGATATCACCTATTGTGAATGGTGGATCCTGTGTTATCTACTGTATATAGAGGTGTTATCAGTCATTGTACAGGAGGAGGTGAGCTGTGATATCACCTATTGTGAATGGTGGATCCCGTGTTATCTACTGTATATAGAGGTGTTATCAGTCATTGTACAGGAGGAGGTGAGCTGTGATATCACCTATCGTGAATGGTGGATCCTGTGTTATCTACTGTGTATAGAGGTGTTATCAGTAATTGTACAGGAGGAGGTGAGCTGTGATATTACTTATTGTGAACGGTGAATCCTGTGTTATCTACTGTATATAGAGGTGTTATCAGTCATTGTAAAGGAGGAGGAGAGCTGTGATATTACCTATTGTGAATGGTGAATCCTGTGTTATCTACTGTATATAGAGGTGTTATCAGTCATTGTACAGGAGGAGGAGGTGAGCTGTGATATCACCTATTGTGAATGGTGGATCCTGTGTTATCTACTGTATATAGAGGTGTTATCAGTCATTGTACAGGATAAGGAGGTGAGATGTGACATCACCTATTGTGAATGGTGGATCCTGTGTTATCTACTGTATATAGAGGTATTATCAGTCATTGTACAGGAGGAGGTGAGCTGTGATATCATCTATTGTGAATGGTGGATCCTGTGTTATCTACTGTATATAGAGGTGTTATCAGTCATTGTACTGGAGGAGGAGGTCAGATGTGACATCACCTATTGTGAATGGTGGATCCTGTGTTATCTACTGTATATAGAGGTGCTATCAGTCATTGTACAGGAGGAGGGAGCTGTGATATCACCTATTGTGAATGGTGGATCCTGTGTTATCTACTGTATATAGAGTTGTTATCAGTCATTGTACAGGAGGAGGTGAGCTGTGATATCACCTATTGTGAATGGTGGATCCTGTGTTATCTACTGTATATAGAGTTGTTATCAGTCATTGTACAGGAGGAGGAGGTGAGCTGTATATCACCTATTGTGAATGGTGGATGCTGTGTTATCTACTGTATATAGAGGTGTTATCAGTCATTGTACAGGAGGAGGAGTGAGCTGTGATATCACCTATTGTGAATGGTGGATCCTGTGTTATCTACTGTATATAGAGGTGTTATCAGTCATTGAAAGGAGGAGGAGAGCTGTGATATTACCTATTGTGAATGGTGAATCCTGTGTTATCTACTGTATATAGAGGTGTTATCAGTCATTGTACAGGATAAGGAGGTGAGATGTGACATCACCTATTGGGAATGGTGGATCCTGTGTTATCTACTGTATATAGAGGTTTATCAGTCATTGTACAGGGAGGTGAGCTGTGATACCATCTATTGTGAATGGTGGATCCTGTGTTATCTACTGTATATAAGGTCTTATCAGTCATTGTACAGGAGGAGGAGGTGAGCTGTGATATCACCTATTGTGAATGGTGGATGCTGTGTTATCTACTGTATATAGAGGTGTTATCAGTCATTGTACAGGAGGAGGAGGTGAGCTGTGATATCACCTATTGTGAATGGTGGATCCTGTGTTATCTACTGTATATAGGGTGTTATCAGTCATTGTACAGGAGGAGGAGGTGAGCTGTAATATCACCTATTGTGAATGGTGGATCCTGTGTTATCTACTGTATATAGAGGTGTTATCAGTCATTGTACAGGATGAGGAGGTGACTGTGATATCACCTATTGTGAATGGTGGATCCTGTGTTATCTACTGTATATAGGGGTGTTATCAGTCATTGTACAGAGAGGAGGTGAGCTGTAATATCACCTATTGTGAATGGTGGATCCTGTGTTATCTACTGTATATAAGGTGTTATCCGTCATTGTACAGGAGGAGGAGGTGAGCTGTGACATCACCTATTGTGAATGGTGGATCCTGTGTAATCTACTGTATATAGAGGTGTTATCAGTAATTGTACAGGAGGAGGTGAGCTGTGATATCACCTATTGTGAATGGTGGATCCTGTGTAATCTACTGTATATAGAGGTGTTATCAGTCATTGTACAGGGAGGAGGTGAGCTGTGATATCACTTATTGTGAATAGTGGATCCTGTGTTATCTACTGTATATAGAGGTATTATCAGTCATTGTACAGGAGGAGGGTGAGCTGTGATATCACCTATTGTGAATGGTGGATCCTGTGTTATCTACTGTATATAGAGGTGTTATCAGTCATTGTACAGGAGGAGGTGAGCTGTGATATCACCAATTGTGAATGGTGGATCCCTGTGTTATCTACTGTATATAGAGGTGTTATCAGTCATTGTACAGGAGGAGGTGAGCTGTGATATCACCTATTCGTGAATGGTGGATCCTGTGTTATCTACTGTGTATAGAGGTGTTATCAGTAATTGTACAGGAGAGAGTGAGCTGTGATATACTATTGTGAACTGGTGAATCCTGTGTTATCTACTGTATATAGAGGTGTTATCAGTCATTGTAAAGGAGGAGGAGAGCTGTGATATTACCTATTGTGAATGGTGAATCCTGTGTTATCTACTGTATATAGAGGTGTTATCAGTCATTGTACAGGAGGAGGAGGTGAGCTGTGATATCACCTATTGTGAATGGTGGATCCTGTGTTATCTACTGTATATAGAGGTGTTATCAGTCATTGTACAGGATAAGGAGGTGAGATGTGACATCACCTATTGTGAATGGTGGATCCTGTGTTATCTACTGTATATAGAGGTATTATCAGTCAATGTACAGGAGGAGGTGAGCTGTGATATCATCTATTGTGAATGGTGGATCCTGGTGTTATGTACTGTATATAGAGGTGTTATCAGTCATTGTACTGGAGGAGGAGGTCAGATGTGACATCACCTATTGTGAATGGTGGATCCTGTGTTATCTACTGTATATAGAGGTGCTATCAGTCATTGTACAGGAGGAGGAGAGCTGTGATATCACCTATTGTGAATGGTGGATCCTGTGTTATCTACTGTATATAGAGGTGTTATCAGTCATTGTACAGGAGGAGAAGATGAGCTGTGATATCACCTATTGTGAATGGTGGATCCTGTGTTATCTACTGTATATAGAGGTGTAATCAGTCATTGTACAGGAGGAGAAGATGAGCTGTGATATCACCTATTGTGAATGGTGGATCCTGTGTTATCTACTGTATATAGAGGTGTTTATCAGTCATTGTACAGGAGGAGGTGAGCTGTGATATCACCTATTGTGAATGGTGGATCCTGTGGTTATCTACTGTATATAGAGTTGTTATCAGTCATTGTACAGGAGGAGGAGGTGAGCTATGATATCACCTATTGTGAATGGTGGATGCTGTGTTATCTACTGTATATAGAGGTTTATCAGTCATTGTACAGGAGGAGGAGGTGAGCTGTGATATCACCTATTGTGAATGGTGGATCCTGTGTTATCTACTGTATATAGAGGTGTTATCAGTCATTGGAAAGGAGGAGGAGAGCTGTGATATTACCTATTGTGAATGGTGAATCCTGTGTTATCTACTGTATATAGAGGTGTTATCAGTCATTGTACAGGATAAGGAGGTGAGATGTGACATCACCTATTGGGAATGGTGGATCCTGGTGTTATCTACTGTATATAGAGGTATTATCAGTCATTGTACAGGAGGAGGTGAGCTGTGATACCATCTATTGTGAATGGTGGATCCTGTGTTATCTACTGTATATATAGGTCTTATCAGTCATTGTACAGGAGGAGGAGGTGAGCTGTGATATCACCTATTGTGAATGGTGGATGCTGTGTTATCTACTGTATATAGAGGTGTTATCAGTCATTGTACAGGAGGAGGTGAGCTGTGATATCACCTATTGTGAATGGTAGATCCTGTGTGATCTACTGTATATAGAGGTGTTATCAGTCGTTGTACAGGAGGAGGAGGTGAGCTGTGATATCACCTATTGTGAATGGTGGATCCTGTGTTATCTACTGTATATAGGGGTGTTATCAGTCATTGTACAGGAGGAGGTGAGCTGTGACATCACCTATTGTGAATGGTGGATCCTGTGTTATCTACTGTATATAGAGGTGTTATCAGTCATTGTACAGGAGGAGGAGGTGAGCTGTGACATCACCTATTGTGAATGGTGCATCCTGTGTAATCTACTGTATATAGAGGTGTTATCAGTAATTGTACAGGAGGAGGTGAGCTGTGATATCACCTATTGTGAATGGTAGATCCTGTGTGATCTACTGTATATAGAGGTGTTATCAGTCGTTGTACAGGAGGAGGAGGTGAGCTTTGATGTCATCTATTGTGAATGGTGGATCCTGTGATATCTACTGTATATAGAGGTGTTATCAGTCATTGTACAAGAGGATGAGGTGAGCTGTGATATCATCTATTGTGAATGGTGGATCCTGTGATATCTACTGTATATAGTGGTGTTATCAGTCATTGTATAGGAGGAGGTGAGCTGTGATATCACCTATTGTGAATGGTGGATCCTGTGTTATCTACTGTATATAGAGGTGTTATCAGTCATTGTACAGGAGAAGGAGGTGAGCTGTGATATCACCTATTGTGAATGGTGGATCCTGTGTTATCTACTGTATATAGAGGTATGATCGGTCATTGTACAGGAGAAAGAGGTGAGCTGTGATATCACCTATTGTGAATGGTGGATCCTGTGTTATCTACTGTATATAGAAGTGTTATCAATCATTGTACAGGAGAAGGAGGTGAGCTGTGATATCACCTGTTATTGATGGAGCCTGTGTTTTCTAGTATATAAAGAAGTGCTTATTGTAACCCTGTCTGTAATAATGAGACTGCTAAAATCTTCTGTAAATAACAGAAATTTTGTTGAATGGGAAAATTGCATATTTTTTTTTAAATATAGATGATGATAAGACTGGAAAAAAAATAAAACCTCTTACAAATAATATATTCAACATAATAGTATGATGTACATGGTAAGTTTCAGACAATCCATTCGTTAAATTTTTTTTCTGCTGTAAACAAAACAGCTCATAGGCTGTGTGCACACGTTGCGGGTTTTGATATGTTTTTTGAGAGCAGATGTCACACAAAATGAAGGGGATCCTGATGCAGCAAAATCATTGAGAATCCTGAAGCCTCCTGCACACGTTGAGGATTTTCTCCTTGCCGATTTGGTGCCAATTATTACAGCGTTTTTGCTGCTTATTTCACCCATTCTAATTAGGCTTTATTCACATGTTGCTTTTCGCAGCTTTTTTTCTGCAGCAAAACCTGCTCTTAGCAGTAAAAGAAAAGAGTTGCTTCCAAGCAAGGAGATTTTGCTGCATTTTTGCAGCTTTTTTCGGCTGTGTTTCCACAAAAGCAGCAAAAATACAGCAAAAAAAATGTACAAAAACGGATAGAATTGTCATGTTGCTTCTTTAAAAAAAACAGAGGTTTTCCATTTCATTTAGGAAAAAAAACACAATAGTGTGCAGGAGATTTCTGAAATTATACAGCTTTTTTGGTGCTGAAAAAAAGTTTAATTTGCATAAAAATCAGGAAAAAAATATGCAAAAAACGTGTGAACATGGTCTTAAGGCAAAAATAAGCACCAAAATCAGAAAACCGCTTGTTTTTGCCACTGTGTTTTTTCTTCCAAGAGATGCAAAACTATTTGCACCAAATTTAAACTGTGTGCACAAAGCCATAATGTTCAAGGGTCCTCAGCCCCTGTTACAATCCCCATCCAGATATACCACGAGTAATTCACTTACACAAAATAAATGTAATCAGAGACTTCCTGGCAGGAATAAATGAGGTTATCTGGACATATACAGGGGGCTGGAACACACACAATGGAGACCATGAAATGACAGATATATAGGGAGAATCATATTATCATGAAGGTATGGTGGACATCTTCACAGTAGAAAAGTGGTTATATTCATGGTAAAGTGCCTTGTATGGGGATCAGAGATAAGCAGTAAGGGTACCTTCACACGTGGCAATATTGCTAGGCAATTTCACTGGCAATTTGCTGGTTGCAGTGAAATCATGGACGCATTGTTACATTTGTACACGGCAACAAAATAGAACAATGTGTCCATGATTTCACTGCAACCAGCAAATTGTCAGTGAAATTGCCTAGCAATATTACTGTGTGTGAAGGTACCTTAAGACATTGCCCTCCAGGGTGTGGACAGGTAATAAGTGCGGCTCCCCAAAACAGTGTTCGGGAGCCATGTGTGGCTCACAAGACCCCTGCAGGTACCCTCTGAGATGCTGGCAGCTGCAGATACTAATGTGCATCAGTGGCACTGGAGATGGGCGGGACGGAGACATATTATGTAATCCATATATCTTGACTTTTAATAATTTATGTGGCTTAATACCAGCGTGACTGCAACCTACGAATGATCCAAGACTTGCGTGCCAGAGGAAGGGAGCATCGGAGCTACTGGGCCCATTAAGGGAGTGTATGGAAAAGGGAAAGAAGAAGTTAAAATAGCCCAAAAGGACTTTTTCATTCTTTTGACTTAGGGTGAAAGCACACTATCCTACTTACATGCGTGTCTCTCGGATGAGACTCAGATCAGTGACCCTAAACAGCGTCTTCCTCTCTGGATTGGAGTGTCAGCTGCTTGTGTTTTCGTGCACAGAGAGGGAGAGGCCGTTCAGGGTCACTGATCCGAGTCTCGTCCGAGAGACTCACATGTAAGTAGGATAGTGTGTTTCCACCCTTACAGGTAGAACAAGACTGTTTATCAAGTGTGTATTTGCATTGTGTCTTAGGGTACCGTTACACGTCGCAACATTGCATGCAATTTCACTTGCAATTTGCTGGTTGCAGTGAAATCATGGACACATTGTTCCATTTTGTTGCCATGTAGAAATAGAACAATGTGTCCATGATTTCACTGCAACCAGTAAGGTGCAAGTGTAATTGCATGCAATGTTGCGACGTGTAAAGGTACCCTTAGGGGTATGTTCTCCCCATGTTTGCATGGGTTTCGTCCGGGCACTCCGATTTCCTTCCACACTTGAAAGACATACTGATAGGATGTTTAGATTATGAGCCCTGATAGGGACAGTGCTTCAAATGTATGTAAAGTGCTGTGGAATTAATAGCGCTATATAAATGATTATATATTATATTACTATCGGGCATTTATTGACTGAGGCGGACACAGCTGTAGTCCGCTGTGCAATGTATAGCACAGAACATTACATGGGCACATTGTTCACCAACAACACCTCTTCTTCTTGGTGATCCACCAGAGGAAAGCTACTTTTAAAGGTGGCATAGACCCCCCCCCCACTCCTTACCTACCAGGCCCCTATGCAAGTGCGCATATGGTCGTAAATATCCACCCTCAATATGGACTCCAAAAGCATGGGGCACCCCTCTAAAAACCTGAGTAAAGAGAGACGGCAAGGTGTGCGACTTGTTCGAGCACCCAGTGCCAAGGGTGAACGTACAGTGTGTGCAATCTGCACAAATGTGCGAGAGGTTGGTGGCCCTGCAGCCATCTACAAAGCAGATTGTCTATAACATTGCAGCATGAATTTCCTGTGGTATTACCAATACATAGGCTGGCGCTCAATGATGAGATGCTAAAGAAGTAGCCCATATTCTGATCTTCTTCAGGGACTCTCATGTATTACACACTCACCTACCAAACCTGACCCTATTATTACCATCACTAGAGAGCAATATAATCCCTTAGGTTGAAGGCACACTGTCCATCTGCCTCGCGCAAGTGAAATGCGAGGAAGACTGACATTGCACTCAGACCAGTATCAGTAAATGATACTGGTCCCATTAGTGCGTTTTACATGCACTGAACTCGCATTTGGATTGAAATGCAAGTTCAATCGCAGCATGCTGCGATTCAACGCGATTTCATCGCACGAGTGCCCATTCAAAGTATATGTGTGCCAGAAATACTCACACCCATACAGCACACTGTGCGATAATTGCACACGTGTGCCATTACAATGCATTCAAACATTGATGCTGTAAAAGCAGCGGTGTTTGAATTTGCCATTTCCCCGTCACAGTAACCAATCATCTTTCACCACTGTGACAGCATCGGTGAAAGATGATTCCTTAAAACACAGTCACTGTCCACAGTTTTGAAATTGCCGGGGTTAACCTGTATATTAACCCCATCTGCAGCCTCTGTGCTGCATGACAGCTGTGAGGCTGCAGATGCGGCTAATAAGTCAGTTTATGCAGGGTTAACCCCATGTTTGTGTGGTGCCAGTTTGTGTCCGGGTATATCCACACTCCCCGGACACAAGCTGACATCACAGTATGTTTCAGCAGGGGTTAATGAACTTTATTAGTAAAAGCCGGCAATTATCGAGATTCAGTAAATTATTGTAATTGCCGGGTGGCTCCAGCACTCAGGAGCTGTCCATGGTACTGTACGCTAAGAACGTGAAATGACAGCCGCTGTCCTTGGTTCTGCAATTTCACGCTCTTATTGCAGTGCAGAGCTGGTTAAAGCTGGGTACTGACTGCAATAAGAAAAGCTTCAGGACCACGGTCAGCACCCAGCTTTAACCAGCTCTGCACTGAGCGTGAAATTGCAGAACCAAGGAATGCGGCTGTCATTGTACGCTCTTAGCATACAGTACCAGGGACAGCTCCTGAGTGCTGGAGCCACCCGGCAAATACAGTAATTTACTGAATCTCGATAATTGCCGGCTTTTAATAATAATAATGTTCATTAACCCCTGCCGACCCATACTGTGATGTCAGCTTGTGTCCAGGGAGCGTGGACATACCCAGTGTGAGACAGTGACCGGGGTGATCTGTGATGGCCGGTATGTGTCTCCCAGGTTGTGCTCCCTATAGGAAGCACTCCACTCCGGGTTCTTGAAGGATTCCCCAGAGGTAGGCACGGGGTTAAAAGCTAGGCTGGAATACAGGGTGTAGTTCTCTGTGTGGAGCTTCGGTCTGAGGGAAGACAGATGAGGCTAGTGAGCGGCCAGGTCAAGAGAGTGCAGAGGTTGTGTGCTGATACAACACGGCCTAGCCCGGAGGGCTTGATCTCGGCGAGACCTGGACCGGAGAGACCCCGTGATAAGCGACCGTGTGCCAATATTATGGTTGGATGACGTGTACCCTGCTGCGCCCCGGAACTCGGAGGTTCGTGCATAACCTGATCTGTACCAATAAATTGATGTGCTGTGGGAACAATTACCAGGGCCACTGCCTTTTGTATTGACAACCACCGGCGCTACCTCACATATGGTGGAAAATGCAGGCATGGCAGCCCAGTGAGGTGTAGCTGTGGCGCCCCGCAATGAATGCGTCACAGGAGGGTATTGCATCCCTGACTGAAGGTGCAGTATTCTCCGTCACGTTGGTGAACAGGTTAACTCCAAGGCTCCATACACCACATGCATCATCCAGAGGCAGAGGACCAATCGGGTCCTGGTGGGAGGAGTGTGAGTTGTTCAGTGTGGGGAAAGAGAAAAAGAAAGTTAGAAAGTGGGAGAGACAAGTACAAGAAGGAAGTCAGAACAAGACGGCTAACAGGGAGGGCACCGGGAAGCGGTGACCCAGACGTGAAGGGGGCCAAGTAATCAGTAACCAGTAACCAAGTAACATGTTCAAAGACACCCGCGCCCAGTCCATCCGGAGACCGGTCCCGAGGTAGCACAGACGTCTGTGCTACAACACCGGAGTGATAGAGGGCTTTCTAGGAGCGCATCACAACAATCACCATCACCGCAGCTGTGCCAGGAGGGGTACCCACCATTGGGGTTCAGGGGATCCATCGGGAGCCTGTAGGCCTGGAGCTTTGGAAAGATACCGTGCATCACCAGGACCACCCGGTCCGTTACCTAAAAGTGATTGTTATCCCGTGTACCGTGCATAACTTCAGTAAAGACCCGTGCAGAGGAGCACTGTGTCCGAGTATTCCTTTTGAACTGTTGTTATCTCATTCACCTATCAACTCAACTGAGCTGCCGTATTCCATCAGTGCAGCTCCTGACCCCGGGGACTATTGCTCATCCTGTGGGGGGCGGTCCCATCTAGCTGCCGCACATCCCCCGGAGGTCCAAGCAGCGCCGGTGCCATCACCGGACACCCACAGGTGGCGTCACAAAACAAACTTTATCTTTATTTTATCGTGCATTGACCACTGGGCCCCTACAGCCTCAGGCACCGAACCGTGACAGCAGTCAGCGCCTGAGACCTGAGAACCCGGCAACGGTGAGTCATAGCAACCTGGTCGCTAGTGGCAACGACCTGGTGAAACGTAATCGAGGATGCCCAGTAGTACATGTCCCTGACTTGAGCAGCCAAGCTTCAGTACAAACCCGCAGGCAGCATGGAAGACCTGCTCAAGCACCTGATGCAGGCTCAGCAACAGCAGCAACAGATCCAACAGGAGATGAATCAGCTCATGATCCAACAACTGGACCTCCTGAAAGCGGAGCTCCGGGCCAGGCCAGCGGCTTCATCCCCGGGACCAGGCGAGGATTACAGCATCAAGACAGTGGTAAGGCGAGCGTTGCAAAAGATGACCCCGGGGGATGATGTGGAAGCTTTCCTGACTGTATTTGAGCAGGTAGCCGAGAGGGAGAAACTGCTGACCAGCCAGTGGGCTGAAGTATTGGCGCCCTATCTGACTGGTGAGCCCCAAAAAGCGTATCTGGACCTCGGTACTGAGGACGCCCTGGATTACGGGGCCCTGAAGGGTGAAATCCTTGCTCGGTTGGGGGTGAATACATACGTACGAGCTCAGTGGGCAAAGCAGAGGTTCTTTGAAGAAGCCAAACCCGTACGCTCCCAGGCTTACGACTTACTGCATTTAGTGAAAAAGTGGTTGCAGCCTGAGACTCCGAGTCCTGCGCAAATGGTGGAGAGGGTGGTCGTCGACCGCTTCGTGCGCACTCTTCCCGTTCCTATACAAAGGTGGATGGGATAAGGTGACCCGAGTACCCTGGATCAATTAGTGTGCCTGGTGGAGCGACATGTGGCTACGCAGGACCTAATACGGGACACTGGGACTTTGCGTGCCGCCCATCGGTCAGCCTCCTCCAAACCTCAAGCCAAGGACCCCCCCGCCGGAACCTGTGCAGGATTCTGCCTCGGTCCCGCAGGAGCCCTCTACTGCCGTTCCAGGGGTCCGAAAAGCCCTGTACCCTAAAAGACAACCCGTCAAGGGAGTCACTTTCCCCATTAGATGTTGGTGGTGCCAGCGGGTAGGACATATGGGAGCCCAGTGTCCACTCACCACGGAGCCCATAGACTGCGGGTATACTCGGCGGGGGTCAATGTATGTTCAGTCGGTGTGTACAGCAGGCCTTATTACTCCGGGGTCTGATCTGCATTTATGCCAAGTACAGATTCATGGGTGCCAGGTAACAGGCTTGTTGGATTCAGGAACCGTAGTGAACCTCGTGAGGTCAGCCCTAGTCACTGGGGTGAAGGACACCGGGCGTACCATGGGGGTAGTGTGCATACATGGGGACCTCAGAGACTACCCTACGGGGGTGGTCACCATTACGACTCTGTGCGGACAGGTACAGCATGAAGTGGTATAATCAATAGTCCAACAATTAACAGTTTCACTCAAACTAATAAAACCAAAATCCCCCATAAAAACAGAGGAAAAATGAAACAATATCTCAAATATCAATTGATGATTTTTATTATTAAATAGTTCAAAAATGCCCTGAGGAAGATTTTGTTTGAAACGATCGTCGGCAGGAGGGGTGAGGAGCCTGTGTGACTGAACGGCAGAGGTGCAGCCTGGATTCAAAGGTAAACAGTAGCAGGACTCTGTGTTAGTCTATAGGGGGTCCCTCATTGGAGTATGGGGATAGTAAATGTGCCTCTGATAGTGAGTCTGCAATCTTAGGCTGCAGTGGGTGAAGGAATTCTTTAGGAACACCCACATTTGAGCCATCAGATAAATTTTGACACACAGCAGCACCCTTTTGATATTGGTTTTATCATGTAATGAATTATTGAAAAAATTCGTTCTGTTTTAAAGGAGGAGTGCCTTCAATTATTGTGGTACCTCATTAGATTTATGTTATTGAATTAAATTTTTTGAACTATTTAATAATAAAAATCATCAATTGATATTTGAGATATTGTTTCATTTTTCCTCCGTTTTTATGGGGGATTTTGGTTTTAACAGCATGAAGTGGGACTGATGATAAGCCTTCCCTCTGACGTGATCCTGGGGAGGGATCTGCCTTTTTTCTGGACTCTATACAAGGGACCCTGCAAGACATCTCAGGTCAAGGACGGTCCGGGGCCTGAGCCCGACGATCTCGAGTCTGGGACACCTGCTGTAGGGGTCACCACGGAAGGGACAGAGTGTGACCCCGATAGGTCGTCCCTAGAGGTATTGGCAGGCGAGCTCGGAACAGACGAGCCAATCCTGGAGTTGGAGGCGTCTCCAGGTACTGTAGGGACGGCCCAACTCCAGGATCCTACGTTAGTACACACCCAGAGTCGGGTGATCGAAATTGATGGGGTGGCACAGGTGCCAGGTGCCCAGGTAAGATGCCCCCATTTCGCCCTCAAGCAGGATTTGCACTAGCAAGTGGATAATATACGGGGGGGATGTCGTGAAGCAGTTGTTGGTACCGCCGCGGTATCGCCGGCGGGTCCTCAACTTGGCTCATAAACACCTCATGAATGGCCACCTAGGGGCTAAGGAGCGGCTGTTGAAACGGTTTTATTGGCCCGAGGTCCTCGGGGAGGTGAAAAAGTACTGCGAAACCTGCCCGGAGTGTCAACTTACCGCACCCCTAGCTCACTTCCGCAGTCCTTTGGTCCCTTTGCCCATTATAGAAGTCCCTTTTGAGTGGATAGCCATGAATCTGGTGGGACCCATTGTAAAATCTGCCCGTGGACACCAACATATCCTAGTGATAGTCGATTACGCCACCTATTACCCCGAGGCGATAACCCTCAGACATACTGCAGCTAAGCTTATTGCTCGGGAGTTGTTTGCCGTGTTCTGTCGGGTGGGGTTGCCCAAGGAGATCCTTACAGATCAGGGGACCCTATTCATGTCCAAAGTCACTAAGGAGCTGTGCAGACTACTCCAGATAAAGCAGTTGTGTACGTTTGGTGTACCATCCCCAAATGGACAGGTTGGTTGAATGGTTCAATAAAACCCTGCAATCCATGTTAAAAAGGGTAGTCTCCAAAGATGTGAAGGACTGGGATATGTTGCTCCCGTATCTCATGTTTGCAGTCCGGGAGGTACCCCAATCGTCCATGGGGTTTTCGCCATTCGAGTTGTTGTACGGGCGACATTCCCGGGGATTGTTGGACCTGGCCAAGGAAACATGGAAGCAGGAACCAACCCCCATAAAAGCGTGACTGAACACTTTTTGGGGATGCAGAACCGAATAGCCTCGGTCATGCCAATAGTGAAAGAGCATTTGCAGGAAGCACAGGCAGCTCAAAGTGCCAGGTACAATAGACAGGCTTCGGTACTGTCCTTTAACCCAGGGGATCGGGTATTGGTGTTGGTCCCCACAGCGCAAAGCAAGTTTCTAGCGAAGTGGCAAGGTCCCTATGAAATCCGGGAAAAGGTCGGGGTTGTCAACTATAAAATATTTCAGCCGGGAAGGAGGAAACCAGAGCAGATATACCATATCAACCTGTTAAAACCATGGAAGGAACTGGAAGGCATGATGGCTGACCTTCTTCCATCTCCCTCCTCTTCAGAGCGCTCATCCCCAGGTCCAGCGACCTACGGTGAGAACGAGCCAGAAGTAAAGATCGGAGACGGCCTCACCAAGCAACAGCGGCGAGAGGCCAGAAGATTGGTTCAGCAGAACCCGGATGTCTTCTCAGATCTGCCCGGTAGGACAAACATTATACAGCATGATATTGTCACCGAGCCTCGCATGAAGGTACGCCTAAAGCCTTACCGGATGCCTGAGGCTCGGAGACAAGCCATCTCGGAGGAGGTGAAAAAGATGCTCCACTTAGGGGTGATTAAAAAGTCTAGGAGTGAATGGGCCAGTCCCATTGTACTGATACAGAATCGTAAGGAGCCATCCAGCTTGGGTAATGACTTTAGGAAGCTCAATGAGGTATCCAAATTTGATCTTTACCCCATGACCCAGGTGGATGAGCTGATCGACAGGCTGGGACAGGCGCGGTATTTCACTATGCTCGATCTGACCAAGGGGTACTGGCCGGTGCCACTGACTGAGTCAGCCAAGGAGAAAACCGCTTTTGTTACGCCTGAGGGTCTCTTTCACTACGTCGTCTTGCCTTTTGGTTTACATGGCACCCTGGCCACATTCCAGAGGTTGATGGACCTGGTGCTGGAACCCCATCAGGCGTATGCATCAGCATACCTTGATGACATCATTATCTATATCACTGAGTGGCAGACCCACCTGGTTCAGGTACAGGCCATAGTGGATGTGCTTCGTACAGCCGGGTTGACGGCCAATCGCAAGAAGTGTGCTTTGGGGCTCATGGAGGCCCGCTACTTGGGGTAGAGAGTGCAGAGGTTGTGTGCTGATACAACACGGCCTAGCCCGGAGGGCTTAATCTTGGCGAGACCTGGACCAGAGAGACCCGTTATAAGGGACCATGTGCCAATATTATGGTTGGATGACGTATACCCGGCTGCGTGCCGGAACTCGGAGGTTCATGCATAACCTGATCTGTACCAATGAACCGGTGTGCTGTGGGAACATTTACCAGGATCACTGCCTTTTGTATTAACAACCACCGGTGCTACCTCACACCAGACACAAGCTGGCACCACACAAACATGGGGTTAACCCTCATAAACCGGCTTATTAGCCGCATCTGCAGCCTCACAGCTGTCATGTAGCACAGAGGCTGCAGATGGAGTTAATATGCAGGTTACCCACGGCAACTTCAAAACTGTGGACAGTGGCTTTGTTTTAAAAGGATCCTCTTACCGCCAGAACGCCTCCTAAGCTACCAAAACATGTCCCTGCACCATCCTATCACTAATCTCACACTCCTTTTGTCTCCTAAAAGCATCCCGTGAAAGTGCATAAAAACGTTTTAATACACACTCATTAGTGATTATAATTAGCAGGGGCTATATTCTTTAGACCTTAGAGCGTATTGTTTTGCAGCCTGAATGATCCACCCTTTCTCTGTCTCTTTGCTTTGCTTGTGCTGGCATTGCCCTCCCCCCTCTCTATCACTCACAGAATGCAAATCGTTAGTCCTGCCTTCAGCTCCACATCACAGCAGCACAGAGAGAGAGAGAGAGAGGGGGGATCATTCAGACTGCAAACAACACGCCCTAAGGGCTAAAGAATATAGGCACTACTGCTAATTATAATCCCTAATGAGTGACTATAAAATCGTTTTTATGCACTTTCACAGGATGTTTTTAGAAGACAAAAGGAGTGTGAGATTAGTGATAATATGCTGCAGGGACATGTTTTGGTAGCTTAGGACAGAGGTTCCCAACTCCAGTCCTCAAGGCACACCAACAGTGCAGGTTTTCAGGATTTCCTTAGTATTGCACAGGTGATAATTGAATCACCTGCACTGGGGATGATTCCCATTTCTAAGGAAATCCTGAAAACCTGCACTGTTGGTGTGCCTTGAGGACTGGAGTTGGGAACCTCTGGCTTAGGAGGCATTTTGGAGGTGACAGGATCCCTTTAACCTCCCTAGCGTTATTCCCGAGCCTGACTCGGGGTTAACATTCACTACCAGAATCGTTAACCCCGAGTCAGGCTCGGGCTTACCCGCGTTCGCGGCAGATGCGGTAAAAAAACCGCATCTGCCGCACTTGCCGCATAGCTGCCGCACTTGCCGCACTTGCGGCGCGGTTGCGGCGCGGTTGCGGTAATCTGCTTAGTAAAGGGAACCTAAGTGACATACACTTACATGCCTGCGTTCTTCTGGGGGTCTCCCTGTGTGTGCTGGGACTTGTGGGCTGTGCTCTCATGTCTGCTCTCCCCTCCCTTATGCACGGCCCCTCTCAGCCTGCTATTGTGATGTGAGGCTGATCGCGTCATAAAGGGGCGGGGCTACCGGGATGCCGCGATTGAGCCCCGCCCCTTTATGACGCGATCAGCCTCACATCACAATAGCAGGCTGAGAGGGGCCGTGCATAAGGGAGGGGAGAGCAGCCATGATGGGCACAGCCCACAAGTCCCAGCACACACAGGGAGACCCCCAGAAGAACGCAGGCATGTAAGTGTATGTCACTTAGGTTCCCTTTACTAAGCAGATTACCGCAACCGCGCCGCAACCGCGCCGCAAGTGCGGCAAGTGCGGCAGCTATGCGGCAAGTGCGGCAGATGCGGTTTTTTTACCGCATCTGCCGCGAACGCGGGTAAGCCCGCTTTTTGTTGATTTTTTTGCAAAGAAACAGACCGCCAGGGAGGTTAAGGAGTCATCTGTCACAGCGGTGAAAGATGATTGGTTACTGTGCTGCCAAACCGGCAAATTCAAATAAATGCCGGTAAATGCTGTCGGCTGTCCACAAGTTTGCTCGGCGGGATAACATGCTGAGAAATCCCGCCGACCAAACTTCAGGACTGTGGACAGCATCACATTGACATGCACCACTCACTCACGCAGCACACTCACATGCATACAGCCATGCACACTCAACCACACATACCACACTCGCACCACAATGACACAAAACACGCACTACACTCACATCACTGTTGTGTTTGGTGCCTTAGACTAAGTTCACATGTCCAGTAATCATCAATCAAAATGGATCCTGCAGAAATCAACTTTTCCAAAGCAGATTTTTTTTTTTTCAACATATTGATGTTGGATCCATTCTGAAGTCGAAGACACACTATGCGAGATGCATGACTCGCATGACTCACCAGAAACCACCCCTGCCTCTTCAGATGGAAGCGAGTCAGCTGCTTGTGTTTCTATGTAGCTGACACGCTCCCGTCCAGAGAGGCAGGGGCCATGCTGGGTGAGTCATGAGAGTACCTTGAATGCATCTCGCACAGTAGGTCTCTGCCCTAACGAACATGTGAACTTTGCCATATAATGTACAGAGAAGTTCTCACAAACTGTCTCTCCGCTTTTGATAATTCCTTAATAGAGAATATTATTTAAAACAAAAAAAATAATAATAATTTGTACAAAAAATAAGACTTGATATATTAGGATAAATAAATAAATATGATTAAAAGTATCCAAGTTAAGAGCATCATACAGACACAAAAGTACCAAAGTACTGGGTCAGGTGTCACCCATGCAGGGGCTGGCTGGCCCTGGGGGCAAGGGGGTAGATGCCACCCAGGCCAGTGGTAAAGCAGCAGTTTTGCGGCCATCTGTTATGTTGGTCAGGGAGGCGGCACTGCTCATGGGCCACTACTGTGTGCTTGCCCCCCAGGCTGAAATTTGCCAGCCAGCCCCTGCCCCCATGATTAGGTAGGTGTAGAATCACAGTAAAAAAAAGTTACATAAAATAATTTACACTCCATAAGCCGAAACAATAGAAAGAAAGACAAACTTTTCGGGGATCCCCACGTGGTGCCCCTCCGCTTCGGGGTCCAGGTTCATACAAACCCTTCGATTCTGCAGCCTGGTACTTGTGGTTCCACATCTACGCTTTAGCCCTTAATAACCGCTGCACTTGGAAATTCATAGTAAACAATGGCGTACATTGATTACGGCCGGCGTTGTCCCTACAGATGAACAAGTCATTGGTTTTGCTACTAAATCATCCTCTCTCTTAATAAGAAAATTAGCAAAATAAAATCAATTTTCTTTTTTTTTTTCTATACAACATAAACCATAGGAAAAGAATAAACTCGGAAACCACGATTATTCATCCAATGAGGTATTAAAGGGAATGTGTCACCAGAAAACGACCTACAGTTAAAGGGCATGTGCACACGTCGTCTTACTTCCACCAGCAGACCCACCGAGGTTTTCCTAGGTATTTACTTTTTCCTGAATGTCTTTCGGTGGCAATTTTAATGTCACTTTTTATGCATTTTTCGGCATTTTTTCTGTAATTTGAGCTATAACTACAAGCCCCAAAAATAAACAGGTAATTTCTTTTAACTGATTCACAATTTTAAGCAATTAAATGTAGCAAAAGTCGAAACATGAGCGCAGTGATGCAGATTTTACATTGCTGTGTATTTAATGCATTTTTTCCAGCAGAATGGTTGCGCTTTTTCAGGCAGATCCCAGATGGAATCCACCTGAAAAGACGTTGTGTGCACATATCCTTCATTAGGATTTTAGGTTAAATGTCAATTTTTCTTTTATATCACAATCAGTAAAAAAAAAAATTGCAATTTTAACAAAAGTCACTTCTTTCAGGAAATGCACACATACATTCGCAGCAATAGATTGAGTCTATATTTTTGTATTAAGGCATCAAATGAGCGTGTGCAAGGGTCATTGTGCAGTGAGAGGGAAGAGGTGAGCTGTGATATCACCTATTGTGAATGGTGGATCCTGTGTTATCTACTGTATATAGAGGTGTTATCAGCCATTGTACAGGAGGAGGAGGTGAGCTGTGACATCACCTCTTGTGAATGGTGGATCCTGTGTTATCTACTGTATATACAGGTGTTATCAGTCATTGTACAGGAGAAGGTGAGCTGTGATATCACCTATTGTGAATGGTGGATCTTGTGTTATCTACTGTATATAGAGGTGTTATCAGTCACTGTAAAGGAGGAGGAGGTGAGCTGTGAAATCACCCATTTTGAATGGAGGATCCTGTGTTAGGGTCATTCCATATCAAGTGATCCAAAAATGAATATTTTTTTTCCCTGATGTCCTCAGATTTTTTAATTTTCTTTCTATATGAAGAACAACTTTAGTTAATTACAAAAAAAAAGTTTTGAATTTTTGTCTTCATCAGTTAATTTTTTACAGATTTTTAAAGTTTTAAAAAAGTGCGAATTTTGGCCTGGTATGGCTTTACATTTTCTATCATATCTCGGGCTAGAAATAAGATAGAGAAACAAAATAAACACCAATCTACTCAGAACTGTCCAGGCTTTCACCAGATGTGTCACAAGAGGATCTTTGTTAATATTTTACCCATGTGATCGCAAGCGCAAAACTTTAAAACGCATTTCCGAAAAATCGGCACGCTTTAAGTATTTCAAAAACTGCCCATATGTCTGCTGTGCTCTTAGCCACATCTGTACCAAATTTCAAGTTTGGGTCTTGATGGGATCATATTTTAAAATATTTTACTATTAATAGCGTCAATGGGTCATTCCATATCAAGTGATCTAAATATGAATATTTTTTTTTTACCTGACGTCTTTACATTTTTTTTTGTCAGGCTAGAAATAAGATAATGAAGTGGGAGAGGCATCACTTTACTCAGAACGGAAACAGCTTTCATTTGAGATGTTACAAGACTGTGTTTCTTTATATAAAATTCAAACTATTGACGGGCAATTGTGAAAAAATGACTGATTGTGTTCTTGGTGATTTTTGAATTGACACTATAATAGTTAAATATTTTAAAATATGATCTCATCACGATCCCAACTTGAAATTTGGTACAGATGTGGCTAAGAGCATAAAAGACACATGGGCAGTTTTGGAAATATTTAAAGCGCGCCGATTTTTCGGAAATGCGTTTTAAAGTTTTGCGCTTGCGATCACATGGGTAAAATATTAACAGAGATTCTCTTGTGACATATCTGGTGAAAGCCTGTGTAGTTCTGAGTAGAATGGTGTTTATTTTGTCTCTCTATCTTATTCCTAGCCTGAGTTATGAGGAGAAACGTAAAGGCAGGCAACAGCGAAATTCACACTTTTTCCGAACTTTGAAAATCATTTTAAAAAAAAAATAAATTTTTTAAAAAAATTTTCTCTTCACATTTTGCATTGTCTGACATGCTATTATCAAATAACAAAATCTCAAAAGAATTAAAAATATAGAGGTAATAATCATTGGTTCACTTGACATGGAATGACCCGTTATCTACTGTATATAGAGGTGTTATCAGTCATTGTACAGGAGGAGGAGGTGAGCTGTGATATCACCTATTGTGAATGGTGGATCCTGTGTTATCTACTGTATATAGAGGTGTTATCAGTCATTGTACAGGAGGAGGGGAGCTGTGATATCACCTATTGTGAATGGGGGATCCTGTGCTATCTACTGTATATAGAGGTGTTATCAGTCATTGTACAGGAGGAGGAGGTGAGCAGTGATATCACCTATTGTGAATGGCAAATCCTGTGTTATCTACTGTATATAGGAGGTGTTATCAGTCATTGTACAGGAGGAGGAGATCTGTGATATCACCTATTGTGAATGGTGGATCCTGTGTTATATACTGTATATAGATGTGTTATCAGTCATTGTACAGGAAGAGGAGGTGAGCTGTGACATCACCTATTGTGAATGGTGGATCCTGTGTTATCTACTGTATATAGAGGTGTTATCAGTCATTGTACAGGAGGAGGTGAGCAGTGATATTACCCATTGTGAATGGCAAATCCTGTGTTATCTACTGTATATAGAGGTGTTATCAGTCATTGTACAGGAGGAGGTGAGCTGTGATATCACCTATTGTGAATGGTGGATCCTGTGTTATCTGCTGTATATAGAGGTGTTATCAGTCATTGTACAGGAGGAGGTGAGCTGTGACCTCACCTATTGTGAATGGTGGATCCTGTGTTATCTACTGTATATAGAGGTGTTATCAGCCACTGTACAGGAGGAGGAGGTGAGCTGTGACATCACCTATTGTGAATGATGGATTCTGTGTTATCTACTGTATATAGAGGTGTTATCAGTCACTGTACAGGAGGAAGAGGTGAGCTTTGATATCACCTATTGTGAATGGTGGGTCCTGTGTTATCTACTGTATATAGAGGTGTTATCAGTCATTATACAGGAGGAGGTGAGCTGTGACATCACCTATTGTGAATGGTGGATCCTGTGTTATCTACTGTATATAAGAGGTGTTATCAGTCACTGTACAGGAGGAAGAGGTCAGCTGTGACCTCAACTATTGTGAATGGTGGATCCTGTGTTATCTACTGTATATAGAGGTGTTATCAGTCATTGTACAGGAGGAAGTGAGCTGTAACATCACCTATTGTGAATGGCAGATCCTGTGTTATCTACTGTATATAGAGGTGTTATCAGTCATTATACAGGAGGAGGTGAGCAGTGACATCACCTATTGTGAATGGTGGATCCTACTCTATATAGAGGTGTTATCAGTCATTGTACAGGAAGAGGTGAGCTGTGACATCACCTATTGTGAATGGTGGATCCTGTGTTATCTACTGTATATAGAGGTGTTATCAGTCATTGTACAGGAGGAGGAGGTGAGCTGTGATATCACTTATTGTGAATGGAGGATCCTGTGTTATCTACTGTATATAGAGGTGTTATCAATCATTGTACAGGAGGAGGTGAGCTGTGGTATCACCTATTGTGAATGGTGGATCCTGTGTTATCTACTGTATATAGAGGTGTTATCAGTCATTGTACAGGAGGAGGAGGTGAGCCGTGACATCACCTATTGTGAATGGTGGATCCTGTGTTATCTACTGTATATAGAGGTGTTATCAGTCATTGTACAGGAGGAGGAGGAGATCTGTGATATCACCTATTGTTTATGGTGGATCCTGTGTTATCTGTTGTATATAGAGGTGTTATCAGTCATTGTACAGGAGGAGGTGAGCTGTGACCTCACCTATTGTGAATGGTGGGATCCTGTGTTATCTACTGTATATAGAGGTGTTATCAGTCATTGTACAGGAGGAGGTGAGCTTTGATATCACCTATTGTGAATGGAGACCTGTGTTATCTACTGTATATAGAGGTGTTATCAGTCATTATACAGGAGGAGGTGAGCTGTGACATCACCTATTGTGAATGGAACTGTGTATCCTACTGTATATAGAGGTGTTATCAGTCATTTATACGAGGAGGAGGTGAGCTATGACTATCACTTATTGTGAATGGGTGTGTATCCTACTGTATATACAGGTGTTATCAGTCATTGTACAGGAGGAGGAGGTGAGCTATGATACACTTATTGTGAATGGTGGCATCCTGTGTTATCTACTGTATATACAGGTGTTATCAGTCATTGTACAGGAGGAGGAGGTGAGCTGTGACATCACCTATTGTGAATGGTGGATCCTGTATTATCTACTGTATATACAGGTGTTATCAGTCATTGTACAGGAGGGAGGTGAGCTGTGATATCACCTATTGTGAATGGTGGATCCTGTGTTATCTACTGTATATAGAGGTGTTATCAGTCATTGTACAGGAGGAGGTGAGCTGTGTATCACCTATTGTGAATGGGGATCCTGTGTTATCTACTGTATATAGAGGTGTTATCAGCATTGTACAGGAGGAGGAGGTGAGCTGTGATATCACCTATTGTGAATGGCAAATCCTGTGTTATCTACTGTATATAGGAGGTGTTATCAGTCATTGTACAGGAGGAGGAGATCTGTGATATCACCTATTGTGAATGGTGGATCCTGTGTTATATACTGTATATAGATGTGTTATCAGTCATTGTACAGGAAGAGGAGGTGAGCTGTGACATCACCTATTGTGAATGGTGGATCCTGTGTTATCTACTGTATATAGAGGTGTTATCAGTCATTGTACAGGAGGAGGTGAGCAGTGATATTACCTATTGTGAATGGCAAATCCTGTGTTATCTACTGTATATAGGAGGTGTTATCAGTCATTGTACAGGAGGAGGAGATCTGTGATATCACCTATTGTGAATGTTGGATCCTGTGTTATCTGTTGTTATATAGAGGTGTTATCAGTCATTGTACAGGAGGAGGTGAGCTGTGATATCAAACCCATTGTGAATGGTGGATCCTGTGTTATCTGCTGTATATAGAGGTGTTATCAGTCATTGTACAGGAGGAGGTGAGCTGTGACCTCACCTATTGTGAATGGTGGATCCTGTGTTATCTACTGTATATAGAGGTGTTATCAGCCACTGTACAGGAGGAGGAGGTGAGCTGTGACATCACCTATTGTGAATGATGGATTCTGTGTTATCTACTGTATATAGAGGTGTTATCAGTCACTGTACAGGAGGAAGAGGTGAGCTTTGATATCACCTATTGTGAATGGTGGGTCCTGTGTTATCTACTGTATATAGAGGGTGTTATCAGTCATTATACAGGAGGAGGTGAGCTGTGACATCACCTATTGTGAATGGTGGATCCTGTGTTATCTACTGTATATAGAGGTGTTATCAGTCACTGTACAGGAGGAAGAGGTCAGCTGTGACCTCAACTATTGTGAATGGTGGATCCTGTGTTATCTACTGTATATAGAGGTGTTATCAGTCATTGTACAGGAGGAAGTGAGCTGTAACATCACCTATTGTGAATGGCAGATCCTGTGTTATCTACTGTATATAGAGGTGTTATCAGTCATTATACAGGAGGAGGTGAGCAGTGACATCACCTATTGTGAATGGTGGATCCTACTCTATATAGAGGTGTTATCAGTCATTGTACAGGAAGAGGTGAGCTGTGACATCACCTATTGTGAATGGTGGATCCTGTGTTATCTACTGTATATAGAGGTGTTATCAGTCATTTTACAGGAGGAGGAGGTGAGCTGTGATATCACTTATTGTGAATGGAGGATCCTGTGTTATCTACTGTATATAGAGGTGTTATCAATCATTGTACAGGAGGAGGTGAGCTGTGGTATCACCTATTGTGAATGGTGGATCCTGTGTTATCTACTGTATATAGAGGTGTTATCAGTCATTGTACAGGAGGAGGTGAGCTGTGACCTCACCTATTGTGAATGGTGGATCCTGTGTTATCTACTGTATATAGAGGTGTTATCAGCCATTGTACGGGAGGAGGAGGTGAGCTGTGACATCACCTATTGTGAATGGTGGATCCTGTGTTATCTACTGTATATAGAGGTGTTATCAGTCACTGTACAGGAGGGAGAGGTGAGCTTTGATATCACCTATTGTGAATGGTGGGTCCTGTGTTATCTACTGTGTATAGAGGTGTTATCAGTCATTGTACAGGAGGAGGTGAGCTGTGACATTACCTATTGTGAATGGCAGATCCTGTGTTATCTACTGTATATAGAGGTGTTATCAGTCATACAGGAGGAGGTGAGCTGTGACATCACCTATTGTGAATGGTGGATCCTACTGTATATAGAGGTGTTATCAGTCATTGTATAGGAGGAGGAGGTGAGCTATGATATCACTTATTGTGAATGGTGGCTCCTGTGTTATCTACTGTATATACAGGTGTTATCAGTCATTGTACAGGAGGAGGAGGTGAGCTGTGATATCACCTATTGTGAATGGTGGATCCTGTGTTATCTACTGTATATACAGGTGTTATCAGTCATTGTACAGAAGGAGGAGATCTGTGATATCACCTATTTTGAATGGAGGATCCTGTGTTATCTACTATATATACAGGTGTTATCAGTCATTGTACAGGAGGAGGTGAGCTGTGATATCACCTATTGTGAATGGTGGATCCGGTGTTATCTACTGTATATAGAGGTGTTATCAGTCATTGTATAGGAGGAGGAGGTGAGCTGTGGCATCAGTTGATGTTATCAGCTGTGTATTGAAGTGTTACCAATCACTCTAATCCTGCCTGTGATGACAATGAGGCTACTGAAAACTCAGAACAGGAGTTTAAAATAGCCTGGGTGGCAAGTGTGAAAATTGCAATATTTTTAATTTAGATTGTAATATAAAAAAAAATAATTTAAATTTAAAAATACACCACACATGAAAACAAATGATTTCAGGTCATTTTCTGATAATTCGCTCTCATTAAAGGCTTATATATCACCATATACCATCCACAGGTAGCGTTTTACAATAGCTGAAGGGCCCAAAAATGTGACACTAGGGCTATCGTCTACCTGCTGGGAGTTGTAGTGTTGCAATAGCAATATAGTCACAGGTTGGAGAACGCTGCCCACTCGGCACAGAAGATTCTCACACGGATTTGGACACACGATATAAAAATATATAGTTCGTGTTGAAATATGGCCCTTTGAAAAAGTACAAAAAAAAAAACCCCTAAGCCACTGGTAGAAAGTAAAGTAATCAGCAAATTAATAAGGATTCGTCATCACTAGTGCTGCTCTCCGAGAGGGGTGGGAGGCCGGCACAGTGTGTCCATAATGGTCACGTACCCCCAAAGGCTCCTCATGGCAAGAAGACGCACAGCGACGCGGCTGCTCGCTCCCCTGAATTTGGACATTCGCTGAGCTGTCTAAGTGGCCGGAGTTTTTCAAAGGCAATTGTAACGGGTCTCTGTTATGTTTATGGCTATGGCTCGTCCTTTCTGGTACAGGCACCAAATAAAAAGCGTCCAAGAGTTCAGCCGAAGACGTCTCTCTGGGACTCACTCCTGGCTCTTCCCTTATGGCTGGATTAAAATACCCACAGTGAGGGTCTTCAGAGTCTGACAAGGCAGAAGACGTCTCTGTCTCCATCTCTGCATGAGAGTCAGCGTGAGTCTGTGGCAGGACGTTTAGAGGGAGTTGCTCCGCAGACCCCCGTTCTGAATTCAACTGGGGGTCCGCAGAGTCAGAACTGTCTCCTTCTTGGCTAGAAGTCTGGGTTTCTGTGTTTAAAGTCTCCGGAGGGGTCAATGGGCTCGGCCAGGTGTCTTCACCTCTGGCGGGGTCTGTCTCTCCAAACCGAGCCTGGGAGAGGAGGGAGGACGTCAGGAGGGGGATTTGTCCTCTTGCTCGGGGACGATGGAATAATCTGTTCCAAAGTCTTCCCAGGCGTCTTCTGGAGGAAGCCCTTCTTGAAGAATGTCGCCTCATCTGCCGTCGCATTGCTGTACGGATGTTTTGCAGCATGGACACCTGGATAAAAAAAAGAAATATAGGGTGAATAACTAGGCTGAATACAGATAATGGTATCTCCTGTAATACTTTGTGCTGCTGAAGGACTTGGTTCCTAATTTGTTATGTGTTGACCAAGTGCAATGCTGCTGCAACTTAAATCAGAGTAAAGTTCCTTTGGTTCATCTGGAGTTAATGCCAGAAGCTGCTGTTATGTGTGGTACCACAGGTGGGGGGGAGGGGTGTCAGTTCATTCGGTTGTCCACTCCCACAGCCTTTATGTAGTTCTACTTCCTTCCATTAGGTATTGTTGATAGTTTAGTCTCTACAAGGACCTTGTGTAGTGAGGACGTTTGTGCTGGTTCTTGCTGCTGTTTCCTTCCCTGTAGGAGTTGTTGTGTTTTCCCGATCCATGGGTGGAGGTAGGGGCTCTTAGCCTAAAGCTTATCAGGAGCATAAAGCAAGGCTGGCAACCTAGACCTCCTCACCTTCCGAGGTACCTCTGGGAGCAGGGTATCTAGAGACCCCCAGTCTAAGGTTCAGACTAGCTCCCCTGAATGCCTTTAGCTCATATTACCACACTGCTTCCTGATTCCTGCTATAGCACCTTACGTGACACCAATTCTGCCTGTAATTTCTAGGAGATTACGTTACTGTCTCATAATTGGTTTGGTTACCGTGCTTCTAGGAAACCTCTGCATCTTAAGTACTCTGTGCTGCAGAGTAAATTCAGTTTAATAGAATATGGAAGTGTATTTACTTGAGAGTCGCTGACAGCTGGAAAGTCTTCGACGGGAGGAATGAGCCCTTGTGCAATGAGCTGCCCATAAGAAGGAGGAGCCTCACGTCTCACAAACTCTGCCTCTAAACGGGTCATTTGGGTTTCAAATGCTCTGAAAAAAAATGATACAAGCACGCATAAAAACAGGTGGATAAAAACATGCGATGTCAATGCTACCTATTGATTTTAGAGTAAAGTTAGGATAAAATGGCTTATTTGTTCCAGAAATAGTGCTGCTCTTGAACTGCAGCTCAGCCCTACGCAGACTGCTGATTTCCTCCAGTAATAGCACCACTCTTGCTCACTGGCCATGTATGGTATTGCAGATCAGCCTATTCATTTGAATGCAACTAAACTGTAATACCTTGCATGGACTGGGGTGTTTCTGGAGGAAAGCAATGATTATTTCCTTTTTCTGAAGAACATAACTAGTTGTATAAGATGGGATGCCATCACTGGACAAGGGAAGTATTTTGCACCAGATTTCCCTTCCATAAGTTCAGTATTAAACCCCTAATTTAACAAGAATAAGGTAATTTATTTTGAGGAAAATATTGATATAATTATTACTTGGCTTATGACCCCAATTTTATTGCCCTATTCCTAACCCTATCCTTTTCAGATGCCCTATCTCTATCCCTCGCCTTAGCTCTAAACCCTATCCTTATCACGAGCTCTAGCTTCATGCCTCACCTTATCTCTAATCCTAGCCTTACTACCAGCCTAGCCCTGGCCCCTATCCCTAGCCTTATGTCTAACCCTAGGCTTATTACTAGCCCTTGCCCTATCCCTAGGCTTATATATAATGCTATCCCTTGGCTTATCACAAAGCCCTTGCCCTATCCCCATGTTTATCCCTTATCGCTAGCTCTATTCCTAGCCCTATAGCTAGCCTTATATCTAACCCTAGGCTTATAATTAGCTCTAGTCGTAGCATTATCCCCATCTCTATCACTAGCTTTATCTCTAACCCTAGCCTTATGCTTAGCCCTACTGATAACCCTATATTTAGCTTTATCCTTAACTCTAGCCTCATCACTAGCCTTAGGCCAGCTTCACACCATGATTTTCTGGATTCGGGGCTGTCTGCTGTGAACCGGACAGCCCCGAATTCGATTCGGCCCTATTGTATCCCTAAGGGGCCAGATGGGGCTGGATGGCAGTGATTTGCCATCCGGTTTTGTGCTATCGGGAGGACCCGGCAGATTTTGTTTTTTGCCCCAGACACAAAATAGGACCTTGCAGCATTTTTTGCCAGATCACCCCGGATCAGTCAAAAAAATCAGACCGGTTCCCGAACGCTGGGTGCTGAACGAGCGGCGGCTTTGAAATTCAAGCCGCACTCATTCAGCACCTGGACAGTGCTGCTAAAAAAGCAGCCAGCTGAAATTTTCAGCACATGGAGAGCTCCCTCTCCAGACACTATGTTAAAATTTCAGCACTTGGACAGCGGCAGCCGCGCACAGGGAGGATTCTGGCAAAAAACAGGATAGAGGCCATATTTGCCCTCCAGTTCTGTTTTGTCCGGGGATGTAAGGTTCTGTCCGATGCTTCTTGCAAAACACTGGACAGAACCTGACCGCAAATAAATGTGGTGTTAAGCCAGCTTTATTCCTAACCACATCTCTATAACTAGCCTTATGCCTAGTCTGTTCCTAACCTAGACTTTATACCAGCCCTAGCCCTGACACTATTCCTAGCCTTATCCCAAACTCTAACCTTATCTCTACCCTATCCCTAGCCTTATTTTTTTTGCTAACACTATAACTAGCCTTATCTTTAACACTAGCCTTATTAATATCCCTGTCCATAGCCTTAATCCCTAAACCTTGCCTTCTAGTTATCCCTATCTTTAGTTTTATCCCTAACCCTAGCCTTATCGCTAGTTCTATCCCTAGCCCTAACACTAGCCTTATGTCTAACCCCAGGCTTATAATTAGCTCTAGTTCTAACCTTGTCCTTATGTCTATCACAAACCTTAACTCTAACCCTAGCATTATTCCTAGGCCTATCCTTAGTCTTATCCCAAGAATCCCTTACCCTAGTCTCATTACTAGCTCTATCCCTAAAGGTACCGTCACACGCGGAACTTTTGCTAGGAATTTCACTGGCAATTTGCTGGTTGCAGTGAAATCATGGACACATTGTAACAATGTGTCCATGATTTCACTGCAACCAGCAAATTGCCAGTGAAATTGCAAGCAATATTGCCGCATGTGACGGTACCTTAATGATCGCTCTAACACTATATCTTGCCCTAGAAAGCATGCAAAAGCTTAAAAGCAGCTCTAAGCAATAAATGAAGTCAGTGTTGGCCGTGTGCAGTATTCAGGGCACCCCCATAGTGTTTGGTGCTCCTCTGCCTTCATCCTTATCCTCTCCCCCATCCCCACCCCAAACGCTGCACCTTTGCATACAATCGATTACACTAAGACAAAGGTAGAAAACGACTCACGTTACTCAGGGAAATCAAGACAAATTTGCAATTTAAACCCTAAGCAAATGTGATTACCTATGGTGGTGGGACGCAGTCTTACCTATACTCCCGGCTTCTAAGGGAATACAGTTTGAAGGCGCAGCCTAAGGCGATGACCAGGAGCAGGCCGCACACCAAGCTGCCAATCAGAGCGGCAGTGATGACCTTTCTAGGCACAATCACCAGGCAGTTCTGTTCATCGCTTCCATCCTGGCAATCCTCTTGGCCGTCACAGCGCCACGTTTCGAAAATACACAAGTTGGTCCCACAGTGAAAATTCCCTGGTTGGCACGTGAAGCAGTTTTTTTCATCAGATCCATCTGGGCAGTTCTTCTGGTTATTGCAGCGGTCGAGGTAAGAGTAGCACAGGCCGCTTCCTCCCTCGCAGGGATATCATTACTTTGACAGGGTTTACAGTTCTCTTCATCTTTACCGTTGGGACAGTGCCACCAACCATCACAAGTCTGTCGTTCTGAGTAACAGATGTCATCAATCCCACAGGGCTGCTCCCAGGCAGACAGTAACCCTTAACCTGGTATGTGGCGTTAAACCCGTGGCCCATGCTCTTTGGCCGCGCGTGGTACGACAGTGTGAGCTGGCCATTGGCCGACTCTGCGCTGACCGTAGTGCCGGTTGTTGCGAAAGGAGAGGGTTTGCAAGAGTCTATCGCTCCTCTCGCCGATTCCTTCATACACCTTCACGTAGTCGCTGTAGCCCAGCAGCAGATCAATCTGAAGAATAACATGGCGTTGTCTTGGGTGTCTACGTACCAAATACAACGAAGATCCGACCGGCTGTGATCTGGGCGGAAAAAATCTGGAGAAGCAAAAGAGCCATAAAAGTTGCTGAGTTTTCCGCCGCAGGTCAGTTCAGGACAATTCTCTTCATCGGCGCCGGACATGCAGTCTTTTATTGAATTGCACCTCAATTCGTTGGACATGCATTGTGTAGAGTGAGCCGAGCTGCAGGGGAACGTTCCCGCAGGACACAGGCTTGTCCGGATCTCGGGGGAAGGGTTCGTACAGTTCTGTTCATCCAAGTTATCGCCACATTCATCTACGGAATTGCACCTCCAATTATTCGGGATACATTTGCCGTTCCCACAGAGAAATTCATCGGTCGGACATGAGGTTAGCCCCATTTTTCCTTTTTGGGTAAATAAAAAAATATATTATTAAACCAATATAAAGTGAATGTGTTACAAATTAACCAATTGGTGGCATAGTGGCTAGTATTGACTTGTAGCTCTATGACTTTAGGTTTAATTATTCAGAGCAACCTCTATAGGAAAGGTCTTGTTGAGTTTAGTATAAATAACTAAAGACTGAACAGCTCCTTTAACCCCTTTACCACCAGGGGATTTTTTGTTTTCCGTTTTCGTTTTTTCCTTCCCTTTCTTCCAAGAGCCATAAATTTTTTTTATTTGTCCATCAATACAGACATATGATGGCTTGTTTTTTGCGGGACTAGTTGTACTTTCAAATGAAATAATTTATTTTACCATACAGTGTACAGGAAAATGGGAAAACAATTCCAAAGCGCGGTGATTTGAACTTTTGTGGGGTATTTTATTTTCCATATTTTTAAAAACTACGATTTTACTTTATTTTACATTGCTCTATAGGGCGCTACACTGCTGCAGTGTTCGATCGCTTGTGCTATAATCCCGATGAGCTGTAGTACATTGGGACATAGCACAAATGATCACTTTCTGTGCAGAAGTCATCCCTGATAGCATCGGGGTCATGCAGGTGACACACGGAGATCCCGCAATCTTATCTGTTAGGCCGGCTCCACACCGCGGTGTGATCAGGTCCGGCGCTGTCGGATGTGATTTGGACAGCCCCGGACCCGGTTTTCAAACAGAACCGGAGGGCAAATATGCCCTCCAGTCCTGTTTGTAGCTGGATGCAGCCGAGCGCAGCTGTCCCCTGCGAACTGGTGCTGAACCGTTTCACAGGGGACAGCTCCCTGGTGCTGAAGTTCAGCGTAGCTCACGCTGAACTTCAGCTGCAGGTGTCCAGTACCCGGATCGGGGCAATCCGGCCCCATAGACTACCATGTTAGGGAGCACCGATTGCCCCGGATCCAGAAGGATCCAATTTGGGGAGATTTGTGTCCGGGAGAAAAATCAGAATACACCGGGCTCCATCCGGCCCCAGAGGGCTGCACTACAGTAAAATCGGGTCCGGGCTGTCAGGTTCACCATGGACAGCCCTGGACCTGATTGAACCGTGGTGTGAAGTCAGCCTTAGCCCCACATCTCAGCTGATCAGATCAGCTGAGATGTCGGGGGAATGATGTGAGCTCACATCAAAGTGAGGGACACGACCTGTGATGTACCCTTACGTCATAGGTCGTGAAGGGGTTAAGAATGAGACAAGTGTAAACAAGTGCAAGCCAAGATAAGTGGTCAATATAATCAAAAGAATACAGCTGTGCACTGAAATGCTAAATAGGTTACCATTCAATATATGAGATTGGAATTGCATTACTGCTATAGAAACTGTTAAAAACTGAGGAACCTAGCACACAAATTGACCAATGCTCAACTTACCCCTGTTCACACTTGTGTCATTCTTGAAGGCAATGTACTGTGGGTATTTTGGATTTAAATGTGATTAATTTGTTTTGCACCTGCAAAGAAGGTTATTGCCAGTTTTTCCTTGCTTGTAGCTCCAGGTCCGTTCATATCAGCTGGTGACCATACCCACTTCCCTTTAAACCGTCACAAAACCCATCACCTGTGGCCGGTAATAGATTCATTCTATTCTATACTGACCACCGTGGAGTGCGGTGGTGTCTTGCTGCTGCTGGAGTCTTGTTTGGAGCAGTGTCATCTGTAGCCTTCAAGCTTGTCGCATTCCTTTGTCCTATCCCTTGCCTGTCTACCTCACCTCTGTCTGATTACATCAAAAGTGACATCTAGTGCACTCATCGGCCTTGGCATTAGACAGAGTGAGTTGAGGTGACAGACAAACTAGGAATGTGACGGAGGCGGGGGGGGGATGACCCGTATAGGGATGGTATGGTAGCTGAGGGACAGACACAGGATAGTGTCAGGTGGCGTCCCATTCCCTGCTTCCTACCATCAGGGACTTCCTTCCCTATACTATCTTGTTTTACCTCGCTTTGTTTTGGGTCATGTGCCGGATATAGCCATCCGAGCATGACAGGTACTGGTCAGTTTTTTATATTTGTTATACACTTTCCTCTAACTAAGCATTATGCTCACCAGCTGGTGCATTTTTGATTAGAGCTGGATCCTGCCTGCCTTTAAAATTGTAGGTTTACTGCCCGGGAGAGGCGTATATTGACCGGATCCCAACAAAGTGGTACGCCTGGTCGCTGGCTGTTGGGCTTTCATGAATTAGCTAATTTGTGCGCTAAGTTGCTCATCTTTAAAGTCGCTTCTATAGCATAAACACAATTCCAATTTTGACATATTCAATGGTTACATATTATAGCATTTTAGAGTGCAGCTGTATTCTTTTTGATCAGTTTGGGACATATACGCTGAATATTATAGCAAGCTACATTAGGGGCACGCCGCAGCTTGGCACCAAAGACAATCAAACGTGGACTGGGAAGAAGAAGTGGAGAAATAGGGTTTTAAAAAATTGCAAAACTATAGTATATGCAATCACTTTATTATTAGATATAGAACAGACAAAAGTGCAATATTGTATTATCTGTGGAGAGGGTGAAAGTGATCTAAAGGAAGATCTACTCACCTGAGAGGGAAGTGTAAGACACAACTACTGTGATGGCGTGATGATGCAGCAGCAGCCCCAAGACCGTAAAGATTCAGACAGTGGACAGCAGAATCCTGGAAAAGTGATTTGACGCGTTTCGGAGTGGATATTCCTTCTTCAGGACATTCAAATTGAAGTAGAATCCTGGGAAAGTGATTTTGCCAAGTTTCGGAGTGGATACATAATGTAATTGTCCTGAAGAAGGAGGATCCACTCTAAAATACGTCAAAATCACTTTCCCAGGATTCTGCATGAATCTGATTGTCCTGGAACAGGATCCAGTCCAGAACACATCAAATAAATCACTTTACCAGGATTCTGCTTTAATCTTCTTCCAATGGCAGCATGATTTTTAACCCCTTCCTATCCATTGTCTGCATCACTTTATTATTGGGACCCATCAATCTTGACAAAAGGCAGAGGCTACACAGGGGAGTTTTCAGAGAGCACCACTGTGCAGGGAAAAACTGTGACGCAGTACACCTTTAATCCTGAGAATTAGAGGGGACCATAATGGGATGAAGTGATGGTTTAATTTTGCATCCATTTGATGTCCCGGCGGGAATTGTGGCCTTGCTCCATTAAAGTGACTTATGTCAGTGTATGGAAGTGCGGCAGCATCCCTTCATTTTCAGGATCGCTGGAGGTCCCACGAGTGGGATCCCCACTGATCATAAAATAGTGACGTATCCTAGTGATAAGCCATCACTTTAAATAAGGAAATACTCCTTTAATGCCGCCATATACAGCTTATGTGGTCACTATGCATAGAAATAAACCTCCTACTGACTAGTTTATAGTTTCATAGTTTTAAGGTTGAAGGTAGAATTTAAAGGGAATCTATCAGGTCAAAAATCCATATGTAACTTAGGCTGGGGTCACACATAAGCCCTTGGTCCGTTTTTGGCTTCATTTTTGTCATTTTTTTTTCTAAGTCCAAAAACTGACAGAAAAACGCATTGGATGTAATAAACACCCTGTCTGTTTTTTTCTGGACCTCAAAACATTTGCTTCCTTGTACCGTTTTTGGCATCAGTTAAAAAACGCATGACGTTTTTTTAACATGGGGCCCTATGGGAAACGCATGCGTTAATGCATGGCACATATAGGCACTTATGCGTTAACGCACATGCGTTTTTAATGAAAAAATGACTAAGTCCAAAACGTTCAGGGATGCAGGAGGCTCAAAAAGCACCCTATAGAAAACGGATTGGTGATGAAAATCACTTTCAAAAACGGACTTCTATGTGTGACCCCAGCCTTATATAATTTTCTAATTCCTCTGTGAAGCTCTTTCTATTCATGTAATTCTACTAATTATACTTCCCTCCTATCCTGTGTAAACTTCAAAATAAAAGATTCATTCCATCTGTCACAGTGAGTGATCACTTGCTTCTCTGCTGCCCACTCCCCAAGGAATGTATATCTATGCATCATTGCCCTACCCTGACCTCCTCTGGTCTGTATCCTGTGTGTGGTCGGCTGTCTAGGCAGAGGGACTCATTGCAGAGGAGAAAGGAGGGGAGAGGAGGTGTGTTCTCTTATCAGATGCAAATCTGACATCTTCATTGCGTGTATCTGAGGCATATGTGTAGTGTGCGCTCTGATATATTTATATGTGTTTATATGAATATTGATCATTTGCTCTGCAGATACACACACTACATGTTTGCAGGAAAACAAATGTTCATATAAACAGATCTCTCACAGGCAGCACAGGCTAGTGATGTTACTACAAGAGTTGTAGCACAAACACCTTCCCCCTCCTCAACCCCTCCCCAGCAGCCTGCAGAAGCCTGAGATTAAGTGTAACTTAAAGGGAGGGATAGAATACCATCTTGGAGAGGCGTGAAAATCATTTACATACTGTGACTCTTAGGAGTAAGATCAATTACTTTTACAGCTGCCTGCTGGGTGTGAAGGTGCTTATAGCAAGAGAACTACAGAGACTACATTAATGATACATATTCCGAAAAGGTTTGCCCAAGCACAATTCATGGGTAATATTAGTATCATACTGAAAAATGACCTGACAGTCCCTTTAAGTCCATCTAGTTCAACCCATACTGAGGAAGTGACAATACACAACGTGCATTGGGGTGGGGGAAGAGGACGGAGCTGGCAGACCACAAGGTGTTAAAGTAAGTACTGCTTGCATTTCCTGTATATTCACCATGGGAGCCTTTAACCCCTTCCCGACCTTTGACGTTGTACAATGTCATGGCGGTTACTGCTGCACTGTTGCCGCAGTAACAGCCATCTCGGGGCCCCTGTGTCAGTGATCCTTATCACTGAACACTGGGGCTTGAGGTCAGGGGAGGTGGATTCCCCACCTTGCCCCCAGGATGACGTGATTGACTGTTGAACAGTCTACCACTGTGATCCACTGCCACCTATGGGAAGGGGCTGTGGAGCGGCTCTGATGGGAGTGATCTTCCCATCAAATTGCTTCTATCAGAGCTGGAGGGGGGAGGGCGCCCTCTCCACCTCAAATGGAAGCGATTTGATAGTAGGATCACCCCCATCAGAGCCGCTCCATAGCCGCCCTGCACCTGTTGCACGCCGCCCCGCCGCTCCAGATCTCCCCCTGCTCCTGCGCCCTGCTCCTTCCTCCCATCCCTGATCTCCCGCCCCCTTCCTCCTAATTCCCTCCCCCATGTCCTCTTCCTGCTCCGCTCCGGTCCCCTGATCGCCCCCTTCCCCTTCCCTGCTCCGGTCCCCTGCTCGTCCCTGTCCCCTTCTGGGTCCCGCTCCGGTCCCCTGATCGCCCCCTGTCCCCCTTCCCCGCTCCGGTCCAAGATCACCCCCTGTGCCCTTCCTGCTCCCGCGCCTGTCCCTCTTCCTCCTCCCCCACACACTTCTGCTCCCCATGCCCTCCACAATCCTCCCCCCGTGCTGCCCCCATACCTCCGTTCCCCGCCGCCATGCTCCTCCGCCTCCGGGCTCCTCCACTGTGCAGCTCCTCTTTGTGCAGGCTGATCTGTTACAGGAGGAGCTGCCAGACACCGGGTGCTGCGGTCTGTCAGGGGGGAGTATGGTGGCTATGATGGTGGAGGATGGTGATGGATGGCTGATGGATGGCTGATGGATGGCTGATGGATGGCTGATGGATGGCTGCGATGGATGGCGATGGATGGCGGGTGGATGCGGATGATGGCGATGGATGCGGATGATGGATGGGTCAGAGTCATGGTGCACGGTACAGCAGATCCTTGCCCTACAGTGCACCATGACTGACCCCAGTGACTGCAAAAAGTGGACACTTGATCCTTATTGTAGTCTCTGGGGTCACAGTCATGAGGCACGGTATGTCAAATTATTGATATACAGTGCACCATGACTCTGACCCCAGAGACTACAACAAGGGATCAAGTGTCCTCTTGTTGTAGTCTCTGGGGTCAGAGTCATGGTGCACTGTATGACAGATCATTGCCATATAGTGCACCATCAGTGTAACCCCAGAGACTGTAGGAAGAGGACACTTGACCCCTTGTTGCAGTCACTAGATGTAGCAGAGGCGATCGAGGCATCGTGGGGACCTTCGTATGTGTGACTACGTTGGATCTATATAATAAAGATGGAGTACAAATTTTGTTTGTGTTTTTTTTCAAATAAAAATATTTTTCTCTGTGTGGTGTATGTTTTTTACGATTTACTAGAGATTCCTAATGACTGGGTCTAACATTGGCCCGACATTTTGAATCTCGAGCTTAATGCCAGCTGCCCAATAAAAAAGCTGGCATTAACCCCTTTATTACCCAGTTTGCCACCGGCACCAGGGCAACTGGAAGAGCCTGGGTACAGCACCAGAAAATGGCGCTTCAATTAATGCGTTATTTTCTGGGGCAGCTGTGGGCTGCAATTCGCAGCAGGGGGGACCCAGAACGCTTGGGCCTCTCCATGCTGAGGATTCCAGTCCCCAGCTGCCTAGTTGTACCTGGCTGGACCAAAAATATGGTGGAGCCCCACGTAATTTTTTTTCTAGAATCAGTTCTAGAAATAAAATAAAAATGGACTTCGCTGTATTTCTGGTTGCCAGCCAGGTACAACGAGGCAGCTGGGGGCTGGTGGAAGTCAGTAGCTGCCAAGTTGTACCTGGCTGGACCAAAAATATGGCGGAGCCCCACTCATTTTTTTTAAAAATACTTCTACAACTAAAATGAGACGGAGCTTTGCCGCATTTTTGGTTGCCAGCCAGGAACAACTTGGCAACTGAGGGGCTAGAATCCTCAGCGCTAGACACCCAAACGTTGTGTGCCCCTCACTATGCAAATTGCAACTCACCACCACCCCAGAAAATAGCGCATTCATTAGAGGCACCATTTTCTGTGCTGTAGCCCAACTCTTTCAGTCGCCCTTGTGCTGGTGGCACACAGGGGCTTTCCATATGCGACATGGTGTCCGTTAACAAGTTGAATGTAAAATTAGCTCCAATTGTTAGTGGACACCATGTCGCATATGGAGAGCCCCTGTGTTCCTAAACATTGGAGCTCCTCCGCAAGTGACCTCATTTTGGAAACTATACCCCCCAAGGAACCTACCTAGATGCATAGTGAGCACTTTGAACCCCCCAGCGTGACTTTCACAGTTTTTTACAGGATCAATTTGTGAAGCTCCTGGGGTTCAAAGTACTCACTATGCATCTAGATATGTTCCTTGGGGGGGTCTAGTTTCCAAAATGGGGTCACTTGTGGAGGAGCTCCAATGTTTAGACACACAGGGGCTCTCCATACGAGATATGGTGTCCACTAACAATTGGAATTTGTTAGCGGACACCATGTCGCGTATGGAGAGCACTGTGATGCCTAAACATTGGAGCTCCCCCACAAGTGACCCCATTTTGAAAACTAGACCCCCCAAGGAACATATCTAGATGCATAGTGAGTACTTTGAACCCCCAGGTGCTTCACAAATTGATCCGTAAAAATGAAACCCATCCCACTCTCGGGTAAAGAAGGGACACCACCTGGCACCCACACACCCGCATCCAATACTACATATGTATATGGGTTGGGGATTCGGGCGGACCCTGTTTAGGGAGGGCCTCATACCTGGCCAGAGTGGAAATAGGTAGAGGGTGTGAGTGGAGGAAGTAGAAAGTAGAGCACCAGGAAGTGAAGAAGCAAAAAAAAGGATGTTGAAAATGGACTGACGTAGGAGAGTAGAGGGAGTTAGTGTCAGGAGTCTGACACGAGAGGAGGTGTGAGAGAGACGTCCTGGGGACTGGAGGCAGTTGGAGCTCGTCCCAAGGGAAAGAAGGAAAGAACCAGACAGAGCAGCTAGACAGGACCTCTAGAGGGACAGAAGGGGTCCCATGGGCACGGCGAGTGAAGCATCCACCTGTGGCTAACGCATCTAAGTCAATGTGCCCGGGGTCGGCTGGAGGGAACGGGCAGCAGAGTGGACCGGCCCCAGACTGGTGGAGTGACTGAAAGACTCAGCTAGCGAACCGGAGACTGTGGTAGCTTCAAGTGCAACAGTCAACAACCACACTTACTCGTCGAAAAGGTAGCCTCGTAGGGTCGAGGGACTAGGACGAAGTTGCCCGCCGGGACCCGAGGTTACTGGCTCGAGACACTGAGTTTTGAGGCACGGGCAGGAGGACGAGAGCCAGCGCAGGAAGACTACTCTGGAAGGAACACTAGAAGGGGGTGCTGGTGGGTCATTCCCAAGTTATTCGAGAGCTGGTTGGAGCACTGACCCGGAGAACACAGCACCTCGCGGACCGCTGGAAACACCTGGTGACATGTGAACAGTGAGTAAAAATCCAGAGACTGCATCCCACTGTGCCCTCCAAGTTATTTACCACGTCGTTGCCTCTACTTAGACACTGTATTACTGCCCTGGGGCCTCCTGCTCCAACCGTGTGGAGTTGAACCACCACAGCTACAAACCATCAGCCCCAGAGGATCTGTACCGCAAAGTCGGCCATCCATCTTCCCATGCCAAGTACCACGGGTGGCGTCACGTTAAATCCCATACACCATACCCTTTTCCCCATTTATCGACACCGCCAGGGCCACGGAACCGGGTCACAGCCCCGTGACCTTCCCAGAGATCTGGTTCTGGTGGGAGTGTCATTTACATTTTTGTATGTTTTAATTGCTTTTACTAATAAAGATTGTAATAATTTTAGCCCAATATTTTGTAGGAAACCCCTTTTGTTTTGTTGTTATATACGGACCTGAAATTTAGAAAATGAAATATTTCATGGTTTATAATGTTACTAGTTCAACCCATAGCTTAACAAATTGATCCAGAGGAAGGCAAATAATAACCATGTGGCAAACACTAAGCTCCACATTGGGGAAAAAAATTCCTTCCCGACTCCAGTGATGCCATAAACGCACATACTATGGGATATTGCTATGATGTATATAACATGTGGTGTATATCTTCTGTCTGGGACCCCTCGGGGTGAGGCACCATAGCTTTGCTCCTGATCCAGATCACCTGCTGTGCAGAGAAATATGATGATACATTACCGAAGTCCCTGTACACAACCGTCCCTACGTTTTATGTATCAGTGAGGTTGCCACTTAGATCTTAGCATTATGCCAAAATTTACAATGGCGGGAAAATGACTTTAATCTATAGATAAATGCTGATCTTTGTCGAAACTGTTGCCCCTTCGCCTCTCGGTCATAATGACGAAAGTAACATCTTTCATTGGAGAAAGTGTTTAGCGTGAGAGGCGATCCCATTAGCTGAACTGCGGCGCTGTAGTTACCGCTGTAATGACAATTGCTCAGAGTACTTTGCTTAATCTTCACGGCTTGAAAGATGATTTCTATCAAATTCCACTTCACTTAAAGATATTTCATGGTCACGTACTGTGATTTACAACACCTCCGCTCCTCTGCCAGATGGATATTAACGGGAAATGTGAGAGATGCGGAAGGAGAGGAGACGGGTGGAGCGGGGCGCCAAAGGAGGAGACGGTAATGGAACATGAAATGGACAGAAGCGCGTCAGCCGGGCATACACAAGAGAGCGCCTCACCGGGAGAGTAAAAGGGAAGCTTTTTGCAAAGAAGTAAAAAAGAATGCAATTACACAGGATGCAAAGAGCACGTCCGCATCTCCGAATGGAAAGATAAAAAGAGGATGAAGGTGCAACAGATTCCAACGAATGTTAGCATTTATCTGTGGATTAGTCATTTTCCCGCCATTGTAAACAATGGAATATCGCTAAGATCCAAGTGTCAGGAACCTCGCTGATCCATAAAATGTAGGGACGGCTGTAAACAGTGACTTTTTATGGTAGTTCATGGGCATAAAGTGGTGACATACAGACAGTCTTCACTTCATACTCCTACCTGGTGCTGTTTATGTACAGCCACTGACGGATACAGACAGTAGAGGGTCTCTGTGCAAGAACAATACAGGGGCCCTTTGCAGTCCAATAGCTCCTCAAAATGCACAGTTCCATCTGCTTTGGAGGTGAAAATGCGCCTTCTAACCTCTTGGGGCCCCTGTGCAGATGCACAGTTTACACCAGTGACATGTTTGCCCCTGTGTACAACTATTTTCTACATCAGAGAGGTCCAACTCCCAGCATCCCCTCCAATCAGATGCAGTGCTGTATCCTTTTTGGTACAGCGTCACACATGATTTAGTGGAAGGGCCCGGTATTGCAATAGGACTGAGCTGCAATACCAGACATAGCCACTGCAAAATGTGAAGCACTGTGCCTGGTAAACGATGACTGAAAAACAGCACCTTCACGAGCCAATCGCTGGAAGTTGGATCAACAATAATCTCATATTGATGGGGATGCCGAGGACTAAAGCGGCCGTCACACGCTAAGATATCTCTTGCGATATTGTAAGCGATCACGTGCACGCGCGATCGCTTACGATATCGCTCACATCGCTGGTGAGATGTCACACAGACAGACTCACCAGCGATGTGGATCCGCGATCTCGCTGGTTACTATGGTACACATCGGGTTACTAGGCGCCGCGGATCGCTTAGTAACCCGACGTGTACCATAGTTACCATCTCCCAGCATAGGCTCTGCCGCTGGGAGATCGTTCATCGTGGTGTTATACACCACGATGAGGCAGATCGTCAAATCGTTAATCGCAAGATCTGAGCTCCGTGGCTCAGATCTCGATCTTGCGATTTGATCATGTATCGCTCGTCGTATCTGGCCGTCACACGCACAGACATCGTTCAAGCGATGTTTCATCTCGCGCATTCAAGCGATATCGTTCAAGATATCTGTGCGTGTAACGGCCGCTTAAGCTATTAAAGGGAATCTGTCACCTGATTTTTGCTACACACAAATTACTAGCTGCAGATGTGCTATCACAATCAAAGAATTGAGTTTCAGGAACACAGCACAGCTGGGAGAGCTGCCCCCACCCACACCAGGCTCTCTATAGAGATCGTGCATTGACAGAGAAGTGTCAAACACAGCAGGGGGTGTGTCAGACAGCTGTGCATGTCACAAAGTAGCCCTGTAATGGTAATCACTAGGTGATAAAGCCTTTAGTTTAGATAAATAATAGCACACACCCTAATAAGAGCAGCACAGTTGCTTTTTGTTCTTTTAACGCTTACAGCATGCTGTACTTCACTTACATAGCAAAAAGCTACTGACAAATTCCCTTTAATGACTTTATGATAGGCCTTCAAAATCTGATCGCTCGAAAAGCACGACTCCTGATGCTAACTAGTGGCCATTTTTTGGGTTCTGCAGCTGCTATTGAAGTGAATGTGATCTGAGCGGCAATAACCTAGAATGGCCACTACATAGTGTACAGAGCCGCCATAAAGACCTCAGCTGGCTGTCCGTGAATGAGAACATTAATAATTACATCCAAAAAATGGTACGGTCTCATTTGCTACAATAGTATCCAGTCTAGGAACTCTTATGTTACTTAATCAGTTTGCTGTTAAAACCTTTCCATATTCCCCAAATTATGACATGCAGATACTCCCCCTGTACATACCTCTTATATACGACAGCCGAAATCCCTGAGACTGCCCCGAACTTACGGCATCGGAATGAAAGAACATCCAAACATGATCCCGCAATGAAATGAAGGCCGGGGGGATCGTCGATCCGCAGACTTTATATCCTTCCCTTCTAGACGACGGACCGATCAGTAACCAGTCGATAGTGCACTTGTGAGAATCCTGAATATCAAAATTCTTAAAACTGAAAAAACATATAAAAAAAAACCATCAGATTGTATTGTATGCAAGTCAAAAATGTAGGATAGTAAATGCATTAAAATCAATTAGAGATGATATGCCGAACCCTGGTGTATCTGTATTTATGGATAATGAATCATCTGATAACTTTTTTAACATTCCCTCAATACTCCCATGATCATACTATATCTCGATATCCATCTTGAAGAACACACCCTGATAAATGACCCTGATGGAAGGCTGAAACGTAGGTTACGATATGTCACCCACTGCAACCAAATAAATAAAAAAAATACATTTACGTACTATACACTTTTTTTTACCGTTCCCTTAATTAGATAAATGAATTATACGGACACATGGATGCTTAGTGACCTGTGGATACATCAAAGATATGTGTACAAAACCAAGGTGTAATTTCACATTATATGCAACGACTAAGTGAAAATTGCTTATAAAAAAAGTCCTGATCTCGAATCCATGACAAAAGTCTTGATAGAAAAAATACGCCTGACGAAACCCGCGTTGGGGTGTAGTGCATCCAGCACAAGGTCTGCTCACTCCTCTAATATCATTCCAATTATTAAGTCTATATTATTTTATTGATTGATCCACTGGTCTCCCACCATTTGCTGTATGTTTAGTCTTATAGATGTCATACACTTTATGTGGCTATACAAATATACACACTTTCTAATGGTATAACCATGAAAAACATTCATCCTACTCTATGGGTATATTATTTATTTAGTTGTTTTGAATTTTGTCTTTTGACTGATATATAATTACAAACACTTTATAACCCATTATATGTCCAAAAGTAAAAAAAATAAATAAGGGAAACAGCAATGTTTTGGTTCCCAGGAATCTTTTTCAAGGCTTGATAAAGGTTCACGGGAACCGAAACATTGCTTTTACACTTCATGGTTCAATAAAGGTCTGTTTTCTTCTGCAATGAATGGATTGCTGCTTCTCTCAAGGTACCGTCACACGCCGCCATATGGCTTCCATATCGCTGGCGATTTGACTTCACCGCGCACGTTTCGGGTACTTTTTTCTGATCGTTGTGGAGCTGTCACACCTAGCGATCTCGCGTGCGATCTGCAGCGATCCTGCATCCCGGTAATTGCCTGCAGAAGAGCGGAAGCGATATTCCCTTCACACATCACCGCGTCACACGCCACAATCGTAGCAGCGGTGTGGGAATAGAGTTTTGATAGGGGTGTGCTAGAGTGGATTTCACCGCACCCCTATCGCTGCGATTGGTGAATGGAACTGCGTTTCCATTGGTGAGCCTTGTGTGAACGCACGGGTCATCAAATAAGGCGCCTCGGACACGGCCAGCCAATCGGAACGCAGTGTCACCCACCAATCACCGCAGATGCGTCGCGAAAAAAACAACATCCAAGACACGCCTACGGGATTGATTACCGGATCGCTGTGTACGTCGCTATCGCCCTATCACACACCAGGATTCGCTGAAATTGCTTGCTGGATATCACCTGATTTCACTGTAGAGCAGTGGGATCTATTTCATGTGTTTATTTATGTCAATGTTGATGATTATGGCTTACAACCAATGAAAATCCAAAGGTCATCATCTCAGAAAATTAAAGTAGGAAGGATGAAGGATTAAACACCTCGCTGCCATATTCCACAAGATATCAAAAAGCGCATATAATATAGATGTATTAGTCAATACGTTTAAGGGCTCCCAGAAACGCCCTGAAACATGGCAATATATTGATTTGTCCTAAGGAAGGGGCTAGGGAGCCCTGAAATGCATTGACTGATAAATCAATATTATATCCACCCTTTGATGTCTCATGGAATACAGTAGCATGGTGTTTAACCCTTCATCCTCCCCACTTTGATTTTCTGAGATAATGACCTTTGGGTTTTCTTTGGCTGTAAGCCATAATCATCAACATTAACAGAAATAAACACATGAAATAGATCATTCTGTGTGTAATGACTCTGTATAATATACGTATTTCACTTTATGTATTGAATTACTAAAATAAATCACCTTTTTGATGATATTCTAATTCATTGAGATGCACCTGGAAGGGGGGCCCCCATGTACCAGGATGAGGGATGTATATACCAGGATGGGGGGGGACCCATGTACCAGGATGAGGGATGTATATACCAGGATGGGAGGACCCATGTACCAGGATAAGGGATGTATATACCAGAATGGGGGGGCCCATGTACCAAGATGGGGGACATATATAGTGGGATGGGGGGGTATCTAGATACATTATATATATAATAGGTGCTGTTAGAGTACAGCAATAAAAAGAAATCTTCATATACAAAAGACCAATCTTGTATTAAAAATGATAACCATAAATATGCGGTTATTATATATCTTGTGAGCTTTACCCTATTTGTGGAATCATGTTTATATTTGTTATAAATTTGTATAAGTGCCACGTCACACACACAGATATCTGGGCAGATATTGTTCGCAGATCTCTGGTTGCAGTGAAATCATGGACACATTGTTATATTTGTATATGGCCATAAAATGGAGCAATGTATCCATGATTTCACTGCAACCAGAGATCTGCGAACAATCTCTGTACAATTATCTGTGTGTGTGACGTGGCCCTAATAAAGATTTACATTTTTAAGTAATTTGGGATGATTCCCACTCATTTATTTTGGACCTCTTGTTTGTTCTAGTGACTAAGTGAAAATGCTGAAACGCGTTTGATTATAGCGGCTGACGATTGTGGCGTCACCTAATTGTTATGACGTCCCCGTGGTCTCCTTGAATAAACCAGCTGCAGTTCATGGTGGGGGGGTAGTTCAGGGGCCACCCGGGACTGTAAATGACGCCTCTCCGTTCTGTATGTTGCTCCAGTTCTCCGCTGCACGCAGCTGCTGAGATACAAAACACAGGCTCAGATTCTGCACCGAGAGACAAAATGATGACTATCGAGGCAACAAGAGGTATATAATCTACTGCAGGTATGGAAACTATGACTAGGTGGTCGGACTCCGCGGGCAACTACTCCTATTTTTCATTCTTCAATGTCATAGGACTTTATTAACGTTAGGTGCAGCCATTATAGTCGCCTCTTGCAGCATAAGGGTATGCCCATATGGGACTAATAAACTAATGTGGGGGTGGCATGGGGCTGTAGGCGAGGCCAAGCCCCTGGTAGTGTACAGTCCTCTGGTAGTAGTCCACACCCTGGTCACCTCCACAGTGTGACGGGTTCACTGCACAGTTTTTGACCCGAAGGTATGACGCAGATTATTATTATTATTATTATTTATTTATATAGCGCCATTAGGTTCCATGGCGCTTTACATGAGGGTAGGGAAGACAAGCACAATTACAATAACTCTAGACAATCAGGACGTACAGGTACAGGAGGGGAGGGGACCCTGTCCACAAGGGCTCACAGTCTACGAGATACAGTTATGCTTTTAAAGGGAATCTGTCACCAGATTTTTCCACCTAAACTGAGAGCAGCATAATATAGGATCCAAGATCCTGATTCCAGCGATGTGGTCTGCTCAGTGCAGTTTTGATAAAATCACTGTTTAATCAGGTGGAAATTATCATTAGAGGACTAGTTGTCCTGTTGCTAGGTAGTCCAGCATATTCATGAACTGCTAAATCTAAAGGGGAGAAAACTGTAATTTTATCAATATGACAGCAAGCAGCTCAGTAAGTGACACATCACTGGAATCAGGGTCTCTGTCTGTACATTATGCTGCTCTCAGATGGGATGGCAAAAACCTGGTGACAGATTCCCTTAAACCTCAACATAACATCATCCACATGTCCAGTGCCTGAGTTGACCCCCGAAGATTCATCCGAATTAGATTTGGTCCACTTCTCACCACACCTCCTACAGGTACAGCTTTTCTTGTTAGGGCATACTTCACCCGAAACTGCCGCCGTCTCTCTAGATGGGAGCATGTCAGCTGCTTGTATTTCTATGCAGCTGACACAATCCTGTCCAAATAGGTGAGGCCGGGCCGGGTGAGTCATGTGAGACTCATGCTAGTATCCCACATACATCTCACATCTCTGCCCTTACTCTGTATCACTACTCTCTTCCAACAACATGGCTGCAGGCTAGTTTTACTCCTATACTCCACCCCTAAGGGGTGTACTAGCTATTACTAGCCACTTCTCTGTCCAGCCGAAATGAGGGAATTATTTATATACACTAGCCAATAGGTGGCCACATTACACAATACTTTACATTACACCATAACATTTACATTTTTAATATTCCAGGGCAAGACTGGCAGAGCCCTCCCCTTCCTTACAAAGCCGCCCATTTCCCACTAGGATATGAATGGGGGAACTCCACTGCGTATTACAGAATCGGGACAGTGGATGGATTTTAATGAATGCTAACTACATGCTGCACCGAAATACGACTGATGCTGCAGATGTCAAATCCTTGCCATGTCAATTAATGCTGCAGCTTTACACCGTAATACTGCAACAAAGTCCTCAGCAGTTTATGAAGCTGCAGATTTCGCCCTACTATGACTCACATATGTACGGATCCTAAAAACCCAGCAAACCTACCTTGCCATTGACCCCAGTAAACTCCCTGCCTACACTCTCCAGTGCCGTCGTCATCAGGGAAACAGGTAACTGCCATAAACAACTAAAAATAACCCTGATAACACAGATCACATTTCTACTTTAATTCCTAAATGAAAAATACCATGAAAAAAACTACAGGGTTTCCTCCTGGTTTTTCCACAGGACTGCACACTTTGCCTTGATATCACAGCATCAGGAACAAGCTAAATACATAATAATTGTCTTACCTGTAAACGGAAAGGTGGCATCTACCCATCCAAGAGCATTAACTGGAAGAAGAAGAGATTAGATGTTATGACAATATCACATATTAAAGTTACATTTTGTAAATGACAAATGACAAGAAATGCCATCTATGAAGAAAAGCATACTTAGTAGAATACTGCTCCCTCTGTACAAGAATATAACTACTATAATACTGCTCCCTCTGTACAAGAATATAACTACTATAATACTGCTCCCTCTGTACAAGAATATAACTACTATAATACTGCCCCTATGTACAAGAATATAACTACTATAATACTGCCCCTATGTACAAGAATATAACTACTATAATACTGCTCCTATGTACAAGAATATAACTACTATAATACTGCCCCCATGTACAAGAATATAACTACTATAATACTGCCCCTATGTACAAGAATATAACTACTATAATACTGCCCCTATATACAAGAATATAACTACTATAATACTGCTCCTATATACAAGAATATATCTACTATAATACTGCCCTATGTACAAGAATATAACTACCGTATATACTCGTGTATAAGCCGACCCGTGTATAAGCCGACCCCCCTACTTTTGCCCCCAAAACCTGGGAAAATCTATTGACTCGTGTATAAGCCGAGGGTGGACCCTAGCACAAGTATACAGCCCCAGCAGTGTGGTATACACCAGTCCCAGAGGTAGATACAGCAGCCCCAGTGGTAGTATACACGCAGCCCCAGTAGTATATACAGCCCCAGTGGTAGTATATACAGCCCCAGTGGTAGTATACAGGGCCCCAGAGGTATATAGCAGCCCCAGTGGTAGTATACAGGGCCCCAGAGGTATATAGCAGCCCCAGTGGTAGTATACAGGGCCCCAGAGGTATATAGCAGCCCCAGCGGTAGTATACAGGGCCCCAGAGGTATATAGCAGCCCCAGTGGCAGTATACAGGGCCCCAGAGGTATATAGCAGCCCCAGTGGTAGTATACAGGGCCCCAGAGGTATATAGCAGCCCCAGCGGTAGTATACAGGGCCCCAGAGGTATATAGCAGCCCCAGTGGTAGTATACAGTGCCCCAGAGGTATATAGCAGCCCCAGCGGTAGTATACAGGCAGCCCCAGTAATGCAGGCCCCCCCCAGCGTCTCTCCGGTCACCTGTAAAGCAAGCTATACTTATCAGTGTCCCGCTCGCACCCGCCGCTGCCGACATCCGCGATCCTCCATCTTCATGCGACTCCTCTTCCTGTTTCCTGTGCGCGTCGCCGGGAATGACGTCATTGCCGGCGACGCGCACAGAAACAGGAAGAGGAGTCGCATGAAGATGGAGGATCGTGGATGTCGGCAGCGGCGGGTGCGAGCGGGACACTGATAAGTATAGCTTGCTTTACAGGTGACCGGAGAGACCCTGGGGGGGCCCTGCATTACTGGGGATGCGGGGGCTGCTGTATACCGATGTATACATCGGTATGTACCGATGTATACATCGGTTATACAGCACTGACTCGCGTATAAGCCGAGGGGGGTACTTTTCAGCCCAATTTTTGGGCTGAAAAACTCGGCTTATACGCGAGTATATACGGTACTATAATCCTTCCCCCATGTACAAGAATATAAGTACTATAATACTGCCCCCATGTACAAGAATATAAGTACTATAATACTGCTCCCTCTGTACAAGAATATAACTACTATAATACTGCCCCTATGTACAAGAATATAACTACTATAATACTGCCCCTATGTACAAGAATATAACTACTATAATACTGCTCCTATGTACAAGAATATAACTACTATAATACTGCTCCTATGTACAAGAATATAACTACTATAATACTGCCCCCATGTACAAGAATATAACTACTATAATACTGCTCCCTATGTACAAGAATATAACTACTATAATACTGCCCCTAAATACAAGAATATAACTACTATAATACCGCTCCTATGTACAAGAATATAACTACTATAATACTGCTCCTATGTACAAGAATATAACTACTATAATACTGCCCCCATGTACAAGAATATAACTACTATAATACTGCTCCCTATGTACAAGAATATAACTACTATAATACTGCCCCTAAATACAAGAATATAACTACTATAATACCGCTCCTATGTACAAGAATATAACTACTATAATACTGCTCCTATGTACAAGAATATAACTACTATAATACTGCCCCCATGTACAAGAATATAACTACTATAATACTGCTCCCTATGTACAAGAATATAACTACTATAATACTGCTCCTATGTACAAGAATATAAACTACTATAATACCGCTCCTATGTACAAGAATATAACTACTATAATACTGCCCCCATGTACAAGAATATAACTACTATAATACCGCCCCTATATACAAGAATATAACTACTATAATACCGCTCCAATGTATAAGAATATAACTACTATAATACTGCCCCTATGTACAAGAATATAACTACTATAATACTGCCCCTATGTACAAGAATATAACTACTATAATACTGCTCCTATGTACAAGAATATAACTACTATAATACTGCCCCTATGTACAAGAATATAACTACTATAATACTGCCCCTATGTACAAGAATATAACTACTATAATACTGCCCCTATGTACAAGAATATAACTACTATAATACTGCCGCTATGTACAAGAATATAACTACTATAATACTGCCCCTATGTACAAGAATATAACTACTATAATACTGCTCCTATGTACAAGCATATAACTACTATAATACTGCTCCTATGTACAAGAATATAACTACTATAATACTGCTCCTATGTACAAGAATATATCTACTATAATACTGCTCCTATGTACAAGAATATATCTACTATAATACTGCTCCTATGTACAAGAATATAACTACTATAATACTGCTCCTATGTACAAGAATATACCTACTATAATACTGTCCCTATGTACAAGAATATAACTACTATAATACTGCTCCTATGTACAAGAATATACCTACTATAATACTGTCCCTATGTACAAGAATATAACTACTATAATACTGCCCCCATGTACAAGAATATAACTACTATAATATCGCCCCTATATACAAGAATATAACTACTATAATACCGCTCCAATGTATAAGAATATAACTACTATAATACTGCCCCTATGTACAAGAATATAACTACTATAATACTGCCCTATGTACAAGAATATAACTACTATAATACTGCTCCTATGTACAAGAATATAACTACTATAATACTGCTCCTATGTACAAGAATATATAACTACTATAATACTGCCCCTATGTACAAGAATATAACTACTATAATACTGCTCCTATGTACAAGAATATAACTACTATAATACTGCTCCTATGTACAAGAATATAACTACTATAATACTGCTCCTATGTACAAGAATATATCTACTATAATACTGCTCCTATGTACAAGAATATATCTACTATAATACTGCTCCTATGTACAAGAATATAACTACTATAATACTGCTCCTATGTACAAGAATATACCTACTATAATACTGTCCCTATGTACAAGAATATAACTACTATAATACTGCTCCTATGTACAAGAATATACCTACTATAATACTGTCCCTATGTACAAGAATATAACTACTATAATACTGCCCCTATGTACAAGAATATAACTACTATAATACTGCTCCTATGTACAAGAATATAACCACTATAATACTGCCCCTATATACAAGAATATGACTACTATAATACTGCCCCTATATAAAAGAATATAACTATTATAATACTGCTCCTATGTACAAGAATATAACTACTATAATACTGCCCCTATGTACAAGAATATAACTACTATAATACTGCCTCTATATACAAGAATATAACTACTATAATACTGCACCCCTATATACAAGAATATAACTACTATAATACTGCATCCTATATACAAGAATATAACTACTATAATACTGCTCCTATGCACAAGAATATAACTACTATAATACTGCTCCTATGCACAAGAATATAACTACTATAATACTGCTCCTATATACAAGAATATAACTACTATAATACTGCTCCTATGTACAAGAATATAACTGCTATAATACTGCTCTATGTACAAGAATATAACTACTATAATACTGCCCTATGTACAAGAATATAACTACTATAATACTGCTCCTATGTACAAGAATATAACTACTATAATACTGCTCCTATGTACAAGAATATAACTACTATAATTCTGCCTCTATGTACAAGAATACAACTACTATAATACTGCCTCTATGTGCAAGAATATAACTACTATAATACTGCCCCCTATATACAAGAATATAACTACTATAATACTGCTCCTATGTACAAGAATATAGCTACTATAATACTGCCACTATGTACAAGAATATAACTACTATAATACTGCCCCTATAACAAGAATACAACTACTATAATACTGCCTCTATGTATGGGCCTGTACAGAATGAAGACTGTTTAATTTTAGTGGTCTTCCTAGTATTGATGACATTGCAGAACCTCTCAGGTCACATTAATGCTGTACATTTGCCAGGAAAATAAGCATAAACCCCATATGTCTCTGATACAAATCTTTGTGTAGGACATGACAGGATTATGATTATGTTTGTCACATGGCTGATAAAATTGGGGCTTTGTGCCAATATAATTAATAGGGTGGAAAAACAACACACAGGGGACAAGTACCGTATTTTTCCACAAAATCATTAATATAATGAATGACTCAAAACAAGAATAAATTTAGATAACAAAAATATTCAGGGTTTCGTAAATTTGTACAACCGAATCCATAATTCACTGCAAAATAAATACTGTACTAAAACCTATAAAGTCGGGTTGTATAAATACTTCAGGTGGATGATAAACTGAAAGTATCCATGTGTGCAAAACAAGGTTCAAAAGACTGACGGGAATTACTATTCCTCACACATACAAGGTCAACACAAACATCTGCCAAATTATTTATGACTATGACCATGATAAAAACAAGGGATTAAGGATTTATATCTGTCAGAATAAAAAAAGAAATACTTCACACTTACTATAAGACTGCCTCCTATGTATAAGAATATAACTACTATACACTGTGTGCTGAATGATTAGGCAAGTTGTATTGTAGAGGATTATTTCTATTATTGATCAACAACTATGTTCTCAATCAACCCAAAATACTCAAATATCAAAGCTTAATATTTTTGGAATTTGAAGTGGGGTTATTTTAGATTTGGCTATCTTAGGAGGATATCTGTTTGTGCAGGTAACTATTAGGTACCTTTACATGTCGCAAGATTGTTCCGATATCGCATACTATTTCACAGGAGTGCGCACGTTTTTGGCACTTGTCCAAGATTGCATAGGAGATGTCCACAGGGAGATATCAGCAGGCAATGCTACTAGGATGTTGTCCACAACTTTTCTGCGCTGGGTATGAGCAACCCAGGGACCGAGCATTAACATTGTAGTGAATAGGGGAAGTTTCAAACGAGATCGTAGTTGCGCCGTCACACTGCACGATCCTGCCACATCGCATATACAATATCGTACGGTTGAAGGGCTTGCACAATCTTCTTGCAATATCTTAGGTACGATTTTTTCCCGTTGCATTGCCCACTTACACGACACAACACACGAACGGTAGCAACTGCAACGACCACACCACGTGACTTTTTGTCGATTTTGCATTGCGATATCGCGACGTGTAAAGGTACCCTTACTGTGCAGAATTATTAGGCAACTTAATAAAAACCAAATATATTCCCATGTCACTTATATTAGTTTACCGGTGAAAATAAACAACTCACAAAATTTAGAAAAAAAACATTTCTGCGATGCAAAAACAAAACCCCAAAAATGAGTGCCCAATATAGCCCCCTTTCTTTACGATGACACTCAGCAGCCTTCCATCCATAGATTCTGTCAGTTGCTTGATCTGTTTACGATCAACATTGCAAGCAGCATTCACCACAGCCTCCCAGACACTGTTCCCAGAGGTGTACTGTTTTCCCTCCCTGTAGATCTCACATTTTAGGAGGGACCACAGGTTCTCTATGGGGTTCAGATCAGGTGAACAAGGGGGCCATGTCATTATTTTTTCTTCTTTAGACCTTTACTGGCCAGACACGCTGTGGAGTAGTTGGATGCATGTGATGGAGCATTGTCCTGCATGAAAAATCATGTTTTTCTTGAACATACCGACTTCTTCCTGTACTACTGCTTGAAGAAGTTGTCTTCCAGAAACTGGCAGTAGGTTCAGGAGTTGAACTTCACTCATCCTCATCCCAAAAAGGTCCCACAAGTTCATCTTTGATGATACCAGCTGTGAGGCATGCCAGCGCTATGGCACGTAGCCTACATGACTCACATGGGCCCTGAGCCGTGAACACAGGTGTTAACAGCATTTGGACCTGTGTGAATGAATGAGTTATTTACTAGATCTGACCGGTGCACAGTGGGTTAATGGAACCCAGGTCTGGGTGTGTGTTAATTGCAGCACACAAAGGGTTAACAGCAGCGAAGAGTGTGCAGGAGGATTTGCTGATTGAAAACACTATGTTGCAGGTGTGCTGTGGCAGGCTGGATAACGGCTGCCTGGAGCTGAGTACTGGGAGATTTGAGATTGGGCCATTCAGTCTGTGAGAGAGCAGAGCCTCTGGGAGAGATGAGTCCAATTCCTATGTGAGAGGAGCCATGAGGCCAGAAGACAGAGTGTTTCGCAGCACCTGCAGTTGGGAAGACTGGCTGAACCTGGAGGGGCTCGCGATGGCATATTTGGTGCAGCCGCTTGCCTGGAGGTCTGGGCCTGTGATGGCAGACTTGGAAGGGGCTGGCGACCTGGAGACACGTGCTGAGGAGTCCTTGGGGATGCCTGGCTTGCCCTGGAGATCAGGTAGCTAAACCCGGGTCTGGGCCTGGTTCTGACCGGTATCCTATACCAATGCTGGTGTGTGTCCCAGAATGTGTGCGGGGACAGTGTAGAGCAGCAGGAGCTATGCGTAGTGGCTGTGAGCACCTTAGCAGCCTGTATGTGTGGCACCCCAAGGTTTAAAGTGCCACAGAAACATCAACACAGGTTCACTCCCCACACAACACTACACTAGAAAGTGGGAGGAGTTTAGGTGGCACCTGCACTAGTGGGAGGAGCTAAGTTGTTTACCACAGAGCAGGAGTGACAGTTAGTTCAGTTTGAGTCTGGAGCAGGAGCAGAGCCAAGTAGAGGTGGAGGTCCTGAGAGGTCTGAGGAGAGGAGACAGAGGAACAGAGGAACATCCCCGGGATAAAGAGTTACCCCAAACTTAACCCCGGAGAGGCACTCAAGACGAATACCGGATCCGAGGCTGTGCCTGAGACAGACAGGACAGTAAACACCGGCATAGTGAAGGTCCACCATCTTCACAGCACCATAGCAAAACAACACGGAGGGGTCAGTGACACAGAGGACTCAAGTTGCCCAGCATATTGGTATCCGTGAGCAGAGACAGGGCCAGCAGTATAGCTACAAGCAGCAGCAGGGCCACACACAGCGCTTAAGTAGGAAGCCAATGACCCGGTCAGGGTGGGAGCAACCTGGTACAGACTCCGTGGACAATATTGTGATATACCATCTGCAAGTAAAAACTTGGAAAACAACAGAAACCGTGTGTGTGATCCTTATACTGAAGCCCCACTTGCCCTCATATACTGCGGTTACCTCTACTCTCATCATCTCTACTGCTACCCCTACTCTCCTGCAGCATCAATAACTATACTCACAGACTTTAACTACTACTATCACTGCCCCGGGGAACCCAGTTCTGCCCACAGGAACTATTCTACCCAAGCTGCTATCCCATCATCCCCGGAGGTTCTGCAGCAGCGGCGGCCCCATTACTGGCCGCATATAGTGGGTGGCGTCACGAGTGACAAATCCCCTGTAAATAAACCCCCATTTTTATTGTGCGGGCCCGGGACACGGTCCGGACCAGGACCGCCGTGACATCCCCCAGCAGTACCCCGGTCCGGCACCGAGTACCCCGTCCCAGTGGGCTCCACATATGCATGGACCGAGCTACTCCAAGGGGAACAAAGCCAAGGAAGAGCCTGGCTGTGGGTCAGAGACTATTATGTGTGAACAGGTGTGTACCGGCGGTGCCCGAATCCCTGTGGGACTGTGAATGACCCGTATGTTCTGTGTAATGAGCACTATAATGTTGAGTGTTGTACAGACTGTCCTGTGTATATAGTGTCAGGCGGCCGTAACCTCCATTGGGACTGACTGTAAGGTCGTCATGGTCCCGTTGACCAGTGTATGAGATGTGTGCAGTGTAACAGCCTGTCTGAGACCGGGTAGCATGTGTCAACAGGGATGTATCAACTGCGTACCGGATCCCTGGGGGTCCATAAGGGTCTGGTGTAAATATATGATTATGTACTATAGGTTGTTAAGATGTAAATATTGCTATGTATGTGTTCTGATGTAAATACTGCCATGTCTGGTGTAGAAAGTTTAGATAAGGCTAGGTGGCCATAACCACCATAGAGAGCTATGATTAGTGCTCCTTGTGTGTTATGGAGCTACAATCAGCGCTCCCATGAATATAAGCCTTTTTAAAGAGGTATATGTGAATTGTAATGTGCTGTTATGTGAGATGTAATGTTGTGTTACTATGTGAGTGTATTATGTATTATATGTGATGTGAGCAGTTTATGAGTGATAATAAACTGCTACTTAATGTTTTTACAGTTAAAAACATGTTTTGGTGTCATTTTACTCTGCCAAGCGAGCCCCTAGACAAGCGCTACCTCACACAGCCCATACCAGTACCCCACCTCCACCTTGCTGGCGTCTGAGTCGGAGTGGAGCTCTCTGCCCTTTACTGATCCAGCCTCTGGCCCATCCATCTGGCCCATGAAGAGTCACTCTCATTTCAACAGTCCATAAAACCTTTGAAAAATTAGTCTTAAAATGTCAAGACTGGGCCAAGAAATATCTTATCGTATATTTCTTGTTTAGAGGTGGTCGTTTTTCAGCCTTCCTTACCTTGGCCATGTCCCTGAGTATAGCACACCATGTGCTTTTTGATACTCCAGTAACATTGCAGTTCTAAAATATTGCAAAACTGGTGGCAAATGGCATCTTGGCAGCTTCACGCTTAATTTTCCTCAATTCATGGGCAGTTATTTTGCGCCTTTTTTACCCAACAATCTTCTTGCGACCCTGTTGGCTATTTGCCATGAAACACTTGATTGTTCGGTGATCACGCTTCAAAAGTTTGTCAATTTCGAGACTGCTGCATCCCTCTGCAAGACATCTCACAATTTTGGACTTTCCAGAGCCCGTCAAATCTCTCTTCTGACCCATATTGCCTAAGGAAAGGTATTTGACTAATAATTAAGCACACCTTATATAGGGTGTTGATGTCATTACACCACACCCCCCTCATTACAGAGATACACATCACCTAATTTACTTAATTGGTAGTTGGCTCTTAAGCCTATACAGCTTGGAGTAGGACAACATGTCTAAAAAGTATCATGTGATCAAAATACTCATTTGCCTAATAATTCTGCACACAGTGTAATACTGCCCCCTATATACAACAATATAACTACTATAATGTTGAACAAAAAAGCCAAAAAGCCAGTTTGCCTGTGGTTGCCGCATAAAGTGCATGTGCAATTATTCAAACTTGTACTTTAAAGCAGAGACATTTAGCAAACAATTGATCAATTCTTTGAGCTACCCCGCCACGTCACGGCATTCTCAGATGGGGCAATCCTACTCTAGTTTTTTTATATACACTGCGCCATTACAGCCTCCTGAGTGCATTAAAACCAAGACCCACATTGAATACATACGTGCCTGAAGCATTTCTGAACCACTCCCCTGGTGCCTGACGGGCAAGTGCACAAAGAGGCTGACCAGGTTCGGACAGGACATCTGAACATTATCAGATCTCACACCCACACTGCCAGACCAGCACCATGATGAGGGTGAAATAGGCCCAGACACATGTGCAAGAATCAAGCAGAGCTATAGGCAGGGTGTGGCTGCTGTATGTGTGTACAGTGGCCTAATCAATCACAATAAAGACAGATAGAATGGCATACAAAACCGGATAATGTCCGATGTCATGTCTGGACCCGGTCGGCCTTTATCTGTGCTTGCCCTTCTGGCACCGTGGGAGTGGTTCAGAAATGCTTCAGGTACGTGTGCATTTTATATAGTCTTGCTTTTAATGCATTTAGGAGGCCGAAATGGCACAGCGAATATAAAAAACGTAGAGTAGGACTGCCCCATCTGAAAATGCAGTGACGTGGCGAAGTGGCTCAAAGAATTGATCAATTGTTTGCTAAATGTCTCAGTTTAAAGTACAGTTAGAAATTAATATGTGCATATGCACTTTTTGTATTGCGTGCTAACCACAGGCAGCGCTAGTTTCTTGGCTTTTTTATTTACTATAATACTGCTCCTATGTTCAAGAATATAACTACTATAATACTTGCCCCCTATGTACTAAGAATATAACTGCTATAATACTGCCCCTATGTACAGAATATAATATAACTATCTAAATAAATAATACTGCCCCCTATGTACAAGAATATAACTGCTATAATACTGCCCCTATGTACAAGAATATATATATTGCCATACTTTCTCCATAGACAATAAAGTTAATGCTACTATACAGGAAATGTTATACACCTGATAACCCGATAGGAGGATTAATTCACCGTTCTTGATCTTTCCTAGTTATTTTTCTCTGCTTTGCATGTGAAGTGGTTGTCACACCTTCTGCGGTATATACTTGGATGTCTATTGTCTTTGAGTTTAAATCAGTTATAGAGTAAACATGGGGGCCCGATGCTATTGCATGGGGAGGGGGGAATGAAATCATAATGGGGGGGGGCGGGCTCCCTCCCTGTGTCCCGCTCTCTCTATGCCCTGTGCGCTCTTTCTACCCTGTGTGCTCTTTCTCCCTCCCTGTGCGCTCGCTCTCTCTGCACCCAGTGTCCAGAGACTGGGGGAGGTGAGGACAGCACCCTATTCCTACCCAAAATATCAGTTGGTAGAAGAAAACTTCTTTTTACTATCCCGTGAGTCAGGGCCGGGCCCCTTCTTCTCTTGGCCCTACATACACATCTGCCCCCTGGATAATGTATACTCCAACTTTCATTAGATCAAGTAACTGAATATTAACAGACTCCACTTCATAAGACTGGAATCCCTCTGTAATAGCAAAAACCACAAGTCCTACAGGACCTGTGGTGATGTGTGATGTGGCTCTGCCCATGACCATGACATCAACACAGGTTTGTAGGGTGTTTGTGGAGGGTGGGGGGGATTTCTTATGTCGGGCTGCATCAGTGTTTTGGGGGTGGGGGGGGGCGTTTTTGGGTGGCGTCGCTGTCAGCCATCGGTGGCACCAATAGTGGTCCCATTCTGCCCAGGTGCCATATTTGCATACCCATCACTTGGGTGTGCAAATATGGCCAGAACAAGTTCTGGTAGCCAATCAGAGCATAGGAGGATATTATGACAGCGGAAGTGGATGTCAGAGACCTCAAGGCAAGTATAACATAGATTTACTGTAGAGTTTACAAGCTGGTTTAATTGTTTTTCTAGATGGACAAAAAAACCTTTCTGAGACAGAAAAAAAAGATTGTAGGTGCCCCTAGCACATTTTGTGGCACATTAGCCACCCGGTAAGGATAATACATGCATAGAATTACTCTTCATTGACAATAATGGCCCAGAGATTACATGTCACCCAACAGTATTTCCACTTGCTGCAATTTTGGACAGATCATTCTTGTAATACTAGACTAGTCCCAATTACTCAGAGGTTCACCCATTTTGAGACTGGCGTAACATGAAGCTCATGGGCCCTGACGCGAAACTCCAACGGGCCCCCAATTATTGCAAATCTTTAATAACATCAATATTTTTCTATTGTCCAAAGGGGACTTTTCGGGCCCTGCATGCTCCATGGCCTGGTTCCGATTGGAACCCCTGCACCTATTGTAGTTACTCCCCTGGTTGGAATACCCAGAGAGCACCGGATGGAAACCCTTAAAATCCATCCTGACATTTGGAGGGAATGTAGGCAGACGTTGGCGAGCCAGCCGGCTCTCATTTTCCCATCCTGTTCTTTCATCTGTATTTGAATTTAATTAGTGAGCCCCGAAGGCTAATCCGCAGAATCCATCTCTACATCAAGCCAGTAAATATTCTACGATCTGCTCAAAAAGTGAGCTAATTCTTCCCCATCAATGGGATAATGATCAGTCTGAATTCATTCCTCAACAGCCGAGGAACACAAGGAGATGGGAGCGAGAAGCTGTCTCAATATTGACTTTACAGCATTGCCAGCAAGAAGACACTTGCCAAATTGCTGCAGGATTTCGAGAGACTAAGTAACTGCTTGTTCTATGTCTTGATGAGAGATGTGTGGGCCCACCTGCAGAAGTGGAGGCAGCTGGGGCACAAGGTGCGGAGGGGGGATGTCAAGAGAGGAGACAGAATGGAGATTTACATAATGATAAAAGACACATCGCAAGGCGAAAAACACAAGCGCCTCTCCCCGAGCTCCAGGTGTCAATGAGATACCATCAAAATAACACATTTTTTAATGCTTTTCTGGGTTAGCGAGTATTTAACATTTACTGTTCTGGACTGGAACATACACAGTTATGTCTTTGGTAAACCTTAGGCAGGAGTAGAGTTCATCATCACGGGCGTATCGTTGACCTGTGTTTTTCAGAATAATAATGCAGGCTCCATAGGCTGCAGGGGACTTTTTTTTTTTTTTATAAAGTGCTCTCGCAAGAGGCATAATAGAGGTGTATGCAAAATACTGCAAGAATGGGGTTCATTGTAGCCTGTTTCAAAAGATTAAGTGCCCCCCAATAAACTTTTCCCCATCTCTCGGGACCAGAAGGTCATAGAAATGGTCAGGAAATGGTGGCCTGCCTCCTATTGCCGATGCTTATTCCCACCCCAATGAAGGCAAGATATCAGTACAGTTTGGCTCTTCTCCCGGAGAACAACAATCTGGGACTTGGAGGGGAGATACAGAATGTAATGGCAACATATGCGCCTGTTAAGCACCTGACCAAATCTGGGCTTTGCTTCCCTCACTTTGGTCCACTAAACATCTCTTGTGGACCACATTGTGCTTTTCAGATGGCCTGGCATTGTCCCATGAGATCATCTGCATGGACCTAGATAAGGCTTGCCAAGATACACATCTGTTTTTTGGCATTAGAATTCTAGTGTTTCCTAGTCCTGTCTGCAGGCAGTCTCCAGGACCTCTGCCGCCAGGGCGTGCAGTCTCCACGGACCTCTGCCCCAGGGCGCAGTCTCCAGACCTCTGCCACCAGGGCGGCAGTCTCCACGACCTCTGCCCCCAGGGCGGGCAGTCTCCACTATTTCTGCTGTGCCCTGGAGACCACAAACAGGTACAGAAGTACTGGAAGTTGCAGGCAGACAGGAGATATCTTGGAGACCCCAGACACGTGCTGTGGTCTCCAGGACGTCTCCTATCTGCCTGTGGCTTCCAGTACCTGTTACCAGTCTGCTATCTCCAGGACATTTCCTGTCTGCCTGTGGCTGCCAGTAACTCTGCAACAACGTTGTGGCCTGAGTACCTCTTTAGACCTTGGGTTGGAGGATCCAAATTACTGGGTGGGCCTTACAACACCCCTTGACTGTTCAGGAGAGAACCCTTAACAATGAAAAAGTGAAGTGCATGTAAATGTGCCATCATGCAAGTGGGGTCCTACACCCAGAGAGTTCAAGCACCCCAACACCTGGAGCACTTCTGCACCTTGGCCAATCAAATTACCCTGCCCATGGCTTTAATCCTGTGGAGAGGATCACCTAGAGTTGGCAATATGAGCTATCCTGCTTATTCTGAAGTTCCACCAAAGGTGTATGGGCCCACACTGTGCGCATAATCCCATTTAAAAACTTTGGCATGCTCCAATGAAATATGTATTACAGAGGTATTCTCCTTTAGGACCAGCCAAATAGCAGCACATGGGAGTGCCTACAGGTAGGTACTACACAGTGAATGTACCTTGATGGTGGCTTGATCCAAGCTCGTCTTGCATCCTTAGAAACATTGCTATTTGGTATCACATTCCCACCTGTTATTTTCAAACTGTGCCGAACCACCTATTTTGGACAAGGCTTACATCAACCCTGTCCCTTTGTAATCCCAAATTTTGGGAATCATTTGAATTGCTGCTAAAAAAAAACTGCATTCAGTCATTAAAATGAAAAAATTGCACCAGGACATTGACGGTTGGGAGCTACATGGTGTCAAGCAATAGCTAAAAAATGCCTGATTTTTACCTTTTCTTTTTGTCACCTTCTTTAATGGTGGACCGAAGATCACAAGAAAGGCAAAATTGTGGTTTCCTGGAATTTCTTCTTTTCAAACCACAAAGCTAAAAAGTGTTTTTCTTTACCTCAGGGTGCGGCTTTCTGTAAGAAATGACGACGTGCCCAGGGCAGGGTACTCAGATTCCAGGCAAGCAGTCTGGAAGTCACGGGTGGCTGCCTGAGACTGTGGCCCTGGTAGTCAATGGTTAAATAAAGAAAATAAAGTTTTTGTTTTGTGACGCCACCTGCAGTACCTGGTGATGCTCACCAGCACTGCCACAGTCCTCCCGTGGTCGATGGTATTGCGGCAATGGGGGTGTAGTCCTCCGCAGGCAGGACTGGACCGCCGGGGCAGCGATTCTGTGAAAGGAATCAGTTCATGCAAGGAAAGATGCAGCAGAGTGAGAGGTCACTTCACGGGTACTTTACTGAAAAACCTTTTTCAATCATTACAGTCCTTCAGTGCAGTAAGATGTTACTGGACTAAATGGCTACGGGTGCTGCAAGTAGACTTTATGGTTCGTGAGGTCCCTCAGTGTGTGCCTTTCTTGGTCAAATTTTCCCTGCTTCCCAGTAATTTGGTGAAATCTGATCTCATGTAGTAGATCTGACCTCCTGCTGCCTTTCTCTTTCCTTCTCTTATTCCCGTCGGGTAACCCTCTGTTGAACACTGCGGCTCTACCTGACTGTGTCTGGTCCCCTCTTTCTGGTCGCTCTGGCTGTCTGTGCCTGGGAAACTTTTCCTTCTCCTGGGTCCTCAGCTGAGGAACCCTCCTTTCTCCCTCAGGCTCTGACTCCTCGAGTCCTAGACCCCTCTAGTGCCCCCTGGAGGTGACTATATACCCTCCCGGGGTCCCTCCCACTGTGTCACTAGTGTGGGGTGTGGGTATAGGGTTTCACCTACTGGCCATAAGCTCTACTTGTAGTGGGGTAACTACACTGCTTTTATGAGCATGGCACCTACATAGTGGGGCGACACAATAATACAGTGTTTCCCTGAAAAGTTCCAGTAGTTCTTTTGGTAAACTGCCAAATATAAGGCCTTCCCTGAAAGTAAGACCTAGCAATATTTTTTTGCAGCATGCCCGCCCAACAGAGGACCAGGATATCCTGCTGTGATTCATACTGGTTATTGCCATACTGTAGCCCGCCCACTGCCGGTGACCACCACTCTATTTATTCCAGAGTCACTCTGAGCTCTCTGGCTCAGCTGCAGGTAGATGTACGGTAAGCCACCGGGCAATCAGAGGCCGCAATCGCCGGCAAATCAGAGGCCAGGAGCTAACTTCGGTGCATGACGTTACATACGGACCTCGGATTGGCCAACGGCTTACCATACATCTACGGCAGGAGAAAGCTCAGCGCGGCAGTGGAATACATACAGCGCAGAGGATAGGGGCTACAAGGGAATGATGGGGATATTGGGGGCTGAATGGGGATGATGGGGATATTGGGGGCTGCAAGGGGATAATGGGAGCTGCAAAGGGATGATGGGGATGTTGGGAACTGCATGGGGATGATAAGGACTGCAGGGGGATGATGGGGATATTGGGGGCTGCATGGGGATAATGGGGATCATGGAAAGATAAGACATCCCCTGAAAATAAGACCTAGCGCATCTTTGGGAGCAAAAATAAATATAAGACACTGTCCAATTTTCGGGGAAACAGGGTAGTGAAGCAACTTTGAAGGCCACAAATCACTTGTGTCTAGAGGCTATATGGTGCCCACAGTATCATCAGGACACAGACTAATTGTCATCCAGCTCAACATCTGCTGTCTTTTTTTGCTCGATATATTATTTTTCTAGCACTGGTATACAAAAATAAAAACTGGAATGTTCTGTGACCTAATTTTCTGGAGAGAATTTCCTATTATTATTATTAACCTATTAGGGCAAGGGTTTTGAGAACGACCCAATCCAATGCAATGACAGTTGTATAGATTCAATGCAGAGACGGATTCTGCTGCAGACAGATGTTGGGAGGGGGGAGATGCTGCTACAGCAAGAGCCCCCCAACTGCAACTAAAGAGCATAAAGACCCCTAATATAGGATAGCTGGAATTTCAAAGCTATAACAACTGATTTCCCTTGCCATCACCAAACAAAACCAGTTTGTTCTAGGGTTTTATAAGACGCTCTGTGGAATCACAGTATGTTTGCAGATCGTCAGGGGATCATGGATGACAAATCTCAGCCAACGCTCGAATCTGATTGATCTTTTATGCACCGATTAGTAGATATGACTCCGATCAGGTCAGTATTCTTCTCTAAGATCAGGGCCACACTGGTGTGTAGCATCATGTGAGTGAATCGGATGCTACCGTATATGCTAATGACACTCGGCTCAAACTCTGCCCCAGGCGTGACAGTGTCATTTACGGTGATCCGATTCTCTCACATGCAAGAATCAGATCACAGGTGCGGAGGAGAGCTTAATTTCTCCATCTTCTCCATTGCCTGTCTCAGCATCCAAGTACAGTCTGATTGTTCACAAGTACCTATAGACTTGAATGGGTGTACAAGATCCTATCTGCCGAGACACTTGCAGCAGGTGATTGGCTTCCCATGACAAATCGGCATGAGAAAAAGAAAATTGCAGATCGTCACGTGCAGGGGCGGACCGTCACCCCGGGGACCCTGGTGCAGGTGAGGACCAGGGGGGGTGCTGGGAGAGCAGAGCTCTCTTACCTGGTGCTGCTGGGAGAGCCGCGCTCTCCTACCTGGTGCTGCTGGGAGAGCCGTGCTGCTGCTGGGAGAGCCGCGCCTCTCCTACCTGCTGCTGCTGGGAGAGCCGCGCTGCTTCTGGGAGAACCACGCTCTCCCGCCTGGTGCTGCTGGGAGAGCCGCGCCGGATGCTCGTAGGAGCCGGAGGGGAGGGGCGGGATCAGGCAAGGGAAGCAGGAAGCTCTCTGCTACCCTTGCCTGGCCCTCCTCTCCTTTGACGGCGGCTTGCGGGGGTAGGCTGGGGGCCCCCTCCAGGCTTGAAGGGGCCCCCTAGCCGGTCGGGGCCCTGGTGCAGCTGCACCAGCTGCACCAGTGTAGTTCCGCCCCTGGTCACGTGCTATAACAATGGTCTGGTGCTATGCAAAACATTTTTTGTGAGCAAGACCTAAAGCTGATATTTTACTTATTTTATTTTATTGGCCTTCAGCTTGGTCTCGAGCCATGGTGACTCCATGGATGAAAGCTGTGTAGGAAAACTGATCTTTTGCAGACTAGACAGGTCCACCAGGGTCTTCTCTAAACCTAGGTGGGTCCACAACGGTCTTCTCTATCATGATCTTGATTTTATCAAGCCACTGGGTTACTGCTCTTCCATTTTTCCTTGTTCCTTCTATTCTCACCACCATAATGTCCTTCTCTAGTGATCACTCTCTTCGTATGATGTGTCCAAAGTAGGCAAGTCGTAACTTGATGATCCTTGCTCCGACTTGATTTGTTGGTTCTTCTTGCCATCCATGGTACTAATACATCATCCTTATCCAGCACTTAATTTCAAAAGGCGTTGATTCTTCTTCTATCTTGATTCTTTATTGTTCAAGTTTCACATCCATATGTTACTACAGAAAAGCCCAGACTATGTACGAGCCGTGTCTTCATCACCGGTGAAATGTTCCTTGATGTGAAGACCTTATCCAGTGACTTCACAGTTGATTTTCCCATAGCTATTCTCCTATTGACTTCCAGTGTCCTTGATGCAGCTTGATTAATCATTGATCCCAGTAGGGTGAAATCCTTTACCTCTTCCAGTTCGTCATCGTCCATCTCAAGTCCTGGTTGTACCTGGAAGTAGTCAATACATTTGTCTTATGTTGAGTAGGAGTCTCATGTTGGGGCTTTCCATCTTGACACTCCATAATAAGTCCTTCATTCCATCTATGCTTGTTGCTATCAATATTGTATCATGTAGATATACCTGCAATATCGTGCAAGAGACAATGAGTATGATGTGCGATGACATCATTGATATTACTTCGTGTCACAATTGTGCGATACTCACTGTGTGACCCGGTGAGTGTGACTTGTAGTAACCTCACTGATGTCGCTACTTGTTACACTCAGTGAGTCAGGCAGTGACTGCTCTTCCAGCGTATGGGGGATGCGTTCTCTGAACTTGCCTCCCATATGCTGGGAGACAGGATTCATGGTACCTCCATGGGACTGCGTCGGACCTGCTTTGGATTCTCATGGGGAATAAACTGGTGAACGAGTGTGTTTCTTGTCTTTATTTGTTCATTCATTCCCTCTTTTTATGTCTTGCAGGTTCGCTTTTATGGTCTATGTCAGAATCCCAAGACTTCAATTTTTTATTTCCTTTGGGTTTTTTCTTTGGTAAATGAGGGAATGAGTTGGGAAGTGTTTTTTCAAATAAAATATTTTTTGATGTCTTTATTTTTCTAATTACTGACAGGGTTAGTAATATCGAGAATCTGATTGACACTTCTACATTACTAACCTCTAGGCTAGATGTCAGCTGTCATTGCCCAGCTGACATCAACGACAAATACTATTACCCCGTTTGCACAGCACCAGGGCAACAGAAGAGCTGGGGCGAAGCGCCAGGAGTGGCGCATTAAACGGGGGTGTCAGTTCTGGGGTGACTGCGGCCTACTGTTTTTAGGTTGGGAGGGTCAATAACCATGGACCTTCCCAGCTTGAGATACCAGACCCCAGCTATCAGCTTCACCTTAGCTAGTGATCCAATTTGAGGGAGACCCCATTGATTGTTTTTCTTTTTTAATTATTCATTTATAAGTAAATAGTTAAAATAACTGCATGGGGTGACCTCTGTTTTGGATTACCAGCCAAAGAAAAGCTGCTAACTGCGGCCTTCAGGCTGCAGCTCTCTGCTTTACGTCAGCTGGCTAACAATAATAAGGGGGAACCCACGTTGTTTTTTTTAAATGATTTATATTGTTGCTAAGGCTAAACACCCTGTAGTGCCACATGAAAGGAACTAGAAGATGCAAGCTTAGGGAAGTGGGACATTGTACAGCTGTTGTACCTCTTATCTGTCTATCTATGTTTAGATAACATTGCTTTATTAAAATGCAACAACTAGCTTTAAATTGACCGAGTTATTATGGTATGTAAAAGATTATGTTAAAAACACATTACATCCATTGACTTGCATAGATGAGTCTCCAGTGAGATCAGCATGCTGTGATTTTTTTCTCAGCCTGTTTCCAGCTGAGGAAAAATTTTCAGATGGACATTGCCCTATTGTTTAATATTGGTCCGAGGGCAGCCACATTTTTTATCAGATTGCACTTGGCGATTTTATTCACAGATGTGAGCAAACCCTAAAAAGAGTTGGTGTAAAGATAGAAAAAGGTATCTAAAAAATGCATCAAATGTATTATCCAGTAAGGAACACTGGTAAATTTAGTGCATCTTTTGTAGGTTCTTTATGCATATTTTACGTTATAAATCATGTGATAACTTTTACGAACTAGAAAAAACGATGCAGATTAAAGTGTCTATAAAGCCACTCACTGGGTATAACCGACAAGCGAGCACACGGCATGCTGGCTTCATTTTTGCACTTTCTAGTTATAAATACAATTATGATGCAAGCCGCATTCGGAGAGGTTGGCTCACTCTGGTAAACAGGTCCCTGTGAGCACCGGCTCCGAGCAGAGTTCACTGAAGATGAAAGGGAATCGGCTGTGGATTGCAGAATTCATCTGAGAGGTTATTTCCTAGCAACTCAAGACATGGAGTAGAAGTAACTTACCAGCTATGAAACATGTAAAATCCATTAAGTCACAAGCATAAGACCAGCTTTTAAGGAACATTTTCTTAGGGAGACCCAAGGTTTTTTTTCAACAACGTGGCATGAAGCTGTAGGAGGAGGAGGACAGTGATAGTCATAGTACCCAAATAACAGGGTATCATTGCCTTGTGCAAAAGCTGTCACAATTATGTGGCCATTCAGGCCGTCATCATGGAGCACTCCAGCTGTCACCATTATGTGGACATCGGTATCTCAGGACACTCAGCTGCACATTTGTGGACATCAGTGTCATCATGGCACTCCAGCTGTCACCATTATGTGGACACTCAGGCTATCATCATGGAGCACTCCTGCTGTCGCCGTTATGTGACACTCGGCTGTCATCATGGAGCACTCCAGCTGTCACCATTATGTGAGCACTCAGGTTGTCATCAGGGAGCCCTCCAGCTGTCACCATTATGTGAGCACTCAGGTTGTCATCATGGTAGCCTCCAGCTGTCACCATTATGTGGACACTCAGGTTGTCATCAGGGAGCACTCCAGCTGTCGCATTATGTGGGACACATGCTGTCATTATGTAGCACTCCATGCTGTCGCGTTATGTCGGACACTCGGCTGTCATCATGGAGCACTCCAGCCTGTCACGGTTATGTGGGCACCAGCTGTCATTATGGAGCACTCCAGTTGTCACTTATGTGGGCACTCAGCTGTCATCATGGAGCACTCCAAGGAGACTTACTGTAACTTATGTGGCACTCAGCTGTCATCATGGAGCACTCCAAGGAGCACTTCACCTGTAACTGTTATGTGAGCACTCAGGCTGTCATTATGGAGCACTCAGGCTGTTACAGTATGTGGGCACTCAGCTGTCATCATGCAGCACTCCAGCTGTCACTTATGTGGGCACTCAGCTGTCATCATGTAGCACAACAGCTGTCACTGTTTGCACTCCAGCTATGACCGAGTGCCCGCACAATGACAGCCGCAGCAGTACCCACATAATGATGACAAGTAAAGTGCTCCATTTTGATAACCAAGGGTCCATACAGCAGTGATCATTCTGGGCATATTCCAATGCCCCAATACAGGAATAAAGGTCTTCATATGGTGTAAACCAGAACTGTAGACTTTCCACATGACACTGAGCTCTGGTCACATCAAGTGCATTGTTATGTGGGCACTCAGGCTGTCATCAGGGAGCACTCCAGCTGTCGCCGTTATGTGGACACTCGACTGTCATCGTGGAGCATGCCAGCTGTCACCATTGTGTAAGCACTCATCTGTCATCATGGGACACTCGGCTGTCATCGTGGAAGACTCCAGCTGTCACCATTATGTGAGCACTCGGCTGTCATCAAGCAGTCAGGCTGTCATCATGTAGCACTCCAGCTGTCACTGTTATGTGGACACTCAGCTGTCATCATGGAGCACTCCAGCTGTCATCATGCAACACTCTAGCTGTCAATATTATGTGTGCACTCAGCTATCATGGAGCACTCCAAGGAGCACTCCAATTGTCACTTATGTGAGCACTGAGGTTGTCATCATGGGGCACTCCAGCTGTCACTTATGTGAGCACTCAGACTGTCATTATGGAACACTCCGGCTGTTACAGTATGTGGGCACTCAGCTGTCTCATGGAGCATCCAGTCATTGTTGTGAGCACTCAGCTGTCATCAGCAGCATCGCTGTCAACATGTAGCACAACAGCTGTCACTGTTATGCACTTCAGCTATGACTGAGTCCCGCACAATGACAGCCACGCAGCGCCCACATAATGGTGACGAGAGCTCCATTTTGATAACCAAAGGTCCATACAGCAGTGACCATTCTGGGGTATTCTCAATGCCCCAATAGAGGAATACAGGTCTTCATATGGTGTAAACCAGAACCGTAGATTTCCACATGACATGAGCTCTGATCACATCAAGTGCATTACGCCAGTAAAGTCAGAGCATGGATTCCTAGTAAAGAAGCTCGTGCACATGTGGCCCTACTAATAGATGAGTGATGAGAAACTAAAGATCTGCAAAGTCTGTCAGTGCTGACAACAAAGAAGCTGTCTGGTATCATTAGGAAAAACAAAGCAATATAATGACTTAACTGCAAACCCAAGACAGAGCTATTAGGAACAAGTCAGCAGATCAGGGCTGTGACACATGATGTAACCCTTTATTACACTTAATAAGAGCTAAACATGTATACATACAATGCACTAGATACAATATAACACTCATCGTCCCCCGCTGCCACTGAAATCATCAATTTAAGCTTTCGCACATTATCCAGACAGAAAATCAGACACAAAGGAGTCGATTCACTAAAGGTCGATATGAACCAAACCGTACAACCACAGCAAGCTATTGGTGGATGGGAATTATTAGGAATGTGTAAAAAATCTTTTTTAAATGTAGTTTTTTGCAAAGATGTTATAAAAGTATAACTCCATGTGTGACCTGACAACCTGTCATGATAGGAGTTGTAGTATCAGAATAGGGGATAGACCTAGATATGCAACCTTTGGCTAATGCACGTACACTGAGTATTTGGTGAACACATTTTGGCACCAAATCTGCATTTCCTGCCAGAAAAATACACCAAAAACACAAAGCGTTTTGGATGCATTTATTTCATGCTTTCTGGGGTGGAAAATGCTGCAATGATTGACATGCTGCAGATTTATTTCTGCACCAAATCTGCAAGTCAAATATTCAGGATCCTACTGTGACAAAACTGCATTAAAAAACGCATAAAAAATGCACTGGGTGCACAGGGCCAACAGTGCCAAATGGACAGGAAAAACAATGTATTTGCGGAACTTTCCATTAAAATCATTTGAACCCCAAATAAAACATAAAATAAAGAATACAGCAAAAAAATGTTAATGGAAATGGATGGAGCTAAAGCTAAGTTCAAACTAGCATTCAGCATTTTTCTGTTCCGACCTATGATCAATACAAATGGCGCTGGATGGACACTAATCAACTTATACAACAGAAGTTCAGATGCAAGTGTGAACTGTACACTAATTGCAGCCGAACATTGATGAGCTAGGCCGACAATCTAAGGGTCAGGAATTGCAACGTTTTGCATGCAACGTATTGCTGCTGTGTCCGAAATGCTGCGTTGTACAGTACCAGTATAGTGGATGAGATTTGTAGGAATCTCATGCTCACTGTGATTCTCCCCTCCGCAGTGTTATTTCAGCTGTGGTGCAGGTTTCTATTAATTTTAATTCAATTTAAAAATGTTAATTTTATGCTGCAGAGTCGGAAGAGATCACCATCAGGGAATGCAGGACAAAAAAACACCTGCACCCACTGCAAATCATGGACACAGGGCGACTGAGATCTCCCTGTGTGCAGGTCCGGAAGCACTGCGTCCAACATGCAGCACCTCCAGATCGTGAGCACACAACCCAAGGCTGTGTGCTCACGATCAGAAATTGCAGTGTTGTACAGTACAACCATAGTAGATGGAGTTTCAAGAAATCCCATGCTCACTGTGCTTCTCCCGACCGCAGCGTTATTTCAGCTGCAGTGCAGGTTGCCGCGTTTCCGAATCTACACAGCATGTTCATTTCATGCTGCGGAGTCGGAAGCGATCACCAGGGGGTGAATGCAAGGAAAAGCCGCCCGCACATGGCGAGTACAGGGCGACTGCGGTCTCCCGGCGTGCACACCTCCGGATCACACATCCTTAGGGTATGTGCCAACGCTGAGTATTTGCTAGTGGATTTTCTGTACCAAATCCGCACCTTGTGACAAAAAATAAAACCGCAGTGTGGAATTAGTGTGCTTTTGGTGTGGAATTGTGCCTGTGGATTTCTTAATGCCTTCTATGGATGGAAAACCTGAAAAAACGCTGAAAAATCTGCTGCAAGAATTGACATGCTGCAGAATTTACCACAAAAAAATCTGCTCCTTTTATGGAGGGGAAAATAACGCAGCACAGGCACAACATTTCAGAATTCCCATAGGCTTTGCTGGCTTGGGGATTTCAGACAAATCTGCACCTTTTCTGCAGCAAAAACACTGCAAAATCCACAGAGTCTGCACAAGATCTAATGTGTATGAGGGTGCTGGACAACTGATCGTCCATGAGACATTGATCGTGCATAACCAATTTCGGAATGCCGATGGCGTTCTCCTCCCAGGGATACACCAACAAACCATCATGTTAGCTGGCAACTTTCTTAAAGAGAACATAGGAGGACTCGGCCAAACCAGAGCTCCTGTGTACAGTATGGGAGAGTTGGCAGAGATGGCTGTCAGTCAAACGATCGGCTAAACCAGTGCTTCCCAAACTCCAGTCCTCAGGGACTCCAACAGGTCACGTTTTCATGATTTCCTTAGCATTGATGGAATCATTAGCAAGGCATCACCTGTGCAATACTAAGGAAATCCTAAAAACATGACCTGTTAGAGGCCGTGAGACATTTGGAACCAATGGGCAATATGATGATTTGGCCGATGGCCATGTAACGTGTGTGTCCGGCTTTAGTCTACTCTTCTACTGACTTGGAAGCGTCCGGCTGGAACAGACGGCTTCTGTCTTCTACTTTATCTGAAATGCAGTCAAGGTAAATCCACACAAAGGGGCAGATTAATCGAGCACTTTACTCCAGTCTTCTGGCTTAAAATTACTTGACATGTCACCAACCAGCTGTGCAAAACTTTTGCAAGTTTTTGCTTTTTTTTTATACCGATTCTAACCATACCCTTTTGGTAAGGGGTAGAGCTTGTTGGAAGGAATATATAGCCAACAAATTCATTATACCGTGATTTATGCCACAAAAGTTCTAGGTTTGTTAAGATGATGCACAGCAGCTAAAAGATGGGCCATATTCAATAAGGTGCATCTTGCATGTGACTTGCAAAATGCCAGGCCTGATGAATTGGGGCCATAGGGCTTTTTTTTTTTTTTTTAGCATAGTCAGACAAAAAGTTGGGACACAGAAGATGTAAAGGTACGGTCAGACGTAACGACCGCAGTAGCGATCCCGATAACGACATGGCTCCCGGGATCGCTGATGAGTCATTATCGGTATCGCTACTTGGTATTCAAACACGCCGATCTATACAACAATATGTCCACCCTAGCGATTTCTTCAACGATATTGTTCAGTCGTTGTATTTCCTTCTCACATGACGATTTACCTCCACAGGACTATATTACGTCATCAAAGGCGTACATAAACATTACCATTATACACGCCCCTTCTTTGCCATTGGTTGCCACTACGTGCGCAACTACACTCTGATTGGACGGCGTTCGGCGGGTCATTTTAAAAGAAGGCAACGTAGCAGCCATTACATCGATATTCAGTGATAGTGAACACTTCCAATGCTTGCAAGTCACGGGATGTGGGACTCTGACCCTAGAGAGTTCTGCCGTGATCTGCAGCCAGCATGGTCAGGAACAAAGGAACGGAAGTGCCACGTAGTGCTTCATTATAAGTTCAACGAGACCGCAGTAGTGGCCAATTGGAGAGATGCGGGGCGTGTAAAGAGGCAATTGCGTGCACGCCTACGTGTGTTGCCAACGATATCGTCGGTAAGGTGTCAAACACAGCGATACAGCGTTCCCAGCGGGAGCGCAACGACCAAAAAATGAACCAGGAGGCTGTGTAACGATTGCCGATCTCGCAGCAGGGGACCAGATCGTTACACCCTGTCGCACGTAGCGATGTCGTTGCTGAGATCGCTATTGCGTCACAAAAGTAATGATCTCGTTAGCGATCTCGTATGTGAGACATACCCTTAAGCCCCCTGTTTGTCAATCTGCAAATAGTTTTTCAGCTTCTTTGATTGTTGTGGTGCTGAAGAAGGATGTTATCAATACCATGGACGGCAAGAAAAACAAACACATCCATTTTGGAACAAATCAGGCCAGACATGTCACTGGAAGCAAAGATCACTAGAGAAGGACATTATGGTAGGAAGAATAGAAGGAGCAAGGCGACCCAATTGCTTTATACTGTCAAGATAATGGTGAATAAGACCCTGGTGGACCCGCCTAGGCTCGGAGAAGACCCTGGTGGACCCGCCTAGGCTCGGAGAAGACCCTGGTGGACCCGCCTAGGCTCAGAGAAGACCCTGGTGGACCCGCCTAGGCTCGAGAAGACCCTGTGGACCCGCCTAGGCTCGGAAAAGACCCTGGTGGACCCGCCTAGGCTCGGATAAGACCCTGGTGGACCTGCCTAGGCTCAGGGAAGACCCTGGTGGACCTGCCTAGGCTCGGAGAAGACCCTGATGGACCTATTTAGGCTTGCAGAAGATCGATCTTCCTACAAAGCGTTCCCTCATCAAAATAAATAATAATCATTGCAAGATGCAGTCATTTTTGGGATATGTTCACGCACAGCAATCATATTTATCCTGGATCAGCAGCATGATTGGTGTGACTTTGACATCCGTGGTCCTGCCAATCAGCTGACTGAATGGGTTGTGACACACAAGAAGTTGCCTCTTAGATCCCACTTAACGCCCAGTTACATGGTAAGATATCGTGAACGATATCGCTCAAACGTCCCGGGTTTGGAGTCGTTCAAAAGACATTGTTAGTACATCGTTGTGTGTAACTCCAAGATACGACTACGGTAAATCGTTAGATCGTTGATCGCAGATTTGAGAACATGTTCTCAAATCAGACGATCGTCGTTCAGCCAACCTGCTGCATCGTTGTGTGTGACACCGCAATAACGATGTCTTTCACGACTTCCCCGTTCACATCAGTGAACAAGTATCGTTCGCTGGGTTGTGCGAACGATAGCTGCTCACTACATCGTTGGTGAGTCGTGCATGATATCTAGACATGTGACATGTCACCAACGATCTCTAAACGATGTTCTAACGACCGCGCGCCGCCGAGATCGTTAGTGATATCGTTTCAACATTGAAGCGTGTAACAGTACCTTTAGGCTCTCACACAGCCAAATCACATCTCATACTTTGCAGTGATGAGGAGCAAACATCCAACACACCATACCTGCAAATTGAGTTTCTGGTTTGGTTTATATCCTTGGTCATATGACAAGACTCGTTAAAGGATCGATATTGACTCTTAGGATTGCTCCAATAGGTGGCGCTAGAGTTCAAGACCTCTTTGAAGAGACAATTTGCATACGAGAAGTGGCACAACTCTTTACATTGTGTAATGGTTGTTCAATCGTTACAAAGCCATCATTCATTGAACTTGTACCATTTCCAATCCATTTCCTTTTAATCAGCTGATTGGTGTGGACCCTGGAAGTTGAAAGTTTCTTATAACCTATCAATCACAGGTCTGCACATAACAGATCCAAAAGTGTAACGCACGTTATTATTCCTCTATGGAAGCCCTTTAATGGGTTAGAGTGCACATTCGTGTCTGTATATTATGCACACACATGTTGTATCTGACAGGTAAATGTTAGAGAGATGGATCCTGACACTGACAGTATTGATCTCTACGGTGGATTTAAGGACAAAGCAAAAAAATGGAAAAAGCTGAAGAGAAATGAGATCACATCCTAAGTGAACTATGACTTACAGTAATGGCACTAGACTTACACCCTCTGGAAGAATCCCCAAATTAAAGGGTGTCAATGAGCGAGCCTCTCTACAGCTCATCTTGCTAGATAGATAGGATATTTGACATTGGGATTCACAATGTAAGGCTGGTTTCACATCATGGTTGTTTTTGGGTCGGGGGCTGTCTGGTGTGAACTTGACGGCCCCGGACCCGATTTTGTACTAATGCATGTCTACGGTGCTGGATGGGGCCGGATGGCAGTGATTTGCCATCCGTTTTGTCGCTGTCCGGCAGTATCAGGCTGCATTTGATTTTTGTCCCGACACAAAATTGCAGCTTGCAGGATCCTCCCAGACCCTCCCAGATCTGGTGCGATTCGGCACCCCCTAACATGGGAGGCTATGGGCGCCAGATTGCACCGGATCTGTTTGCCGGACGCCGAAGTTCAGCGGCTGACGCCGAACTTCAGCACCTGGAGAGCTCCCAGCAAAAATTTCAGAACCTCGGCTAGCTCCCCGCTAGACGCGATTCCGAAATTTCAGGACTGGACAGCAGCATCAGCCGCACACTGCCTATTCTGGCAGAAAACAGGACCAGAAGGCATATTAACCCTCCGATTCTGTTCTGTCCGGAGCTGTGTCCAGTGCATCCAGCAAAACAGCGGACACAGCCTGACAGCAGAAAAATGTGGTGTGAAGCCGGCCTAAGAAATAACAAAAACTTTTCATAATCTCATACAACTTCATTGAATTTGGGAGCAAGAGGGACAAGCAAAGACGCACCGCACGATACCTGGGAGACCAGATTTATCCCCAGCTTCAAACTAGCCAATCTTTTTTCACTTGGCAAACTTATTTCCAATTTTCATCACATCACGTCTTCCTATACTGTCTAAGGCCAGTTTTTGTTGTAATAATGCTGATTATTTAGGTCCATGTTGCAGCTCCAACACCTTTCATGCTTCTTCAATACCCAAATTGGGTTTGCTGGTGACTTAATAGTTTATTCTAGTCCTCATAGATCAGAGGTGGGGGAATTCCACGCCTCAAGGGCAGCCAACAGGTAGCATTGCAAAGGGGTTGGAATCATCACCAGTGCAGGTGATATTATTATATTATCACCTGTGTAATGCTAAGGAACTCCTGAAAACATGACCTGTTGGCGGCCAGGCCTGGAGTTACCCACCCCTGCCATAGATGATCACAGATCCATTGAATAGATGATAATGATAGATCTTTGTGTGTTTCGCCACTGGGACCCCCATTGATTGCTTAAATTGTGCCCTTTTCTGTCTATGGCCAGGTGGAGCTGAAAACAGCAAATGGTTGAACATGAGACCTGTCGTTGGTCTACAACCCTGACAATTAAAAAGGAATCAGCTAAGGCTGGCTTCACACGATGGTTTGTGGCATCAGGTTCTGTCCGGCTTGAACTGGACAGAACCTGATCAGGTTTTGCCTCATGTATCCCTATGGTGCCGGGTTGGTCATATTTGGCCATCAGGTTTTGTGTATTTGTGCCTGATCCGGTTTTGTCTGTTTTCTCACCGTGCACAAAATCGGTGACTGCAGCGGTTTTGGGCTACGGTGAAAAAAACTCGGAGAAAATCGAACAGTCCCGTTCCCAGGGCGATCCAGCACACATAACATGGGAGTCTATGGGGCGCGGGATCGGTGAAAAAAAAAAAAATCTTATCGTTTCCCGGATCCGATGTTTTTGCACAGAGCATGCTCAGAAATCCTGCCATCCAAATTTCAGCACCATGACCAGCAGTATTTCAAGCACAGGCTGTGAATTCAGCACAAAGGACAGTGGCAGAGAAGACATAGGCAGACTTCAGCACCATGGACAGCAGCGGAAAACGAATCCTGCAAAGAACAGGAACCACCCTGACAGACAAAAACCGTGGTGTGAAGCCAGCCTAAGCGGAGTGAAAAATAATGGAGTGCTAAGATCAGGGGTAAACACATGGAAGAGGACAAGTATATGGGCCCTTTGCAGTTCAGTAGCTCCTTAGAGGGAATCTGTCACCAGGTTTTTGCCAGCCCATCTGAGAGCAGAAATAATGTAGGGACAGAAACCCTGATTTGAGGATGTGTCACTTACTGAGCTGCTTGCTGTTATTCTGATAAACTTAACAGTTTTCTCTGCTGCAGATTTAGTAGTATTTGACTGTGGAGCTCTATACCCCCGCCCACACCACTGATTACAGTGTATACAGAAAGCTGCCAATCAGTGGTGGGGTTATACAGGGCTCATGAATATACTGGACTACCTGGCAGTCAACTAGTCCTCTAATGATAATACTCCTGCTGGTTAAACAGTGATTTTATTAAAATTACACTGAGCAGCCAAGTAAGGCCTGCTTTACACTGCGGCAGCATCAGGTCCGGGGATGTCCAATGTGATTCAGACAGCCCCGGACCTGATTTGCAAACAGAACGTCCGGTTTGCAGCCGGATGCCACTGATAGCATCCCAGCAATTTCAAGATCGCAGCTAGCGGGGAGTTAGCGCGGTCCTGAAATCACAGCAGGGGACAGCCGGTGGTGCTGAAGTTAAGCAGCGCTTGCTGCTAAAGTTCAGCCGCCGGTGTCCAGTTCCCGGATCTGGGCAATCCAGCAACATAGACTCCCATGTTAGGGAGTGCCGGATCGCCCCGGATGCGGGAGGATCTGAATTGGGCTGATTTTTCACCCCGGACACAAAAATGTTGCTTGCAACATTTTTGTGTCTGGGAGAAAAATCTGAAATGTCCCAGATCCTCCCGGACAGATGGAAACCGGATGACAGATAGCTGCCATCCGGCTCCAGCCGGCCCCATAGGGCAACATTACAGGAAAATCGGGCCCAGGGCTGTCAGGTTCACCCCGGACCTGATTTTACGGCAGTGTGAAGCCGCACTAAGTGACACATCACTGGAATCAGGATCTCTGGCCCAACATTAGCTGCTCTCAGATTAAGTAGAAAAAACCTGGTGACAGATTCCTTTTAATGTGTCTGCTTGGCATTTTGGAGGTGGATGTGGACCCCCCATATGGCTGCACAAGTGGCACCAATGACATGTCCACCGCTGGCTATGTGACAAGTTGCTGGATACAACCCCACTGGCCATAGCCTTGTAGTCAGAGAACCTGAAAGACACCGGGACACCAGCCCACCTTCTAGCAATTGCTGGAGTCTGCAAATATCCCTTATTCAGATGATCAGGGAGGCTGGAACAGCCCTTTAACTAAAGTCAGTAGAACCACATGTGGTTTGTGTCTTGCACCAATAATAATGATCCTAAATTTTTGATTACAACTGCAAGAAAGAGGTCAATATTTATTGTAAATCTGATCAATCAGAAGTGATGCTCAACCCCATATCACTTCCACAAAAGGTAAAAGAAGCTGAGATATGAGGGGCTATTTGTTGGTGTCACCATACTGTGGTCTCAAGTGATATTTTTCTCCATGGGTAATAAGAATAAGGGGGTCATCTTGACCCCGTGGAGCTGCTGTCGTACATATATCCAGTTTCCGGCATATTTGGCATCTGAATATGCTTAGTCCAAAAGAAAGATGTTTTTGTAAGCATAATATATATGTATAATATACATATACACACACCTGCCCTAACAATGCACGGTGCTGCTGTCAGCCAATGGCACATGGTCTCCACCTGTAATGACAGCAGAGGTCCTTGGTGGTGGCTGCTGTCAGCTGTTGCCGGCTGCTATGTGCTGAAGCCCAGAGATGGAAGGGCCACAGGAGCAGCCCAAGTCCTGAGTGGCACATTTAGAAGATGAGATCATAGTATTAACCCCTATCATTGCTGGACTGGAAGCCAACACACACATACACTGTACAGACAGATCCAACTACTGCACTGAGCTGGGACCACAATACAAGTTATCGCCATGGCACAGCTCTGACACCCCAATATCATGCAACACCTGGATGGATGGGTTACAATGGGGGATCACAGGTACTCACCAAAGCAAATGACAGAAATATGATGGAGAAAGTCCAGCCTGGCAGTGCTGTACATGGTGTTGAGGGGGGCTGTGTTCCTTTGTCAGGCAGCCAGGGGGGTGCAGGAGGGGAGAGGCTCCACATCAGCTGGGTCTTTTGTTAGACAGGGGATGAGCACTTGTCATTTCCAGCAGCTCAAGCACATGCATTAAGTGGAGCCTTTTCTCTGGTGTCTGTGCTGTATGGGAGGAGGAGTGCAGACTGGAGGAGGAGGAGGTGGAGAAAAGGAAGCATCTCCTTGTGCTGCAGCTGATGACACTACTTCCTCAAAAACACACATGCAAGACCCCCACCCTGCTCTTCATCCACTGTCCCTCATACAAGACCCCATATTCTACCAGCAGGGCATCCTCACCTGCAAACACCTTCTAAGCAGAAGCCCACTAACTGCTCACGTCTCCACCTCCCCCTCCTGGTCAGTCAGGGTCTTGCCCCTTAGGGAACTGGCCAGCCCCTCCATATTCTACCATCAGGGCATCCTCACCTGCATACCCTTTCTAGGCAGAAGCCCCCTGCTCATGTCTCTGCCTCCCCCTCCTGGTCAATCAGGGTACTGCCCCTTAGGGAACTGGCCATATTCCACCAGCAGGATATCCTCACCTGCATACACCTGCTAGGCAGAAGCCCTCTCCTCCTCAGTCAGGAAACAGGCCCCAATATTCTACTAGCAGCAGGGACGGACTTATCATTGGTGCAACCTATGCGACACCACAGGGGCAGAAGAGGTAGGGGACCCATATCTAACTTCAAAGCATTTAGAATTGTGCATTTTGATGAGCTGCAAAGGGCCCATATACAGTCCTTGCACAGGGCCCCTCTTCTGTCTGACAATGACCAGGGGGGCATCCTCACCTGCATACACCTAAAGAAGCCACCTAACTGCTCACCTCTCTGCCTCCCCCTCCTGGTCACTGAGGGTACTGGCCTGCCCCACTAACCCTGTGCTGTGATCATCGAGAAACCCTGACACTTACCACTGGCGGACACAGACTAAAGCAATATATGAGTCCTTTGCAGTCCAATAGCTCATCATAATGTACAATTCCACTTGCTTTGGAGGTAGAAGTGGCCCCTTTACATCTTGGGCCCCTGGTTGCACCAATAATATGTCCGCCCCTGCACTGACCTATGACAGGAGCCTCTCAGCACAGCTGTCACTGTCTGAACATATTATATATCTAAATGTATCAATGCAACAAAGTGTCATATTGCAAAGTATCAAAACTTGAGCTCTATGCACACCCTGCATTTCTATTGCATTGTTTGATATTTTTAGTGCAGTTTTGTCACAAAGCTGGATGTAAATCCTTCTGCCAGCAAAGTCAATGAGAATTCTGGAGTTTTTCTGCACATGTTGTTTTTTTTATCTTGCAGATTTAGTGCAAAAATAAATCTGCAGCAAAGGCCATGTTCACACAGGGAGTTTTTAGTATGTTTCTTTGTGCGCCATTTTTTCATTAACAAAAGATTTCTTGCCAGTAAGATACCTGCAGCTTTATTGTGTCTCTCTTTCCACTTTTTGTAAGGTTTTTGCTGGGTCATTCCATGTCAAGTGAACCAATGATTATTACCTCTATATTTTTAATTCTTTTGAGATTTTGTTATTTGATAATAGCATGTCAGACAATGCAAAATGTGAAGAGAAAAATTTTTTAAAAAATTTTTTTTTTTTTTAAATGATTTTCAAAGTTCGGAAAAAGTGTGAATTTCGCTGTTGCCTGCCTTTACGTTTCTCCTCATAACTAAGGCTAGGAATAAGATAGAGAGACAAAATAAACACCATTCTACTCAGAACTATACAGGCTTTCACCAGATATGTCACAAGAGGATCTTTGTTAATATTTTACCCATGTGATCGCAAGCGCAAAACTTTAAAACGTATTTCCGAAAAATCGGCGCGCTTTAAATATTTCAAAAACTGCCCATGTGTCTGCTTTGCTCTTAGCCACATCTGTACCAAATTTCAAGTTGGGATCGCAATGGGATCATATTTTAACATATTTTACTATTAATAGCGTCAATGGGTCATTCCATATCAAGTGATCTAAATATGAATATTTTTTTTTTACCTGACGTCTTTAGATTTTTTTTTTTTTTTTCCTTTATGAAGTACTACTTTAGTTAATTACAAATTAAAAGTTTGGAATTTTTTTCTTCATCAGTTAATTTTTTACAGATTTTTAAAGTTTAAAAAAAGGGTGAATTTTGGCCTGGTACGACTTTAAATTTTTTTTATCTCGGGCTAGAAATAAGATAGAGAAACAAAATAAACACCATTCTACTCAGAACTGTCCAGGCTTTCACCAGATATGTCACAAGAGTATATTTGTTAATTTTAATTTTTTACCTATGCGAATGCAAACGCAACATTTTGAAACGCATTTCCGAAAAAAACATTTTAATAAAAATTTTCCAAAACTGCCCATGTGTCTTTTATGCTCTTAGCCACATCTGTACCAAATTTCAAGTTGGGATCGTGATGGGATCATATTTTAAAATATTTAACTATGGTTAATCTCATTTTTATTAAATTTTGAAAAAACATATGAAAGACATACATTCAATCCTTTAACAAAATCTTGAGACATATAAAATATACAAAAAGAGAATTCACAAAGTTATTAGTAACTTTAAGATAAGCTGCAAATTTACTTTTGCGCTTATCTCTGGTGCAATATATACTACAATCTAAATATAATTCCAAACACTCAAGTATACAACCTTTCTCAGGGTTTTGAGATGTTCTGATGTCAAGGGGACAAGCAGCCCCAGCAGAATGATTTTTATTACTTGGCCCCTTCTAACAGGTTGACCACGTAAGTGGGTCATTACCCGTTGAGGCCTAGTAGGAATAGTCTATCGACTGGTGTACCGGAAAGGAAGGCCGAAATATTAATGATCTACTCACAGCTCAGAGTTTTCGATACCTGTCTAATGTTCACTAGAATTCTGAAGGTATAGGCGTAGAAAGGAAATACCTAGACTGAATGTATCAGATGGGAAGAAAAGAGAGATAGAAAAGAAGAGAGAGAGAGAAGAGAAACAAAAACCATTAGAAAAAGTTATACTGGGAAAGAAAAGCCACGTAAGAAAAAAAGAAAAAAAGGAGGGGGGGGGGACGGGTGAGGTATGGGAAGGAGAAAGGGTACTCATCCCACTGGCTCCCCATCAGCCAGAGGTCGAGCCATATTATCTGTGCTGGAAAAGATACTCCTAAATTCTGCAGAGTCGTGAAAAAGAATCCATTCAACCCAAATCCCTAAGAATTTGTTCCGAGATCCCGACGCATCAGCTGCGAGCTCCTCCATTCGATATGTGTCCATCAATTCTTTGAACCAATCAAGTAGAGATGGAGCCCGGCTTGATTTCCAGAACCTCGGGATCACAGCACGAGCAGCCGAGATGCAAAAGCGGAGAATATCCCTCTTCTGTAGCCCAATAGGACCTGGAAAAATGGATAACATTGCCGATTCTGGGCAGCATTCGGCTTCTTTACCTGTTATCCGGGCGTATGCATTGAAAACCTCAGACCAGAACCGCCGGATTTCCCCACAACTCCACCAAATGTGTATCATTGTACCCTTCTCTTCCCCACAGCGCCAGCAGGTATCAGGGGTTCCAGGGAACATGTTCCGGAGTGTCGTCGGGCACAAGTACCATCTAGTGAGCAGCTTATAGCTTCTTTCTTGTGCAGAACAAGCGCTAGCTAGTGAGTGAGTAAATATAAAGCATTTCTGCCAATTAGCTTCTGAAATGCTACACCCCAATTCCCTCTCCCAAGCACGTTGGAAGTAAAGGGTGCCCTGCTCTCTCATGGACCCTAAGGCCTGGTATAGAAATGATATTTTGCGCCTCGGTGGAGCCTCCAGTTGGAATAACCTCTCCAATACGTTGGGCGTCAATCTTACCCTGCAAGAGTGGTCAGCTGAATATAAGTATGCTCTGTATTGGAGAAATTCGAATCACTTAAGAGGTCTCGTAGGTTCTTTGAGTTGTAGCTCTGCCATCGGGGGCAAACCACCACTGGACAGAGTCTGTCCTACTCGGGTGTCATCCACAATCCGCCAACATAAAAATCTCTGCCTGTCAAATCTGGGTGGGAAAGATGGGTTGGAAAAAAGGGGAGTCAAAGGGCTAAGTCTGTCGTTTAAGCGGAGGGTTTTCGTCACTAGGTGCCATACCTTCAAGGTGTTTCTGGTCATGTCTGTCAAAGGTACTAGGTCTGTGGAGTCTTTAGGGGAAATCCAAAGCAGGTGTTTCAGCGGAATCCCCAAACCCTCTTGCTCCACCCCTACCCATTTCTTGGAGGACGCATGATAATGCCAATCTAGAGCTCTAACAAGAGAGGAAGCCTCAAAGTACGCTCGTATGTTGGGTAGTCCAACCCCTCCTCTGGTCTCGGGCAAGGATAGGATATTCATTCGCAATCTGGACCTCTTGCCCCCCCAGACAAATCTAAGGATCATAGATTGCATTTTGGAGAGGAAACCTCTATCCAATAGAACAGGAACTGTCTGAAAAGTATATAAGAGTCGGGGCAAGACATCCATCTTGACTACGTTTATTCTCCCGAACCAGGATAGCTTTAATTGTCTATAGGAGGTAAATGCCGATTCCGCGTTAGTCAAAAGGGGTTGATAATTTAAATTGAATATTTGTTTAAGATCTTTTGGTATAAGGACTCCCAAGTACTTAATGGCTTCTACTTTCCATTTAAATGTGAACTGTTTAGATAGATGAGAAACCAATTCTCCAGGCAAAGAAATATTGAGTGCCTCGGTTTTGGAGCAATTCACTTTAAAGTTGCTCAATTGTCCGAACCGTTCAAACTCCATTAAGACCGAAGGGATGGAGACCAGGGGCTGGGAGATGTAAAGTAGCAGGTCATCTGCAAATAAGGCTAATTTGTGATGACTCTGTCCCAGCTTGACCCCATGGACGCATTCATTGGACCTAAGTGCAAAATATTTAACTATTATAGTGTCAATTCAAAAGTCACCAAGAACACAATCAGTCATTTTTTCACAATTGCCCGTCAATAGTTTGAATTTGATATAAAGAAACATAGTCTTGTAACATCTCAAATGAAAGCTGTTACCGTTCTGAGTAAAATGATGCCTCTCCCACTTCATTATCTTATTTCTAGCCTGAGATAAAAAAAATTTAAAGTCGTACCAGGCCAAAATTCACCCTTTTTTTAAACTTTAAAAATCTGTAAAAAATTAACTGATGAAGAAAAAAATTCCAAACTTTTAATTTGTAATTAACTAAAGTAGTACTTCATAAAGGAAAAAAAAAAAAAAAAATCTAAAGACGTCAGGTAAAAAAAAAATAATCATATTTAGATCACTTGATATGGAATGACCCATTGACGCTCTTACTAGTAAAATATGTTAAAATATGATCCCATTGCGATCCCAACTTGAAATTTGGTACAGATGTGGCTAAGAGCACAGCAGACACATGGGCAGTTTTTGAAATATTTAAAGCGCGCCGATTTTTCGGAAATGCGTTTTAAAGTTTTGCGCTTGCGATCACATGGGTAAAATATTAACAAATATCCTCTTGTGACATATCTGATGAAAGCCTGGACAGTTCTGAGTAGATTGGTGTTTATTTTGTTTCTCTATCTTATTTCTAGCCCGAGATATGATAGAAAATGTAAAGCCATACCAGGCCAAAATTCGCACTTTTTTAAAACTTTAAAAATCTGTAAAAAATTAACAGATAAAGAAAAAAATTCAAAACTTTTTTTTTGTAATTAGATAAAGTTGTTCTTCAGATAGAAACATTTTTTTAAAAATCTGAGGACGTCAGGGAAAAAAAATATTCATTTTTGGATCACTTGACATGGAATGACCCTGCTGTGTTTTTAGTGTGGTTTCCTGCTTTGGTTGTTCTTTTTAAATCTCTCACACTCTCTCTATCCCTCTATCTCTTTCCCCCTCTCTCTCCCCCTTTCTCATCTCTTCCGCTCCCCTCTCTCTCCTCTCTCCCACTCTGTGATCTCTTCTCGCTCCTCCTTTCCCTCTCTCTTCTCTCTCTTCCCCTCTCACTCTCTCTCTCCCCCTCTATCTCTTTCCCCCTCTCTCCTCTCTCATCTCTTCTCTCTCCTCTGTTCTCTCTCATATCTTCTCTCTCTCCTCACTCATCTCTTCTCGCTCCTCTCTTCTTTCATCTCTTCTCGCTCCTTTCTTCTCTCTCTCTTCCTCTCTTGCTTTAGCACTTTGCCATTGACTTCTCCGTGATAAAAAAACAATGCAAAAACGTTGAAAGAATTGACATGATCATTCTTTCAAAAACACTGCAAAAATTTAGCAGCTTTCCCTTTCCGTCAGGAATAAAACCCAAACTGTTTCATTGTGTTCCTGATTTTTCCAGAATCACATAGGTTTTGTTGGAATTGAAAATTGCTGCTTCTTAGGCTGCTTTCACATCAGCGTTTTTCGCTGATTGCGGCAGATGTGGCAGATTTACCGCATCTGCCACCTAACAGTCGCACTTGCGGCACACTTGCTGCAAGCCCCATGCATTGTCTATGGGGCTTGCGGCAGATGCGGCAAGTGCGGTATAGCTGTGGTTGCGGCAGTTGAGGCCGCGAACAAAACCGCGGTCAGCAGCGTTTTTTTTCGCGGCTCCAACTGCCACAAGTGCCGGTACCACAGCTATACCGCAGTTGCCGCATCTGCCGCAAGCCCCATAGACAATGCATGGGGCTTGCCGTAAGTGCGACCATTAGGTGGCAGATGCGGTAAATCTGCCACATCTGCCGCAATCAGTGAAAAACACTGATGTGAAAGGGGCATGGATTTGCATAAAGCCAAGGATAATACCATGCTGAAAACCGCAGCAAAAATGCACCAAAAATGCCTGTCAATTCTGGCTGCGTTTTTGCAGAGTTTTTCTATCCAAGAACACATTTTTATGTGTTTTTGTAGAATTTTTGCATGTGTGTTTTTCATGTTGTAAAAACACATAAAAATGTGTGTAAAAAAATATACGTTTTTTTTCTGCCAGGAGATGCATATCTGGTGCAGAGATTTCAGCAACCAAATAATCAATGACGTAACTTTAAGCTCATTGGCCCTGATGCAATAGCTCCAACGGAGCCTAAAATTATTGCAATTCATTAATAGCATTAGTCTTTTTCTATAAGTCAATAAGAGTTTTGGGGTCTTCTAGGCTCCAGGGCCCGGGTGCGATTGCGAGCCCTACACCTGTTGTAGTTACACCCCTGCAAGTATTCAATGTGCGCACAAAGTCTTATTCTTATTAAAGACAAAGCAAAAATATTAATGTTTAAAGTACAGTAAAGGGTTTATATAATAAAGAAATATTCTGTATTTTAATAATTAATAAGACCTTAGTGGTCCACACCCTATTTAGCATAATACTATTTCCTATAAAGCTATCCACAACTTTGGAACACTTTATACAATATACACAATATACCTGAGGAAGACATTTTTTACTGTCGAAACGCGTTGTTTGTGCTTTTCTTGGGAAATAATAAAAAACCCTTTATGAATTACAAGAAGTTTTGGATCATAGACCTCTGGGAGCGCAAATAGCCTGGTAAAAACTCTATTGAATATATACTCCTATGGTAACTCGGTCTGAGCTACATAGCTACCAGGGATTTGCAGCATACCGAATACTGAGGAAATCTACTCCTGGATACTTAATGGTCCCTAGTGACCGATACGCAAGTTAAAGTGATCCTAAACCCACAAACTGACCCCCCCACATCTTTAGACCTGTCCCTGCACCCCCTCTTATCATTTCTAGCCATCCCTTTTGCAGAAAAAATCGATTTTGTACAGTAGAGAAAAAGTTATATTACTTTGTCCTGTGTGAGTTCTCTGTTTCTGAGGAAGCCGCAAATAGGCGGGGCCTGTCTGCTGCTGCCTTGTAATTATGCACGCCCCTCTCATGTTGCTGCCTTGGTAAGAGCCTGGCCGCGTCATGAAAGGGGGCGGGGCTCCAGTATGACGCGATTTAGCCCCGCCCCTTTCATGACCCGGCCAGGCTCTTAGAAGCTGAGAGGGGCGTGCATAGTTACAAGTCAGCAGCAGACAGGCCCCGCCCATTGCGGCTTCCTCAGAAAGAGAGAACTCACACAGGACAAAGTAGTATAACTTTTCCTCCACTTTACAAAAGCGATTTTTTTCTGCAAAAAGGATGGCTTGAAATGATAAGAGGGGGTGCAGGGACAGGTCTAGAGATGTGGGGGGGGGCAGTTTCTGGGTTTAGGATCACTTTAACAAGACCTAAACAAGGTGAGTGCCATCTACATCCATGTACAATCTAATTATACATTTAGATCGGTGCGCTTTGTTCCTTTCCTATCCTTCTACTAATCTGCGACTAAAAAGCTGTTTGATTATTTTCATCTAATTTCCATGTATCTTGATGTGCTGAAAACGAAAAAAATATTGAAAAAAATCCTGGATTTGCCGCAAAATTCTCTTCAAATTTAGTAAATTTTTCTACATTTTTGGTATTTTTTTTATCTTAGGGTACCGTTAAACGTCGCAACATTGCATGCAATTTCACGTGCAACTTACTGGTTGCAGTGAAATCATGGACACATTGTTCTATTTTGTTGCCGTGTAACAATGTGTCCATGATTTCACTGCAACCAGTACGTTGCAAGTGAAATTGCATGCAATGTTGCGACGTGTAAAGGTACCCTGTGGGTTTTGAAAGTCAAAATTACTATTAATTCACATCAATGCATTGAAGATATACAATGCCAAAAAAATATAACTTTCAAAGAAAAGAACTTTCATGGCCACTTTACACGTCCCAACGTCGGTCCAATGTTGGGTCCAACGCTGCGGGAGCGCGCTTTTTCTGGGCAGAATTCCAAGATCGCATAGGAGATGTTACACATCGGCAGGCAACGCTTCAACGACGTGTACGCCCCCTTGTACGGCTGACCCAGGAAGGACCATTTAACATGAGACAGAATAGGGGACGTTGTACTTCATATCGTTGTTGGGCTTTTACACAGCCCAATCCAGCCACAACGTCCAACCAATATCGGGCCGTTGGAGAGCCTGCTCATTTGATCTCCGATATCGTTTTGGCATCGTTCGTGCATCGTATTGGACGTTTAAACCATACAACGTGTAAAGTGGCCATTAGAGTGAGCTAATGAAACCAGCATCAACATGTTGCAAGCTGAACGAGCGGGCTCTGACATGCCCGGGCTTGTTTCAATTGTTTTATCTTGGTTCTCGCCTGTTCACACTTTTTAATCTCAGTTCGTGTTAGCTCGTCATATTCAACCGTGTTTCCCAAAATTAGCATTATGGCTCAGCGGAAGTATATTAATTCACCTGACAGTTTCTGTTACATTTGTGGTGAATATACAGTGTTGAATCAACAGCTGAATATTACAGACTTTGTGAAAAAAGTATACTTCACATATTTCGGACTAAAGCTTGGAGATCAAGATAAAGCTTGGGCGCCTGATAAAGTGTGCAAACAGTGTGTTGAGGACCTCCGAAATTGGTTCAAGGGTAAGAAAAAAGCTTTCTGTTATGGGATTCATATGGTATGGCGAGAGCAAAAGAACCATAGTGACGATTGTTACTTTTGTTCATGTGATGTGAAAGGGTATAATTCAAAATGGAAGCATTCCATTTCATACCCCAATATTCACTCAGCAATTCGTCCCATCCCCCATGGCACAGATTTACCAGTACCCAAGGCCCCTGCTACCTTGGAAGAGATAACTAGCTCCGATGAAGGTGGAGTCATACCTGAACCAGATGATGAATCAAGTTCTGACTTTGAAGATGATGCAAGACCAAAATTGTTTTCCCAGGAGGAGATGAATAATTTGGTAAGAGACTTGAATCTTCCCAAAGATGCCGCTGAGTTACTCGGCTCAAGGCTCAAAAGCAAGAATTTATTGTTGCCAGGAATGTCTTTTTCATGGTTCAGACATCGTGAAGACGAGTTCGTTCCTTACTTTGCCCATGAAGATAAGTTGGTTTATTGCATCGATATCGAAAGTTTGATGGGTCAATTCAAAATCCAATATGATTCAGCGCAATGGCGTCTTTTTATAGATTCTTCAAAAAGAAGTCTCAAAGGAATTTTACTCCACAACAGCATTTTTTATGCTTCCATCCCTGTAGGTAATTCTGTGCACCTCAAGGAAACCTACGAGAACTTGGAATTGGTTCTTCGTAAACTTAAATATGAAAACCACGGTTGGCAAGTGTGCGGGGATTTGAAAGTCATGTGCATGCTGCTCGGGCAACAAGCTGGGTATGCCAAATACCCTTGTGTTCTGTGTCTATGGGACAGTCGAGACCAACAAAATCACTGGACCAAGAAGAATTGGCAGCTGAGGGTGCTCACAGTTGGTCAAAAAATTGTCCTCTGAGAAACTTTGGTTCCTCCCCATAGAGTTCTTCTACCACCTCTCCACATCAAATTGGGATTGATGAAGCAATTCGTAAAATCACTCCCAAAAGATGGAGAACGCTTCAAATACTTGGTCGCCAAGTTTCAAGGCCTCTCAGATGCAAAATTGAAGGAAGGTGTGTTTGTCGGACCAGACATTAGAAGGCTTATAGCTGATCAAGAGTTTATCAATACCATGACGCATCCTCAAAAAGAAGGGTGGATTGCATTTAAAGAGGTCGTAGAGAAAGTTTTAGGCAATAACAAAGACCCTGACTACAAACAAATCGTAGGACGAATGCTGAAAGCATTTCAAGCTTTAGGTTGCCCGATGTGAAAGTGCATTTCCTCCATTCCCACCTTGACAACTTTCCTGAAAATTTGGGAGTTGTGAGTGAAGAGCAAGGTGAACAATTCCACCAGCACATTAAAGAGATGGAAAGAAGATACCAGGGAAGATGGAGCATTACAATGATGGCAGACTACTGTTGGATGCTTCAGAGAGACATTACAGATGCTACTCACAAGTGTAAATGTACCAAGAGAAGCCTCACAGGGAAGCTCATTGCAGTTAAAAAAATGATTTACATGAAACATTTGTAATAAAAAATTTATTTTATTAGTCTATTTTCATTTATTTTGAGGTATTGTCTTATTTAACATAGTTACTTAAATTGTCAGAAAACGTGATGTCCTATGACAAAACGGAGGTCATTTTCGGACTCAGCGCACTCAAAAACATAGTGATTAACACTACACTTATAGCAACAACTGTAAATGGAATGAAGGACTCAGTACAGAGAGTCAAGATGGAAAGCTCCAACATGGGACAGCTACTCAATACAAAGAAGACAAAGATACTGACTACGGCCAGGTACAACCGGGACACATGTGAGATGGACGGCGAAGAACTAAAAGTGGTTAAGGACTTCACCCTACTCAGATCAATGATCACTGAAGATGAAGCGACAATACCAGAAGTCAATAAGAGAATAGCTATGGGAAAATCAACAATGAAGTCACTGGATAAGGTCTTCACATCAAGGAACATCTCACTGGTGATGAAGACATGGCTCATACATAGTCTGGACTTTTCTTTAGTAATACATGGAAGTAACACCTGGACAACAAAGGAAAAAGACAGGAGAAGAATCAACGCCTTCGATATGTGTAGCTGGAGAAGGATTTTATCAATACCATGGATGGCAAGAAGAACAAACACATCAATACTGGAACAAATCAAGCCAGACATGTAACTGGAAGGAAAGATCACCAAGCTACGACTTGTCTACACATCATACAAAGAGAACGATCATTGGAGAAGAACATCATGGTGGGGCGAATAGAAGGTACAAGGTGAAGAGGAAGATCTGCAACCCGATAACTTGATACTATCAAGATAACAATGGACAAGACCCTGGTGGACCTATCTAGGCTTGGAAAAGACTATATATTGTGAGGTGCCAAGGGGAGAAGTACTTGAAAATGGGTATGTTTCCCCTCATTTCATTTCATATGCCTCCCTGTATTGATTGTGGAATAGTCAGCCCGTGCAAATAGAAAAAGCTGGGGAAGTCAGATGTATCCCAGCAGTTGTTAAGTCACTGACACCTGGTTATTTCAGTGTAATTTGGGCCTGGCTTTCTGGATTACTCTGTTGGACTGGGTGTTCCCTTCTACACATTCAGTCCAGGTTTTGTTCCTCTCTGGATCAGCTGATATAATCAGGAGCGGTTGGAGGATTCCCTCCCTCTGTCTACTGGGCTGAGGAGGTGACACAGTAAGACCGGGTTCACACCACGGCATGATCCGATTCTGGGCTGTCCGGTGTGAACCGGACAGCCTTGGATCAGATTTCAGCCCCCATAGTATTCTATAGGGCTGCATGGAACCGGCAGCTATCTGCCATTCAGCTTCCATCTGTCCGGGAGGATCCGGGTGTATTCGGATTTTCCTTTCGGACACAAAAACGTTGCATGCAACATTTTTGTGTCCGGGGGGAAAATATCTGAGACACTCGGATCCTCCCAGTCCGGTGCGATCTGGCGCCCCCTAACACTTTGCACTGAAAATTAAAAACCTGAAAAGCAACTACCATTTTCCTCTTTCTTTTTTCATGTGATGTGTGCCAGGGCTAAAACGTTATACTGTTTGACTCTTTTCCCTTGAGCACCTAATTAGTGGTTAAGCTTGATGCTATACTCCTAAATAATCATCAACATGAACAGAAATATACACTTGAAATAGATCACCCTGTGTGTAATGACTCTATATATGTGTTTCACTTCAAGTATTGAATTACTGAAATTACTGAAATAAATTTAAATTTTTATACTGTAATTCATTGAGATGCACCTGTGTGTGTGTGTGATATATATATATATATATGGGCCCCATTTCTGCACCAAAGCAGGTGGAATTGTGCATGTTAATGAGCTCTTAGAATCCAAAGGGCCCATATATTGTTCTTGCACAGTATATATTGTTCTTCTGTATGTGTCTGCCAGTTTATATGATACTATGATACTATGTACAGTGGGTACGGAAAGTATTCAGACCCCTTTAAATTTTTCACTCTTTGTTTCATTGCAGCCATTTGGTAAATTCAAAAAAGTTCATTTTTTTCTCATTAATGTACACTCTGCACTCCATCTTCACTGAAAAAAAAAATGAAATGTAGACATTTTTGCAAATTTATTAAAAAAGAAAAGCTGAAATATCACATGGTCATAAGTATTCAGCCCCTTTGCTCAGACACTCATATTTAAGTTACATGCAGTCCATTTGCTTGTGATCTTCCTTGAGATGGATTTACTCCTTCATTGGAGTCCAGCCTTGTTTAATTAAACTGATAGGGCTTGATTTGGAAAGGCACACACCTGTCTATATAAGACCTCACAGCTCACAGTGCATGTCAGACGAAATGAGAATTATGAGGTCAAAGGAACTGCCGAAGGAGCTCAGAGACAGAATTGTGGCAAAGCACAGATCTGCCAAAGGTTACATAAGAGGTTCTGCAGTACTCACAGTTTCTAAGAGCACAGTTGAATCCATAATCCTTAAATGGGAGAAGTTTGGGACCACCAGAAGTCTTCCTAGACCTGGCTGTCCAGCCAAACTGAGCAATCGTGGGAGAAGAGCCTTGATGAGAGAAGTAAAGAAGAAGCCCAAGATCACTGTGGCTGAGCTCCAGAGATGCAGTAGGGAAATGGGAGAAAGTTCCTCAAAGTCAACTATTACTGCAGCCCTCAACCAGTCAGGCCTTTATGGCAGAGTGGTGCAACGGAAGCCTCTCCTCAGTTCAAGACATATGGAAGCCTGCGCAGAGTTTGCAAAAAACACAAAGGATTCCCAGACTATTAGAAATAATATTCTCTGGTCTGATGATATAGAACTTTTTGGTGATAATTCTAAGCGGTATGTGTGGAGAAAACCAGGCACTGCTCATCACCTACCCAATACAATCCCAACAGTGAAATATGGTGGTGGCAGCATCAAGCTATGGGGGTGTTTTTCAGCTGCAGGGTAAGGGACAGACTGGTTGCAATTAAAGGGATCCTGTCACATCCAAAAAGCCTCCTAAGCTATCATAACATGTCCCTGCACCATCCTATCACTAATCTCACACTTCTTTTGTCTCCTAAAAGCATTCTGTGAAAGTGGAGAAAAACGTTTTAATACTTACTCATTAGTGATTATAATTAACAGTGACTATATTCTTTAGTCACCAGGGGGTGTTGTTTAGCAGCTCCAGGATCCACCCTCTCTCTGTCTGTGCTGCTGTGAAACTGAAATTGAAGGCAGGACTAATGATTTGCATTCTGTGAGTGATAGAGAGGGGGGAGGGCAATGCCTGCACATCACAGCAGAACACACAAAGACAGGATCCTGGAGCTGCAAAACAGCCCGCCTTGGTGACTAAAGAATATAGTCACTGCTAATTATAATCACTAATGAGTGAATATTAAAACGTTTTTATGCACTTTCACAGGATGCTTTTAGGAGACAAAAGAAGTGTGAGATTAGTGATAGGATGCTGCAGGGACATGTTTTGCTAGCTTAGGGGGCGTTTTGGAGGTGACAGGATCCTTTTAAGGGAAACATGAATGTGGTCAAGTACAGAGATATCCTGGATGAACATCTCTTCCAGAGTGCTCTGGACCTCAGACTTGGCTCAAGGTTCACCTTCCAACATGACAATTGTGGCGCCCCACTACGTAGGTGCCACAAAAGGGGTACTGCACCCAGAAAAGCGGTGTAGTACTCCACTGCAATTGGAACTATGGTCACTAGATGGAACCCTAGAGCTGACACCCACACACTAGGATAGTAGATGGGAGGGAACCCTGGGAGGATACATAGTGGCCTCTAGGGGGAACTAGAGACCTTAGTCAGTCAGTCAGTCGGAGAGTGAGGAGGGAGTGTGGAAGGAGCCGGGCAGCCAGCCTGAACGAACCAGAAGGGCCATTTCGGCTGAGAGGTCCAAGAGAGGAAGATCCCAAAGAAAGAAGAAAGACAGAGAGGGAAAGAACTCAGAAGCAGAGTTCACTCTAAGAAGGGGATTGAGTAACAGTAGAGTTTGCCCGAAAGGAAGGAAAATGAGTACCGGAGCCCGCACCTGTGAGTTCTCTAAGGCTCACAGAAAATCCGTAAAACAGGGATATTGTAAATACGGCCTTGAATCCCAAAGATCCCACGAGAGGGAAGCCAGAACCGCAGTAAGAGCCTGCGACGTTCAGAAAGAAGGTTGACCCAGCGGGTACAAGGGAGGCGAAAAGAGTAGAAGCAGCAGGAGGCCAGGTTATCTACAGGAGATCAGGCTTCAAACACTGGGAACAGGAAAGAAGGAAAAGAAAGGAACATAAAGGAGGGTTCCATCTCCAGCCAGAAATCCTAATTGCAGCCTGGAGAATTCGCCAGTTTACCATCTGCCTAACTGTTGAACTGTAAAGCAGAAAGTGACAGAAAGTGTTCAAGTAAAAGTTACCCGGTGAAGTGAAGTTCCGGCTCTGCTACATCATTTCAAATATAAACTGTTTTATCACAGAATCGCTGGCCCGGTGGTCCAGTCCCACCTGCGGGGACTATTCCATCTAAGCCACAATACCATCGACCACCGGAGGACTGTGGCGGCGATGGTGAGCATCACCAGACTCAGCAGGTGGCGTCATGAAGGCAACTTTGTAAATAATCCCCTGTAAATAGTCCCCCTTATTTAGCTGACCCCCAGGGCCACGGGCTCGGGATGGCCACCCGTGACTTCCTGGACTGAGAGATAGAGAGCCTGAGAGCCGAGTACCCGAGCCCTGGGGCGCGTCACATTGAACCTAAGCACACAGCTAAAATAACAAAGGAGTGGCTTCACAATAACTCTGTGACCATTCCTAACCGGCCCAGCCAGAGCCCTGACCTAAACCCAATGGAGCATCTCTGGAGAGACCTAAAAATGACGTCCACCAACTTTCACCATCCAACTTGATGGAACTGGAGAGGATCTACAAGGAAGAATGGCCGAGGATCCCCAAATCCAGGAGAAAACTGCATCATTCCCAAGAAGCCTCATGGCTGTACTAGCTCAAAAGGTGCAAATACTCAATACTGAGCAAAGGGGCTGAATACTTATGACCATAGAAGATTTCAGTTTTTCTTTTTTAATAAATTTGCACAAATTTCTACATTTCTTTTATTTTCAGCCAAGATGGGGTGCAGAGTGTACAGTAATGAGAAAAAATTAACTTTTTTGAATTTACCAAACAGATGCAATGAAACAAAAAGTGAAAATTTAAAAGGAGTCTGAATACTTTAGGTATCCACTGTGCATAGGAAACAATGATAATAATAATATTTATTCATTTATGTAGCACTATTCATTCCATAGCACTTTACATACATGAGTAATGCTGTCTCTCTTGGAGCTCACAATCTAAACATCCTATTGGTATGTCTTTACAATGTGGGAGGAAACCCACACAAATATGGGGAGAACATACAAACTCCTTGCAGATGTTGTCCTTAGTGTCCTTGGTGGGAATTGAACCCAGGACCTCAGGACCTCAGTGCTGCAAAGGCTGCAGTGCTATCCACTTGAGCCACCGTGCCACCCATACCTATGTAATATTGGAACTCCTCCCTCAGAAACATGAGTGCAACGCCATAACTAAAAACAAAAACGTGCTAAAGTAATTGTGACTAATAAAAAAAGTATCAATAATGAAATCAATACTTATTGATAAATTCCCAAATAGGATACAAAAAAAGCATTTAATAAAGGAAAAAGTTCCAATAATGAAAGAAGTGTAATACAAGATGTCACTCAGGATCAGCAATGTAATGTATGTACACAGTGACTGCACCAGCAGAATAGTGAGTGCAGCTCTGGAGTATAATACAGGAGGTAACTCAGGATCAGTAATGTAATGTATGTACACAGTGACTGCACCAGCAGAAGAGTGAGTGCAGCTCTGGAGTATAATACAGGAGGTAACTCAGGATCAGTAATGTAATGTATGTACACAGTGACTGCACCAGCAGAAGAGTGAGTGCAGCTCTGGAGTATAATACAGGAGGTAACTCAGGATCAGTAATGTAATGTATGTACACAGTGACTGCACCAGCAGAATAGTGAGTGCAGCTCTGGAGTATAATACAGGAGGTAACTCAGGATCAGTAATGCATGTACACAGTGACTGCACCAGCAGAATAGCGAGTACAGCGCCGGAGTATAATACAGGAGGTAACTCAGGATCAGTAATGTAATGTATGTACACAGTGACTGCACCAGCAGAAGAGTGAGTGCAGCTCTGGAGTATAATACAGGAGGTAACTCAGGATCAGTAATGTAATGTATGTACACAGTGTCTGCACCAGCAAAAGAGTGAGTGCAGCTCTGGAGTATAATACAGGAGGTAACTCAAGATCAGTAATGCATGTACACAGTGACTGCACCAGCAGAACAGTGAGTGCAGCTCTGGAGTATAATGCAGGAGGTAAATCAGGAGCAGGAATGTAATGTACACAGTGACTGCACCAGCAGAATTGTGAGTGCAGCTCTGGAGTATAATACAGGAGGTAACTCAGGATCAGTAATGTAATGTATGTACACAGTGACTGGACCAGCAGAATAGTGAGTGCAGCTCTGGAGTATAATACAGGAAGTAACTCAGGATCAGTAATGCATGTACACAGTGACTGCACCAGCAGAATAATGAGTGCAGCTCTGGAGTATAATACAGGAGGTAACTCAAGATCAGTAATGCATGTACACAGTGACTGCACCAGCAGAACAGTGAGTGCAGCTCTGGAGTATAATGCAGGAGGTAACTCAGGAGCAGGAATGTAATGTACACAGTGACTGCACCAGCAGAATTGTGAGTGCAGCTCTGGAGTATAATACAGGAGGTAACTCAGGATCAGTAATGTAATGTATGTACACAGTGACTGGACCAGCAGAATAGTGAGTGCAGCTCTGGAGTATAATACAGGAGGTAACTCAGGATCAGTAATGTATGTACACAGTGACTGCACCAGCAGAATAGTGAGTGCAGCTCTGGAGTATAATACAGGAGGTAACTCAGCATCAGTAATGTAATATATGTACACAGTGACTGCACCAGCAGAATAGTGAGTGCAGCTCTGGAGTATAATACAGGAGGTAACTCAGGATCAGTAATGTAATGTATGTACACAGTGACTGCACCAGCAGAATAGTGAGTGCAGCTCTGGAGTATAATACAGGAGGTAACTCAGGATCAGTAATGTAATGTATGTACACAGTGACTGCACCAGCAGAATAGTGAGTGCAGCTCTGGAGTATAATACAGGAGGTAACTCAGGATCAGTAATGTGATGTATGTACACAGTGACTCCTCCAACAGAATAGTGAGTGCAGCTCTGGAGTATAATACAGGAGGTAACTCAGGATCAGTAATGTAATGTATGTACACAGAGACTGGACCAGCAGAATAGTGAGTGCAGCTCTGGAGTATAATACAGGAGGTAACTCAGGATCAGTAATGTAATGTATGTACACAGTGACTGCACCGGCAGAATAGTGAGTGCAGCTCTGGAGTATAATACAGGAGGTAACTCTGGATCAGTAATGTAATGTATGTACACAGTGACTGCACCAGCAGAATAGTGAGTGCAGCTCTGGAGTATAATACAAGAAGTAACTCAGGATCAGTAATGCAATGTATGTACACAGTGACTGCACCAGCAGAATAGTGAGTGCAGCTCTGGAGTATAATACAGGAGGTAACTCAGGATCAGTAATGTAATGTATGCATACAGTGACTGCACCAGCAGAATAGTGAGTGCAGCTCTGGAGTATAATACAGGAGGTAACTCAGGATCAGTAATGTAATGTATGTACACAGTGACTGCACCAGCAGAATAGTGAGTGCAGCTCTGGAGTATAATACAGGAGGTAACTCAGGATCAGTAATGTAATGTATGTACACAGTGACTGCACCAGCAGAATAGTGAGTGCAGCTCTGGGGTATAATACAGGAGGTAACTCAGGATCAGTAATGTAATGTATGTACACAGTGACTGCCCCAGCAGAATAGTGAGTGCAGCTCTGGAGTATAATACAGGAGGTAACTCAGGATCAGTAATGTAATGTATGTACACAGTGACTGCACCAGCAGAATAGTGAGTGCAGCTCTGGAGTATAATACAGGAGGTAACTCAGGATCAGTAATGTAATGTATGTACACAGTGACTGCACCAGCAGAATAGTGAGTGCAGCTCTGGAGTATAATACAGGAGGTAACTTAGGATCAGTAATGTAATGTATGTACACAGTGAATGGACCAGCAGAATAGTGAGTGCAGCTCTGGAGTATAATACAGGAGGTAACTCAGGATCAGTAATGTAATGTATGTACACAGTGACTGCCCCAGCAGAATAGTGAGTGCAGCTCTGGAGTATAATACAGGAGGTAACTCAGGATCAGTAATGTAATGTATGTACACAGTGACTGCACCAGCAGAATAGTGAGTGCAGCTCTGGAGTATAATACAGGAGGTAACTCAGGATCAGTAATGTAATGTATGTACACAGTGACTGCACCAGCAGAATAGTGAGTGCAGCTCTGGAGTATAATACAGGAGGTAACTCAGGATCAGTAATGTAATGTATGTACACAGTGACTGCACCAGCAGAATAGTGAGTGCAGCTCTGGAGTATAATACAGGAGGTAACTTAGGATCAGTAATGTAATGTATGTACACAGTGAATGGACCAGCAGAATAGTGGGTGGAGCCATCTATTATATTTTTGCCATGTTAATGTATTTTGTTAATAATAATGGGAACTCATTTCCCTTGAACATTCAGATTATTTCTTTTTTTTAGAGGATTACTCATCCAGATTTCCCAGGCGTCTCACATCAGAATGAAAGTCCCTTTTTTTCTGCCTTATAAATGGATCTCGTCTCTATTATTTATTATTTATAGATAATTTTTTCATTCAGAGATTTTTGCATTAACTGTAGAATTATTAATATCCGTTCGGTGCTGGTTTTCCCTAGGGATTGCCCTCATTCTGTCATTATCTCCAGTCTAGCACTAATGCTATTTAGCGCATTTACAATTTTCTACAGCGTGTTGGCATCAATGGTAAACTTGTAGGGGTGTATGGGTATATCTCTTGGGATTAACCCCTTGAGGTACAATACAGCTAAAATTGGAGTTTTTGTTTTAAATTCTTTGCTTTTCAAAACAGTTGTATTTTTTTGCAATCGTGCCCCTACAACACCTCCCTAAAGTGCCAGTCTGCCATGTATGCCCTTCCAATTTATTCAACACTATATCCTTTAGTCTGGAAAAGATGGATTTGCAATCAAACAAAATGTTGCAATTTTAGAACAATTTTTATGAACAGTAACACTTTTAGCCACAATGTAGCACAAATCACCGCACAATATATCCAAATATAACATGTAAATACATCCCAAGGTGACAAAGTTGTGGACACAGGGTCAAATTAGAGTATTCTGCGGTGGACCCAGGCTCTGAACATTGGACCCCCTAGGGTGGGTGGCTGATTTCAGTCTGGCTCTTGGATCCCTATATATAATACTGTACTCACTTGCGTTTATTTTCCATTATTCCATATATTTGGGAGATAACTATTACTGTTCTGTTTATCCTGAAACTTCTGGTTCATAACAGAATGTTCAATCTTCATTTAAAGGGGTTGTCCAGAATTGGAGCGACATTATTATTATTAATAAATATTTATATAGCCCCATTAGGTTCTATGGCGCTTTACATGTGTAAGGACATAGCTGCTTTCTTTCCAGAAAAGCGCCACACCTGTCCCCAGGTTGTGTGCAGTAATGCAGTTCACCCCTTTTGACTTGAATGCAAGTTATAATCCATATATAGGTGTGGTGCTGGTTTTTGGAAGAAGGTAGCCATGTTTTTCTAACCCTTCTACGTATTTAGTCAATAAGCTGCAACATGCAAGTATGAAGAATTGCAAACCATGCCACTTTTTCTATAGGGTGCTTGATCGCTGTGCTGCAAACTTTCAGAGAATTGGTGTACTGGTATTTATAAATATGTTATGAAATACCTATATATATATATATATATATATATATATATATATATATATATATATATATATATATATATATATAAAGCTGAATGTGTGTATGTATGTGTGTGTGTGTGTGTATGTGTGAATATCCGGGATTGGCATCTACACCGTCGCAACTACAGCCGCAAAATTTTGTACAGTCACATGTCTTAACCCCGAGAGCGTCATAGGCTATGTTGTGAGGCGAAATTTTAACCCTGCGTGTTTCCGTTCACCAAACAATTTTGCCCCTATCTACATAATGGGGAAAAAGTGAATGGACAAGTGTTGGGAGGAAAATCGACAGCTGTCAGCTATAGCCACAAAATTTTGCACAGTCACACGTCTGAAACCCGGGAGCGTCATAAGCTATGTTGTGAGGTGAAATTTTAACCTTGCGCATTCCAATTCACCAAACAATTTTGCCCCTATCTACATAATGGGGAAAAAGTGACAGTTACCAGTTGACAGTTGTGAATGAGAGGGGCTTAATGATAGCGCCAAAAACAGCACATACCAGCATATAGTCACTAAGGTGGGGCCCCAACATGAGATATTCACCACGCACGGAGACATGTATACACACCACACGCACACAAAGAGTAACAGCAAGTGTATAGTCGCTAAGGTGCAGCCCCAACATTGGATACTCACCACGCACCCGAACAAACACACACACACCACAAAGAGACACACACACAACACAGAGACACACACACACACCCCCAAGGGGACACAAACACACCCTATAGCGACACATGCACTCACCCCACAGGGACACACACACCACAAAGAGACACACAAAACACAGACACACACACCACACAGACCCCCCCACAAGGACACACACACATAGCCACCCTATAGGGACACATGCACTCGCCCCACAGGGACACACACACACCACAAAGAGACACACACCACACAGACCCCCCCCACAGGGACACATACACACCCTATAGGTACACATGCACTCACCGCACAGGGACACACACACACACACCACAAAGAGACACACACAACACAGAGACACACACACCCCACAGGGACACACACACATACACACCCTATAGGGACACATGCACTCACCCCACAGGGACACACACATACAACACCCCAGGGACACACACACCACACAGACAGACACAGATGTGCACAAATCACCTCACACAACTCGCCTCATACGTGTGCTATCTTTAATTTCCAAACATAAACATTAAAAACAGCCAATGTGCAACACATGTGCCATATAGGGAATTAAGGCAGATGTCAGTCATATGAGCTGTCTATTATGTGTATGTGTTAGGTAACATATACTGCCTGGCCAGGGGGAGGGTTTACTGTTGGCTGGAGATTTATTAGGCTGCCTATAGCAACCAATCACAGCTCAGCTTCTATTTTCTTACAGGTCATTAATATGACATATTCAAATTCTATTTTGTTATAGCTAACAGCAGTTATTTATTAACCCAGGCGTAGCCGGGTACTACAGCTAGCATATATATATATATATATATATATATATATATATATATATAAAGCTGAGTGTATGGGTGCGTGTATTAACATCCACTAAGGGAATCCGCATCACTGAATCCACAATCACCAAATTTTGCACACACACCCAATTTGACTCAGGGAACTTCTATGACTATGTTTTGAGGGGATATTTTAACCCCGCACTTTACAGTCAGTTGTATATGCTCATATATGGTAATATTGTCGATATATGGAAATAGTGGACAGCCCCCAGTATACAGCAGCAATCCCAGTATACAGCAGGAGGTCATATACAGCCTCCAGTACTATTGCAGGAGGCTGCACACAGCCCTCAGTATACAGCAGGAGGCCACACACAGCCTTCAGTATACAGCAGGAAGTCGCACACAGCCTCCAGTATACAGGAGGTGCTCGCACACAGCCCCAAGTATACCGCAGGAGGTCGCACACAGCCTCCAGAATACAGCAGGAGGTCGCACACAGCCCTCAGTATACAGCAGGAGGTCGCACACAGCCTCCAGTATAAGGCAGGAGTTTGCACATAGCCTCCAGTATACAGCAGGAGGTCGCACACAGCCTCCAGTATACAGCAGGAGGTCGCACACAGCCTTCAGTGCACAACAGGAAGCCTATTCACTTTGTGACTTTCTATACTAAACCATTCTATTTTGCTAAGTACAGTTAGTCACTATCCCGGGCACCTGATTTGACTCAGGGAATGTCATAGACTATGTCTTGAGCAGAAATTTAACCACGTGCTTTACAGTCAGTCACAAAAAAAGCCTATTCATTGTTTGTATGTGTAAGGTAATAGATACTGTTTTGACAGTTAGCCTGCATATATATCAGGTAACCTATAACTTACCATATATGGAAGAGAACAAAACAGTAACGTCACAATTAAATTGATCAAGCACAAATCCCCAAGTAGAACTGTAGGTAAGTGTGCTCTCAGGAGACACAAATATCAAGAATGTTCAGGCAGTGACATGACATGGAATGGTATAGGCCAGTGATGGTGAACCTATGGCACGCGTGCGTAGGAGAGCACGCAGAGCCCTCTCTGCTGGCACGCAGCCTCACCTCTCACTGCCGCTTCTCACATCGCACCAGCAAATCAAAGCTGTGTCGGATCGGAAGACATATTTCTCGCTCCGACACTCTCCTAGGCCATCACAGGATCCCGGCCCCATTGTACCTGTATTACTATTTGTGATCTGTCATCGTTTGTCACCGTTTGTGGTCGTCGTCTTCGACCACTTGTCTATGTCAACCTCTAAATTGTAAAGCGCTATGTATCCTTATAGCGCTATATAAATACTTATTAATAATAATAATAATGCATGACGTCATGCGGCGGCGCAGCATCAGGTGACGCCGCGGTCATGTGATCGCTCTCAGCTGAGTGTGGACACATGACCCTGACGCCACAGCGGACTTGAGCAGACGTTCAGCGGTGGAAGAGGAAGAGTATGTTGTTTTTTCTTTTTTACTATAAATGGCAGTCAGGATGGGGCATCACAAGGGGACAAATATGGGGAATCACTGCATGATGCGGCATTACTACTGTATGGGGGCAAGATGGGGCATATAACTACCAGATGGGGGCACAAGTGGATATTACTTCATGATGGGGGCAGGATGACACATTACTACACAATAGGGGCAGGATGGAGCAATACTACAGAATGGGGCATTACTACCAGATGGGGGCAGGAGGGGGCATTACTACATGATAGGGGCAGGATGGGGCAATACTAGGGCAGGAGGGGGCATTACGACATAATGGGGGCAGCATGGGGTAATACTACCATGATGGGGAAGGACGGGGCATTACTACAAAAAAATGGATCAGGATGTGGACATTACCACAAGTAGGGGGCCAGGATTGGGACATAACTTCTAGGAGAGGGTCAGGATGGATCATCAGGGTTTCAGGACTGCAAGCACTGTACAGGGAGTAGAGTTGGCATCTGCTGACCCTCCTCCTGTGCAGAGCTTTTGCCGGCCACTGCAGTGATTTAGGTTAAATTGCCCTGCTGGCAATTCAGTATAAATAATTAGGTTTTGGGTTGCAGTTTGGGCACTCTGTCTTGAAAATGTTTGCCAACACTGGTATAGGCTAATATTTTATTGTGACATCACTGTTTGATTTTCTTCCATATATGGTAAATTATAGGTCAACTGATAAATATGCAGACTGTCAAAACAGTATCTATTACCTCACACATACAAACCGTGAATAGGCCTTTTTTTGGCGACTGACTATAAAGCGCGGGATTAAAATTTCTCCTCAAAACAGTCTGACGTTGCCTAAGTTAACTGAGGTAGCAATAGCTGTATTTTCTGCTATTTACTTTGTGATTTTTATGTGCAAAATAATCATTCTACTTTGTCATAACTAAGCATAGTTAGTTACAATGCCCGGGCAATGCCAGGCTCTACAGCTAGTTGATAAATAAAGGAAATAAAATGTATGTACTCTGACATTTTCCATTTGCTTTTAGTAAGCAGAATGGTGTCATCAGTAATGGAGCCCGATCAGCAAAAAATTGGCACAAATTGATTTTATCATGGGTGCGGCTCACTGTGGTCATCGCCTGGTGGACACAGATAAAGTTCTTCTTAAATAGTGCTTTAGTTCTTTAGTTTAGTCGGTGTGTAGGAAAGCTGGATGGAAACCAATATAGTCTGCACAGCGGCATCCGGAAGGTCGTGAAAATCCTAATTACTGCCACCTCTGCAACGGCCGCAAGGATTGGGGGTACTCTGTAGCCGGGCCAGCTGACTGTCTCGGAGACCACGGTGGCTGTGGCCCAGCTCCGTGGCCCTGGCTGTGCAGTGATGGGATTATTTACAGGGAATAATGAGTTTGTACGTGACGCCACCAGTGGTACCTGGTCATGGGTGACCAGTGCTGCTGTTTTTGGGCCTGTAGGGCAGACAGTGCGGCATCCGGGATGGTAACGCTCCCCACAGGTGGAGCAGGGCCACAGGGTCGGTATAATAGTCTATGGGGATGATGGGAGCCGTTGGTTAGGGTGCAGGAGGTCACGGGAAATAAACGGAGGACACAAAGGGTGCAATTATTTTACCTGTACTTGGCAAAACGTAGTGCAGTCCAGGGGCACTGGTTACCAGGTCCAGAAGGGTCCGGTCAACCTGGAAGCACTTGGAGACCACAACGCCAGGTGGCCTTGCTGGCCTTCCTGCTGCGCTCTCGGTTTTGAGGTCCTGGCAGCCTGTGAGCTATCCTGCGGCCCTCATCCTGCTTTCTTTCCCTTGCACCCGTATGGCAGACAGCACGAGCCTATCATGGGCACAGCCGTGCTAGTAGCAGCTCCAGGCTCTCGTTATGCTGTTGTGCTTCCGGGTCTTTAGTGTGGCCAAGAAACTTGCAGTCTCCTGTCCTCCAGATTCGATCAGCGGGGCGTGCAGTTCCCATCTGACCCAGGAATATGGCGTACTCTGTAGTGCCTCTCTGGGATGAGCTTTCAGCAGCTCCCCTCCCCAGAGCTCTCTCCCCAACATCTTCTCCATTTCCTCAGACTAACTAACTCTAACCCCTATTCTTTGCCAAAACCAGGGCAGCTCACATGAACTCCCCCTTCTAGCCCGGAGTCAGGAATCTATGTATGCATGCTGTAGTTTACCTCACGTAGGGATCTCCTTCTGCTTCCAAGCATAACATCACCCCCGGTGAAGGAGGCACTGTCACTGTAGCAACCGGATCACTGGGGTGCCACACCTCTCCCATATAAGGATTAATAGATAGCTCAGAAAAAAAAGTAAAAAAATAGCAACACGACAAGGCAACTGAGAATTTACAGGAATACTTCCAAGTTCTTAATAGTCCAACTTTAGGAGAGAGAGGTCCAACCCATTAAACACCTAAGTAAATGGGAAAGGAGGGAAAAATTACGGATCCTGAAGATTCTGCTCCTAAATCCCAACCAAAAAAGGCATCAAATGCTCTTTGGATAAGCTTCTTATTGAAATAAATGGGAAAAGCTCAAAATAACATGAATGAACTCAGCACCATCAGCGGTGGACTGGCCCAGGTGGCAGGGGGGCAAGTTCCCCCCCGGGCTGGTGGTTTTGCCCTAATTTAGGGCCGCCCCCTTAATGATATGGGACGGCGCTGCATAGCGGCCCCAGCGGGACTGTGTAGAGGGCAACGAGGGCAACATGTGGTGAGTGTCCGAACCCACCCCCGCTCCTCAACCGGCCGTATCCGATAGCACCCCCTTTCCCCCGCTCCTCACCCGGCCGGAGGATCTAATTAGCATTTTGAAGGAGAATCTGCTGAAAAATCCATGGCATAAAAATCTGTTTGGACTCACCATGAGGGTTGTGCAATGACATAACTGTGAAGGCAGAGGTGTCAACGTTTTCATAGAGAAAGCTGCTTCAAAAAAGGCTGTCAGTGTTTCCTGAAGTGGCTTCGCTGTCGGATTAGCCTTCGTTTTTTGAGCCGTCTTTTCCTTCTACTTTTGATCATAAAGAGACTCCAAATAAAGCTGCTCGAAGAATGAACATGGCATTTCTTCCAATCTCTGAAGCGGTAAAAAAAAGGTAACAAAAGAACATGTGCACAACAATGTCGTTTTTGTCACTTTTTGCAGCAAAAAAGATTTGTGCACATACCTTAGTGAGTTTCTGCTGAGTACACAAATCTACACAAAAAACACAAGTTTTGATTGGAAAGTTGGAAAGTTTCTGCTCTAAAACCTGAGCAAAAAAAACCCCTCAATGTGATCACAACCCTAGGGAAGCTTTTTCTGAAGTATCTTTTCCGTCTATTTTAAAAATGTCTATTTTTTTAAGGTTCTTTAGGAAACTCTTCTTTTTTTATGGAGTTTTGTAAACCTGAAGCATCTTGTTTTTGCTTTTTTGGTAATTCCCTGAGCATTTTGTTGCTACTTTTCACTATTATTTTTGGGCGGGTTTTTTCTTTTTTTGCATGTTCAAATGTATTTGTGGCGTTTAGAACATTCTTCGAGGGGTTATTGAAGATTTATAAAAAAAAATGTGCCTAAGCACTAACAGGTAGGTAGCTGCCACCTATCTGCCTGCTGTGCCTGACGTGGTTCACCGCTGACACAGAGCGGTAATAGACCGCTTCTGTCCACAATTTTGCTGCTTCCACTGACGTCACGTGATCAGAGGGACCGCTTCTCCCCTCTGTCTGCAAGTATCACAGCTGACGTCACGCTGATTGACAGCTCCTCCAATCAGGTAGCCGGCTGTCAATCAGCATAAACGTTAGCTATGCGCCCACTTCCCCAGGGCAGAGTGGAAAAGCCACTTCTGCTGTATGCTTGCCCCGACATGCTATCCCCAGAAGTGGTCTGTGCCAGGGCTGAACGGCGGTCAATGGTGCCGGGCACAACAGGCAGGTAGGTGCCATCCTTTTAGACTTCATTGTGACTCACATTGAACGTCTTTCTTGAGCAAACCGCCAGACTTCTTTTATACACCTGACATCTTTGAAAGTCTGCCCTGTGCCAACGGTGCGTTGTTTGATGCTTTATGTTTAATCTCTTTTTTATTGAAAATATCAATGTACAGTAACATGGACGAAATAACACATCACGAAGCAACAGTAAGCATGTCTGCATAAACGAAAAGTTTGATGCTTTTTTTGACACAGATTTTGCAAATCTGTATCAAAATCTGCATGTCTATCCTGAAGCCAGGAAAGTCTATGCTGTGCCCACGTTCGAAGTTGCTTATTTTTCCTCGCAGATTTTTTGCAATTACGGTAGTGTGTGGGGAGTTTTTATTCTTTTTTCTTTAGGCATTTCTCATGTGACATATCATGTGTTCACCATCAATCCAAAGGAATTGGGAATACCGTAATTTCATTCTTGCAGGGGTTTTATTCTTCTGGCTCAGAGTTGATGAAAAACTGAAGCACACACATTAGCGTTTGATTCCTGACACACAATGGTCGGCCCACACGGTATTGTCAGGACAACAACTGCAAACTTCGCACGTTCCATAGAGCAAACTCTGGGGAGAGCGATGTATTCAGATCTCTATACGTTTTCCGTAATACGCTCTGAAGTGACCCCTTTTATCAAAACAGCGTTGGCGTCAGCAAGAAAAACTGTAAAGAACTGTTCCAGCAGATTACAATGCAGCGCCGACATAACATGGGTATGCATTTTACTACTTAAAGGGAAACTACCAACAAATTGTTACTTATGACAGTAGCGGTACAGCTGTGTAGGCGCTTGTTCCCTGATAAAAATGACTCCTTTCTTGTAGAGATCTCATGTGGCAGTCATGAGAAAGTTAAAGTAGATGCTGTATGCAAATCAGGCAGGAAGTGCACTGGGGGCGTGTTGGAAAGAAGCAGTCCTAGTGCAGTGACACCCCCCCAGTGCTTCTGATTTACATATGGCTTCTGCTCTAGATTTCTCATAACTGACGTCAGAGCATTTTGGTCAAAAAAGAAAAAATTTCGGTAGGAAGTTATAAGGGTTCAAAGTTCATCAGCGATTTCTCATTTTTCCAGGAAAATTTACAAAACCATTTTTTTTAGTGAGCACATCACATTTGAGAGGTGTACATGACAGAAAACACCGAAAAGTGACATCATTTCAAAAACTGCACCCCTCAAGCTACTCAAAACTACATTCAAGAAGATTATTAACCCTTCAGGTGCTTCACAGGAACTAAAGCAAAGTGGAAGGAAAAAATTGACATTTTAATTTTTCTAACAAAAATGTTCTTTTAGCCTCAATTCTTTCATTTTCACATGGGCAACAGGATAAAATGGATCCTAAAATGTGTTGGGAAATTTCTCCTGAGTACACCGATACCTCATATGTGGAAATAAACCACTGTTTGGGAGCACAGCAGGGCTCAGAAGGGAAGGAGCGCAATTTGACTTTTGGAGCTAATTTTCCATTCAAAAAGTGAAATGGCGCTCCTTCCCTTCTGAGCCCTGCCGTGCGCCCAAACAGTGGTTTATGGCCACATATGAGGTATCGGTGTACTCAGGAGAAATTGCCCAACACATTTTAGGATGCCTTTTATCTTGTTGCCCATGTGAAAATGGAAAAAAATTTAGGCTAAAAGAAAATTTTTGTGAAAAAAGTACTTTTTAATTTTTACTGATCAATTTGTGAAACATCCGGGGGTTCAAAGTGCTCACCACCCATCTAGATAAGTTCCCTGGGGGGGTCTAGTTTCCAAAGTGGGGTCACTTATGGGGGAGCTTCAATGTTTAGGCACACAGGGGCTCTCCAAACAATTTGAGCTAATTTTCCATTCAAATTGTTAGTAAACACCATGTTGTGTATGGAGAGCCCCTGTGTGCCTAAATATTGGATGTTCCCCCACAAGTCACCCCATTTTGGAAACTAGACCCCCAAGGAACTTATCTAGATGCATAGTGAGCTCTTTGAACCCCCAGGTGCTTCACAAATTGATACGTAAATATGAAATAGTACTTTTTATTCACACAAAAAAATTCTTTTTTAATTTTTACGGATTAATTTGTGAAGCTCCAGGGGTTCAAAGTTCACAGATGACCAGGGAGGGGGCTGATGATGCTAACCGGCGGGTGCACCTGCCGGCAGGTAATTACAGTGGGGGGGGGGGGGGCGGATGGGAGGCACGGGGGCCCCTAATGAGCCCTGGAGTGGGAGGGGGGGGGGCACCCGCCAATGCGCCCCTCCAGATCTGACTTGAGAGCGCAAATCAGATCTCGAGAGGTGAATCCCTCTGATTCACTCTGATCGTCAGTTTCATTTTCAACTGCCAATCAAAGCAACTTTAGCCACGGGGGGCTAAGCCACCCCTCTGGGCTAAAGTATAGGTCCTTGTGATCCTGCAGCTCCGGTGACTTGTCACTGGCCCTGTCACCGGAGCTGCAGGACCGCAAAGAAGCCATGACGTTATAGAGACGCACCGACTTTCATGACGTCTCTATAACGTCATAGGTCAGGAAGGGGTTGAAGGGAATCAGTCAGCAGGTTTTTGCTATGTAAGCTGAGGACAGCATGCTGCAGGGGTTAAAATAAAAAGATCAATTGTGCCTCTCTTATTAAGGTGTGTGCAGGGTCGTAAATACAATAGGTGCAGGGGTTGCAATCTCACCGGGGCCCTAGAACCTAGGAGCCCCCAAAAGTCTTTTTTGCCTATCGAAATAGGTTCACTTTAATAGCAATAGTCTATCGCCTAGTTAAATCACCCCAGGCTATCACTACCTGTCTCTGCACTTTGCTATCACTATTTTAACTATCCCTCTCTCTCCTAAATGTGCTTTGTGAATGTGTTGTAAAACCGTTTTATAACTTGCTTGCTCCTATGATGATGAAGCGGGGGCTACCGTTAGTAGCCCCCCTGGGCATCCTCTTTCATGCCCTTTCACTGCCTCCTGCAGCCCCGACGGGCGTGATATTGTAATTACAATGCGTGCCTCCGGAGCCCTCTGTGCAGTTCTGGGTATGATGCCGAACGCGTCATTTCTGATACTGTATCGCCCGACATCAAGCTGTGCATTCCGCATGCTCTGTGAAGCATCTGTGATGAGCTGCCATAATGTGTTCCATTGAGCATGCGCAGCTTGAAGTCGGGCGATACTCCTTTTAGGTGTATCAACTGTGCAGTACTAGAAATGACGTGTTCGGCGTCATACCCAAAACTGCACCGAGGGCTATGAGGCAGGCTGAGGGCGTGCATTGTATTTACAATATCACGCACATTGGGACGTGATAAAGACTCATGGGGGCGGCGAAAGGGAGTGAAAGAGGACGCCCAAGGGGGCTAATAACGGTAACCCCTGCTTCATTATCATAGGAGCCAGTAAGTTTTAAAAAGGTTTTACAACACATTCACAAAGCACATTTAGGTGAGACAGGGATAGCTAGAATAGTACTGGGAAGGTGTAGGGAAAGGTAGTGATAGCCTGGGGTGATTTAACTAAGTGACAGGTTCACTTTAAAGATTTGCAATAATTGGAAGCCTGATGGAGCGTTTGCATCAGGGCTTATGAGCTTCAAGTTATGGCCCTGGGTGTGTGCTATTGTTTACTTAAACTAAAGGCTTTATAACCTGGTGATTACCATTACAGGGCTACATTGACACGCACATTTCAGTCCAACACGCCCCCTGCTGTGATTGACACCTCACTGTCAATGTACAATGTCTATTGAGAGCCTGGTGTGGGGGGGGGGCAGCTCTCCCTGCTCTGCTACATGCCTAAATAAAATGCTTTGATTGTGTCATAATGGCTGTAACCAGTAATCTAAGTTAAAAATTGTTGGATTCAGAGTCTCTTTGCCTACAACAAGATGAGGTAGCAAAAACTTGCTGACCGATTCCCTTTGATACTGAAACACTGGGGAAGCAAAGGGAACGGAAATGTATACAGTTTAAAGCCTTAATTGAAGCTTTACAAATTTAAAGGGGACTTCCAATATTTGAGACATTTATGTCACCCTTAAACAAAAAAAAAATCAAGAGTTTCCCACTCCATTTCAATTTCAAAATTTCCCATTCCACTACAGATGCTCTAATTGGACCCCACTGGTCTTTCCTAATTTTTCAGCAATGATGACATCCCAGCGATCCATGTGACTCCAGCAGCCTATTCACAGGCCTCAGCAGTAATACTGACATATATGGACAAGAACACTGATTGGCTTCAGTAGTCATGGGGTTTTACATGATTTCATCACTCCAGGAAAGATAAAGCCCGTTGGGTGAGGAAGTGATGCTTCAGATTTTCAACCTCTCGTCCCAGAGATCAGATACCCCCTCCTTTCCCATCTACTGGTATGTTATAATTTGACATGGAAAAAAACCCTTAATTCTGTAAATTTGCATACATTACACTTTCAGTATGGAGGTTTGGTAATTGCACCGATTCTCATTCGACCACGTGTGGCTGGCGCTCCCGTCCCCTCACCTCTTCCTTCATGTAATGTCATGGAACCTTCGGTGGACTCACGTTGAGACACCTTTCATCGGAGCTTTCATCCCGTTGCCTAGCAACACCCATTAGTCAAAAGAACTCGCCGCCCGGGAGAAGACGCAGACGGGTATAATCGCTTGTTTTCATGCCACCATCGTTAGTGCACTTTAACAATTAATTAACCCACCTACATGTCATGGCAGATGGCAGCACAATTATACTGTAGCAGATGTGAATGAAGACACAGGTCATATCTGATGTATTATGTAATAACGGACGGGAAGCATTACATTATCTGAATAATTACATTCATTTTTATTAAACAGTTTTATATTTGTGGGTGATCAGTGCTAATGTCATATTTTTCTGCACTATTGCAAGGTTCAGCCCCAACAGTCTTTTTTGTTCAGAATTAGAATAACGTGGCTATTTTCTTACAAAAAAAACAGTGCCACCCCAGTTTGCAGGTTGTGTGTAGTATTGCAGATTAATAAAAGTTAATGCAGCCACGTTGCAATGCCACACACAACCTGCAAGCAGGGGTGGCGCTGTTTTGGGGAAAAAAGTAGCAATATTTCTCTAATCCTGGACAACAACTCTTGATCTGGCTTCTCCTGACATTCACTTTTAATTCCGATTTCATCATTGACTCCATCTCTCTGGTAGGACCCGGCTTGTTAGGTGTAATCCTGGGGTCTTAAGCTCGACTGGGTTAGTGGGCCGCACATAGAAAAAAATTGATATCGGGGGCTGCATTGCTTGTAGGACTATTTTTAGTAATACCAGAATTTTTTGCTCAATGTACTAATGTCCAAATCCTGATCCCCTTCTTGTAGTAATATCCCCTTCTTGGTCCCTTTCTTGTTGTAATGATCCCATCCTGGTCCCCCTCTTGTACCAATATCCCCATCCTGATCCCCTTCTGTGATAATGTCCCCCATGCTGGTCCCTTTTTACAGTAATGTACCCCATGCTGGTCCCCTTTTGTAGTGATGTGCCCATCCTGGCTCTCATAGTGTAGTAATGTCCCCCATGCTGGTCCCCTTTTGTAGTAATGTCCCCCATGCTGGTCCCCTTGTTGTAGTAATGTCCCCCATGCTGATCCCCTTTTGAAGTAATGTCCCCATCCTGGCCCGCATAGGGTAGTAATGTCTCCATCCTGCTCCCCATATTGTGGTAATGTCCCCATCCTGGTCTACCTTCTTTTTACACACACACACACATTCACTCACTCACACACACACACATTCACTCACAATCTACCCACACCCACTCACACTCACTCAGACCCCCACAGACACTAACAGACCCTCACACTGACAGACCCTCACACTCTCAGACACTCACGGACACCCACACTCACACACACTCACTCACACACTCTCAGATGCTCAGACTCTCAGACCACTCAGACACTCAGAACTCTCACACTCTCAGACACTCTCAGACTCTCATAGACACCCACACTCACACGGTCAGACACTCACACGGTCAGACACTCGCACCACGGCTCAGACACTCACGGACACTCACATGCAGACACTTACACTCTCAGACACTCACACGGACACACACACTGACAGACACTCACACTTTCAGACACTCACAGACACTCATACTCTCAGACTCTTACGGACACCCACACTCACAGACACTCACTCTCACACCCTCAGACACACACTCTCAGATGCTCACACACTCAGACACTCACACTCTCAGACACTCTCAGACACCCACACTATCAGACTCTCATGGACACCCACACTCACACGGTCAGACACTCACACGGTCAGACATTCACACTCTCAGACACTCGCACTAACCTCTGACACAAAACACTGCACAAAATTTCAGACACTCACAGACACTCACACTCTCAGACTCTTACGGACACCCACAATCACACACTCACAGACACTCACTCTCAGATGCTCACACACTCACACACTCAGACACTCACACTCTCAGACACTCACACTCTCAGACACTCAGACACTAACACTCTAAGGGTACCGTCACACGAGGTGATTTCATAGGCGACGCAGAGTCTCCCGTATAAAGAAGGGCTATAGTGTCGGAAAATCGTCTGAGAGTGGTCGTCTGGTTTCACAGCACTGCTCTGAAACCAGGCGAGCCACTCTGGGGCGATGCGTACACATCGCTCCATGTAATATGGCGATCACCGATGTTACAGGCGATGGGAGCCATAGGCTCCTATGTTACAGGATCGCCGCTGGGGTTTCTGGATACCCAGCGGTGATGGCACCTGTAACATCGCTGATGCGTCACCGGAGGTATTGTCGCGTGTAAACACGCAATGGCGACGCTGGCGGGAGCCAAAAAAGTGTGCGCTCCCATGCGTCTATCGGCGAGGTGATATCTACGGCGAGGTGTCCTGGTGTGACAGTACGCTAAGACACTCACAGACTCTCAGACACTCAAACACACTCATAGACACTCACAGACACTCTCTCACACTCAGAAACACACTCTCAGATGCTCACACTCTCAGACGCTCACACTCTCCTCATTCTGACACTCATACTCTGACACTCACACTTTCAGACACTCACTCTCGCATCGCACTCTCAAGACACTCGCGCTCTCAGACACTCGCGCTCTCAGACACTCGCGCTCTCAGGGTACCGTCTCACAAGGTGACATCGGCGGTGATTTCGCAGGCGACGCAGGGGCGTAGCCTATCAGCGGCGTCATCGCTGCCGAGTCGTCCCGTGTGAAGAGCGGATTTGGTGCCGAAAAAATCGGCTGACAGTGGTCGCCTGGTTTCGCAGCACTGCTCTGAAACCAGGCGAGCACTCTGGGGTGATGTGTACACATCGCTCCATGTAACATGGCGATCACCGATGTTACAGGCGATGGGAGCCATAGGCTCCCATGTTACAGGATAGCCGCTGGGGTTTGTGGACACCCCAGCGGTGAAGGTGCCTGTAACATCGCCGATGCATCGCCGGAGGTATTGTCGCGTGTAAACAAGAGACAGCAATGCTGGTGGGGCGCCAAAAACATGCGCGCTCCCGTGCGTCGCCGCCAATATCTTCGGCGAGGTATGCTGGTGTGATGGTATCCTAAGACACTCACACTCTCAGACACTCACTCTCACATTCTCAGACACACACTGACAGACACTCAAGCTCTCAGACACTCATGCTCTCAGACACCCACACTCCCAGACTCTCAAGGACACCCACACTCACACGGTCAGACACTCAGACACTCACACTCTCTGACACTCTCAGACACTCCCAGACACTCATAGACACTCGCACTCTCAGACACTCGCACTCTAAGGGTACCGTCACACAAGGTGACATCAGCGGCAATTTCGTAGGCGACGCAGGGGCGTGGCCTAATCCACTGTGTCATAGCTGCCGAGTCATCCCGTGTGAAGAGCGGATTTGGTGCCGAAAAATCGTCTGAGAGTGGTCGCCTGGTTTCGCAGCACTGCTCTGAAACCAGGCGAGCACTCTGGGGCGATGTGTATACATCGCCCCATGTAGCATGGTGATCGCTGATGTTACAGGCGATGGGAGCCATAGGCTTGCATGTTACAGGATCGCCGCTTGGGTTTGTGGACACCCCAGCGGTGATGGCGTCTGTAATATCGCTGGTGGGTCGCCGGAGGAATCATCGCGTGTAAACAAGCGACAGCAACGCCAAAAACATGCGCACTCCCGTGCGTCGCCGCCAATATCTTCGGCGAGGTGTGCTGGTGTGACGGTATCCTAAGACCCTCACACTCTCAGACCCTCACACTCTCAGACACTCACACTCTCAGACACTCACACTCTCAGTCAGACACTCACACTCTCAGACGCTCACACTCTGTCACACTCACACTCTCAGAACCTCACACTCTCAGACCCTCACACTCTCAGACCCTTACACTCTCGCACACTGACACTCTCGCACACTCACACTCTCGCACACTCACACTCAGACGCTCACACTGACAGACACTCACACTGACAGACACTCTGACACTCACACTCTAACACTCACACTGACAGACTCTCACACTGACAGACTCTCACACTGACAGACTCACACACTGACTGACTCACACACTGACTGACTCACACACTGACTGACTCACACTCTCAGACACTCACACTCTCAGATACTTACAATCTCAGACACTCACACTCTCAGACCCTCACACTGACAGACACTCACACTGACAGACACTCACACTCTCAGACCCTCACACTCTCTCACACTCTCTCACACTCACACTCTCTCACACTCACACTCTCAGACCCTCACACTCTCAGACCCTCACACTCTCAGACCCTCACACTCTCAGACACTCACAATGACAGACACTCACAATGACAGAATCTCACACTATCAGACCCTCACACTGACAGACCCTCACACTGACAAACCCTTAAACTGACAGACCCTTACACTGACAAACCCTCACACTCTCACTCAATCTGACACTCACACTTTGACACACCCTCAGACACTAACACTCTGACACACTCTCAGACTCACACACTGACTGACTCACACACTCTGACTCACACACTCTGACTCACACACTCTGACTCAACACTCACACTCTCAGACACTCACAGACAATCTCAGACACTCACACTCTCAGAACTTACATCTCGACACTCACACTCCAGACCCTTAAACTGACAGACCCTTACACTGACAGACCCTCACACTCTCACCTCACACTCTCAGACACTCACACTTACAAACCACTCACACTGAACACTCTGACAACTCTACTTGACACTCACACTCTCAGACACTCACACCTCAGACACTCTCAGACACTCACACTCTCCACGCTTCAGACCTCACATCACACCTCTCACACTCACACTCACAACTCTCAGACACTCACACACTCTCAGACTCTCCACAGACATCTCACACACTGACAGACCTCACACTGACAGATCTCACATCAGACTCAACTTCACACACCTCAGACTCACACACTCTGACCTCAGACTTACTCTGACTCAGATACTCTGACATCACACAACTCTGACTCACACACATCTAGACTCACACACTCAGACTACAGACATTCTCAGACACTCACACTCTCAGATACTTACACTCTCAGACACTCCACTGACAGACCCTCACACTGACAGACCTCACACTGACAGACCTCACACTTACATACTCACCACTCACACTCTCAGACTCTGACCAACTCTCTCACACTCCACTCACCGACACACTCTCAGACACTCAAACACATCTCACTGACATACACTCACACTGACACTCCACTCTCTCAGACCCTCACACTCTCAGACCTCACTCTCAGACACTCTCACTCAAACATTCTCAGACACACTCTCAGACACTCACACTCTGACACACTCTCAGACCTCACACTCTGACACACTCTCAAACACTCACACTCTCGACACACTCTCAAACACATCTCACACTCTCAGACACACTCTCAGACACTCACACTCTCTCAAAACAACTCACACTCTCAGACAACTTCGACACTCCATTTACACTCACCTCTCAACACTCACACTCTCAGACACTCTAGACACTCACACACTCTACACTCTCACACTCACACTCTGACAACTCTAGACACTCTGACACTCACACTCTGACACTTCAGCACTCACACTTCAACACTCACACTCTCAGACACTCACACTCTCAGACACATCCACTCTCAGACCTCACACTCTCAGACCTCACCTCTCACGCTCCAGACCTCCTCACATCTCCACACTCAGACACTCAAACTCTCAGACACTCACACTCTCAGATATTTACACTCTCGGACACTCACACTCTCAGACTCTCACACAGACTCTCACACTGACAGACTCTCACACTGACAGATTCACACACTCTGACTCAGATACTCTGACTCACACACTCTGACTCACACTCTCAGACATTCACACTCTCAGACACTCTCAGACACACTCACACTCTGACATTCAAACTCTGACACACTCTCAGACACTCACACTCTCAGACCCTCACACTCTCAGACCCTCACACTCTCAGACCCTCACACTCTCTCACACTACAACTCTCTCACACTCACACTCTCAGACACTCACACTCTCAGACCCTCACACTCTCAGACCCTCACACTCTCAGACACTCACAATGACAGACACTCACAATGACAGAATCTCACACTATCAGACCCTCACACTGACAAACACTCACACTGACAAACCCTCACACTGCATGTATAGAAAGGAAAGAAGTCCGGCTTTCAGGATCGCGCTATTCCAGTTCACAAGGAGTTAATCCAAGGACCAAGCACTGATCATAACTTTCTTTTTATTCTAGAAAACTCTACGCGTTTCGTGTACACGCTGTACACTTCCTCAGGAGCAAAGGGTAACTTTGCTCCTGAGGAAGTGTACAGCGTGTACACGAAACGCGTAGAGTTTTCTAGAATAAAAAGAAAGTTATGATCACTGCTTGGTCCTTGGATTAACTCCTTGTGAACTGGAACAGCGCGATCCTGAAAGCCGGACTTCTTTCCTTTCTATACATGCAATTCTAGTGACCGGCTGATTGCTGCAGTTCATCGGATCCTACCCATTTGTGCTTATGGTTGTTGTGTTCCACACAACTAAACCAGGTGAGTGGATCCATATCTGTGAAACGATTTTACCATTGGATAAGACCCTATTGTGCGCTTCTGTCTCCCCCTTTTTTTATAAACCCTCACACTGACAGACCCTCACACTGACAGACCCTCACACTCTCACTCAATCTGACACTCACACTGACACACCCTCAGACACTCACACTGACACACCCTCAGACACTCACACTCTGACACACTCTCAACTCACACTCTGACAGACTCTCACACTGACAGACTCTCACACTGACAGACTCTCACACTGACAGACTCCACACACTGACAGACTCACACACTGACAGACTCACACTCTCACACTCTCAGACACTCACAGACATTCTCAGACACTCACACTCTCAGATACTTACAATCTCAGACACTCACACTCTCAGACCCTCACACTGACAGACTCTCACACTCTCAGACCCTCACACTCTCAGACCCTCACACACTCTCAGACCCTCACACTCTCTCACACTCTCCACACTCTCACTCAGACACACTCTCAGACACTCACACTCTCAGACACTTTGACACTCACACTGACACTCACACTCTCAGACCCTCACACTCTCAGACACTCACTCTCAGACATTCTCAGACACTCACACCCTCAGACACTCTCAGATACTCACACTCTCAGACACACACTCTGACACACTCACCACTCAGACACTCACACTCTCAGACACTCACACTCTCAGACACTCTCAGACACTCACACTCTCAGAACACTCTCAGACACTCACACTCTGACACACTCTCAGACACTCACACTCTGACACACTCTCAAACACTCACACTCTGACACACACTCTCAAAAACATCACACTCTCAGACACTCACACTCTCAAATAACACTCACACTCTCAATACACTTTGACACTCACCAACTTTGACAATCTCACACCTCTCAGACACTCAAAACCCTCAGACCACTCACACTCTCAGACACACCACACTCTCAGACACCCCACTCTCAGACACTCACTCGACAACTCTCAGACTAACTACACAACTCTCACAGATCTACACTGCAGACCCTCGCACTGACAGACCCTCACACTGAGAACCTCACACTGACTCAGACCCTCACACTCACTCTCACATCACACTCACACTCTCAGACACTTTGACACATCACACTGACACTCACTCTCTCAGACCCTCACACTCTCAGACACTCACATCTCATACATTCTCAGACACACTCTCAGACACTCTCAGACACTCACACTCTGACACACTCTCAGACACTCACACTCTGACACACTCTCAAACACTCACACTCTTTACACACTCTCAAACACTCACACTCTGACACACTCTCAAACACTCACACTCTCAGACACTCACACTCTCAAAAACACTCACACTCTCAGACACTCACACTCTCAAAAACACTCACACTCTCAGACACTTTGACACTCACACTTTGACACTCACACTCTCAGACACTCACACCCTCAGACACTCACACTCTCAGACACACACTCTCAGACACAGACATTCTCAGACACTCACACTCTCAGATACTTACACTCTCAGACCCTCGCACTGACAGACCCTCACACTGACAGACCCTCACACTGACAGACCCTCACACTGACAGACCCTCACACTCTCAGACCCTCACACTCTCAGACTCTCACACTCTCAGACACTTTGACACTCACACTGACACTCACTCTCTCAGACCCTCACACTCTCAGACACTCACTCTCAGACACTCACTCTCATACATTCTCAGACACACTCTCAGACACTCACACTCTGACACAACTCTCAGACACTCACACTATGACACACTCTCAGACACTCACACTCTGACACACTCTCAAACACTCACACTCTCAGACTCTCACACAGACTCTCACAGTGACAGACTCTCACACTGACAGATTCACACACTCTGACTCACACTCTCACACTCTCAGACATTCACACTCTCAGACACTCACATTCTCAGACACTCACACCCTCAGACACTCTCAGACACACTCACACTCTGACACTCACACTCTGACACACTCTCAGACCCTCACACTCTCAGACCCTCACACTCTCAGACCCTCACACTCATACTCTCTCACACTCACACTCTCAGACCTCTCACACTCTCAGACCCTCAAACTCTCAGACCCTCACAATGACAGAATCTCACACTATCAGACCCTCACACTGACAAACACTCACACTGACAGACCCTCACACTGACATACCTCACACTGACAGACCCTCACACTGACAGACCCTCACACTCTCACTCAATCTGACACTCACATTGACACACCCTCAGACACTCACACTCTGACACTCTCACTCACACTCTGACACACTCTCACTCACACTCTGACACACTCTAAGACACTCACACTGACAGACTCTCACACTGACTGACTCTCACACTGACTGACTCTCACACTGACTGACTCACACACTGACTGACTCACACACTCTGACTCACACACTCTGACTCACACTCTCACACTCTCAGACACTCACAGACATTCTCAGACACTCACACACACTCAGATACTTACAATCTCAGACACTCACACTCTCAGACCCTCACACTGACAGACACTCACACTGACAGACACTCACACTGACAGACAACTCACACTGACAGACACTCACACTCTCAGACCCAAACACTCTCAGACACTCACTCTCATACATTCTCAGACACACTCTCAGACACTCTCAGACACTCACACTCTGACACACTCTCAGACACTCACACTCTGACACACTCTCAGACACTCACACTCTGACACACTCTCAAACACTCACACTCTGACACACTCTCAAACACTCACACTCTGACACACTCTCAAACACTCACACTCTCAAAAACACTCACACTCTCAGACACTTTGACACTCACACTGACACTCACTCTCTCAGACCCTCACACTCTCAGACACTCACTCTCAGACACTCACTCTCATACATTCTCAGACACACTCTCAGACACTCTCAGACACTCACACTCTGACACACTCTCAGACACTCACACTCTGACACACTCTCAGACACTCACACTCTGACACACTCTCAAACACTCACACTCTGACACACTCTCAAACACTTACACTCTCAAAAACACTCACACTCTCAGATACTTACACTCTCAGACCCTCGCACTGACAGACCCTCACACTGACAGACAACTCACACTCTCAAAAACACTCACACCTCAGACACTTTGACACTCACACTGACAGACTCTCACACTGACAGACTCACACACTGACAGACTCACACACTGACAGACTCACACACTCTGACTCACACTCTCAGACACTCACACTCTCAGACACTCACACTCTCAGACACTCACACTCTCAGACCCTCACACTGACAGACACTCACACTGACAGACACTCACACTGACAGACACTCACACTGACAGACCCAAATACTCTCAGACCCTCACACTCTCAGACCCTCACACTCTCTCACACTCTCTCACACTCACACTCTCAGACCCTCACACTCTCAGACCCTCACACTCTCAGACACTCACTCTCAGACACTCACACACTCTGACACTCACACGCTGACACTCACATTCTGACACACTCTCAGACACTCACACTCTGACACACTCTCAAACACTCACACTCTCAGACACTGACACTCTCAGACACACTCTCAGACACTCACACACTCTGACACTCACACGCTGACACTCACACTCTGACACACTCTCAGACACTCACACTCTGACACACTCTCAAACACTCACACTCTCAGACACTTTGACACTCACACACTTTGACACTCACACTTTGACACTCACACTCTGACACTCACACTCTGACACACTCTCAGACACTCACACTCTCAGACACACACTCTCAGACCCTCACACTCTCTCACACTCTCAGACCCTCACACTCACACTCTCTCACATTCACACTCAGACACTCAAACTCTCAGACACTCACACTCTCAGATATTTACACTCTCGGACACTCACACTCTCAGACTCTCACACAGACTCTCACAGTGACAGACTCTCACACTGACAGATTCACACACTCTGACTCACACACTCTGACTCAGATACTCTGACTACACACACTCTGACTCACACTCTCACACTCTCAGACATTCACACTCTCAGACACTCACATTCTCAGACACTCACACCCTCAGACACTCTCAGACACACTCACACTCTGACACTCACACTCTGACACACTCTCAGACCCTCACACTCTCAGACCCTCACACTCTCAGACCCTCACACTCATACTCTCTCACACTCACACTCTCAGACCCTCACACTCTCAGACCCTCACAATGACAGAATCTCACACTATCAGACCCTCACACTGACAGACACTCACACTGACAGACACTCACACTGACAGACACTCTGACACTCATATTCTGACACTCACACTGACAGACACTCACACTGACAGACACTCACACTGACAGACCCAAATACTCTCAGACCCTCACACTCTCAGACCCTCACACTCTCTCACACTCTCTCACACTCACACTCTTAGACCCTCACACTCTCAGACCCTCACACTCTCAGACACTCACTCTCAGACACTCACACACTCTGACACTCACACGCTGACACTCACACTCTGACACACTCTCAGACACTCACACTCTGACACACTCTCAAAACACTCACACTCTCAGACACTGACACTCTCAGACACACTCTCAGACACTCACACACTCTGACACTCACACGCTGACACTCACACTCTGACACACTCTCAGACACTCACACTCTGACACACTCTCAAACACTCACACTCTCAGACACTTTGACACTCACACACTTTGACACTCACACTTTGACACTCACACTCTGACACTCACACTCTGACACACTCTCAGACACTCACACTCTCAGAACACCTCTCAGACCCTCACACTCTCTCACACTCTCAGACCCTCACACTCACACTCTCCACATTCACACTCAGACACTCAAACTCTCAGACACTCACACTCTCAGATATTTACACTCTCGGACACTCACACTCTCAGACTCTCACACAGACTCTCACAGTGACAGACTCTCACACTGACAGATTCACACACTCTGACTCACACACTCTGACTCAGATACTCTGACTCACACACTCTGACTCACACACTCTGACTCAGATACTCTGACTCACACACTCTGACTCACACACTCTGACTCACACTCTCACACTCTCAGACATTCACACTCTCAGACACTCACATTCTCAGACACTCACACCCTCAGACACTCTCAGACACACTCACACTCTGACACTCACACTCTGACACACTCTCAGACCCTCACACTCTCAGACCCTCACACTCTCAGACCCTCACACTCATACTCTCTCACACTCACACTCTCAGACCCTCACACTCTCAGACCCTCACAATGACAGAATCTCACACTATCAGACCCTCACACTGACAAACACTTACACTGACAAACCTCACACTGACAGACCCTCACACTGACAGACCCTCACACTGACAGACCCTCACACTCTCACTCAATCTGACACTCACACTGACACACCCTCAGACACTCACACTCTGACACACTCTCACTCACACTCTGACACACTCTCACTCACACTCTGACACACTCTAAGACACTCACCACTGACAGACTCTCACACTGACTGACTCTCACATGACTGACTCTCACACTGACTGACTCTCACACTGACTGACTCACACACTCTGACTCACACACTCTGACTCACACACTCTGACTCACACACTCTCACATTACACTCCACACTCAAGACATCTCAGAACTCAAACTCTCAGAACTACAACTCTCAGCACTAATTCACCCTCACACTACACCTTCGCGACACATACAACACTACATCTCAGACACCTCTCGACCCTCAACTCTACACTCACACAGACTGACACTCTCACACTACACATCTACACCACACCTCTACTCGCACATACACACTCTACTGAACTTTAGACACACTCTCGACATCACACACTCTGACACACTCTCAAACCACACTCTCAGACACTTTCAACTCTCACATGACACTCACACTCTCAGACACTCACACCCTCAGATCACCTCACACTCTAACTTCAGACTCACCACTCTCCACTCACACTCTCGACCTCACTCTACACTCACTGCAGAATCACACTTACAGAACACACTACACACTCACGAAGACACTCTACACCATATTCTGACTCACAGACAGACACTCACACTACAGACACTCACACTCCACCTACATCTCAACCTCACACTTCACATCAAACTCCTCACACATGACAAATGCATCACACTCTCAGACTCACACTCTCACACTGACACACTACTCACACTACAGTCAGAAACCCTCACACTGACAGACACTCTGACACTCATATTCTGACACTCACACTGACAGACACTCACACTGACAGCTCACACTCTCACAACTGACAACTCACCCACAACTCTCAGACCACTCACACTGACACTCTCAGACATCACACTCTACACACTCTCACACACTACACTACTCTCAGACCTCACACTCAACTTAGACACCTACACCCCACCTCCTCAGACCCACATCTACACCTCTCAGACACTCACTCTCAGACACACTACACTCCTCTGACTCACACTCTACACGACTGACACTCACACTCTGACACCACTCTCAGACACTCACACTCTAGACCACACTCTCAACCACACTCACACTCTCAGACACTGACACTCTCAGACACACTCTCAGACACTCACACACTCTGACACTCACACTGACACTCACACTCTGACACACTCTCAGACACTCACACTCTGACACACTCTCAACACTCACACTCTCAGACACTTTGACACTCACTCACACTTTGACACTCACACTTTGACACTCACACTCTGACACTCACCTCTGACACACTCTCAGACACTCACACTCTCAGACACACACTCTCAGACCTCACACTCCTCACACTCTCAGACCTCACACTCACACTCTACTCACATCACACTCAGACACTCAAACTCTCAGACACTCACACTCTCAGAATACACTCTCGGAACTCACACTCTCAGAATCTCACACGACTCTGACAGTCACAGACACTCACACTGACAGATTCACACACTCTGACTCACACATCGACATCAGAACTCTGACTCACACACTCTGACTCACACACTCTGACTCAGATACTCTGACTCACACCTCGACTCACAACACTCATGACTCACACTCCACACTCTCAGAACATTCACACTCTCAGACACTACACATTCTCAGACACTCATACCCTCAGACACTCTCAGGACACACTCACACTCTGACACTCACACTCTGACACACTCTCAGACCCTCACACTCTCAGACCCTCACACTCTCAGACCCTCACACCATACTCTCTCACACTCACACTCTCAGACCCTCACACTCTCAGACCCTCACAATGACAGAATCTCACACTATCAGACCCTCACACTGACAAACACTTACACTGACAAACCCTCACACTGACAGACCCTCACACTGACAGACCCTCACACTGACAGACCCTCACACTCTCACTCAATCTGACACTCACACTGACACACCCTCAGACACTCACACTCTGAACACTCTCACTCACACTCTGACACACTCTCACTCACACTCTGACACACTCTAAGACACTCACACTGACAGACTCTCACACTGACTGACTCTCACACTGACTGACTCTCACACTGACGTGACTCTCACACTGACTGACTCACACACTCTGACTCACACACTCTGACTCACACACTCTGACTCAACACACTCTGACTCACACTCTCTACACTCTCAGACACTCACAGACATTCTCAGACACTCACACTCTCAGATACTTACAATCTCAGACACTCACACTCTCAGACCCTCACACTGACAGACACTCACACTGACAGACACTCACACTGACAGACACTCACACTCTCAGACCCAACACTCTCAGACCCTCACACTCTCTCACACTCACACTCAGACCCTCACACTCTCTCACACTCTCTCACACTCACACTCAGACCCTCACACTCAGACATTCTCAGATACTCACACTCTCAGACACTGACACTCTCAGACACACTCTCAGACACTCACACACTCTGACACACTCTCAAACACACACTCTCAGACACTTTGACACTCACACACTTTGACACTCACACTCTCAGACACTCACACCCTCAGACACTCACACACTCTGACACTCATACTCTGACACACTCTCAAACCCTCACACTCTCTTCACACTCACACTCTCAGACCCTCACACTCTCTCACACTCACACTGTCAGAACCTCACACTGACAGACACTCACACTGACAGACACTCACACTGACAGACACTCTGACACTCATATTCTGACACTCACACTGACAGACACTCACACTGACAGACACTCACACACTCTCAGATCCTCCACACTCTCTCACACTCACACTCTCTCACACTCACACACACTCTCTCACACTATCAGACCCTCACACTGACAGACACTCACACTCTCAGACACTCACACTCTCAGACACTCCACACTCTCAGACACTCACAGTCAGAACCTCACACTGACAGACACTCTGACACTCATATTCTGACACTCACACTGACAGACACTCACACTGACAGACACTCACACTCTCACTCAATCTGACACTCACACTCTGACACACTCTCAGACACTCACACTCTGACACACTCTCAGACACTCACACTCTGACACACTCTCAGACACACTGACAGACATTCACACTGACAGACCCTCACACTGACAGACCCTTACACTGACAGACCCTCACAAATCTCACTCAATCTGACACTCACACTCTGACACTCTCAGACACTCACACTCTCAGACCCTCACACTCTCAGACCCTCACACTCTCAGACCCTCACCTCACACTCTCAGACACTTTGACACTCACACTCTCAGACCCTCACACTCTCAGACCCTCACACTTCAGACCCTCACACTCTCAGACCCTCACACCCTCAGACACTCTCAGACACTCACACTCTGACACAATCTCACTCACACTCTGACACACTCTCAGACACTCACGCTCTGACACACTCTCAGACACTCACGCTCTGACACACTCTCAGACACTCACGCTCTGACACACTCTCAGACACTCACGCTCTGACACACTCTCAGACACTCACACTCTGACACACTCTCAGACACTCACACTCTCACACTCTCAGACACTTTGAGACTCACACTTTGACACTCACACTCTCAGACCCTCACACCCTCAGACACTCTCAGATACTCACACTCTGACACACTCTCAGACACACTCTCAGACACTCACACTCTCAGACACTCACACTGACACTCACACTCTCAGACCCTCACACTCTCAGACATTCACAGACATTCTCAGACACTCACACCCTCAGACACTCTCAGATACTCACACTCTCAGACCCTCACACTCTCAGACACTCGCTCTCAGACAAAGACATTCTCAGACACTCACACTCTCAGACACTCTCAGATACTCACACTCTCAGACACTCACACTCACATTAACTCAAAAAAACGCAATCTTTTTTTTACATGGGGTCCTATGGGAGACGCATGCGTTAACGAATGGCACATATAGTGCTTTTGGTGAAAAAAAGTCCAAAAAATTCCCAAAAATATCCAGGACCTCAGGGGACACTATTGCCACCCTTAGAAAAATGGATCCGGTTTTCTAAGGGTATGTGCACATCAGTAGTTTTCTGGGCTGTTTTTGGGCGTTTTCCGTCGGCGGTTTCCGCTGAGTTTTATGTTAATTTATGTTAATCCTAGCCTCCGGTTGGATTAACATGCTAGTCAATGGAGTTTAGAAAACGCTGTCTTCATTAGAACGTTTTTATTCTTGTCGTTTTCAGTTTCTTCAGCGTTTTTCCACCGGTTTTCAAAGATAGAACAAGAGACTTCTTTTGAGCGTTTTTCCAGCAGTTCCAGCTTACAAGTGCACAAAAAACTCAGTTTTAAAAACGCTCAGAAAAACCGCCGACAAAACGCTGTATAAAACTAGCAAAAAACGAGCAAACAACGAGCAAAAAACGAGGGACACAAGATCCGTCTATATATGGAAGCTATCGTCCCATTTCCCTAATAAATATAGATGTGAAAATGTATGCAAAAATGATAGCAAATAGACTTAAAGTCTTTCTCCCTGACATCATAAACACCGATCAAGTGGGGTTTGTGCCTGGTCGTGAGGCCAGGGACAATACGATCAGGACGATTGCTCTGATAGACGGGGCCAAGCGTAAGGGACTACCCATGTGCATCCTGTCTTTAGATGCCGAAAAAGCATTCGACAGGGTGCACTGGGTGTTCATGACAGAGACATTGCGCCATTTGGGCCTGCAAGAATCAACCATTCATGGTATTGAGGCTCTGTACACATGCCCCACTGCTCGTGTACGGGTTAACGGTTCCCTCTCGGAGCAATTCACAATACGCAATGGCACACGCCAGGGATGCCCTCTGTCTCCCTTCATATACATTCTTTGCATGGAATCTCTGGCCGCGTCGATCCGTGGCAACTCGGCTATTCAGGGATTGGAGGGTTCAGGAGGACACCATAAACTATCTCTTTTTGCCGATGACCTCCTCCTCTACATTACCAACCCTTGATAAGCATCCCTAACATTCTCACAGAGCTCCAGATGTATGGACACCTTAGCAATCTAAAAATTAATATGTCTAAATCTGAGTTGCTGAATGTTTCGATGCCGCGGCTGGTGGTTCAAATGCTAAAGGATAGCTTCCCTTTCAAGTGGAGACTTGATTCCATGCGATATTTGGGTGTTCAGCTGACGGGAGACACGGCAGACCTATATAAAGCTAATTTCCAACCCCTACTCCTCAGGGTAGAGAAAGAACTGATTGCATGGAATAGGCTCACCATTTCCTGGTTGGGTAGAATACATGTACTGGGCATGGACCTTCTACCCCGGTTGTTATATTATTTCCAAACCATACCTATTATGCTGCCGGCCTCTTTTTTCTCCCGGTTGAAGACTCTATTTATAAAATTTATCTGGTCTCATAGGCCCCCGAGGGTGGCGATCCGCACTTTGTACAGACCAATTTCTAGAGGGGGTCTGGGACTACCGGACATCCAGATGTACCACTCGGCCAACATGGGACGCTGTATCCTTGACCTATTTGTAGAGAAAGATAGGAAGAGATGGGTGGAAGCTGAGGGTATGCTCACAGCTATTCCCCCTAGGGCGGTGGTTTGGTCGTCTGGATCTCCGGGGCAAGCGGATCTTCCATTTGTCTCCTCACACCTTAGACTCTTCATACGTCATAGGGGAATCAAACTTGGCCTCACGTCATGCCCCGGGCCCTTAACTCCCATATACGGAAATATGCAGTTCCCCGTGGAGCCGGGAAGATCCCACTTCCTGGGTATTGATAAGAGGGATTACCCTATCCTGCAAAACTACATCACTCGGGAGGGTCTGAGGTCCATATCTGACTTGTTTCCGGGGGGGAGCCCACCCCCGGACTCATGGCTGATGCACGCTAGGCTCAGAAGCTACATCAGTTCTATCCCGAGAGAGGTGCTGTTTCGACCGCTGTCGGCCTTTGAGCGGAGATGCACGAGGGGGGAGCCCTGGACCACGCAATATCCTCTCTATATAGAGAATTCGCAGATGCGGATTTGGGGGAGGTGGACACCTTTCCTGTGTTTGCTCGACGGTGGGAGTCCGATCTTGAGAGAAGGTTTTCCCCTCTGGAGTGGGAGAGGATTTTTATGTGCACCAACAAAGCCTCCATATCGGCCACAGCTCAAGAACGTAACTATAAGGTGGTGGGGAGATGGTACAGGTGCCCTGCGGACATTCACACTTTCCACCCTGAGACCCCAGAGACTTGCTGGAGGGGATGTGGTGCGAGGGGCTCCTATCTTCACATTTGGTGGGGATGTCCGGCTGTCGGATCATTCTGGAAGGAGATATTTGATCTGTACAAACGGGTCACATCTATCAATATCTCCCCTACTCCGGAACTGGCATTATTGAATCTTGCCCCTATGTCTATCACTAAATTTAAAAAATCGTTGCTCCGCCACTTCCTGACGGCGGCGAGACATCTCATAGCTAAGCGTTGGAGAGTGGTGGGGTGTCCGACGAGACAGGAGGTGGTAAATGAGATAAATCATATATGCCGTATGGAGGAGCTTGTAAATCTCAACCTACCAGACACGGGGGGAATAGACCGTCACCGCGACACATGGGCCTCTTGGCTGATGTACAGAGAGACTTCGGACCTTGAGTCTTGGATGTCCCGGGAATGACTGATGCCTACTCTGGAGACACTGGTCTGCCCCGGAGAGCTCCTAGTTAGCCAGCCCTTGTCTAGTGATGTCCAAATTGTCTTGAAATTTAGATATCTTGAAGAGCTAGTAATATTCTACTCTGCTCTGTTGTTTTCTTTCTTTTCTTCCTTTCCTTTTCTAACTCTTATCCTTCCTCTTCCTATCCTATCTGATTTTCCCTATACCCAATATTGTTGAATGGTTTGACACAGTTGACTTGTTGGTATTCGGAGTTTTCTTTATTGATACTAACGGAATTCCTCAGAGATTATATATATTGCCCTATATATTCACAGGTAGTGATGTCTCAGCGACATCCTGCTTATTACGATAGAGTACTTTAACTATTTCCTGTGTCTACTTGCTATCTGATAACTCTATCCATTTGTTGATGTTATGCAATGTTATCTATACTTTTGAAATGGGGAATGTACCTGCTTGATTGTTTATTTGCCTATGTTTAAAACTCAAAACTCAATAAAAATTGATTTACAAAAAAAAACGAGGGACACTGCTGAGCACAGAAAACTCAGTTTCTGCCAGTGTCCACCGGTTCCCGGTCGGTCTGCAGAGATGCACAAACGTCTGATGTGCACATAGCCTAAGGGCTTAAAAAAGTGGTTGGGCATGTTTGACCCTGGCCATTCTTAAATCTGTGAGCCTTTGGGAAAGCCTTGCTTTAATTCTCAGCAGTCAGCACCAAAGAAAAATGGGGTTATGGGGGCCCGGAGCAGCAGCTTGCACAGCCTTCTTGTATCATATTGCAAAGACTTATTATAGTAAATCTATTTTTATCAATTGTGCCTAAAACCATGGGAACCTCTCCCTGTGAACGCCATGGGAATTGCAGCCAGAATGATAAGGGACTGTTTGTGTCTCGAAGCTGAAGAACACAGACATCTAGGGAAATATAATAAACTGATACTATTCCTTGTGCGAGCCAGTACGTAGACGACGTCCAGTGGATGGGATATACTGGGTGACATTTCCAGCTACATTTGTTAGGGACCACAAGCTGGGACCCCAAAACTCCAAGCTTGTTGGGCTATAATTTGCAACTTTGTAATTAGTGGGACTTTGGATATTAGTGAACCCCAGCTGTCGTCAGATGGCAGCTACTACATTCTTTTTGGGGCATAAAATCTGTGGTGATGCAGCCCATGGCCGGGTGCATCACACGGGTGGTCTGTGTGTAATACTGTGTTCAACCCCCACAGGCTTGAACAGAGGGGGGAGGTATGTGATGATGCAACCCACGGCCGGGTGCATTACACGGGTTGTCGGTATATGACTGTTCACTTTATCTGGTTTTACTGTGGTTGTGCTGTGTTAAACCTACCAGGAACACAGGGAGTTAACAGCTGAGAGTGAGTGCTGTGGACCTGACATGTTCATGAGCCTAATGAGCAGCTGAGAGTAATGTGTGTATTGATTACCTAGCAGCTCAGGTGGGTGTGTCAGTGTGGGTGTGGCAGGCAAGATAATAGCTAGCCAGGTGTGAGTTGTGAGTAGAGACTAGGATTGGTCAGAGTCAGAGATCAGATCAGACTGCAGAGGAGACCAGAGACTGCAGAGGAGACCAGAGACTGCAGAGGAGATCAGAGACTGCAGAGGAGATCAGACCAGAGACTGCAGAGTCCAGAGAGAGACCAAAAATGATCCTCTGAGGGAGAGGACATGTTTCAGGGGGGTCCCGTCCCCGTTGGGGGGGATGAGGCAGGACGTCTGGCTCTCCATGCCGGAGACGCCAGCCCCTCTGAGCCGTGTGGAGCCTGTGGCCAGACCGAGAGGTTAGTGGAGCACCTGGGTGTAAGGGGGGTCCTGGCTGAACTTATAGGGGGCTCACTCTGTCCATGGTGGTGAGGCTGCCATCCAGGATCTTGGCCTGTGTTGGTAAGGCTTGGGGGCAGCTGGGCATCATGGGCAGGGTGAGGAGACCTTGGGGGTTGATTTGACTGCCCTGAAGCTCAGGTGGCTCACAACCTGGTCTGGGCCTAGAGGGCTGAAGTCCATGCCGGAATGTGCTGGAGTGAGTGGTCTGGGCCTGACAAGGCTGATGTCCATACAAGTCCATGAGGGACTATGGAAGTGCATGACGGCCTATGGAAAAGGGGCCGTGTATGATGTGGTCCGTGTGTGAGTGCATTGGCTTATGTAAAAAGGCCATGGAAGCATATGACGGCTTAAGGAGAAGGGCCATGTGTGATGTGGGACCAGGAGGTCTGTGTGTGAATGGAGGCAGAGCAGAAGCCTCTGTGGGAGAGAGAAGACCAGGTCCTGTGAGAATGGAGCCGTGAGGCCAGACGACAGGGGTTGGTAGAGTACCGGGGAGTTGGGAAGTGGGGCTGACCCTGGAGGGGCTCGCGAGGGCGTGTTTGGTGCAGCCGCTTGCCTGGAGGTCTGGCCCTGGTGATGGCAGACTTGGAAGCGGTTGGCGACCTGGAGACACGTGCCGAGGAGTTCTTGGGGGCCTGACTCGCCCTGGAGCTCCGGTGACTACAACCAGGTCGGGACCTGGTTCAGAGCAGCCAGAGCGCTGTGTAGAGGGCTGGGAACAGTTGGCAGCCTGTGGGAAGGGACTGGACTCCCAAGGGGACACTGGGCCAAGGAAGGGCCTGGCATTCGGGCAGTAACCGTAAACAGGGTGTACCCCCGGCGACCGAAACCCGTTGAGACGGCAACTGACCCGTGTACTCTGTGTTGGGTAACGGTACATTGAGGTTACCCGGGAGAAAGGATATGTGCAATATAATTTATGTACCATGGAATGTAATGTGATGTTATTTGTATTATGTTGTCACGCTTCCGGGGGAAGGCGCCCTAGAGTGGACCCACTGGGCCGTGGTACCGAACTCCCCTGGGTGAGCTGATCCTAGTTTACCCAACCCTCATACAGGGATTGTCAGGGGCAAGCCCAGGTGGTCTAAATACCACAGCAGCTAGTACCAGGGGGGCGGCTTGTAAGGTTAGCCTATACTAAGGAACAGAGACGTATTCCAGGTAACAGGGTACAAGGCTAGGAGACCAGGAAGGGAGCTACCGGGGAAGAGCACAGCAAGGGTTCTAGGAAACAGAGTACAAGGCTGGAGGACAGGAATGGTGCTACTGGGGAAGAGCACAGCAAGGGTTCTAGGATACAGAGCACAAAGAAGGCCTGACCAACAGTCAGCAAGGCAGAAGCAAACTGACTTAATAATCAGGCACCTCCCATTAGAGGAGGTGGCCTGATATACCATGGGAAGAGCAGCTATTGGTCAAGGGGAGTGTCAGGTTGGACCTTACCGGCCCCTAGAGTCACAGGGAAGGAATGCACCTAGCGCGCCGCTGAGTAGGCTCATGAAAATGACCATAGTAGTGTGCTCATGTGCGAACCTGGCGGTCAGCTGACAGGAAGGGAACATGGCGACGGCTCCGAGACACAGCACACCTGGATGTCGGACGCCCGGTCGGCAGAGGAGCAGGAGATGCAGACCCGGGAGAGGTGAGCTGAGAAGCGGTGCCAGGGGACCTAACAGTACCACCTCCCTCACGCCCCCTCCTCCGAAGGCGCGCTAAGAACCTCGCCAGAATGCGTGGCGCATCAATGTTCTCCCGGGGCTCCCAGGTCCTCTCCTCTGGACCAAAGCCAGCCCAGTCAATTAGGAAGAGGGTCTTGCCTCTACTCTTCTTCATGGCAAGGATGTCCCTGACTTCACAGACACCCTCGGAGCTGAGAGGCCGTGGCACAGTACCGGAGGAGGGATGATAGCTATTGAGCACCACGGGTTTTAACAATGAGACATAGAAAGAGTTAGGGATGCAAAGCGAGGCAGGTAGTCTCAGCTTGTAGGCAACATCGTTGATGCGTCCTTGGACTTCGAAGGGGCCGATATAACGGGGCCCCAACTTGTAGGATGGCACCTTTAGCCTGACGTATCTGGAAGAAACCCACACTTTATCGCCCGGGAGAAAAGATGGCGAATCCAGACGTCTCTTATCAGCATGTCTCTTCATCCAGCCGGAGGCTTGTGTAAGAGCATCTCTGGTCTCACTCCAGATCTTGCAGAAGTGCATGGACGGCTCCGGGACACAGCACGTCTGGATGCCAGACGCCCGGACGGCAGAGGAGCAGGAGATGCCGACTCGGGAGAGGTGAGCTGGGAAGCGGTGCCAGGGGACCTAACATATGTTATGTGATGTGAGTGTAATATAATGTATTTATTCTGTACGTATGTGAGAGGAGCAGTTTACACTTAATAAACTGCTGCATAGCGGTTAAAAACACGTGTTGGTGTAATTTACGCTGTCAAGCGAACCCCCAAGAGTACGCTACCTCACAAATCACTGATCACATTAGCACTGCAGTGCAGCTCTGAAACCATATTTCCAAATTTTGCTAAAAAGTCTAACCACCCCAAATCTGCATTAGAGCTGTTCAGTAATAAAGATGTCACAATTCCTCCTTGTACTGCATCTCAGATGCAATAAGAGTTACTGTTGTGTTTGGTATCTGGTGTGCTGAGCTGTCAGTAGTTGATTGACAGCGCAGGCTTCCATTCTGGTTCTGGGAGGTGCTGGGTTGCTCTGGTGTTCCAAGTTTCCAGTGATTGCTCTGCTACTTTACAGATCAGCCTCCCCCAGAATCCGGCCAGCCATACATTCTATGTGAAGTGCTGTGTGGCCTGCCTTCCTGTGTCTGTACTGATCTCTGTTTTCTGACCCCAGACCGTTGCTAATTTCCGTTTTGTTTGCTCATTGTACTTGTTGTGAGCTCCTGGTATTTAGACCTGACTTGAATACACCCCTGTTGACTCCTTGAATACTTTTCATGTTCTATTGGAAACCTCATCCTGGATCATTGCATGACTATGTCTTTGTTGATGCCCTGAATCATCTTCAAGCTCTCCTGGACAACTGACCTTGGATGGTTGCCTGACTTTACCGCTGTCTACTCCCTGAATACTAGTATGAGTTCTTCTGGAACCTGAGCTCGGATTACCTGACTTTCCTGCTGTCTATACTCCTGTAAGTAATGACTGTGTCACATCCTAGTGATTAGTAGTGACTACCGTGTTTCCCCGAAAATAAGTCACCCCCGATTATAAGACAGGGCAGGGCTGGGGGCAATTTTATTAATATAAGTCATACCCCGATTATAAGACGGTGACTTATTTTCGGGGAAAATTTGGTGGGTTGGGGGGGGCAGGGGAATCTCTCATACTTACCACTGCTGCCGCTGCTGTCTCCGGTACCCCCGCTGTGTTCCCGGTGCCTGGGTGAGCAGCGCGGGTATTTTAAATCCCCCGCCGCTGTCCCGGCCAATCACAGGCCAGGAACTGCCCAGAGGCCAATCACAAGCCAGTCGCGCTGCATGACGTCAGTCTGGCCTGTCATTGGCTCCCCAGGCAGCTCCTGGCCTGTGATTGGCCGGGACAGCGGCACGTGTGCAGGCCGGGCTGTCTGTGCGACGATGCCCAGCCTGCGTGCTGCTGTGCCCGGGGCTGTCGGAGGTGCCCGGGATGTCGGAGGTGCCCGGGATGTCGGAGGTGCCTGGGATGTGCTGCGGTCCTCAGGCATGTGGATGCCTGGGATGTGCTGCGGTCCCCGGTGGTCGGAGGAGCCCAGGTCAGTGTGCCCCTGTCAGTGCGCCCCTGTATGTGTGAGTGTGCCCCTGTATGTGTGAGTGTGCCCCTGTATGTGTGAGTGTGCCCCTGGGTTAGGGTTAGGGCTAGGGTTAGGGTTTTTTCACCGCATCTGCCGCGATTACCCCATACCGGCTGCACTTGCGGCACGGTTGCGGCGTGGTTGCGGTAAACGCCATACAAGGTATAGGCGGACTTGCGGCAGGTGTGGCAAGTGCGGTTTTGCACTTGCGGCTGACCGCGTTTTTTTTCGCGGCCGCACCTGCCGCAAGTGCCATTTGAAATAACCGCTGATGTGAAAGGGCCCTAGGGAGGGAAATATAAGACATACCCCGAAAATAAGTCAGGGTGGGACTTTTGGGGGTAAAATTAATATAAGACACTGTCTTATATTCGGGGAAACACGGTAGCATCACAAGAGACTTGTGCAATGCATTGTAAAAGTAAATACACCTTTAAATGAGTACAGCTCCACCCTTATGCCAGTAAGGGGATTGCAGTCTGCACACACTGAAGGTTGTTTATTTGGTACGGAATCATAATGGAAAAAGAGAATGGAGCAGCAGTTATCTCAGGGGCGACCAACATAGGTGCAACATGGCAGTAGCACAGGGGCCCTGTGTGCAAGGGGGCCAAAAAAACGTAGTGGTCCTTTCTCTCAATTAGATAACATTTTGGAAGGTTTCATGAAATGTCATGAATGAAGTGCCATATGGCTGCTACTTTGGTAGCAAAATATTGGCTGGAAAATAAGTGTTTTTTTGTTTGTTTTACAATCAAGGGCCACTGATGTTGGTGTTTGTCACCTACATCTTCATTCTCATCAGGATAGCTACTGTGCATTCACTAGTGTATTCCTTTCAGAATAGCTGTTGTGACATCACAACTATATCTCCATCATGTTAGCTACTTTGACATCATTAGTGTATTGTAAGGCACTGTCGCCGTGGTCCCAGGGCCGGGGTGCATCACATGGGCTTGCAGCGCAGGTGCCTGTTCACATGAGCCTGTTTCACTGAGTGTGAGTGCTGTAAGACTGAACTGGTGCACAGTGGGTTAAGATCTGAGAGGTTGATGAGACAAATGAGTGGCCGAGAGAGCAATGTGTGATGATTGATAACAGCCCAGGTGTGGGTGTCTCAAATGGGTGTGGCGAGCAAGACAACCTGCCAGGTGTCTGTGTGAGAGTCAGACTGGAGATGGGAACTAGACCAGACGGAACCTGCAAGATGTGAGGATGTGAGGAGAGAAGCCAGGCTCTCCACGCCGGAGACGCCGGTCGCTCTGACCCGAGAAGGTGGTAGTCCATGCTGGACTGTGTGTGTTTGAGTGGGCCCTGTGGCAGCCTGGAGTCTGTGGAGGTGTCATGTGGAGACCGAGGACGGCTCAAGGGCAAGGCAGTCATAGCCGCCATTGGGACTGACTGTGAAGTTGTGATATGGTCCCGCTGCCTATGTGTGAGGGTTCATGTGTAATCATAGTGGTGTATGCAAAAGTACCATATGATGGATCCAAGTGTGCAGGAAGGGCCAGGAGGCCGTAATCGCCATTAGAACCAGACTGAGTAGTCTGAAAGGGCAGGTGGGGGACTCCTTAATGTTCTGTTGATGTATGTGATGGATAACCAGGGTGTATGCAAAAGTACAATGGGTGATGGTTTAAATCCGTAACGTCTTTGAAGACAGTGAAGTCTGCGAGACAGGGATGAGGGGAAAAAGAAGGGGGGGGGGCGCAGATCTAAGTGCAGATTCACAATTATATTAGATAGAAATAGGAATTCTCCTCACCTTTTTGGTGTCTTGTTGTTCAGCATGTAACCCTGTATTAGGGTAGTGGAGTAATTGTCTGGATCCTCTGGCCTGCAGCTCAAAACAGGTGAAATGAACCACCTTGCAGGAGTGTAGAGAAGGATTTCCAGTTTGTCAAGGAGCGCTTCCAGATGGTTCATTAATTACTCCGATTACGGTATTTCAAGGAAATTCCGATTTATTATACATATAAACACAACGCGTTTCGGCTATACATAAAATTAGTCTTCATCAGGTAAAATCATAAATATCTAAAAAGACACATTTATATATTCTTTTCCCCTATATAAATGTGTCTTCTTAGATATTTATGATTTTACCTGATGAAGGCCAATTTTATGTATAGCCAAAACGCGTTGTGTTTATGTATAATAAATCGGAATTTCCTTGAAATAATTGGAGTAATTAATGAACCATCTGGAAGCGCTCCTTGACAAACTGGAAATCCTTCTCTGCACAATGGGTGATGGTTGTGAAGTGTAACGTGGGTGAGTCATGATGGCAAATGCAGAAAGGGCTATGCATGAGGTATCCGCGGGGTAACGGGTTGAGCTCCCTGTAATAGGTAGAGATTCTCCGTAATAATGGGTGACGTAACATGTAACGTGGGAATGACTGTTAGGTCGAGTAGGGTCCCGGGGATAAGCGTTCATGGTACAATGTTGGTTGAGACTCCCTAGGGCAGAGGTCCCCAACTCCAGGCCTCAAGGGCCGCCAACAGTGCAGGATTTCCCTAGTGCTGCACAGGTGTTAATGTGATCAAATGATCAAAGATTCATCTGAGAAACCTAATGTATGAACCTGCAATAACTAAACCGTGTCATTACGTCTGGGCATTTGTGCAATCCCTGGATGATAATGGGAGTACTGCATTTGACATAGATTATGGGGGACAGATAATAGGGGTACTGTGGCTGGTATAGGTTATTAGGGGCACTCCTTGGATGATAATCGGGTTATTGCATGTGGCACAGATTATGAGGGCACTCCCTGGATGATAATGGGGTACTGCATATGGCCCAAGTTTTGGGGGGAACTGCCTGGATAAAAATGGGGGTGCTGCATGTGGCACAGGTTATGGGGGGGCACTCCCTGGACAATGATGGGAGTACTGCATGTGGCACAAGTTATGGCGGGCACTCCATGTTTGATAATGAGGGTGCTGCATTTGGCACAGGTTATAGGGAAGGGGGGGGAAGACTCCCTGGACAATTTGATCAAGGAAATAGGGAATAGAGATGGGTAGTGCACTGAAATACCTGTGCCGGTTGTTGCAGGGAGCAGGACATCTGTTGCATATTTGACTCCCTGGACAATGATGGGGGTACTGCATGTGGCACAGGCAATAGGGGACACTGCTTGGATGATAATGGTGTACTGCATGTGTCACAGATTATGGGGGCACTCCCTGGATGATAATGGGGGGTACTACATGTGGCACAGGTTATGGGGGGCACTCCCTGGATGATAATGGGGGTGCTGCATGTGGCACAGGTTATGGGGGGTACTCCCTGGATAATAATGGGGTTACTGCGGCTTGTACAGGTTATGGGGGGCATTCCCTGGACAATAATGGGGGTACTGCATGTGACACAGGCTATGGAGGGCACTCTCTGGATGATAACCTGAGCCACATGCAACACCCCCATTATGGGGGCATTCTCTGGATGATAATGGGGTTTCTGCGGCTCGTACAGGTTATGGGGAGGGACTAAATTAATCCTGATCCAGATTCTGTCCTGATGTTATCCTGTGGATTACGATACCCCTCAGTATAAATTATTTGTTACAACTATGATAACCTCTACCTAGGGCTATCATAGGGCAAGCCGTCGCGGAGTGGGGGCACCCGGAACATTAGGGTGGTTTTACCTCCATGGTCAGGCACCTCTACAGATGTAGGGACAGGAAAAAGGGATACTCATATTGTTATGTGCTTTTCTCCTTCAGTGAATTTGTAAATATACACTCTTTTTTTCACCTTGTATACTTTGTTGACTAGACCAGTCATTTTAATAAGAATTAATAAAAGAATTATTTTAATATTAATCCTGAAGTGGTAGTCCTCACATCTTTTGGGTACTGCATGTAGCACAGGTTATGGTGGCACTCTCTGGATGATAATGGGGTACTGTGGGCTTGTACAGGTTATGGGGGCACTCCCTGGAAGATAATGGGGGTGCTGCATGTGGCACAGGATATGTGGAGGCACTGCATGGATAATAATGGGGGTACTGCATGGGGCACAGGTTATGGGGGCACTCTCTGGATGATAATGGGGTACTGCAGGCTAACAAGGTTATGGGGGAACTCCCTGGATAATAATGTGGGTGCTGAATGTAGCACTGGTTACGGGGGGCAATCCCTGGATGATAATGGGGGTACTGCATGTGGCACAGGCTATGGGGAGCACTGCTTGAATGATAATGGGGTACTACATGTGGCACAGGTTATGGGGTACTCAGTGGATGATAATGGGGTGTTGCAGGTTTGTACAGGTTATGGGAGCACTCCCTGGATGATAATGAGGTACTGCATGTGGCACAGGTTATGGTGGGCACTGCCTGTATGATAATGGGGGTACTGTGGCTGGCACAGGTTATGGTTGGGCACTACCTAAATGATAATGGGGGTGCTGCATGTAGCACAGGTTATGGGGGCACTCTCTGGATGATAATGGGGTACTGCAGTCTTGTACAGGTTATGAAGGGAATTCCATGGCTGATAATGGGGTACTGCATGTGGCACAGGTTGGGGGGGGCACTTCCCTGGATGATAATGAGAAGCTGCATGTGGCACAGGTTATGGGGGCACTCTCTGGATGATAATGGGGTACTGCAGGCTTGTACAGGTTATGAAGGGAATTCCATGGATTATAATGGGGTACTGCATGTGGCACAGGTTGGGGGGGCACTCCCTGGATAAGAATGAGAAGCTGCATGTGGCACAGGTTATGGGGCACTTCCTGGATGATAATGGGGTACTGCATGTGGCACAGTTTATGGTGGGAACCCCCTGTATGATAATTGGGGTATTGTGGCTGACACAGGTTATTGGGGGCACTCCCTGGATAATGGGGAACTGCAGACTTGTACAGGTTATGGGGGGCACTTCATGGAAAATAATGGGGTACTGCATGTGGCATAGGTAATGGGGGGCACTCCCTGGATGACAATGGGGTGCTGAATGTGGGACCGGTTATGGGGGGCACTCCATGGATGATAATGGGGTGCTGCATGTGGCACAGGTTATGGGGGCACTCCCTGGATGATAATGGGATGGGCAAACTTGTACAGGTTATGGGGGGCACTTCATGGAAAATAATGGGGTACTGCATGTGGCATAGGTTATGGGGGGGGCACTCCCTGGATGATAATGGGGTACTGCAGGCTTGTACAGGTTATGGGAGGCACTTAATGGAAAATAATGGGGTACTGCATATGGCACAGGTTATGGTGGGCACTCCCTGTATGATAACCGGTATGAGCCTGCAGTACCCTTATGAGACACTCCTTGGATGATAATGGGGTACTGCATATGGCACAGGTTATGGTGAGCACTCCCTGTATGATAAAAGGGATACTGCGGGCTCGTACAGGTTATGGGGGCACTCCCTGGATGATAATGGGGTAATGCATGTAGCACAGTTATAGGGGGCACTCTGGATAATAATGGGGTGCTGCATGTAGCACAGATTATAGGGGGCACTCCCTGGATGATAAGGGGGTGCTGCATGTGGCACAGGTTATAGGGGACACTCCATAGATGATAATAGGGGTGCTACATGTGGCACAAATTATGTGGGGCACTCCCAGGATAATAGTGGGGTTACTGCGGCTTGTACAGGTTGTGGGGGGCACTCCCTGAAATATAAGGGGGTACTGCATGTAGCACAAGTTATAGGGGGCAATCTGGATAATATTGGTGGTACTACATGTGGCACAGGTTTTGGGGCACTCCCCGGATGATAATCAGGTGCTGCATGTAGCATAGGTTATAGGGGGCACTCTGGATGATATTGGTGGTACTAAATGTGGCACAGGTTATAGGGGGCACTCCCTGGATGTGTGGCGCCCCACTGGTCAGTGCACCACGGTAGGGGTACTGCACCCAAAACAGAGTGTGCGGTATCCCAGACATTGGAGGGGATAATGTCGAACTGAGGATCCCATCCTAGCATCCCTACACCTAGACTAGGGGACCAATCGGCTAACCCGCTACCATGGTAACCAGTCCCAGTGGGAGGAGTGTTAGGGTAGAAGGAGCGGGACACACACAGACAGATCGGGTCTAGTCTGAGGAAAGAAGCAAGGAACAAGTCCTAGAGGGACTCCACAGGGAGGGCACCAGAAAAGGAGTGGGGACCCAGACAGAACGGGGAGACTCAGTGCCAGACTGTCAGAGTAAATGGTCTGGGGAATCCCGGTCCACAACGGGGTACTGGCTCCGAATCGCGGTGCAGGCGAGTCCAACCCTGAGCCGCCAATACCGTTGGGTCGCAGGTCTGCTAAGCAGCCCCCGACCTCGTCCACAACGTAGAGCTCCACCAGTACCCTCAAACCGGGTTGAGCCCCTTAGAGAAGGGTAACCTCATCACAACCGACGGGCCTGGTAGGAAGTGGGTTTGTACAGCGCAGCGCACAGATAGAAAGGAGGCGCAAGGAAGACACAGAGGAACTAAAGTGTTGCCGTTAACTGTTGCCAGTAAAGTACCCGTGCAGAGTCAGCAAGCCTCTGGTGTTTTGTTCTGCTTAAGTTAAGAAGTAGCTGCTGCAACATCAACCAGCTCTGCAGCAGTACTGCCCCGAGGACCTCGCTCCGCCTGCAGGGAGCGTTATCAACTGGCTGCAATACTACCATCCCTGGCGGACGGATGCTGGTGAGATCACCAGAAACTGCAGGTGGCGTCACGAGCAAACTTATTTTTTTTATTATTTTCCTTTTAACCAGTGACCTCCAGCGTTACGGGCCCGGGCACTGGCCACCGAGACATCACCCCAGCACTAACGCCCAGGTAACGAGTTCCCAAAGATCCCTGGGAGGGTCATTTCATAATGGAGGTGCTGCATGTTGAACAGGTTATAGGGGGCAGTCTCGGGATGATAATGGAGTACTGCATGTGGCACAGGTTATGGAGCACTTCCTGGATGATAATAGGTGCTGCATGTGGCACAGGTTATGGAACTCCATGGATGATAATGGGGTACTGTGGGCTTGTACATGTTATAGGGCACTCTCTGGATATTAATGGGGGTGCTGCATTTGACACAGGTTATGGGGGCACTCTCTGGATGATAATGGAGTACTGGAGACCTGTACAGGTTATGGGGGCACTCCCTGGATGATAATAGGGTACTGCTGGCTCGTACAGGTTATGGGCACTCCTTGGATGATAATGGGGTACTGCATGTCGCACATGTTATAGTGGGCACCCCCTGTATGATAATGGGGGTATTGTGGCTGGCACAAGTAATGGGGGGCACTCCCTGGAAGATAATGGGGTACTGCATGCTCGTAAGGTTATGGGGGCACTTCGTGGATGATAATGGTACTGCATGGCTTAAGTTATGGGGGCACTCCCTGGATGATAATGGAATGCTGAATGTGGCATAGGTTATGGGGGGCACTCCATGGATGATAATGGGGTGCTGAATGTGGCATAGGTTATGGGGGGCACTCCCTGGATCATAATGGAATGCTGCATGTGGCACAGGTTATAAGGGGCACTCTGGATAATAACAGGGGTACTGCATGTGGCACAGGTTATGGGGCACACCCTGGATGATAATGGGGTACTGCATGTGGCACAGGTTATGGAGGCAATCCCTGGATGATAATGGGGTACATGTGGCACAGGTTATAGGGGGCACTCCTGGATGATAATGGGGATGCTGCATTTTGCACAGGTTATGGGAGCACTCCCTGGATGATAATGGGGTACTGCATGTGGCACAGGTTATGGGGGCACTCTCTGGATGATAAAGGGGGTACTGCGGTCTAGTACAGGTTATAGGGGGCACTCCCTGGATGATAATGGGGGTGCTGCATGTGACACAGGTTATGGGAGCACTCCCTGGATCATAATGGGGTGCTGCATGTGGCACAGGTTATAGGGGGCTCTCTGGATGATCATGAGGTACTGCAGGCTCATACAGGTTATTGGGGCACTCCCTGGATGATAATGGGGTACTGTGGGCTTGTACATGTTATAGGGGAACTCTCTGGATGTTAATGGGGGTGCTGCATGTGACGCAGGTTATGGGGGCACTCTCTGGATGATAATGGAGTACTGCGGGCTCGTACAGGTTATGGGGCACTCCTTGGATGATAATGGGGTACTGCATGTGGCACAGGTTATAGTGGGCACCCCCTGTATGATAATGGGGGTATTGTGGCTGGCACAGGTTATAGGGGGCACTCCATGGATGATAATGGGGTGCTGAATGTGGCATAGGTTATGGGGGGCACTCCATGGATGATAATAGGGTACAGCATGTGGCACAGGTTATGGGGGCAATCCCTGGATGATAATGGGGTACTGCATGTGGCACAGGTTATGGGGGCACTCTCTGAATAATAATGGGGGTACTGCATGTGGCACAGGTTATGGGGGTACTCTCTGGATGATAATAGGGGAGCTGCATGTGGCACAGGTTATGGGGGGTACTCTCTGGATGATAATCGGGGTACTACATATGGCACAGGTTATAGAAGGCACTCCCGGGATGCTAATGGAGTACTGCATGTGGCACAGGTTATGGTGGGTACTACCTGTATGATAAGTGGGGTATTGTGGCTGGCACAGGTTATGGGGGGCACTCCCTGGATGATAATGGGGTGCTGAATGTGGCATAGGTGTGGGGCACTCCATGGATGATAATGGGGTGCTGAATGTGGCATAGGTTATGGGGGGCACTCCATGGATGATAATGGGGTACAGCATGTGGCACAGGTTATGGGGGCAATCCCTGGATGATAATGGGGTACTGCATGTGGCAAAGGTTATGGGGGCACTCTCTGAATAATAATGGGGGTACTGCATGTGGCACAGGTTATGGGGGGTACTCTCTGGATGATAATGGGGGTACTGCGGGCTCGTACAGGTTATGGGGCACTCCTTGGATGATAATGGGGTACTGCATGTGGCACAGGTTATAGTGGGCACCCCCTGTATGATAATGGGGGTATTGTGGCTGGTACAGGTTATGGGGGGCACTCCCTGGATGATAATGGGGTGCTGAATGTGGCATAGGTGTGGGGCACTCCATGGATGATAATGGGGTACAGCATGTGGCACAGGTTATGGGGGCAATCCCTGGATGATAATGGGGTACTGCATGTGGCACAGGTTATGGGGGCACTCTCTGAATAATAATGGGGGTACTGCATGTGGCACAGGTTATGGGGGTACTCTCTGGATGATAATGGGGGTACTGCGGGCTCGTACAGGTTATGGTGCACTCCTTGGATGATAATGGGGTACTGCATGTGGCACAGGTTATAGTAGGCACCCCCTGTATGATAATGGGGGTATTGTGGCTGGCACAGGTTATAGGGGGGCACTCCATGGATGATAATGGGGTGCTGAATGTGGCATAGGTTATGGGGGGCACTCCATGGATGATAATAGGGTACAGCATGTGGCACAGGTTATGGGGGCAATCCCTGGATGATAATGGGGTACTGCATGTGGCACAGGTTATGGGGGCACTCTCTGAATAATAATGGGGGTACTGCATGTGGCACAGGTTATGGGGGTACTCTCTGGATGATAATAGGGGAGCTGCATGTGGCACAGGTTATGGGGGTACTCTCTGGATGATAATCGGGGTACTACATATGGCACAGGTTATAGAAGGCACTCCCGGGATGCTAATGGAGTACTGCATGTGGCACAGGTTATGGTGGGTACTCCCTGTATGATAAGTGGGGTATTGTGGCTGGCACAGGTTATGGGGGGCACTCCCTGGATGATAATGGGGTGCTGAATGTGGCATAGGTGTGGGGCACTCCATGGATGATAATGGGGTGCTGAATGTGACATAGGTTATGGGGGCACTCCATGGATGATAATGGGGTGCTGAATGTGGCATAGGTTATGGGGGGCACTCCATGGATGATAATGGGGTACAGCATGTGGCACAGGTTATGGGGGCAATCCCTGGATGATAATGGGGTACTGCATGTGGCAAAGGTTATGGGGGCACTCTCTGAATAATAATGGGGGTACTGCATGTGGCACAGGTTATGGGGGGTACTCTCTGGATGATAATGGGGGTACTGCGGGCTCGTACAGGTTATGGGGCACTCCTTGGATGATAATGGGGTACTGCATGTGGCACAGGTTATAGTGGGCACCCCCTGTATGATAATGGGGGTATTGTGGCTGGTACAGGTTATGGGGGGCACTCCCTGGATGATAATGGGGTGCTGAATGTGGCATAGGTTATGGGGGGCACTCCATGGATGATAATGGGGTGCTGAATGTGGCATAGGTTATGGGGGGCACTCCATGGATGATAATAGGGTACAGCATGTGGCACAGGTTATGGGGGCAATCCCTGGATGATAATGGGGTACTGCATGTGGCACAGGTTATGGGGGCACTCTCTGAATAATAATGGGGGTACTGCATGTGGCACAGGTTATGGGGGCACTCCCTGGATGATAATGGGGTGCTGAATGTGGCATAGGTGTGGGGCACTCCATGGATGATAATGGGGTACAGCATGTGGCACAGGTTATGGGGGCAATCCCTGGATGATAATGGGGTACAGCATGTGGCATAGGTTATGGGGGCACTCTCTGAATAATAATGGGGGTACTGCATGTGGCACAGGTTATGGGGAGTACTCTCTGGATGATAATGGGGGAGCTGCATGTGACACAGGTTATGGGGGGTACTCTCTGGATGATAATCGGGGTACTACATATGGCACAGGTTATAGAAGGCACTCCCTGGATGTGGTACAGGTTATGGGGGGTACTCTCTGGATGATAATGGAGTACTGCATGTGGCACAGGTTATGGTGGGTACTCCCTGTATGATAAGGGGGTACTGCGGGCTCGTACAGGTTATGGGAGCAATCCCTGGATGATAATGGGGCACAGGTTATGGGGGCACTCCCCGGATGATAATGGGGTGCTGCATGAAGCACAAGTTATAGGGGGCACTTTGGATGATAATGGTGGTACTACATGTCGCACAGATTATAGGGGGCACTCCCTGGATGATAATGGGGACACTACATGTGGAATAGGTTATGGGGGCAATCCCTGGATGATAATGGGGTACTACATGTAGCACAGGTTATGGGGGTACTCTCTGGATGATAATGGGGGTACTACATGTGGCACAATTATAGGGGGCACTCCCTGGATGATAATGGGGACACTACATGTGGAATAGGTTATGGGGAGCACTCCCTGTATGATAATGGGGGTACTGCGGGCTTGTACAGGTTATGGAAGCAATCCCTGGATGATAATGGGGTACTGAATGTGGCACAGGTTATGGGGGCACTCTCTGGTTGATAATGGGGACACTACATGTGGAATAGGTTATGGGGAGCACTCCCAGGATAATAATGGGGTACTGCATGTGGCACAGGTTATGGGGGCACTCTCTGGATGATAATCGGGGTACTGCATGTGGCACAGGTTATGGCGGGCACTCCCTGTATGATAATGGGGGTACTGTGGGCTTGTACAGGTTATGGAAGCAATCCCTGGATGATAATGGGGCACAGGTTATGGGGGCACTCCCCGGATGATAATGGGGTGCTGCATGAAGCACAAGTTATAGGGGGCACTTTGGATGATAATGGTGGTACTACATGTCGCACAGATTATAGGGGGCACTCCCTGGATGATAATGGGGACACTACATGTGGAATAGGTTATGGGGGAGCACTCCCTGGATGATAATGGGGTACTACATGTGGCGCAGGTTATGGGGGGCACTCGGTGGATGATAATGGGGGTGCTGAATGTGGCACAGGTTTTGGGGCACTCTCTGTTTGATAATGGGGACAATACATGTGACATAGGTTATGGGGGGCACTCCCTGGATAATAATGGGGTACTACATGTGGCACAGGTTATGGGGGGCACTCGGTGGATGATAATGGGGGTACTGCATGTGGCACAGGTTATGGGGGGCACTCTGGATGATAATGGGGGTACTGCATGTGTCACAGGTTATGGGGGGCACTCTTTGGATGATAATCGGGGTACTGCATGTGGCACAGGTTATGGGGGGCATTCTCTGCATGATAATGGGGTACTGCTTTTGTCACAGGTTATGGGGGGGGGGGCACTCTCTGGATAATAATGGGGTGCTGCATGTGGCACAGGTTATAGGGGGCCCTCTCTGTCACTGTTATGAGAACTAGACTCAGTCTGACTCTGTGGATGGACATCAATGAAATTCGCCTGTGACTCCTCAGTTTTGTGCCTGAGGAGACGGTAAGTGTGAAATCACCTCATTTACACAGCTTTGCATTACAACCCCACAGACTGCAGCTCTTTACCTCGTCACTCGCACTGGGGACCTCAAAGTAAAAACCTCCTGTCTCTTCCTGCTCATGAAAGCAAAACTGGAAAGGAAAACCACAATAAATCCGGCATTTTCGCTTCTCCTTATGACGTCACACACAGCGGTCTCCGGTTCTGCCGCCAGATGGCGCGCTATACTCATTAATGCCATCTATGCCCAAAAGATATCGTGCCATCGTCGCCAGGTGTCGCTACACACAATACTAATTCCTGCGACTGCACAATAAGATATATGACGTAATTCTTACCCGACGTCACAGTGTATATTGATTATTAGCTGGGTGTAGTGACGTCACTATAGGGTGGAGATCCGTATCAGGATGCTTTCATAGATAGGAAATAAACTTAAATAGGAATAAAACAAAAGGCACCGCTGGGATTCGAACCCAGGATCTCCTGTTTACTAGACAGGCGCTTTAACCAACTAAGCCACGGCGCCGCACGGAGGTGCAGCCTCAAACCAGTCACCCTCAGCTCCAGGAGGAGCGCACTCACAGCCATTACTCATCATTACTGTTTGCTTTATTTACTCCTCTAATTTTAATTTTTGTATTTCATTCGTTCTTATTAGTTTACTTATTTTATTCCTAATTTTATATATATAATTTTTTTTTTTTAAACTAGAACTGGTTAGGGAATAAAACATTTATATTACCGCCACATGATGCCGTCATACTGAGCCTTAAAGGGATAGTCCACCCCTGAGGGCAGAATCATTGCAGCCTGCTGGTGGGTAATACACACAATGTTAGGATCCAGCTGCGCATCAATACTGCAATGTAAAAGAGAAATAATACCGCGGCTGGTTTCACACTACGGATTTTTCAGATCCGATGCTGTCCGATCAAAATCGGACAGCATCGGATCCAAATTTGGCCCCATGCAGCCCTATGGGCATCGGACCGAATCGGATGTGCACTAAATGCAGTGGCGTAGCAATGGTTTGTGGCGCCCGGGGCGGTCGAAAGATTTGCCGCCCCTTTGGTTGTTGATAATCCGGAAGTATACATAGTATACACTGTCTGCCCCTATATACAAGAATATAACTACTATACTAACACACAAAGAGAAGGGGTGCAATTGGGGGGTAAGTATTGGGCCAAATGGCCACTCACGTATTGGGGTTGTCACTGTGCACCGCCACCTCTGCACAACCCCAGTGTATGGCAACAAGCAGGACTCAAGGAGGGCCCAGGGCCGGAGCAATTTTCGCCGCTGTACTGTGGAGTTCATAGTGTAATATAAATGCAAAAAACTTCATTCTTAATATTATGTCACAATACCGAGATCTGAGGATCTTCTATTCTGAGGTCAGGGGCTCTCTGATGCGATGTCGCTGCTTGTCTCGCTGTCGTCCTCTTTTGACACTGCTGTGCGGTGGACAAGAGAGCATTAACTGGTTAATAACGAGAAGTATGGAGTGTACAAACTGAGCATAAACCCTCATACCATGAAGTATGGAGTGTACTAACTGAGCCATAAACCCTCCCCACCAGTAGGATTACTATATGGATTTTAGTATTAGGGTACGGACACACTGACATGAAACTCTGATGAGTGCAATGTGTGATTTTCTCACATTGCAATCAATGTATGAGAGCACTGATGAGTGTCGGACGCTTTTTTCTCATCCAGATTCAGGATGAAAAAATAGTTACAACATGCTGCGACAGTCTGTGATTCACATGCGAGACTCACCAATGCAAGTCTACGGGTCCGACAAAAATCACTGACAGCACACTGACCATCCGAGAGGCATGTTTTTTTCACTGATACATTCTCATTCTGTAGCTGAGAACACTGTAAAATGTTCCTGTAAATGATTCTACAGTAATAGTTGCTGAGGAAAAAACAGATTGCACACGGATGTGATCTGAGAGAAATGTCGGACACTCGCACAGCAGTTGGATGCCAAATGGACCAAAAAACGGATGTCACTCATCCGACTCTCCTGGATGAGAAACAGACCGATTTTAAGGCGGCGGGAGACAGTGCACCACCACGTCCTCAGCTCTGTGCTGTGCACACAGTGTACCACCATGTCCTCAGCTCCGTGCTGTGCACAGTGTACCACCATGTCCCCAGCTCCGTGCTGTGCATAGTGTACCACCGTGTCCTCAGCTCCGTGCTGTGCACAGTGAACCACCATGTCCCCAGATCCGTGCTATGCACAGTGTACCACCATGTCCTCAGCTCCGTGCTATGCACAGACAATATACAGTAAATTGTCTGTGCACAGCACGAAGATGAAGACATGGTGGTACACTGTGCACAGCACGGAGCTGGGATCATGGTGGTACACTGTGCACAGCACGGAGCTGGGGACATGGTAGTACACTGTCTATGCACAGCACGGAGCTGGGGACATGGTAGTACACTGTCTATGCACAGCAGGGAGCTGGGGACATGGTGGTACACTGTCTGTGCACAGCACGGAGCTGGGGACATGGTGGTACATGGTCTGTGCACAGCACAGAGCTGAGGACATCCCAGAAGAGGCACAATAACCACAGACAGGCGGCAGAAGAACATTGAGCCCGCCCAGGAGAACTACAACTCCCAGCACCCAACACACTGCCCAGAAACCATACAGTAATGCCAGAACAGGCAGGAGAACTACAATTCCCAGCATGACACACCCTTCCAACACAGGAAGGTGGAGGCTGCCGCATGGGGGCAGAGACACCTGGTACAGCTGCCATTATCACCACACACAGCCCCACTCCTCCTGCGCACCCGTCCTCCTCTCCATTGTCCCTCCTGCACCCCCATCCTCCTCTGCTCTGTCCATCCTGCTGCTCCTCTGTCCCTCCTGCATCTCCGTCCTCCTGCACCCCTGTCCTCCTCTCCTCCGTCCTCCTCTCCTCTGTCCTCCTCTCCTCTGTCCTCCTGCACCCACGTCATCCTCTCCTCTGTCCCTCCTGCTGCTCCTCTGTCCCTCCTGCATCTCCGTCCTCCTGCACCCCTGTCCTCCTGCATCCCCGTCCTCCTGCATCCCCGTCCTCCTGCACCCCTGTCCTCCTCTGTCCCTCCTGCATCTCCGTCCTCCTGCACCCCTGTCCTCCTCTCCTCTGTCCTCCTCTCCTCTGTCCTCCTCTCCTCTGTCCTCCTCTCCTCTGTCCTCCTCTCCTCTGTCCTCCTGCACCCACGTCATCCTCTCCTCTGTCCTTCCTGCTGCTCCTCTGTCCCTCCTGCATCTCCGTCCTCCTGCACCCCTGTCCTCCTCTCCTCTGTCCTCCTGCATCCCCGTCCTCCTCTCCGCCATCCTCCTGCACCCACGTCATCATCTCCTCTGTCCTCCTGCACCCCCGTCCTCATCTCCTCTGTCCTCCTGCATCCCCGTCCTCCTCTCCTCTGTCCTCCTGCACCCACGTCATCATCTCCTCTGTCCTCCTGCACCCCCGTCCTCATCTCCTCTGTCCTCCTGCACCCCCGTCCTCCTCTCCTCTGTCCTCCTGCACCCACGTCCTCCTCTCCTCTGTCCTCCTGCACCTCCTCTCCTCTGTCCCTCAAGCTGCTTGTCTTCTCCTCTGTCCCCCGGTTCCTGTCCTTCTGCCCCCTGTCCTCTTCTCCTCTGTCCCCCTGTTCCTGTGCTTCTGCCCCCTGTCCTCTTCTCCTCTGCCCCCCTGTCCTCTTCTCCTCTGCCCCCCCTGTCCTCTTCTCCTCTGCCCCCCCTGTCCTCTTCTCCTCTGTCCCCCTGTTCCTGTGCTTCTACCCCCCTGTCCTCTTCTCCTGTCCCCCTGTTAATGTCCTTCTGCCCCCCCTGTCCTCTTCTCCTCTGCCCCCCCCCTGTCCTCTTCTCCTCTGCTCTCTTCCCCTGTTAATGTCCTCCTGCCCCCCTGTCCCCTGCAGAGTTTCCCTCACCTCTCCAGGTCCATGGGGGGCCGCCTGAGTGGAGGAGCCGCCAGCACCGCAGCTGCATCCACCTTACCGCCACCAGCACTTGGAGCCATCACGGGACAGGAAGCAGCAGAGCTCCCAGCGGCTTCCTGTCAGCGTGATCGCTCTCAGCGCTGGGGGGCCGGCCGGGAGCGGTGAGCACAGTACATGCGGGCGCCAAGCCGGCGGCGACACCCTCCCTCCCCCACAAAGACTCCAGTTTTCATATGGAGTCTGGGGGAGGGAGGTAAAGAAAAAAAAAAAAAAAACGCTCGCACTCCCCTTGCCTTGTAAATACAGCCCTGCTGCCGCCAGGGGTGAACCTAGCCTTTGTGCTGCCTGAGGCGAACTGCAAAATGGCGCCCCTTCCCCCCCCCAGAAAGTCTTTTTTCAATTGGTAGAAATAAATCTAGTTTGCACAGATTTATATCTACCCTGTAAAATGAAATGAGGACAATAGTGGATATTTTAATTTAGAGAAATAGAAAAAAAGTTGTTCAAACACATGTATGTCAGCGCCATCACACACATACAAGGACCACACGAACGAATTCAGAACAAGGGTCATTAATGGTAATGGCAGGATTGGCTCAACCATACAGACACACAATGGCTGGCAGAGCGGTGCTCCTGTAGGCAGACACAGTCCTGCAACCTGAAGCGTGCTGAGCATGTGAGCCGGTATCAAAGGTGAGAATACAAGCTTTGACATATATGTACTTCAAAAGGTAGTGAAGGGGTTAAATTACACTATATATACATGTATACAGCACAGATATACTGGACAACACGCGCTCATTACATACACATCATTTACTCACACAGACACACACATCATACATGTCTTAGTTATATAACAGATGCTCAGCAGGTACACATCATATACACAGCATATGGATGCTGCAGAAGTGTATATACACACACTTCACTCAAAAGATATCTAAACACACACACACACACAAAGCAACTCATACACAGCTCCCACACAAAACTCACACAGACACGCAGCTCACACACACAACTCCCACACACAGACACGCAACTCACACACAGACACAACACACAGTTCACACACACAACTCACACCAGACATGCAACTCAGACACAGCTCACACTCAGACACAGCTCAGACTCAGACACAGCTCACACACAGCTCACACACAGACACACAGCTCACACACACACAACTCCCACACACAGACACGCAACTCACAGACACAACACACACAGTTCACACACAGCTCACACACACAACTCACACACAGCTCACACACAGACACGCAACTCACACAGACACGCAACTCACACACACAGCTACACACTCAGAGACAGCTCACACTCAGACACAGCTCACACACACATGCAACTCACACACACATGCAACTCACACACAACACACACACACAGCTCACACAACACACACAACTCACACAACACACACACACACAGCTCACACAACACACACACACAGCTCACACACAGTTCACACAACACACACAGCTCACACAACACACACACAGCTCACACAACACACACAGATTATACAGATACCTCACAAAGTCCTCTGTGCTGTTTGTACATGTGCAGCTTCACATGCTCACAGCCCCTGGGCCCCAGCCCCCAGGTCCCAGCCCCCTCACTCCCTGTCACCTTGTGACCTGGAGCTTCTTATCATCGGTATCAGCACAGGAGGCTGCTCTCTCATCTTTGTCGGCTCTCACTTCTTCCCGCGCTGTGCAGGAGAACATGAGCACCCCCTGCAGATGCCGCCCCTTCCTTCACCAGCAGGTGGCGCCGCCTGAATCAGGCCACTCACATTGCCTCATCATTGATTCGGCCCTGGCTGCCGCCCTCACACACACTGCCGCCCGGGGCGGACCGCCCCCTCCGCCCCCCCCCACGCTACTCACTGACTAAATGCCATCCGATTTGGTCCGATCCGATTCTGTCCGATTTTATTATCGGTGCAAAAATCGGAGACTGCTCCGATTTTTGCACCGAAAATAAAATCTGACAGGATCGGACCAAATCGGATGGCATTTAGTGCACATCCGATCTGACCCGATCCCTATAACATGGGGCCCTATGGAGAAGGGTCCAAGGAAACATCTGATGTCTCCTCGGACCCGATTTTACTGTACTGAGCATGCTCAGTACAAATAAAACTGCTCCTAACTGGGAGCACAAGGGTTAAAAAAAAAGGTTTATGCTCACCTTTCCCCAAGCCCCCGCCATCTCCCGCCGTCTTCCTGCAGGCTCTCGGTGGCTCCTGCAGGCTCCTGGTGTCAGCAGAGGTCTTCTTCTGCTGTACAGGACCTGCGGTGATGTCACAGTCATGTGACCGCGGGTTACCGTGGTGGAACCCTGCGGTCAGTGATTGTGACATCACCGCAGGTCCTGTACACATGAAGAAGACCTCTGCAGCCTGCGGGAGCCACCGGGAGCCACTGGGAGCACTGACCTGCAGGAAGACGGCGGGAGACGGCGGGGGCTCGGGGGGAGGTGAGCATAAACTTTTTTTTTTTTCTTTTTTTCAGCCCGGAGGCTACGATTTAATGCCGGAATCGGATGCCTATTTGGCATCCGATTCCAGGCATCAGAAGGGAGCCGATGCTGTCCGAATTATATCGGACAGCATCGGCTCCCTAAAAATCGTTATGTGAAAGTAGCCTAAGCCATAAGCACATATTATAGCAGTGATAATAATGATCCTATAATTAGTGATATAATAGTAATCTACTTACATAAACGCGCTGTCCCGTCTGTTATCCACTTCCGGCGTCATGTTGTCCTCCACGTGATGGGTGTGCAAATATGGCGCCCGCTGGTGATACCGACCCATTATGCAGTACTGCCATCGCTGTCACAGCCACCTGCAGCCGACACCACCCGAAACTGCCGTGACGTTTCGTCCACTACTCCCACACTGCTCCTCGCCGCTTGCACAACTGCACATGCGCGTATTCGGCACACATGCCCAGTTACTCACACAGCCGCTATCTTTGGACACCTGGGTGTATAAAGATGGTGGCAGCGTGGCACACGTCGGGGGCAGAGAGAGCGCACAGGGGAGCAGAGAAAGCACAGCAGGTGGCCATAGGCTTCCCTAGGACACTGAAGGATTTCCCACAGCGGGTAACCACACTTACACCCAACACCTTCCACCCCAGGCCTGTAGGGGGGGCCCAACTGGTTGCGTTAAGCCAGTTCCCCCTATAAATACAGATGCTGGGGGCAGAGTTTGAGCTTCCTGCAGCTCTTCTAGCGTCTGCAAACTCTCTCTGAGACTAGTGAGCTGAACTGGTACTGGAGCCATGATAGGCCCGAACCAGTACACACCAGAGCCAGTGGAGAACTCGAAGAGTAGGGATCGAAGGCAGAGGCGAGAAACACTTTACCAGGGGCAGAGGAGCCATACCGGCTTACCCCACCAGAACACCGGTCACTGGAGCCTGAGTCTGCAGGGGACAGAGGAGATAGACCCAGCAGAGAAACCAGCATCCCAAGGAGGCTTAGCTTCCCGGACACCCGCAGCACCAACAATTGAGAGCCAGGGACCACGGGGAGAGAGACGGCGGTGGCCCAAGAGAGAGCCCTCAGTGCAGCAACACGGGTGTGGAGAGAGAGAAGTAACAGTCCGGTTAGGTTCCATACCTGCCCGACTCAAAACAAGAAAGCTTAATAAGGAGGCCTACAACCCTACTCGCTGTGGAGATCCCAAGGTATTTTCCTTCACTCCAGACATGTGTACCTGTAACCAGTCATAAGCAAAGGTACCAAAAGACTTTAATGTGTGCGTTTCCCTCCTTCCACCCATCCTGCACCACATCGACTGCGCTCCCCTGTTCCTACCCTGTACAGAAACAACTGTGCTGCCCTATTCCACCATCACAACCCTTAGCCCCGGGGACCCCACTCCTCCTGTAGGGAGCCACTCCATCTTGCTGCCGCCCATCACCCTGGAGGCCCAAGCAGCGCCGGTGCCCTCATCGGAATCTACCGGTGGCATCACAACTGACAACCCCTATCCCTGTAAATACACCCTTTTTATTGTCATCCAAGGGCACAAGCTCTGGCACGGACCACCCGTGACATCCCCCGCAACTGACCGCCCGAGACCTGAGTACCCCATTCCCTTGTGGTCCCAGACAACTCTAGCGTCACAAACAAACATTATTTTTATTATTTTTCATTTTCACATTTTGCATTAATCACTAGGGCCACAGCCTCGGGCACCGCCACCCGTGACCTCCAGACTGCGCCTGAGATCTGAGTCCCCTGGCCTGGGTGAGTCAAATTGGCGTCTACGAACAGGATTCAAACCGACCCGTATCTAACGGGTACTGTGCGCCTTATGGAACTTTTATTGGCCATCCTGGAACTTTGTCTATATACGACACTAAAGAACTTTTCCCGGCATTTCTACTGGGCCAAGATGGCGGGTCCAGCAATGTAAAGGACAATGTGCTGGCCCAGGGATGTGCCTCGGCCCCTCGTCATGGGAGGGCCATGGCAGAGGCACCAAACGACTTGCCCGCCCCAATTGCCAAGGAAAAACCAAGGGGGTGGCCCAGAGACCTTAGCCCAACCATGGACTATAAACCAAAAGGAAGAAGGCGTGGCTGGGTCTTTGCAAGGAGCTTTGCCACCAGAACTTGTGCCAGCTACGACGGGTACGGGTTTTGGAGAAGCAAGTATGGCGGCCATCCGGCTAAAAGAGCTGATGCGGGAGGTAGAGGAAGAGGCCAGCGCCGCCCTTAATGAGCCAGAGCTGGTCTCCGTCCACACCATCGACGGGGACCAAATCTTCTGGGAGACCGTGCTCCAAGACTTGAGAGTCCAGCTTCTTGAAAACACCGAGTGGACTATCCGGCGCTGGAGCGCCAACATGACTAACAAGCTGCGCCGCGCAGCCATGCAAAGGCAGACTGACCGTCTAGACCTGGAGCCAGTGACGAGGGCCGAGCTACCTGAGACCCATCCGGTTACTGGTGAAGACACGGTGCCATCTATGGTTGCAGGAGAGGAGGAGGCGGGAAGCCACAAGGCCGACCACGGGCAGCCATGAAGCCCCGCAGGAGGTGGACTATGTGACAGCTGCGCCTGACGAACCAGCAGACCCAGAGCGGGAAGAGGAACAGCCGCCTTCCGAGGAGCCAGACCTTGTGTTTGAGGCTAGTGAGCCAGAGGAAGAAGAGGATTACCAGTTCCCCGATGAGGATGAGGAACCAGAACAGTTGGGCTGCGAGGAGGATACAGTACTGAACCCTGCCGGGCAATCGCCACCTAAAGCCCGGGTAGCTTGGTGGTGCGTAGCAACAACTTCCATGACCAACGGTAATAGCATGAGAACAACTGTGGAAAGTTACCGCCAAACCCAGTGGAGCAACAGCACCGCAAATCGCAGTGACTTTGTGCGCACCTTTCACCAGTCGGATGAAGCAGAAAGGTAGCGACGCAGAGCTGAGTGGTGGGCTCGTGAACAAGAGAACTTGCAAATAAGAGCAGAGGCTCGTCGCCAACCACCCATCGCCCCGGAACACCGTAAACGAGGTGTAGTAACCGCTTTCAACCTGGACAACGGTTGGGGTTTCGCCAGAGAGGAAGGATTGTACGAGGAAGTTTTTATTGCGCGCCGGGATGTTGAATCACATCTGCCCAAATGACACCCGGATCATGATTTATACAGACAGGACTTAATATCCTACGAAAGACGCGCAGGACCCAGAGGCTAGTACACTTTGAGAGTGCGTAAGTGTGAACTGTAAACTTGCAGCTTAATGTAAATTATATATATTACATTACTTTTTCCACTAGAATGCTCATAGTCTTTCATGAGGACAGTACACTTGATTTTTTTTTCCCTTTTATTGCATGTTGTGATAATGTGTCCAGTGGTAACCTGGACATTGGAAAAGACAGTGATAGTAACCACTGGGTCCGTAATGGCCCCTTTACAAGCAGCTACAGGTAACAGGTTTTCCACAGGTAACTTACTGGCTGCCACAGCCTCGGGCACCGCCACCCGTGACCTCCAGACTGCGCCTGAGATCTGAGTTCCCTGGCCTGGGTGAGTCAGGGGCAGAGAGCACACAGGGGGGAGAGAGAGTATACAGGGGCAGAGAGCACATAGGGGGAGAGAGTGCATACAAGGGGGCAGAGAGAGCACACAATGGGGCAGAGGAGCACAAAAGGTGCCAGAGAGAGTGCACGGTGGAGAGAGAGCACGCAAGGGGGCAGAGAGAGAGCACAGGGGCAGAGAGAGTGCACAAGGGTCAGAGAAGCACACAATAGGCAGAGAGAGCACACAAGGGGGCAGAGAGAGCGCAAAGGGATAGAAAGAGCACACAGGGGGGCAGAGAGAGCAGGGGCAGAGAGGCGCACAAGGGGGCAGAGAGGGCAAACAAAGAAGCAAAGAGAGCACATGGGGGAGCATAGAGAGTTGCACAGGGTAGGCAGAGAGAAAACACAGGGGGCAGAGAGAGTGGACTGGGGGGCAGTGAGAGCACAAAGTGGGGGCAGAGAGTGCACAGGGGAAAAAACAGCTCAAAGGAGAGAGCACAGAGGCCAGAAGCCTGCAAACGGGGAGAGACTGGACACGGGGGGGGGGGGGGGGGAGAAGACAACAAGGGGGGAGAGAGAGAGATGCACATAGGGGAGAGACAGCTGCCCTCCCGATGCGATAGCATCTAGTAATGTAGAATGATTATAATAGTAATAATGCCCCCTCTGTGTCATGTGCAGTAATAATGCCCCCGTTATAACCTGCACAGTAATAATGCCCACTTTAGGCCCTGCTCAGTAATAATGCCCCCTCTGTGCCATGTACAGTAATAATGCTTCCTCTGTACCCTACACAATAATAATGCCCCATCTGTGACCTACACAGTAATAATGCCCCCTCTGTACCCTGCACAGTACTAATGCCCCCCCTGTGGCCTGCACAGTAATAATGCCCCCTCTGTGCCCTGCAAAATAATAACGGCTCTGCAGTAATAGTGCCCCTCTCCACCCTGTGCAGTAATAATGACCCCTCCCCCCGTACCCTACACAGTAATAATGCTCCTCTGTGCCATGCATAGTAATAATGCCCCTCTGTACCCTGCACAGTAATAATGCCCCCTCTATACCATACACAGTAATAATGCTTCCTCTGTACCCTACACAATAATAATGCCCCATCTGTGCCATGTACAGTAATAATGCCCCCTCTGTGCAATGTACAGTAATAATGCTCCCTCTGTGCCTTGTGTTCTGTCTTCTCACAAGGCGATTAGAGACATGGGCGGCTGATGGTGCTGTGAGAGTTTCTTACCTCTGTATCCAAAATGAGGAGCAGACAGGACAAGCGCAGACTCAGCTTCCATAGATTCTAATGTAGAACCATTGGTTGGTACACATCACGACTTGGTTTATTATGCTTGGATACAGTACGATACTTGTTGACGATGAAATATTGTGATTTTCTCTGAAGCCGCTGACGTTGTTGCTGCTGGTCGTAAATTGATGCCTTCACAAGCCCAGGAGACGTGCTCGTAGTGTCACAGCAACACAACACAATATGGCCGCTTGGAGCGAGTGACCACCAACCGCCAAGTGATGACACGTCAAGTCTGAACCAACTTAATTTAAACAGACAAAAATGAGCGGCGTTCAAATACTTTCAGCAGACAACTGTGTAGAAAGACACAGTAATACATCAATATGCATAACTGGAAAGTGGCATCCGTCATCGCCTCCTGTGTCCAGTTGTCCCCATATCGCAGTGGGGTATTTTGACATCACATTGGGGTATTATTACATCACAATGAGGTATTATGACATCATAGTGGAGTTTAACAAAAACATTTTTTCACATAAAACTCACAAAGTAATTAACCAAATGATCACCCCAGTAATGTGCAGCACTTTATCTGTAACTCCTTATTCAAGAGCCTTTCAATAAACAACATTCTTTACTTTTCTTTCCAGTGCAAAGATGAACAGATTTTTGGTAGTTCCAACTCTTGAACAGGCCATGAGAAAAGCATGCAGATTGCAAATCAATTCCTACTACTGTCCAGGACTGTTTTTGAGCCTTGTTAAAGGACATTGCAAATGCCAGTCGTACTGGAAACTGGAGGTGTTTAAAATCAAAAAGCAAATCAGATGGAATAAGAGGAATTGTTGGAATGAAAACATCCTTTCATTTCAATTACACGTGGGAACAGGCTCTTAATCGAGACTCTTGTTCCATGACACAGCTTTAAAAACAAAGAAATTAATAACAATTTCCCGTTGTACTTCTATCTATATAGAGTTGTCTGATTGTCAGCTCATAGTAGAGTATGTTTGTTACTGGAATTTTTTCCATGCAGGAAATTGTCTTTTCGGGGAATTTTTACTCGGACACTCTTAACGTAATACTGTATTTTTCAGATTATAAAACGCACTCTCCCCCTCCCTAATTGGGGGGAAAATAGGGGTGCGTCTTAAAATCCGAATCTCCACAGGCATTTTCTGGAAGACTGGACACTAGACCATGTATTGCAGCTCAGCAATGCATGCTGGGACATGGATAATGACGGCGCCCACTGGATGCTGCTGCGACTCCCCTGCAGATCCAAGGTTTACCTCCACCCACCATGGACCCGTGAATCCGCCTCAAGCACCCGATAGCTCCCCATGGTTTACCAAGGGGGGGTATGTACAGTCATGGCCAAAAGTTTTGAGAATGACACCAAAATGATATTTTCACATGATCTGCTGCCCTCTGGTTTTTATTTGTGTTTGTCTGATGTTTATATCACATACAGAAATCTAATTTCAATCATATTATGAGTACCAAAAGGTTATATTGACAGTTAGAATGAGTTAATGCAGCAAGTCGATATTTGCAGTGTTGACCCTTCTTCTTCAGGACCTCTGCAATTCTCCCTGGCATGCTCTCAATCAACTTCTGGACCAAATCCTGACTGATAGCCGTCCATTCTTGCATAATCAATGTTTGCATTTTGCCAGAATTTGTGGGGTTTTGTTTGTCCACCCATCTCTTGATGATTGACCACAAGTTCTCAATGGGATTAAGATCTGGGGAGTTTCCAGGCCATGGACCCAAAATCTCTATGTTTTGTTCCCTGAGCCATTTAGTTATCACCTTTGCTTTATGGCAAGGTGCTCAATCATGCTGGAAAAGGCATTGTTGGGCACCAAACTGCTCTTGGACGGTTGGGAGAAGTTGCTCTTGGAGGACATTCTGGTACCATTCTTTATTCATGGCTGTGTTTTTAGGCAAGACTGTGAGTGAGCCGATTCCCTTGGCTGAGACGCAACCCCACACATGAATGGTTTCAGGATGCTTTACAGTTGGCATGAGACAAGACTGGTGGTAGCGCTCACCTCTTCTTCTCCGAATAAGCTGTTTTCCAGATGTCCCAAACAATCGAAAAGGGGATTCATCAGAGAAAATGACTTTACCCCAGTCCTCAGCAGTCCACTCCCTGTACCTTTTGCAGAATATCAGTCGGTCCCTGATGTTTTTTCTGGAGAGAAGTGGCTTCTTTGCTGCCCTCCTTGAAACCAGGCCTTGCTCAAAGAGTCTCCGCCTCACAGTGCATGCAGAAGCACTCACACCAGCCTGCTGCCATTCCTGAGCAAGCTCGGCACTGCTGGTAGTCCGATCCCGCAGCTTAAACAGTTTTAAGATACGGTCCTGGCGCTTGCTGGTCTTTCTTGGGCGCCCCGGAGCCCTTTTGACAACATTGGAAGCTCTCTCCTTGAAGTTCTTGATGATGCGATAGATTGTTGACTGAGGTGCAATTTTTCTAGCTGCGATACTCTTCCCTGTTAGGCCATTTTTGTGCAGTGCAATGATGGCTGCACGTGTTTCTTTAGAGATAACCATGGTTAACTGAAGAGAAACAATGATACCAAGCACCAGCCTCCTTTTAAAGTGTCCAGTGGTGTCATTCTTATTTAATCATGACTGATTGTTCCATTAACACAGGTGTGTGTGTTGATCAGGACAGGGCTGGCGAACAATCACTAAAACAATGTTAGCTGCTCCTTTTAAGGCAGGACTGCAATGATGTCGAAATGTGTTTTGGGGGTTAAAGTTCATTTTCTAGGCAAATATTGACTTTGCAAGTAATTGCTGTTAAGCTGATCACTCTTTATGACATTTTGGAGTATATGCAAATTGCCATTAGAAAAACTGAAGCAGTAGACTTTGTTAAAATTAATATTTGTATCATTCTCAAAACTTTTGGCCATGACTGTACAAGGATTGGGGATATATGTGGCAGGATGGGGGACATATATATCAATAGAGGCACATATACCAGAATGAGGAACATATATACCTGGATGGGGGGCATGAATACCAAAATGGTGACCATATATACCAGAATAGAGACAAATATACTTGGATGGGGGACATATATACCAGGATGGGGGATATATATACCGTATATACTCGTGTATAAGCCGACCCGTGTATAAGCCGACCCCCCTACTTTTGCCCCAAAAATCTGGAAAAACCTATTGACTCGTGTATAAGCCGAGGGTGGACCCCAGCACAGGTATACAGCCCTCAACAGTGTGGTATACAGCAGCCCCAGAGGTATATACAGCAGCCCCAGAGGTAGTATACAGCAGCCCCAGTGGTAGTATACAGCAGCCCCAGTGGTAGTATACAGCAGCCCCACAGGTATATACAGCCCCAGTGGTAGTATATAGCAGCCCCAGTGGTAGTATACAGCATCCCCAGTGGTAGTATACAGCAGCCCCAGTGGTAGTATCCAGCAGCCCCAGAGGTATATACAGCCCCAGTGGTAGTATACAGCAGCCCCAGAGGTATATAGAGCCCCAGTGGTAGTATACAGCAGCCCCACAGGTATATAGAGCCCCAGTGGTAGTATACAGCAGCCCCACAGGTATATAGAGCCCCAGTGGTAGTATACAGCAGCCCCACAGGTATATAGAGCCCCAGTGGTAGTATACAGCAGCCCCACAGGTATATAGAGCCCCAGTGGTAGTATACAGCAGCCCCACAGGTATATAGAGCCCCAGTGGTAGTATACAGCAGCCCCACAGATATATAGAGCCCCAGTGGTAGTATACAGCAGCCCCACAGGTATATAGAGCCCCAGTGGTAGTATACAGCAGCCCCACAGGTAAATACAGCCCCAGTGGTAGTATACAGCAGCCCCACAGGTATATAGAGCCCCAGTGGTAGTATACAGCAGCCCCACATATATATGCCCCAGAGGTATATACAGGCCCCCCCATCTATATACAGGCCCCCCGCCGCAATCCTGTAAAGGAATAGATTAGTATACTTATCCATCCGCTGCAGCTGTCCCGCCGCCATCGCGATTCAGCATCTTCCGACTTCCAGCGTCTCGCGTCTTCTTCCGGTTTCCTCCTCGGTCGCACAGGCAATGACGTCTGCGACCATCGGAAGAAGACGCGAGTCGGAAGATGCTGAATCGCGATGGCGGCGGGGCAGCTGCAGCGGATGGATAAGTATACTAACCTATTCCTTTACAGGATTGCGGCGGGGGGCTGTATATAGATGGGGGCACTGTATACCTGTATACATTGTATACAGGTATACAGTGACTCGCGTATAAGCCGAGGGGGGACTTTTCAGCCCAATTTTTGGGCTGCAAAACTCGGCTTATACGCGAGTATATACGGTACCAGGATTGGGGGGCATGTACAAGGATGAGGGACATATATACTGATTATAAGACGGACATTGGCATTATAAGACGGACCCCATTTTACATTAAAAATATTGTTTTTTCGTTCTTCCTTCACCAAATTTGGGGGTGAGTCTTATAATCTAGTGTGTCTTATAAAGCAAAAAATATGGTAACTTCTCTAGATGTTTTTTTCTGTAGGTATTTTTATTACAGGAGCAGTGCTTTCCATGGGGAAATGAGTGAATGAAACATATTTGAAATGAGAGCAGCTAATTGAACACAACCCATATAAATAATGGAATTCATCCCATTTGTGATGAAGGTTGGTTTCTCTAATGAACTATTTATTCAGAGGACTTCCAGTAGCCTGTGAACAGCATGATTAAGGCATCGCCGAAACACATTGGTTTTTAGGTGTGGCAAGAGGGCATGCTTTGTCTACTTTCGTAACTTTTTTTGGCTAATTAAATATGAGATTTGCATACGTCTGGGATTCGGTCTTCATTACTCGCTGGACAACCTCTCTCTTATTGGATCCATTACACAGCTTTGTTGGATCTAAATTTTTCAACAGGTGCTCCAGGTTTTAGAAAGGACTTATGTGGAGGACATCCATGTGGTTCCAAGGAGTTGAGGAACTCGGTTGGATAGAATGATGCTTGAGCAGGGTCTGTCACTGTATCCTCTGACTTGTAGGTCCTGCACACACCTTAAGGCCCCGTTACACCTTTCAACATAGTTTCTGACATCGTTCAAAAGTGACATCAGGAACGATGTTGAAACAACATCGTTGTTGCGTGTAAACACACGATTCAACAACGATAGCTGTTCAAGTCGGAGTTGTGGTTTTCCTTCATGCAGGAAAACCTATCAACTTCAACTTAAGCAACCTGGTGGCATCGTTCGGTGTGACACCGCAATAGCGATGTCACGGCTGACTTCGCCCATTCACAGCAGTGAGCTGTTTGCGAACGATCCCTGCTCACAGCATCGTTGATGAGTTGTCCACGATATCTGGACGTGTGACAGCTCACTAGCGATGTTGCACAGGTGTCCACAAAATGAGTGCGCTCCCAAGATTGCAAACAACATCGCTGATACGTTGTACTGTGTAACGGTACCTTAAAAGAGACTTAAAATTTGAAGATTGATCTTGTTAACACTATACTTTTTACGAGATAGGGGTTGTATGTGGTCTCCTGCTGTATACAGAGGCTGTGTGTGGCTTCCTGATGTATTCTGGGGGCAATTTGTAGGCTCCTGGTTTAATACAAGGAGCTTTATTTGGTCTCCTGCTGTAATACAAGAAGCTGTGTGTGAGCTCCTGGTGTAATACAAGGGCTATATGTGGTACAGGTTGTAATAAAGGGGGCTATGCGTGGCCTACTGTTGTTATACTGGGGGCTTTCACTTTTGCATTGCAAACGCTGCATAAATATACGCTGCACTTTTATGGGAGAAAGCGCGCGCATAAAAAGAATCAACATGTCAATTCTTTACGCAGCTGCGCCGGCGCTTTCTCCCATAGGCGCCATTATACCCGCTGGAATTACGCATCGCCATTCAGACAATGCGCAATTCCAGCGCGTATAATGTTAGCGCTGCAGGATGTGATATCACACAGGGGAGGAAGAATCCTGTGTTCCTCCCCTGTGTGACATCTGTGACAGCCCCCTTTAGGTTTCGCAGTGTATTAATATACACTGTGAAACCTAAATAAAAGTTATCTAAATGGTATTAAAAATAATAAAAATTGAATACTTACCCTCCGCCGGGTGTTCCGGTTATCCGGAGCCGAGACATCCACATCTTCTTTCCTTCCAGGGCCTGGCAAGATCTGTGATTGGCCACTTGCGATCATGTGATATGCGCGTCATATATCACATATCACATGACTGCAAGCGGCTAATCACAGATCTTGGCAGATCTGTACATGTGGATGTGTCGGCTCCCGGTAACACCGAACAGCCAGCAGAGGGTAGGTATTCATTTTTCATTATTTTTAATACCGTTTGGATAACTTTTAGTTACCCGTATATACTCGTGTATAAGCCGACCCGTGTATAAGCCGACCCCCCTACTTTTGCCCCAAAAATCTGGAAAAACCTATTGACTCGTGTATAAGCCGAGGGTGGACCCCAGCACAGGTATACAGCCCCCCCCCAGTGGTATACAGGCCTCCCCAGTGGTAGTATACAGCAGCCCCAGTGGTAGTATACAGCAGCCCCAGTGGTAGTATATAGCATCCCCATCAGCCCCAGTGGTAGTATATAGCATCCCCAGCAGCCCCAGTGGTAGTATACAGCAGCCCCAGCAGCCCCAGTGGTAGTATATAGCATCCCCAGCAGCCCCAGTGGTAGTATATAGCAGCCCCAGCAGCCCCAGTGGTAGTATACAGCAGCCCCAGTGGTAGTATATAGCATCCCCAGCAGCCCCAGCGATAGTATACAGCAGCCCCGGCAGCCCCAGCGGTAGTATACAGCAGCCCCGGCAGCCCCAGCGGTAGTATACAGCAGCCCCGGCAGCCCCAGCGGTAGTATACAGCAGCCCCGCAGCCCCAGCGGTAGTATACAGCAGCCCCAGTAATCCAGGGCCCCCCCAGCCTTGCTCCGGTCACCTGTAAAGTAAAATATACTTATCACTGTCCCGCTGCCGTCCGCGCCCGCATCTGCCGACATGCGATCCTCCATCTTCATGCGTCTTCTTCCGACTTCCTGTGTTCGGCGCCGGCAATGACGTCATTGCCTGCGACGAACACAGGAAACCGGAAGAAGACGCATGAAGATGGAGGATCGCATGTCGGCAGATGCGGGCGCGGACGGCAGCGGGACAGTGATAAGTATATTTTACTTTACAGGTGACCGGAGCAAGGCTGGGGGGGCCCTGGATTACTGGGGCTGCCGGGGCTGCTGCCGTCACTGACTCGCGTATAAGCCGAGGGGGGTACTTTTCAGCCCAATTTTTGGGCTGAAAAACTCGGCTTACACGCGAGTATATACGGTAGGTTTCGCAGTGTATATTAATACACTGCGAAACCTAAAGGGGGCTGTCACAGATGTCACAGGGGGAGGATTGTTCCTCCCCTGTGTGACATCACTTTTCCCTTGCGCTTTTGGGGGGAGAAGTGCAGCCGTAAAAAAACACGATGTGTGAATGCACCACATTTTTTTACGGCGCTTTTATGCGCCAGAAAAAAAGCAATATCTGAACGTAGCCTAAGATTGATGCCACTAGAGCCTCACCCTCTGGATTTTCCCCGGAAGAGCACAGGAATTTGTTACACACTTTACCGTAGATGCTAGAGGTGACAGGTTTTCTACTGGACATCAAAGTTTGAATCAGGCCCATGGAGAACCATATGTACCTCAGGAGCCACCTCTCAAAATCCATGCCAGAAGTCTGAGACCCGAGACCTGCGGATAATGGATCGGCCCCTGGGAGAGAAGAGACTCTCGGAGACCGTCAAGAGTCCAGGGATCTGTCAGGGATATCTAGTGTAGCCAAAAGAACCAAGCCCTCCTTGGCCAGAAGGGCGCTATCCTGATGACTTTGGCTCTGTCGTCCCTGATCTTCCAGAGTACTGTTGGAATCATCACTAATGGGGGAAAGACATACAGAAGGCCTGAGGTCCAGGGAATCTGCAGAGCGTCTACCGCAAAAGCCTGGCCCTGGGATCCAGAGAACAGAACCTCTGCACCTGCCTGTTTGCCCAAGTGGAAAAAAGGTCTATCTCTGGTAACCCCTTCTATCCACTATCTGAGCGAATATCCCTGGATCCAGGGCCCACTCCCCCTGTCTTAGCTGTACCCTGATGAGGAAATCTGCCCTCTTTCTCCCAGCGTCTTCACTCAGGAGCACAGTGTGACAGGGCTGAGTCGTGCATGTGCACAGCCTGTGCGACATTGGGGCTGAGCTGGACCTCCTGTGGCCCTCTCCAGGCCCCACGCCCACCACCACAAGAGGCAAGGTGCTTCTGCCACCCGAGTCCGGAGCCACGGCCCAGGTAAGTTACCTCATCCAGCTACTGGGTCAAGCCAGGGAACCGCTTGAGATTCAGAGGTCTCTCACCTACAAGACAAGAAACCTAAAACTGAGGTGCAGGAGAGGTACTGCCTTTTTTATCTCAGAGGTTTCCTGTCTTGGATGGGTGGTGCTCTCTCAGGTGGTGCTGTCGTAGCGATGATGGAAAAATGAAGGGCCAATAAGGGTGAGCAGTACTGTATATACACACATTACTTTATAGATAACAAAAATCCAATCAGAAAATGTAACTCGGATATCCCTATTTTTTAATTTTCCTCCCTTTGACATTTATTTCTGCAGTAACAGGCATTATAAAACACATCTAATACAGAGGTGATATCACAGGGCACAGGGGCTGGTGGGGGGCACACTGGGCAGGGTAGGCAGACTGTGACATGGGGTAGAGAGGCGACAGAAGAAGCATTTGGTGATTACGTCTGCATTGTCCCAGTGCATGATGGGAAACGGCTTCTCGCACTGTTCACACTGAAAAGAGCAAGACATGAAGTGTTAGTAAAGAAACAAAGCGTTCTGTGGCCATGTCCTCCGCTTATAATGCCACTGTCTCACTCCCCCACACCCCAAACCCCCAGCATCATCTATACAACGTATGTGCATGACGGGGCCGGCGTCCTTCTATCGTTCTTCAGTACATTAAACTCTTAGGAGTATTTACCCGAGACAGCCGAGAGCCGATGGCCTTCTTGTTTTCAATGACGGCGGGGATTTCTTCGTAATTCGTTATGTTCCACAGTCGTAATGTAGAGTCCTGTATAAATGAAGAGCCGGTAATCACATGGGGATCACATCTGTCCTTACAAGGGTCATACACTGAACAGGCTCTGGAATCAGCCACGTACGGTGAACAGTACAGGCCACGTCTACCTCTACACCATGTTCCAAATTATTATGCAAATTGGTTTTAAGTGTCATAGGGTTTTCGTTTTTGTTTTTTTTGTCAATGAACCCCATTGATGGTATTGTGTCTCAGGGTTCTTTGAATCACTGAAATCAATCTCAGATACCTGTGATAATTAGTTTCAAGCCAAAAAAGAGAAAGAAGCGCTATGTGAAGACCATTTAGTAATGTGCTGATTAGGGGTTTCTTTGAATTTCTCGCTCACCTGGGTTTGTTGTGCACCGACCTTGCACAACAAAGGTGATAGCCTGGCCCCTGGGAGACACCATGTTCGTCGTTGGCGTTGCTTCCTATCCTCGGGAGGCGCGGTCATGTGATGCGGTCAGGTGGCCGGGTGGGCGTGCCCAATTGATGTCATGGCAGGTCCTATATGCCCAGAGCAGCTCCACCGCTCACAGTGGTATATGTATCCAAAGAAAGAAATAGCGGTGTTAAAGAGCGCTGAGGCAATGGGTATTAAATGTCATACACACCTTTATTAAACTTCTGCACTCCCCTAATGCGACGCGTATCGATAAACCAGCTATCTTCCTCAAGCAATGGAGAGTGAATATTAGAAACCTTATATAGGACCTTGGTCCAATTACAGCTTGCAATACATTGTGACATCATCAAACCAAGATGACCTATCCCTCACAGGATTACAATTATGTTAAAAACAGGTGAACTCATTACAACCTTAAAGTACTTTTCTGCAAACAATATTTAAATACGTTTCATGTTCACATATATCCTATACCAAAGTTAAAATTAATAAAATTTGTCAAATTTAGTGAAATTTACCCCAAAAAACTCATTAAAAATTATAAATTAAAAATTATACAATCCAGGAACACGTTCAATTAAATGCATGGCCTAAAAGGGATCCCAATGAATAGCCTTCTCTATGGTTAAATTTAACCCTTCTGGGGATGAAGTACCCATCTTATAGATCCAGTCCCGATTAATGAGATGTCCTAAAGGGTTTGAGGCTAAACTATCAATTTGTTCTAAGATTACTAATGTTAAGTCCTTAAGGTACCGTCACACGCTGCAATATTGCTAACAATTTCACTGTTCCATTTGTGCATGGCAACAAAATAGAACAATGTGTCCATGATTTCACTGCAACCAGCAAATTGCCAGTGAAATTGCAAGCAATATTGCCGCATGTGACGGTACCTTTAGGGTCTTTATTATGAACCTATGCAAAGTGTTTAGAGACACTTTGCAGCGGATATCCATTCCGAATGTTAAACCTATGTTTGTTCAATCTATCATGCATAGCTTGTACAGTGCTGCCCACGTACTGAAGGCCGCACGTACATTCTAGTAGATACACAACATATTTAGGTAGACAGTTCAGTGTCTGTCTGATGGTGAAGGATTCTCCTGTAGTTTTTGAGGAAAACGTTTTTTAGTACCATTACTAATAGTTTTACAACACATTTTGGGGATCTGCAAGTATAGCACCCTTTGTTCTGATTGGTGCTCTCATCTCCTACTGGCCTTCCATGATCCATTAAGCAGTTACTGGGGGATAGCATGTTACAGAGTGTTTTATTCCTCCTAAAAATCACACTAGGTTTGCCCGGAATGTGCTTACATAAAACTGGATCGTTCTTTAGGATGAACCATAATCCATCCAATCGTTTTTTCACATTTTTATGTTACTGATTGAATGTTATCACAAAACTCCATTTAGTTAGCTCAGTGGTAGTGGGCTTATTTTTTACTTTTCCTATCATCACCCTCGACTACCTCTGTACGGGGTTGGACTCTATTAATGCACAATTCCTGAGAAAGTGACTTACTTCTCCGAAAGGCATCCGCCAAAAGCTTACTTGGATACCCCTTTTTCCTAAAACACTCTTTCAGGATCATGGATTCATTAATTAAATCAATATTCTGCGTGCAATTTTTCCTGATCCTCCAGTACTGGCTGTATGGTATGTTCCTGATCCATCTGGGGAGGCGTCCACTATCAAAACCCAGATAGCCGTTATTCTCCGTAGCGGACTGCTCACCAGATGGATCAGGAACATACCATACGGTAAGATCATGAGTAAGGCTACAAGCTAGCCGAAACATGTTGACTGAAGACATGGTAAGCTGACCTGTGTGTTTTATGTGTTAAGAAACCTGTTTTCACCTGAATATGAATAAATGGAAATTTTATAAAGAACTCAAGGTGCAATTATCCTCAACTCACTGGACAATTCTTGGAAGTGATTTGAATGCAGCTACAGGCCCGCTGGAGTCCGTGCTGAGAGGGAGGGAAACTGGAGAGAGAAGTCAGGTGAGCGGACCCTTTTTTTCTTAATGTAATGTAAAGTTCCTATATAAGGTTTCTAATATCATTCACTCTCCATTGTTTGAGGAAGATAGCCGGTTTATCGAAACGCGTCGCATTAGGAGAGTGCAGAAGTTTAATAAAGGTTTGTATGACATTTAATACCCATTGCCTCAGCGCTCCTTAATACTACTATTTCTTTATTGTGATAATTAGTTTGGCAGGTGCGCCCAATAAAAGGAAAACTGGATGTTCCACAGTATTAAGCAGGCCACAGTTTTCAAGTAACATGGAACAGAAAGAGGATCTCTCTGCTGTCGAAAAGCAACAAATAGTGCAATTGCCTTCGACAAGGGATGAAAACATTTGATATTGCACGAAAACGTAAGGATGATCATCGTACTGTAAAAAGATTTGTGGCTGATTCTGAGCACAGATGTGTTCGTGCAGATAAAGGCAGAATGAGGAAGGTTTCTGCTAGGCAAGATCATCAGATTAAGAGAGCAGCTGCTAAAAAGGCCTTACAAACCAGCAAACATATATTTGAAGCTGCTGGTGCCTCTGGAGTCCCTCAAACCTCAAAGTGTAGGATCCTTCAAAGGCTTGCTGTGGTGCATAAACCTACTATTCGACCACCCCTAAACAGTGCTTACAAGCAGAAATGGTTGCAGTGGGCCCAGACATACATGAAGACTAATTTTCAAACAGTCTTGTTTACTGATGAGTGCCGAGCATCCCTGGATGGTCCAGAGGGATGCAGTAGTGGATGGTTGGTGGATGGCCACCATGTGCCAACAAGGCTGCGACGTCAGCAAGGAGGTGGAGGAGTCATGTTTTGGGCCGGAGTCATTGGGAAACAGCTGGAAGACCCCTTTAAAATTCCTGAAAGTGTGAAAATGACCTCTGCAAAGTATATAGAGTTTCTTCCATGGTACAAAAAGCAAAATTGTGCCTTCAGGAGCAAAATCATCTTCATGCATGACAATGCACCATCTCATGCTGCAAAGAATACCTCTGTGTTATTGGCTGCTATGGGCATAAAAAGAGATAAACTCATGGTGTGGCCACCATCTTCCCCTGACCTCAACCCTATAGAGAACCTTTGAAGTATAATAAAGCAAAAGATCTATGAGGGTGGGAGGCAGTTCACATCAAAGCAGCAGCTCTGGGAGGCTATCCTGATATCGTGTAAAGAAATACAAGCAGAAACTCTCCAGAAACTCACAAGTTCAATGGATACAAGAATTGTGAAAATTATATCAAAGAAGGGTTCCTATGTTAACATGTAACTTGGCCTGTTAGGTTGTTTTGGAGTTAAATAGCTTTTTATTTTAGTGAATGTGACCTGTTAATGCAGCAAATTCAACAAACAAGCATTTTCAGTTCTTTCAAACATATCAAATGTTTAGAAACTCTACTGTGCCTAATAATTTGGATCAGTGCATTTAGGCTTTTTTTAATTTTGAAGATAATACTGTTATCATTGGGAGGTTTCTTCAATAAAATTTAATGTATACTCTAACGGGTGATGACTAGTGATGAGCGAGCACTAAAATGCTCGGGTGCTCGGTGCTCTGGCCGAGCATCTCAAGATACTCGTGTACTCGGCCAGAGCACCGAGCCCAATGTAAGTCAATGAGTGACAGGCTCCGCCCACAGACTTCCGGGTATAAAACGAGCATTGCTGGGAAAGGGCGGGAGGGGGGCTTTTTTAAATCGCCGCAACATATAACACCTTACTGTGCCCCCAGAGGGATCCTAACAATGAATCTGCTCTCCGTGAGGTGCCAGCTCACTGTGTGCACTGAAGGGAGCTGTGTATGTGTGTCAGATCGCTTATTATTACTGAGCAGTCCGAGCATCTCGGCGGTACTCGCCGAGCATCCCGAGTACCGGGATACTCGTGCGAGTAACGAGTAGCGCAGAGCATACTCGCTCATCCCTAGTGATGACTTATTACACTGACTGTCATTTACACCGACCATTTAGGAAAATCAGAGAAAAAGAACATTTGCATAATAATTTGGAACATGGTGTATATACTGATACAAACATCACCATCATGGCCGGAGAATTAAGAAGCTACACCTCAGACTGTTACCTTAGAAGAAGCTGCAGCTCGGGTTGTTACCTTAGAAGAAGCTACAGCTCGGGCTGTTACCTTGGAAGAAGCTGCAGCTCGGGCTGTTGTCTTAGAAGAAGCTGCAGCTCGGGCTGTTACCTTAGAAGAAGCTGCAGCTCAGGCTGTTACCTTAGAAAAAAGAAGCTGCAGCTCGGGCTGTTACCTTAGAAGAATAAGCGGCAGCTCGGGCTGTTACCTTAGAAGAAGAAGCTGTAGCTCGGGCTGTTACCTTAGAAGAAGAAGCTGCAGCTCGGGCTGTTACCTTAGAAGAAGAAGCTGCAGCTCGGGCTGTTACCTTAGAAGAATAAGCTGCAGCTCGTGCTGTTACCTTAGAAGAATAAGCTGCAGCTCGGCTGTTACCTTAGAAGAAGAAGCTGCAGCTCGGGTTGTTACCTTAGAAGAAGCTGCAGTTCAGGCTGTTATCATAGAAGAAGCAGCAGCTCGGGATATTAACCTTAGAAGAAGAAGCTGCAGCTCGAACTGTTACCTTAGAATAAGAAACTGCAGCTCGGGCTGATACCTTAGAAGAAGAAGCTGCAGTTGGCTGTTACCTTAGAAAGAAGCTGCAGCTCAGGTGTTACCTTAGAAGAAGCTGCAGTTCAGGCTGTTACCTTAGAAGAACTGCAGCTCGGCTGTAAAACCTTAGAAGAAGCTGCAGCTCAGGCTGTTACCTTAGAAGAAGAACTGCAGCTCGGGCTGTTATACCTAAGAAGAAGTGCAGTCTCAGGGCTGTAACCTTAGAAGAAGAACTGCAGCTCAGGCTGTTACCTTAGCAGAAGCTGCAGTTCAGGCTATTACCTAGAGAGAAACTGCAGCTCGGGCTGTTACCTTAGAAAGAAGCTGCAGCTCAGGGCTATAACCTTAGAAGAAGAAGCTGCAGCTTGGGCTGTTACCTTAGAAGAGAAGCTGCAGCTTCAGGCTAGTAACCTTAGAAGAAGAAACTGCAGCTCTGGCTGTTACCTTAGAAGAAGCTGCAGTCAGGCTGTACCAAGAAGAATGCAGCTCGGCTGTTACCTTAGTAGAAAGCTGCAGCTCGGGCTTTTACCTTAGAAGAAGCTGCAGCTTCAGGCTGTTACCTTAGTAGAAGCTGCAGCTGGGTTGTTACCTTAAAAGAAGCTGCAGCTCGGGTTGTAAACCTTAGAAGAAGCTGCAGCTCAGGCTGTTACCTTAGTAGAAGCTGCAGCTGGGTTGTTACCTAATAAGAAGCTGCAGCTCGGGTTGATACCTTAGAAGAAGCTGCAGCTCAGGCTATTAACCTTAGAAGAAGAAGCTGCTAGCTGGGCTATTACCTTAGAAGAAGCTGCAGTTCAGGCTTATAACATTAAAGAAGAAGCTGCAGCTCAGGGTGTTACCTTAGAAGAAGCTGCAGTTCAGGCTATTACCTTAGAAGGAGAAGATGCAGCTCTGGTTGTTACCTTTGCGGAAGCTGCAGCTCGGGCTTGTAACCTTAGAAGAAGAAGCTACAGCTCGGGCGTCACCTTAGAAGAAGCTGCAGTTCAGGCTATAACCTTAAAAGAAAAGCTGCAGCTCAGGCTGTTACCTTAGAAGAAGCTGCAGCTCAGGCTGTTACTTTAGAAGAAAGCTGCAGCTCGGTTTGTTACCTTAGAAGAAGAAGCTGCAGCTCGGGTTGTTGCCTTAGAAGAAGAAGCTGCAGCTTGGGCTGTTACCTTAGAAGAAGAAGCAGCATCAAGTTACATAGAAAAGCTGCAGCTCAGGCTGTTACCTTAGAAGAAGCTGCAGCTCAGGCTGTTACTTTAGAAGAAGCTGCAGCTCGGGGTGTTACCTTAGAAGAAGAAGCTGCAGCTCGGGTTGTTGCCTTAGAAGAAGAAGCTGCAGCTTGGGCTGTTACCTTAGAAGAAGAAGCAGCTCAGGCTGTTATCATAGAAGAAGCTGCAGCTCGGGATATTAACCTTAGAAGAAGAAGCTGCAGCTCGAACTGTTACCTTAGAATAAGAAACTGCAGCTCGGGCTGATACCTTAGAAAAGAAGCTGCAGTTGGGCTGTTACCTTAGAAGAAGCTGCAGCTCAGGCTGTTACCTTAGAAGAAGCTGCAGCTCAGGCTGTTACCTTAGAAGAAACTGCAGCTTGGGCTGTTATATTAAAGGAAGCTGCAGCTCGGGGCTGTAACCTTAGAAGAAGAAGCTGCAGCGCGGGCTGTTACCCTAGCAGAAGAAGTGCAGTTCAGGCTATAACCTTAGAAGAAGAAACTGCAGCTCAGGGTGTTACCTTAGAAGAAGCTGCAGTTCAGGCTATTACCATAGAAGGAGAAGACGCAGCTCTGGCTGTTACCTTAGAAGAAGCAGCAGTCAGCTGTTACTTTTGAAGAAGCAGCAGCTCGGCTGTTACCTTAGAAGAAGAAGCTGCAGCTCGGGCTGTTACCTTAGAAGAAGCTGCAGCTCGGGCTGTTACCTTAGAAGAAAAACTGCAGCAGGTGTACCTGAGAAAAGCTGCAGCTGGGTATTACCTTAGAAGAAGCTGCAGCTCAGGCTGCAGTTCAGGCTGTAACCTTAAAAGAAAAAGCTGCAGCTCAGGCTGTTACCTTAGAAGAAGCTGCAGCTCAGGCTGTTACTTATAAGAAGCTACAGCTCAGCTGTTACCTTAGAAGAAGCTGCAGCTCAGGGCTGTTAACTTTAGAAGAAGCTGCAGCTCGGGGTGTTACCTTAGAAGAGAAGCTGCAGTCGCTTGTAACCTTAGAAGAAAAGCTGCAGCTCGGGCTGTTACCTTAGAAGAAGCTGCAGCTCAGGGTGTTACTTAGAAGAAGCTGCAGCTCGAGGCTGTTACCTTAGAAGAAGCTGCAGTTCAGGGCTGTTACCTTAGAAGAAGCTGCAGTTCAGGCTGTTACCTTAGAAGAAATTGCAGCTCGGGCTTGTTATACCTTAGAGAGAAGCTGCAGCTCGGGGCTGTAACCTTAGAAAAAGAAGCTGCAGCTCAGGCTGTTACCTTAGAAGAGAAGCTGCAGCTCGGCTGTTACCTTAAGAAGAAGCTGCAGTTCAGGCTGTTACCTTAGAAGAAGCTGCAGCTTCAGGCTGTTACCTTAGAAGAAGTGCAGCTTCGGGCTATTACCTAGAAGAGAAGCTGCAGCTCGGCTGTTAACCTTAGAAAAGAACTGCAGCTCGGCTGTTACCTTAGAAGAAAGCTGCAGCTCAGGCTGTTACCTTAAAGAAGAAGTGCAGTTAGGCTATAACTAGAAAAGCTGCAGCTCAGGGTGTTACCTTAGAAGAAGCTGCAGTTCAGGCTATTACCATAGAAGAGCATGCAGCTCAGCTGTTACCTTAGAAGAAGCTGCAGCTCGGCTGTTACCTTAGAAGAAGCTGCAGCTCAGGCTATTAACCTTAGAAGAAGCTGCAGCTCGGCTGTTACCTTAGAAGAAGAAGCTGCAGCTCGGCTGTTATCTTAGAGAAGCCTGCAGCTGGCTGTAACCTTAGAAGAAGTGCAGCTTGGCTTTACCTTAGAAGAAGCTGCAGCTCAGGCTGTAACCTTTGAAGAAGAAGCTGCAGCTCGGTGATTACCTTAGAAGAAGCTGCCAGCGGTTACTTAGAAGAAGTGCAGCTCAGGCTGTTACCTTAGAAGAAGCTGCAGCTCAGGCTGTAACTTTAGAAGAAGCTGCAGCTCGGGCTGTTACCTTAGAAGAAGCTGCAGTTCAAGGCTATAACCTTAGAAAAAGAAGCTGCAGCTCAGGGTGTTACCTTAGAAGAAGCTGCAGTTCAGGCTATTACCTTAGAAGGAGAAGATGCAGCTCTGGCTGTTACCTTAGAAGAAGCAGCAGTCAGACTGTTACTTTTGAAGAAGCAGCAGCTCAGGGCTGTTACCTTATAGAAGAAGAAGCTGCAGCTTAGGCTATAACCTTAGAAGAAGAAGCTGCAGCTCGGGCTGTTACCTTAGAAGAAGCTGCAGCTCGGGCTGTTACCTTAGAAGAAAAAACTGCAGCTCGGGCTGTAACCTTAGAAGAAGAAGCTGCAGCTCGGGCTATTACCTTAGAAGAAGCTGCAGCTCAGGCTGTAACCTTAGAAGAAGCTGCAGTTCAGGCTATAACATTAGAAGAAGAAGCTGCAGCTCAGGGTGTTACCTTAGAAGAAGCTGCAGTTCAGGCTGTAACCTTAGAAGAAGAAGCTGCAGCTCAGGCTATAACCTTAAAAGAAAAAGCTGCAGCTCAGGCTGTTACCTTAGAAGAAGCTGCAGCTCAGGCTGTTACTTTATAAGAAGCTACAGCTCAGACTGTTACTTCAGAAGAAGATGCAGCTCGGGCTGTTACTTTAGAAGAAGCTGCAGCTCGGGTGTGTTGCCTTAGAAGAAGAAGCTGCAGCTTGGGCTGTTACCTTAGAAGAAGAAGATGCAGCTCAGGGTGTTACCTTAGAAGAAGCTGCAGCTCGGGCTGTTACCTTAGAAGAAGCTGCAGTTCAGGCTGTTACCTTAGAAGAAGCTGCAGTTCAGGCTGTCACCTTAGAAGAAATTGCAGCTCGGGCTGTTATATTAGAGGAAGCTGCAGCTCGGGGCTGTAACCTTAGAAAAAGAAGGTGCTGCTCGGGCTGTTACCTTAGAAGAAGAAGCTGCAGCTCAGGCTGTTACCTTAGAGAAGAAGTGCAGTTCAGGCTGTACCTTAGAAGAAAGCTGCAGCTCGGGTGTTATTAGAAGAAGCTGCAGTTCGGCTAATTACCGAAAAGGAGAAGTGCAGCTCTGGGCTGTTACCTTAGAAGAAGCTGCAGTCGGACTGTTACCTTAGAAGAAGCTGCAGCTCAGGCTATAACCTTAGAAGAAAAGCTGCAGCTCGGGCTGTTACCTTAGAAGAAGCTGCAGTTGGGCTGTAACCTTAGAAAGAAGATGCAGCTTGGGCTGTTACCTTAGAAGAAGCGCATGACGTACCTAGAAAACTGAGCTCAGGCTATAACCTTAGAAGAAGAAGCTGCAGCTTGGGCTGTTACCTTAGAAGAAAAAACTGCAGCTCGGGCTGTTATCTTAGAGGAAGCTGCAGCTTGGGCTGTAACCTTAGAAGAAGTGCAGCTGGCTATACCTTAGAAGAAGCTGCAGCTCAGGCTGTAACCTTTAAGAAGAAGCTGCAGCTCGGATGTACCTTAGAAGAAGCTGCAGCTCAGGCTGTTACCTTAGAAGAAGCTGCAGCTCAGGCTGTTACCTTAGAAGAAGCTGCAGCTCAGGCTGTAACTTAGAAGAAGCTGCAGCTCGGGCTGTTACCTTAGAAGAAGCTGCAGTTCAGGCTATAACCTTAGAAAAAGAAGCTGCAGCTCAGGGTGTTACCTTAGAAGAAGCTGCAGTTCAGGCTATTACCTTAGAAGGAGAAGATGCAGCTCTGGCTGTTACCTTAGAAGAATGCAGCAGTCAGACTGTTACTTTTGAAGAAGCAGGCAGCTGGGCTGTTACCTTAGAAGAAGAGCTGCAGCTTAGGCTATAACCTTAGAAGAAGAAGCTGCAGCTCGGGCTGTTACCTTAAAGAAGCTGCAGCTCGGGCTGTACTTAGAAGAAAACTGCAGCTCGGCTGTAACTTAGAAGAAGAAGCTGCAGCTCGGGCTATTACCTTAGAAGAAGCTGCAGCTCAGGCTGTAACCTTAGAAGAAGCTGCAGTCAGGGCTATTAACATTAAAGAAGAAGCTGCAGCTCAGGGTGTTACCTTAGAAGAAGCTGCAGTTCAGGCTGTAACCTTAGAAGAAGAAGCTGCAGCTCAGGCTATAACCTTAAAAGAAAAAGCTGCAGCTCAGGCTGTTACCTTAGAAGAAGCTGCAGCTCAGGCTGTTACTTTATAAGAAGCTACAGCTCAGACTGTTACTTCAGAAGAAGATGCAGCTCGGCTGTTACTTTAGAAGAAGAGCTGCAGCTCGGGGTGTTGCCTTAGAAGAAGAAGCTGCAGCTTGGGCTGTTACCTTAGAAGAAGAAGATGCAGCTCAGGGTGTTACCTTAGAAGAAGCTGCAGCTCGGGCTGTTACCTTAGAAGAAGCTGCAGTTCAGGCTGTTACCTTAGAAGAAGCTGCAGTTCAGGCTGTCACCTTAGAAGAAATTGCAGCTCGGGCTGTTATATTAGAGGAAGCTGCAGCTCGGGGCTGTAACCTTAGAAAAAGAAGGTGCTGCTCGGGCTGTTACCTTAGAAGAAGAAGCTGCAGCTCAGGCTGTTACCTTAGCAGAAGAAGTGCAGTTCAGGCTATAACCTTAGAAGAAGCTGCAGCTCAGGGTGTTACCTTAGAAGAAGCTGCAGTTCAGGCTATTACCATAGAAGGAGAAGATGCAGCTCTGGCTGTTACCTTAGAAGAAGCTGCAGTCGGACTGTTACCTTAGAAGAAGCTGCAGCTCAGGCTATAACCTTAGAAGAAAAAACTGCAGCTCGGGCTGTTATCTTAGAGGAAGCTGCAGCTTGGGCTGTAACCTTAGAAGAAGGTGCAGCTTGGGCTATTACCTTAGAAGAAGCTGCAGCTCAGGCTATAACCTTAGAAGAAGAAGCTGCAGCTTGGGCTGTTACCTTAGAAGAAAAAACTGCAGCTCGGGCTGTTATCTTAGAGGAAGCTGCAGCTTGGGCTGTAACCTTAGAAGAAGCTGCAGCTCAGGCTGTAACCTTAGAAGAAGCTGCAGCTTGGGCTATTACCTTAGAAGAAGCTGCAGCTCAGGCTGTAACCTTAGAAGAAGAAGCTGCAGCTCGGGCTGTTACCTTAGAAGAAGCTGGAGCTCAGGCTGTTACCTTAGAAGAAGCTGCAGCTCAGGCTATAACCTTAGAAGAAGCTGCCACTCAGGGTGTTACCTTAGAAGAAGCTGCAGTTCAGGCTATTACCAAAGAAGGAGAAGGTGCAGCTCTGGCTGTTACCTCAGAAGAAGCTGCAGTCGGACTGTTACCTTAGAAGAAGGAGCTGCAGCTCAGGCTATAACCTTAGAAGAAGAAGCTGCAGCTCGGGCTGTTACCTTAGAAGAAGCTGCAGCTCGGGCTGTTATTTTATAGGAAGCTGCAGCTGGGGTTTTTACCTTAGAAGAAGCTGCAGCTCAGGCTGTTACCTTAGTAGAAGTTGCAGCTGGGGTTGTTACCTTAAAAGAAGCTGCAACTCGGGTTGCTACCTTAGAAGAAGAAGCTACAGCTCAGGCTATTATCTTAGAAGAAGCTGCAGCTCAGGCTGTAACCTTAGAAGAAGAAGCTGCAGCTCGGGCTGTTACCTTAGAAGCTGCAGTTCAGGCTATAACCTTAGAAGAAGAAGCTGCAGCTCAGGGTGTTAGCTTAGAAGAAGTTGCAGCTCAGGCTATTTGTTACCTTAGTAGAAGCTGCAACTCGGGTTGTTACCTTAGAAGAAGCTGCAGATCAGGCTGTTACCTTAGCAGAAGCTGCAGCTCGGGTTGTTACCTTAGAAGAAGCTGCAGCTCAGGCTGTTACCTTAGAAGAAGCTGCAGCTCAGGCTGTTACCTTAGAAGAAGCTGCAGCTCAGGCTGTTACCTTAGAAGAAGCTGCAGCTCAGGCTGTTACCTTAGAAGAAACTGCAGCTCGGGCTGTTATATTAAAGGAAGCTGCAGCTCGGGGCTGTAACCTTAGAAGAAGAAGCTGCAGCTCGGGCTGTTACCCTAGCAGAAGACGTGCAGTTCAGGCTGTAACCTTAGAAGTAGAAACTGCAGCTCAGGGTGTTACCTTAGAAGAAGCTGCAGTTCAGGCTATTACCATAGAAGGAGAAGATGCAGCTCTGGCTGTTACCTTAGAAAGAAAGCTGCAGCTCAGGCTATAACCTTAGAAGAAGAAGCTGCAGCTCGGGCTGTTATCTTAGAGGAAGCTGCAGCTCGGGCTGTAACCTTAGAAGAAGAAGCTGCAGCTCAGGCTGTTACCTTAGTAGAAGCTACAGCTCGAGTTGTTACCTTAGAAGAAGCTGCAGCTCAGGCTGTAACCTTAGAAGAAGAAGAAGCTGCAGCTCGGGCTATTACCTTAGAAGAAGCTGCAGCTCAGGCTGTAACCTTAGAAGACACTGCAGCTCGGGCTGTTACCTTAGAAGAAGCTGCAGTTCAGGCTATAACCTTAGAAAGAGAAGCTGCAGCTCAGGGTGTTACCTTAGAAGAAGCTGCAGTTCAGGCTATTACCATAGAAGGAGAAGATGCAGCTCTGGCTGTTACCTTAGAAGAAGCTGCAGTCGGACTGTTACTTTAGAAGAAGCAGCAGCTTAGGCTATAACCTTAGAAGAAGAAGCTGCAGCTCGGGCTGTTACCTTAGAAGCTGCAGCTCGGGCTGTTACCTTAGAAGAAAAAACTGCAGCTCGGGCTGTAACCTTAGAAGAAGAAGCTGCATCTCGGGCTATTACCTTAGTAGAAGCTGCAGCTGGGTTGTTACCTTAAAAGAAGCTGCAGCTCGGGTTGTTACCTTAGAAGAAAAAGCTGCAGCTCAGGCTATTATCTTAGAAGAAGCTGCAGCTCAGGCTGTAACCTTAGAAGAAGAAGCTGCAGCTCGGGCTGTTCCTTAAAGCCATTTAGATAAATAAAGAGCTGCAGTCAGGTGTAGCTAGAAGAGTGCAGCTCAGGCTATTTTTACCTTAGTAGAAGCTGCAGCTCGGTGTTTCCTTAGAGAGCTGAGATCAGCTGATACTTAGAAGAAGCTGCAGCTCGGGTTGTTACCTAGAGAAGCTGCAGCTCGGGCTGTACTTAGAGAGCTGCAGCTCAGGCCTTCACCTTAGAAGAAGCTGCAGCTCAGGCTGTTACCTTAGAAGAAACTGCAGCTCGGGCTGTTATACTTAAAGAAGCTGCAGCTCGGGCTGTAACCTAGTAGAAGAATGCAGCTCGCTTATCCCAGCAGAGAAGGCGTTCAGCTATACCTTAGAAGAAGAAACTGCAGCTCAGGGTGTTACCTTAGAAGAAGCTGCAGTCTCAGGCTAGTTACCAGAGAAGAGAATATGCAGCTCTGGCTGTTACCTTAAGAAGAAGCTGCAGCTCAGGCTTAACCTTAGAAGAAGAACTGCAGCTCGGCTGTTACCCTAGAAGAAGAATCTGTAGTGGCTGTTATCTAGAAGAAGCTGCAGCTGGAGTTACCTTAGAAGAATAAAGCTGCAGCTCAGGGCTGTTACCTTAAGAAGATGAGCTGGCTGTTCTCGAGGGACTGCACAGCTTAACCTTAGAAGGAGAAGATGCAGCTCTGGCTGTTACCTTAGAAGAAGAGCTGCAGCTCGCGCTTTACCTTAGAAGAAAGCTGCAGTCGGGCTGTTACCTTAGAAGAAGAACTGTAGCTCGGGCTGTTACCTTAGAAGAAGGCAGTGCAGCTCAGGGCTGCATTACTCCTTCTAAGAAATATGAACTGCAGCTCTCTAGCTATTACCTTAGAAGAGGAAGATGCAGCTCGGCTGTTACCTTAGAAGAGAAGCTGCAGCTCGGCTTACCTAGAAGAAGCACTGCAGCTCGGCTGTTACCTTAGAAGAAGCTGCAGTCGCGGCTGTTACCTTAGAAGAAAGCTGCAGCTCGGGCTGTTACCTTAGAGGAAAAGCTGCAGCTCGGCTGTTACCTTAGAAGAGAAGCTGCAGCTCAGGCTAACACCTAGAAGGGAAAAATGCAGCTCTGGCTCTTACCTTAGAAGAATGCAATCGCGCTGTACTTAGAAGCTGCGTCTGGGCTAGTTACCTTAGAAGAAGAAGCTGTAGCTCGGCTGTTACCTTAGAAAGTAGCTGCAGCTCGGGCTGTTACCATAAAGAAAGCTGCAGCTCGGGCTGTTACCTTAGAAGAAGAAGCTGCAGCTCGGGCTGTTATCAAACAAGAAGCTGCAGCTCGGGCTGTTACCTTAGAAGAAGAAGCTGCAGCTCGGGCTGTTACTTTAGAACAAGAAGCTGCAGCTCGAGCTGTTATCTTAGAGGAAGCTGCAGCTCGGGCTGTTACCTTAGAAGGAGAAGCTGCAGCTCGGGCTGTTACCTTAGAAGGAGAAGCTGCAGCTCAGGTTGTTAGCTTAGAAGAAGCTGCAGCTCGGGCTGTTACCTTAGAAGGAGAAGCTGCAGCTCAGGGTGTTAGCTTAGAAGAAGCTGCAGCTCGGGCTGTTGCCTTAGAAGAAGCTGCAGCTCGGGCTGTTACCTTAGAAGAAGCTGCAGCTCGGGCTGTTACATTAGAAGAATAAATTAATATACTTGACCAAAGAAAATTAATTATAAGGCCCTCCAACCATAAGAAACTTCATAGAAAAAGACCAGGAGTAAGGCCAAAATACTGCATAATCAGAACAACTTTATTGAAAACATATATCTAATGTCCAGGCTGAAAGGTACTGGGCACTGTAACGCCTGATGTTAGAACGGGCTGTCATTAATATGACTTCTCTGCAGCTTCACACCGACGGTGCTGGCTTCAATAGCATAATCCAATTAACACAGCAAGAAAAGATATCCGCACTCACCGGTAATCGATCTTGTTTGCTTGTTTATTGAAAAGTGTTCATTTCCATGAAAGACTTACTCAGCAGGGCAGGGGGTGCAGGGGTGCCGGACGACGGCTCGCCGTTTCGCAGTGTACTACTGCTTCAACGGGATAGAGGACCCGTTGAAGCAGTAGTACACTGCGAAACGGCGAGCCGTCGTCCGGCACCCCTGCACCCCCTGCCCTGCTGAGTAAGTCTTTCATGGAAATGAACACTTTTCAATAAACAAGCAAACAAGATCGATTACCGGTGAGTGCGGATATCTTTTCTTGCTGTGTTAATTGGAAAACATATATCAGCTCACAGCAAAGATGTTACAAGCAGGCACACAAGCAGGACCCCCATCAAGGTACAACACAAAGGTGCATGGAAACCAATAATTATGTCTCCTGGCCAAATAGCCCACCTAAGTATAACATTGCCACATACCCCAACACATATGTAAGCCAAGTGGTTACTAACAAAGTACAATCAGGGCAATGGATAGGGTCAGAAAATAGCTACCTGCTTGTGGCTGCCTCCCCTAGACGCACGTTTCGCGTTTAGCTTGTTCACAAGGGGGTGCAGCTTGGGCTGTTACCTTAGAAGAAGCTGCAGCTTGGGCTGTTACTTTAGAAGAAGCTGCAGCTTGGGCTGTTACCTTAGAAGGAGAAGCTGCAGCTTGGGCTGTTACCTTAGAAGGAGAAGCTGCAGCTCGGGCTGTTACCTTAGAAGGAGAAGCTGCAGCTCAGGCTGTTACCTTAGAAGATGACACCATCCACTTCTTGTTGGCGCTGAGTGCGACATCCAGGACCCAATCTGTGTGACCCTAACGACGTGACAAAAATATTAGTGCATTCTCGTATTTATTTTTCTATATATTCAATAAAGAAAGAAAAAGTTTAAAAATATATATAAATTAATCAATTTGTTTTGGAACAAAAGTTGCACTTTTTAGCAAGAAAATGTCCACAGCCTCTTCCTCCCGCTACAGGTAACCACATGCTGCATTGCTAGATAGAGGGATGGACAGACAGACAGACAGACAGACAGACAGATAGATAGATAGATAGATAGATATGGGTCAATGAATGTGTGAGTGTGTGGATGGATGGATGGATGGATGAATGGATGGATGGGATTTGGGGATGGATGGGTGGATGGATAGATAGGTGGATGGATAGGTGGGTGGGTGGATAGGTGGATGAATGAGTGGGTGGATAGATTGAAGGAAGGATAGGTGGGAGAATGGATTAATGGGTGGATGGCTGGGGTGGGTGAATGGAAGGTGCAGGCCCAATGGCTATTAAATAAGGTGCAGCCCCAACAGCTGATAAACAAGGCGTAGGCCCAACAGCTGATAAACAGGGCGCAGGCCCAACAGCTGATAAACAAGGTGCATCCCCAACAGCTGATAAACAGGGCGCAGGCCCAACAGCTGATAAACAAGGTGCAGGCCCAACAGCTGATAAACAAGGCGCAGGCCCAACAGCTGATAAACAAGGCGCATGCCCAACAGCTGATAAACAAGGCGCAGGCCCAACAGCTGATAAACAAGGTGCAGGCCCAACAGCTGATAAACAAGGCGCAGGCCCAACAGCTGATAAACAAGGCGCATCCCCAACAGCTGATAAACAGGCGCAGGCCCAACAGCTGATAAACAAGGTGCAGGCCCAACAGCTGATAAACAGGGCGCAGGCCCAACAGCTGATAAACAAGGTGCAGGCCCAACAGCTGATAAACAGGCGCAGGCCCAACAGCTGATAAACAAGGTGCAGGCCCAACAGCTGATAAACAAGGTGCAGGCCCAACAGCTGATAAACAAGGTGCATGCCCAACAGCTGATAAACAAGGGCAGGCCCAACAGCTGATAAACAAGGTGCAGGCCCAACAGCTGATAAACAGGGTGCAGGCCCAACAGCTGATAAACAGGTGCAGGCCCAACAGCTGATAAACAAGGTGCAGGCCCAACAGCTGATAAACAAGGTGCAGGCCCAACAGCTGATAAACAAGGTGCAGCCCAACAGCTGATAAACAGGGTGCAGGCCCAACAGCTGATAAACAAGGTGCAGGCCCAACAGCTGATAAACAAGGTGCAGGCCCAACAGCTGATAAACAGGGTGCAGGCCCAACAGCTGATAAACAAGGTGCAGGCCCAACAGCTGATAAACAGGTGCAGGCCCAACAGCTGATAAACAAGGTGCAGTCCCAACAGCTGATAAACAGGGTGCAGGCCCAACAGCTGATAAACAAGGTGCAGGCCCAACAGCTGATAAACAAGGTGCAGGCCCAACAGCTGATAAACAAGCAAGGTGCAGGCCCAACAGCTGATAAAAGGGTGCAGCAACAGCTGATAAAAGGTGCAGGCCCAACAGCTGATAAACAAGGTGCAGGCCCAACAGCTGATAAACAGGGTGCATCCCCAACAGCTGATAAACAGGGTGCAGGCCCAACAGCTGATAAACAAGGTGCAGGCCCAACAGCTGATAAACAGGGTGCAGGCCCAACAGCTGATAAACAGGGTGCAGGCCCAACAGCTGATAAACAAGGTGCAGGCCCAACAGCTGATAAACAAAGTGCAGGCCCAACAGCTGATAAACAAGGTGCAGGCCCAACAGCTGATAAACAGGGCGCAGGCCCAACAGCTGATAAACAAGGTGCAGGCCCAACAGCTGATAAACAAGGTGCAGGCCCAACAGCTGATAAACAAGGTGCAGGCCCAACAGCTGATAAACAAGGTGCATCCCCAACAGCTGATAAACAGGGTGCAGGCCCAACAGCTGATAAACAAGGTGCAGGCCCAACAGCTGATAAACAAGGTGCAGGCCCAACAGCTGATAAACAAGGTGCATCCCCAACAGTTGATAAACAAGGTGCATCCCCAACAGCTGATAAACAAGGTGCAGGTCCCAACAGCTGATAAACAGGGTGCAGCCCAACAGCTGATAAACAAGGTGCATCCCAACAGCTGATAAACAAGGTGCAGGCCCAACAGCTGATAAACAAGGTGAGCCACAGCTGAACAAGTGCAGCCCAACAGCTGATAAACAAGGTGCAGGCCCAACAGCTGATAAACAAGGTGCAGGCCCAACAGCGATAAACAAGGTGCAGGCCCAATGGCTAATAATGATTAACAAAATCTTAAGTGGCATCATATTTATATGCCAACTGACCCTAGTGGACTAATACCCCAGGGACAGTGCAATGCAAGACATACTCATAAAACATGTTTATGCACAAGAAAGAAAATTGAGTACCAAGTAGTAAAATAAAGCTATTTATTAGAAGCCTTATATATTTAAGGAAGAGTGTTTCATAGAACAAAAGAAGTGTTTTTACATCCAAGTAAATCCGGAATATCTACGTTATATCAATAGAGCCAAGTAATCATGTGCATCAGGGGTTAAACTGATAGATCTTTCTGTGTGTGACTCTGTCTCATATTTACATACATTTGCTGCTATTTTTGCACTTTGCACTTTTTGAGACTGCACACAGAGGGATCAAATCCTTGATAACTCTTGATATGCACAGGTCACTTTATAATTGGACTTGCTGTTTTGCCCCATTGTATTTTTCATTGTAAATGTTGTAGTGTTGCACCTGTATAGCATACGCACTGGATCCAATTTTGGATTCTCCAGCTGCCATTTTTTGATCCTGTATCTTGACATCATAGTTTGTTGTTATTCCGGATTTACTTGGATGTAAAAACATTTCTTTTGTTCCACCAATGGCTAATAAACAAGGTGCAGGCCCACCGACTGATAAACAGGGTTCAGACCCAATGGCTGATAAACAAGATACAGGCCCACCAGCTGATTAACAAGGTGCAGTCCCACCAGCTGATAAGCAAGGTCCAGGCCCAATGTCGGATAAACAAGGTGCAGGCACAATAGTTGATATACAAGGTGCAGGCCCACTGCCTAATAAAAAAAATGCAGGCCCACTGGGTGATAAACAATATGAAGGCTCAATAGCTGATAAACAAGGTGCAAGCCCAACGGATGATAAACAAGGTGAAAGCCCCCTGGATGTTAAACAAGCTACAGACCCAAGTGGTGGCCAAATGGCTGGGCCCAATCTGGTATATATGACCCAATCCTGGTAAATATTTCCCTATCTTGGTATATATGTCCCCATGCTGATATATATATATGTCCCTATCTTGGTATATATGTCCCAATTCTAGTATATATGGTCCCCATCCTAGTATATGTGTCCCCATTGTGCACATGTATGTCCACATGATGCAAATGTATGTAAAGCGTATGGAATTAATAGTGCTATATAAATGAATATATATTATTATTATACTTAGGTGGGTGGATGTATTGGTGGGGTTGGATGGTTGAGTGGCTGGGTGAATGGATGGATAGATAGTTGGATGGATGATTAGATGGATGGATAGCTGGATGGATTGATAGTTGGATGGATGGATGAATAAGTGGGTGGATGGATTGCTTGATAGATAGATAGATAGATAGATAGATAGATAGATAGATAGATAGATAGATAGAATAGATAGATAGATAGATAGATAGATAGACAGACAGACAGACAGATAATCCAAATTCAGTGCTGTTCCAAGCTTCCAAATGCAAAAAAGAAGGGCAGACGTCCCATGTAATCGAGGTAAAAAAGTTACTTAGTTCTTATTTATTAAATGCTTGTATGTTTCTGAGATTTGGAATAAAAAAGTCCCATTTTTACTTGGACTATATGGGGGTTCTACTTGCCTTTTATTTTCCTGTGGATGACTGGATAACACAAAGCGAGATGTCACCAGAGTTTACGTGATACTGACCTTTAGCACAAGCTTCTTGCACTTGGACGGCACATCCCAGAGCACAATGGTTTTATCATATCCTCCGGATAGGAGGATGGACGCTGAGAACACAGAATACCTTCACATTAAGTGTCTCTTGTATCTTCAGGGGTCATACATAATATTTATAACTACAAAATATTAAGGAAACTAACATTAAGTATCAATCAGTACTGATTTAATATTACTAAACCGGTTATTTCCATTTCTGAGTGGGGTAACTTGGTGGCACGCCCACTGTCTTCAGGTAATGTTTGACTTTGATCAGCTCTTCCAGGATTGGCCCTATAATCCAAACCCCCCACTCCAATCTCCAAAACTTTCTCGTGCTGCAGCACTTCATAAGAATGTGCTACATCAAAAAAATCAGAACAGTTTCAAGTGTGGCCTAAAACTCACAATTCAGGCAGGCCTATAATTATCCATAATCTAACTTTTCTCCATTTCTCCCCATCTTCATTATTCTTTACAGTCTGATCCCTTTAACCCAGAGGTCCCCAATGTCAGTCCTCGAGGGCCGAACCAGTGCAGGTTTTCAGGATCTCCTTAGTATTTCACAGCAGGTAATGATTCCAATCCCTGTGCAATAGTAAGGAAATCCTGAAAACCTGCACTGGTTCGGCCCTCGAGGACTGACATTGGGGACCTCTGCTTTAACCGATTAACTAAGATTTTTCCAAGTTTTGTAAAATCTCTCTGTTTAAAAATAAATTGGGGGGTTGCTTGTAATGTATGCTATTTATATAGTTTTCTGCACAGTCCTTCTTTATGTCTCAGATTTGCTGTTTTCTTTTGCGGTTTCCTTACTGTCTGTACTCATGCTCCGCAGGTCCGGAGTTGAGTTTCTACCACTGCCCCTGGTGTCTGTTGTTGGCTGCAGTGTTGACATCCCGCCGATAAGGCTGCAGCCAATCAGTGAGCTCAGCTCCTAGTGCCATCATACTGAGCAAAACTGCTGAGCTCACTGACTGGCTGCAGCCTTATAGGTGGGATGTCAACACTGCAGCCAATCAGTGAGCTGAGCAGCTCTACGCCAATTGATGGCACAAGAATCTGAGCTCACTGATTGGCTGCAGCCTTAGCGGTGGGATATTAGCCCTGCAGACAATCAGTGAGCTCAGGTTCTTGTGCCATCAATTAGCGTAGAACTGCTGAGCTCACTAATTGGCAGCATTGTTGACACCCCACCTATAAGGCTGCAGCCAATCAGTGAGCTCAGCTCCTAGTGCCATCATACTGAGCAAATCTGCTGAGCTCCCTGATTGGCTGCAGCCTTATAGGTGGGGTGTCAACAATGCTGCCAATTAGTGAGCTTAGCTGATTGATGGCACAAGAACCTGAGCTCAACGATTGTCTGCATGCTGACAAAAACACTAATAAGGCTGCAACCAATCAATGAGCTCTTGTGTTCTACGCAATTCAAAGGCACCAGATGTTGAGCTCAATGATTGGCTGTAGCTGTATAAGTGTGATCTCAGCACTGCAGCCAATTGGTGAGCTCAGTGGCTCTATATGATTTGAGGGCACAAGAAGCTGAGCTCACTGATTGGCTGCAGCATTATCGGTGGGATATCAGCCCTGTAGACCATTGTAGCAGTGTGAAGATTTGGATTTCTCATAAGAACTCACTGTCCTGTGAGAAGACGCAGGCGCTGACTGATCCCGTGTGAGCGTTTTGCAGATGATCTGGTCCTCTACGGCGAAACTCTCCAGTGTTAACATCCCAGACTTTTAAGCTTTTATCCCAAGACGCCGTGCACAACGAGCGGCCATTGAGACTGAAGCTGCAGGCTGAAATAACATTGTCATGTGCCCTGTAATAAAATGATATAGAATAATGTGATTACAGAAAATGGAAGACACTTGTCTCGGCTCTTGCTGTTCCTCACCGTTTCATATTTATAGTTGTACGTTTGGCAGCGATGTCCCACAATTTCACAGATCTGTCGGACGACACGGAACAAATTCTCTGACTATCCGGATCAAAACAGCATCTTGTTATGGTGGATGAGTGATGGTCTGAAAGAGGGAAGAGTTTGGCTTTATATATGAACATGTGTAGGAACAGTCTATGGGTGACCTCCCCCAACTGTGCTGGAGAAGACGGCCATGTCCGGACTATGTGAAGTCCTTTCTCCGGCAGTCCCATGGCCAATGAATGTAGCAGAGATTCACAAGCTCGATCATGCTCCATTCAGTGGGGTCCCATTATTAAGACACCAGTCCTCCCACCTTGTCTGTTAGTAAATTATTCCCTATCAGTGCCGTTGTCAGCACCCGGGGAAGTGCCGGGGCCCTGGACAGCTGGTGGGGCCCTCTCAGCATCAGGGACATGCAGCCCTGACAGCGAGAGGCACATCAGAAACAGGCAGCAACTGAGTGTGCGCTACAGTGCTACCAGTCCACATGGCTAATTAGCATGCACTTTATCCATGTGGAGGAGCAAGGAGCAGTGTCCACTATCCTATGGGAAACCCTCTTTAACCCTACAGCAACTAACCTGATAGATTTCTCAATTTCAGACGCAAATCAGAGTCTGAAAGCAGAAATCTGATTGATTGTACTGGCCACATATTAACTCTTCACTTACTAATTTAGGCTGCGGTGGTTTTGGCTGTGACCTTAGTTCTCTCAGTAGCACTATTATATTGCAATGCTATAAAAGTGAATGGTGTCACACTGCAAGACCAACAGCGACTTTAATAAGCAAGTCGCAAAAAATTCAACTGTCGGGTTTTGCACCTTTCTTGCCACAGTAGTGTAGGTGCTGCAATGTGACCCCATTCACTTCTGTAGGGCTGTGATGGAGCAGCAATAATGAGCGGACTTCGGTCACCTTGTAGCCATCATCTTATGGTTATAAATTAACCCAGGAAGAAAATGTCATAGTGACTATAGGTCAGGGGTTTACGTCTAGTAGTTGACAGATCACAAAAATGACCCCTATTTATAGTTAAAAGACAATTTTATTAGATCAGTTGAAAACCATACAGAGTTTATGTACAAAAACAACATACATAAAGTGCAAAAAACCCTGAAAAAATTCAAATAAACACAAAAAACATTTATATATTATAGGATAAATAGATGTCATCAACCCTTATCAATCCCTTTTTCATTAATTCAATACATAAAATTGAAACGCATATATTATATAGAGTCATTACACACAGAGTGATCTATTTCAAGTGTTTATTTCTGTTAATGTTGATGATTATGGCTTACAGTCAATGAAAACCCAAAGGTCATTATCTCAGAAAATTAAAGTAGGGAGGATGAAGGGTCTGAGATATACAATATTACCTAAATAGGTATCAGAGGCTTCACCTTGTGTGGTTGTGAGAGTCACAACCACTATAAAAGCAGATCACGGCTGCTGCAGTCCCTAGTGTGGTAAATATTGAGTAGGGAGGATGAAGGGTTAAAAACCGCACTGCCGTATTCCACCAGACATCAAAGGGTGAATATAATATTGATTTATTAGTCAACACGATTCAGGGCTCCTTGGCCCCTTCCTCAGGGCAAATCAATATCATAGTGCCATGTTTCACAGTCTGCTTCACAGTCTGACAGAGTGGATGTGTGTGTGCTGTCCAGTTGAACTCATTATCTCCTGGCTTTAGCCTATTGCAAAGCACAACACCCTACTAATATCTTCTGTTTTCTGCTGGAACCTGCCAGAAATAGTTTATTGTTCACCTGGATAGTCTCATGTCTTATATTGGCATTTTTCCTGTTCTACCTCGGTCTGTATTTTGGACGCTTCTCCTGCTTCACAATTTTGTACCTTGCTGCCATCTTGGTTTTGATCTGGATCCCTGACTACGCTATCGATCCAGATTTTGTCCTTTTCCTGACGTCTCGACTTTGACCCTGCTTGGCATCTTTCCAGTCTCTGGACTTCTGCCCTTCCATAGGCATCAATCTCCCGGACCCTGCTGTAAAAAGAGAATTTTGTTTACGTACCGTAAATTCTTTTTTCTTGAATCATCAATGGGAGACCCAGACAATGGGGTTTAGGGCACTGCCCTCCGGAGGCCACACTAGGTACTACAAGTTTGTAGACACCGCCCCCTCCGCTTATAAACCCCTACCGCAGGATATATCCTCAGTTTGGTCCACAAGCTGCGAGGAGGCAAACCACACCCGAACTATCGGGAAGACCGTACATAGACGGTGCCACAACCGAAAAACAACTCTGTCCCAACAGGGACAGTCCCAAGGAAGAATAACATCCAACGGAACACTGGGTGGGTGCTGGGTCTCCCATTGATGATTCAAGAAAAAAGAATTTACGGTACGTAAACAAAATTCTCTTTTTTCTGATCATCATAATGGGAGACCCAGACAATGGGGATGTCCTAAAGCAAACCCCAGGGCGGGAAGAGTTCCTCAAAAGACGTTGAAATACACGGTCCCTCTCAAAGATGGGCAACCGCCGCCTGGAGGACCCGCCTGCCCAAACTAGCATCCGCAGAGGCATGGGCATGCACCATATAGTGCTTAGAGAAAGTGTGCAGGCTGGACCAAGTGGCCGCCTGACACACCTGTAGAGCAGAAGCGCGATGTCGCAAAGCCCAGGATGCAACGACGGCTCTAGTCGAGTGCGCCTTCAGACCCACCGGTAGAGGCAAACCAGAAGCCCGGTAAGCCTCTTGAATGGGTGCCTTGATCCATCTGGCCAAGGTTGATTTGGACGCCGCGGACCCCTTACAGCGACCCGCCGTAAGGACGAACAAAGAGTCCGAATTCCGGAAGGAGGCCGTCCTGGACACATAAATGCGTACAGCCCTCACAAGATCCAGAGTGTGAAGGTCGCGCTCAACCTGATGAACGGGAGCGGGACAAAATGATGGGAGAACAATCTCTTGATTCAAGTGGAAAGTGGAAACCACCTTTGGCAAGAATTCAGCCCGTGGGCGCAACACCACCTTGTCCTGGTGGACTACCAGGAAAGGTGACTTGCACGAAAGTGCCGCCAATTCTGAGACACGTCTCAAGGACGTAATTGCTACCAGAAAAACCACTTTCTGAGCCAGCCGGGAGAGGGAAACTGCTCTTAGTGGCTCGAATGGTGGTTTCTGCAGAGCCGCCAGGACCATATTAAGGTCCCAAGGGTCCAGCGGTCGCCTGTATGGCGGGACCACCCGAGACACCCCCTGCAGAAATTGACGGACCTTCGGGAGGAGAGCCAAGCGTCTGTCAAACAGCACTGAAAGTGCTGATACCTGGCCCTTCAGGGAGCTGAGGGATAAACCCAACTCCAAGCCCGACTGTAAAAAGGCCAACAGAGTTGGAACTGACAAAGGCCACGGTGACCGTCCACCAGATGCACACCATGTGAAAAAGATTTTCCACGTTCTGTGGTATATCTTTCGTGATACGGGTTTTCTAGCCCGATTCATAGTGTCAACCACTGTAGGAGAAAACCCCCTGGATGTCAGAAGCCAGGCCTCAAGAGCCATGCAGTCAATCTGAGGGCCCTGGAATTGAGGTGGAAGAACGGGCCTTGAGCGAGCAGATCTGCGCGGTCTGGAAGAGCCCACCGGTTCCCGCCTGACAGTTGCCACAGATCCGGATACCAGGACCTCCTGGGCCAATCCGGAGCCACTAGAATGGCTTTGCGGCATTCCGTCCTGATTTTCCACAGGACCTTGGGAATCAGAGCTAGAGGCGGGAACACATATGGCAGTTGAAAACTGGACCAACGCAGGACCAGGGCATCCGCCCCAAGAGACTGAGGGTCCCACGATCTCGCCATGTATTGCGGCACCTGATGATTCAGCCGCGAGGCCATCAGATCCACATCCGGGATACCCCATCTGCTGCAGATGTCCCGGAAGACGTCCGGATGAAGAGACCATTCTCCGGCGTCCATCCCCTGCCGGCTCAGGTAGTCGGCCTCCCAGTTTTCGACCCCTGGGATGTGAACTGCGGAGATCAGACAGTCGTTGTCTTCCACCCATGATAGAATGCGGTGGACTTCGGCTAGGGCCTGCGCACTCCTGGTTCCTCCCTGATGGTTTATATAGGCGACGGCCGTCGCATTGTCGGACTGAACCCGAATGGGCTGTCCTGACAGGAAGGTCTGAAAGGCTAGGAGTGCTAGATAGACCGCCTTTATCTCCAGCACATTGATTTGCAACGCCGACTCCGACTGTGTCCATAGGCCTTGAGCCCTGTGGTGTAAGAACACCGCGCCCCAGCCCTTGAGACTGGCGTCGGTGGTCACCACTAACCATGACGGTTTGAGGAAGGACCGGCCCCGTGACAGGTGATATGGCTGGAGCCACCACTGCAGGGAATCCCTGGTCGGTTGGGAAAGGACCACCAGCCGATTCAGAGAGGATGTCCTCTTGTCCCACCTGCGAAGAATTTCCAGTTGGAGAGGACGGAGGCGAAATTGTGCGAAAGGCACCGCCTCTATGGCTGCTACCATGCGTCCCACCAGCTTCATCAACACCCGTAGGGATGAGTGCGGTGACAGGAGAATATCTTGTACTCCTGATTGGATGGCCAGCTGTTTGACTCGTGGGAGGGACACCAGAGCAGAGTCCGTGTGGAAGTCCATACCCAGGTACGTCAGAGACTGGGTCGGCACCAGGGTGGATTTCTGGATATTGAGAAGCCACCCAAACTGTTCCAGAGACTGTATGGTCACCTCCAGGCTTTTCTGACAAAGGTGTTCCGATGGCGCCCTGACCAGTAGGTCGTCTAGATAGGGTATGACGGCGTGGCCCTGCGCATGCAGAAGAGCCATCATTGAGGCCATCACCTTCGTGAACACCCTCGGTGCCGAGGCCAACCCGAAAGGCAGCGCCACGAACTGGAAGTGTTCGTCCCCCACTGCGAATCGCAACCAGCGTTGATGAGCCGATGCAATGGGCACGTGGAGGTAAGCGTCTCGGATATCTATGGACGCTAGGAAGTCTCCCTGTGACACAGCCGCGATCACGGAGCGTAGGGATTCCATACGGAACTTCCGAACCAACACGTGACGGTTGAACAACTTGAGGTCCAGAACCGGGCGAAAAGAGCCGTCCTTCTTCGGGACGATAAAGAGGTTGGAGTAAAAACCCCGGAACCTCTCCCCCGTAGGCACTGGGACCACTACCCCGTCTCTGCGTAGTCCCTCCAACACCAGATAAAAAGCCTGAGCCTTTTCTGGGGATGGAACCGACCGATGGAATCGGTGTGCCGGCTTCGACGTCAGCTCTATCCTGTAGCCGCACGAGACAACGTCTCGGACCCACTGATCTTGAACGTGGAGCAACCAACTGTCCTGAAAACTGGACAGGCGGCCCCCCACTTGTGGGACGGCAGGACGAGAGAGTGAGTCATGCGGAAGCGGGTTTAGGGGTGGCAGCCGCCGCCCCCGTTGGCTTCTTCTGGCGACCCTTGGGGCGCCACTGATTAGAGGGTTTGCCCCCTCTCTCTGTGCGAGCGGACGAGGCTGACGGCTGTGAGCTGGAACGAAAGGACCACTGTTTAGGGTTCCTTTTGACAGTTATACCGCGGTTTAGGTTTATTCTGCGGGATCTTAGACTCCGCAGAATCCTTTATCAGCTTGTCCAGCTCGGTTCCAAACAGCCTGTCACCTGAGAATGGAAGATTCTGCAGAATCTTCTTTGACGTGGCATCTGAGTCCCATAGACGCAGCCACAACAACCTGCGAATCGCTATAGCATTGGCCGAAGCCACAGCAGAGCGGGTGGCAGTCTCTAGGGTTCGCCGTCCTGGCGTAATCCGCGTAGGTCTTTGCCCTGTCGGTAATCGCCAGGATCTCTGAATTGGACCCCGCCAGGTCAGTGATACCGTCCAAACAGGTGGTAATCGCCTGCAGGGTCCAGACCGTGGCGAAATTAGGGGCAAATGAAGACCCCACAGCCTCATAAGAAGACTTGGCGAGTTGTTCGACCTGTCTGTCCGTCGCGTCCTTCAATGAGGAGCTATCAGAGGCAGAGAAAAGAGAGCGTGCAGCAATCCTGGTCATGGAAGCGTCCACCTTTGGGGACTGCGACCACTCCTGAAGCACCTCCTGGGGAAAGGGGAAGCGAGTGTCCTTAGATTTGCGGACATAACGTCGCCCAGGGTGAACCCTGGGTGCTCTAACCACCCTTCCAAAATTAGTGTGGTCCATAAAGGAGCCACACGAACGAGCCTCAGGCTGTAACCACTGATATACCTCCTTCGGGTGGAGTTCCACCTCCTCAGGGGGTGCCACGAGATGTAGAGTCTCGTTGATGGAGGACACCAGATCCTCCACCCCATCCGGTGGTTCGGACATAGACTCGAGTATTGAACCCCCATCATCCTCGTCACCATCAGAGTGACGCTCCTCCTCAGAGAGGTTCTGGATCTCGGGTGATTCGTCACGGCGAGCCCGCTTAAGGGGTCTCGCGGTTAAACCGGGTGACACCCGGGGGTATGAAGGAGCAACTGGGCTTTCCAGTCTCCTCGTCAATGCCTCCAGGGATTGCGACATGGATGACAGTTTGGATAACACAGATTCATTAATCTTATTCTGTGTCTCCCATGGCCCTGGGATCACCTGAACCTCAGGGTACAGCACCGGAGCCGCTGTCTCAGCAGAATCAGTCCGGGCCTCTGGGCGTCCGCAGTTATTGCAGGATCCCCCAACCAGTGTCCCGTTGCAAGTAGCACAGACAATGGTGGTAGTGGCCGCCGTAGCAGCACCTTTCCTCGCTGAGGACATACCCACAGCAGGGGAAAATAAGCCAAACAGAGAAAGAACCGGAACACCGGTGGCTTACCGACCGCGTCAATGCGGTGTAAGGGAGCGATGTGTGTGTGGCCTCCGCTAGGGTTATGACCGGTCTCCCCGGGAGTGCAGCCGTGCACTTAATCAGATCCCAGCCGGGAAGTGAGGGGAAGATGGCCGCCGCCGTACAAGCTGTGGGCGGGCCCAAAAAAACACGCGGGAAGCACACACACACGCCCAGCGATGACGTCATCCCCTGGGCTGCTCCACGTTTCTCCAGGCAGCCATCATTAAATCTGGTGCCGGAGCCCGCAGCGCGGGAGGTATCAATATTATACCCAGGGCTGCATACAAAATTCTGAAGCCCACAGCCGCAGCCCCTGTGACACACAGGGCGGTCAGCCAGGGTGACCCCAGCACAGGGTACACCATCAGAACCGCGGACCCGAGGGTACGCGCGGTCTGAGTGCCAGAACCCATAAGGGCCAGACACTACCCCCAGGCACACCGGAGACACCTAGGGTACCTCAGTGCCGGTCCGGTCTGTAAGCACCATTAAGGGAGGCCTCGGACGGGGGTTCAGCACCAGTCCGGTCTGTAAGCACCATTCAGGGAGGCCTCGGACTGGGCTGGCTCCAGTCCGGTCTGTAAGCACCATTTAGGGAGGCCTCGGATGGAGCGGAGCTGTGCAAGGCTCCTATCTCCCACTTCCCAGAGCCCCCAAGGAAGGATGGGAAGGAGTGCGGCAGCATACCGGGGGACACAATGTGTCCAGGCTCCAGGCCCTCCGGTACCTCAACCTGTGTGTTCCCCGAAGGTGAACAGGGAGACTGCCGGAGGTCCCCGACCGGGACCTTTTACCTTGTCTTCATACGCCATCACGTAAGCTGTGAGAATGCTGTGAAGTGCAAGCAAAGCACGTGATCCTCCGAGCACACTAAGTTTAAAACTGAGGATATATCCTGCGGTAGGGGTTTATAAGCGGAGGGGGCGGTGTCTACAAACTTGTAGTACCTAGTGTGGCCTCCGGAGGGCAGTGCCCTAAACCCCATTGTCTGGGTCTCCCATTATGATGATCAGAAAATGTAGATCCCTGTCCAGGGGTAAAGGGTGTCAGGGTTCCTCAGGGTTCCCTGGAAAGGGTGTCAGGGTTCCTCAGGGTTCTGCCTAAGGGAGCCGCTTTTGCCTAGTCTGTGTGAGATTACCTTTTGTACCTGTAGCCTCGGACGGACGTCACAACTCCCAACAAACTACAGATTGGAAACTGCAAGGCTAATACATCATTAAAGGTTTAGCCCCAAGCAGGGCCGGCGTCAGCACCCGGGCAAGTGCCGGGGCCCTGGCCAGCTGGGGGGGCCCACTCAGTCAGGCACTGGCAACCCTGACTGCCAGGGGGCCCTCAATGACAGGCAGCCCTGACTGCCAGGGTCCCCTCAGTGACCGGCAGCCCTGACTGCCAGGGGCCCCTGAGAAACAGGCAGCAGCTGAGGGTGAACTCTACATCGCTATCAGTCCACATGGCTAATTTGCATCGCATGCAAATTAGCCATGTGGTGGAAGCAGCAGCTTTCCGACCTTACGCTCCGGCATCAGGACCCTCCTGCTGAGCTGAATGCTGGATTCACCCCCTTCCCTCCTGCGTGGATCTGTGCCCTGAGTCCTCCCCTTCCTCTCCATCACTGGAGTCGGAGGAGGAGGAAGCAGCTTGTGCAGTGTATCTCCCCGATCTCCAGAAACAGAAGGAGAGAGGAGAACATGGGGAGACTGAAGGGAAGAGGCGGAGCAAGTAAGGAGCATGGAGAGGAAGCTGCAGTGGAGGAGAGAAGAGAGGAGCTCGGTTAGATGGGAGAGCTGGACTGAAGATAACATCAGTGAGTATGATAGGGAGATCTCACAGGACAAGGCCAGGGCAACTGGAGCTGTACAGCCAAATACTGGTGTAAACTATCATAGACACAGCTAAATGGCCTCCACAAGGCAGCACCAGCCATTACAGTGAAGCCCCTGAGCAGTGTCTACGCTATAGACTATGCCACATATTACCTGCATTCAGCATTTGGCCCCCACTGCCTGATGGACAGGAGCAGAGAAGATCCCCGTGTGCAGTCAGCTGGGTCAGGAGGCGCAGAGCTGGCTGGGGTGGCAGCTGCTGCAGGCTCCAATGTGATTCAGTGACTAAGGAGCTTGTGCTCCTAAAAAATGGTGGCCATGTGTAAAGATGTCCAGAGCCTGGGGATCAGCCTCCATCATCAGTGATCTTTTGTCAGCCTCCTCCCTCCATGTGGAAGAAGCAGCCAGGTACTAGTTCTGATACTGTCAGAGATACCCATATTCTGCATGCCCCTGACACACTGCATATACTGACACACTGACAACACTTACTGACACACTGCATATACTGACACACTGCGTATACTGACACACTGCGTATACTGACACACTGACAACACTTACTGTCACACTGCATCTACTGACAACACTTACTGTCACACTGCATCTACTGACAACACTTAATGACACACTGCATACACTGACAACACTTACTGACACACTGCATAAACTGACAACACTTACTGACACACTGCATATACTGACACACTGCGTATACTGACACACTGACAACACTTACTGTCACACTGCATCTACTGACAACACTTACTGACACACTGCATATACTGACAACACTTACTGACACACTGCATATACTGACAACACTTACTGACACACTGCATATACTGACACACTGCGTTATACTGACACACTGCATATACTGACACACTGACAACACTTACTGTCACACTGCATCTACTGACAACACTTACTGACACACTGCATATACCGACACACTGACAACACTTACTGTCACACTGCATCTACTGACAACACTTACTGACACACTGCATATACTGACAACACTTACTGACACTGCATATACTGACAACACTTACTGACACACTGCATATACTGACACACTGACAACACTTACTGTCACACTGCATCTACTGACAACGATTACTGACACACTGCATTACTGAACACACTTACTGACACACTGCAATATACTGACACATGCGTATACTGACACACTGCGTATACTGACACACTGCATTACTGACACACTGCATATACTGACACACTGACAACACTTACTGACACACTGCATATACTGACAACACTTACTGACATACTACATATACTGACAACACTTACTGACACACTACATATACTGACACACTGACAACACTTACTGACACACTGCATATACTGACACTGCATATACTGACAACACTTACTGACACACTACATATACTGACACACTAACAGCACTTACTGACACACTGTATATACTGACAACACTTACTGACATACTACATATACTGACACACTGACAACACTTACTGACACACTGCATATACTGACAACACTTACTGACACACTACATATACTGACAGCACTTACTGACACACTGCATATACTGACAACACTTACTGACATACTACATATACTGACACACTGACAACACTACTTACTGACAACAACTGCATATACTGACACCACTTACTGACATGCTGCATTTACTGACAAGACTTACTAACACACTGGTATGACTTCAATTTCTGACACACTGACAACACTTTACTACTGCAATTACTGACACTGGTACAAACACTGATATGCTGCATTAAGTGAAACACTGACATGCTGCATTTACTGGCACAAACACTGACGGAATTAGGTTTACTGGCTCTAAGAAACATTGGAAAAAATAATAAATAATCAAGGTGCACCCGCCCCAGCCTCTATATTATAAATACGCAGCACACCCAGCAGCCTTTATATTATAAATACGCAGCCCACTCAACAGCCTCTGTGTTAAATATACGCAGCCCACCCAGCAGCTTCTACATATATATATAGTGCTATATATATAATATATATATATATATATAATATATAGCCCCCTGCCTCTATAATATATATAGCCCTAATGGGGACAGTGTTGTAGATGTATGTGAAAGTGCTATGGAATTAATAGCACTATATATATGATTAAATATCATTATTATTATTATTGTTATATATATACAGCTAGTATGTGTTAAAGGGGCCCACTAAGACTCTTCCGCCCGGGGCCCACAAAAACCTGGAGCCGGCCCTGGCCCCAAGATTTTTAAGTTTTCCCAGATGTGATACTGATCATCAACACTCGGACCATGGAACCCCAGCAACCTCCAGAAGAAATGCCTAAACTCAACTTCTGCTCCATTTGTTGAAGAAATCCAAACCTAGCGCTCTACTATTCCCAGCAGTGTTTCCAGGGATTACCTACTATTTTAGGAATAACCCTTTAATGGGTAGTCTTACCTTTAATATTCATCACTTTGGAAGCCGATGTGCAATCAATGATACAGACACCATTGTCCACGTCCACACTGCACACTATGCGCTTCCCATCTCCTGAAATGTTGGATGATGTTACAAGGCCATCCAGGCTCACCGACCACTGATAACAGAATATTGTATTATTTATGAAACATCATATTCAGTATATACAAGGACAGATGCAGAACGCACGTGTAATAGTGATCAACACATACCAGCACTTTCCCGGTCTGCAAATCCCAAAGCTTCACAGTTTTGTCAAAAGATGATGTCACCATCCTGGAGGAAAATGATTGACACAGCAGAATAGAAAGGAAACATTAACAATAAAAAGAATAGGGAAAATTGATCCTCCTAGTGAAAAATCCCACAATGGCACCCACACATTCATTTATACAGGGGCAGCTATTCCTTTGAGCGGCCACCATGTAAGGCTGCATCTCCTCTACAGTGGCCAAGCATATAACATCATCACGGCAGCTTCATTAAAAAAGGCTTAGATCTCATTGAGACAACTCTAAGATGACTGGTTTAATGCATCCAATAAGTTGACGGTCCAAGTATGGGCCGCGATGTCCAAACTGGCCACGGTTATCCCAAGCCCATCCATATTTAGGTCACCTTGATGAGGTTGGAGGCTTTTGTGCCGTTTGATCAAAAATCGCTAATAACCTGACTTTTTTAAAGTTTACAGCAATATTTGATGCAATCATTAATCGCAGTGTTTTACCGCACTGTGTATAATATATATATTATATATATATATGTTTATATATTGGCCACATAGAGGATTTGTGCACAGGTCTGTTGTACATTATTTCAAAAGCTATATGGGTCCTATTTTTCTTTATTCTTTCATAAAAGGATAAGAAAATTGTCACCTGGTGTTGTCACCGCTCGGATTGCATTCAGAGATAGGACCGCTGTGCTCATCTTTAAAAACACATATTGGTGAACAGGTTGAGAAATCCTAAAAATAAGAAAAAAACATAAAAAATACCATTCAGTTGGAAGGAGTCACATCTTGTGGTAATGGATGTGTCTGACCGTACAGGGACATGGTCTGATCATACCACATCTCCTGTGCAGAGATAATCTTATATGTGTGTCCCTGCTATGTACTGTGTAATGGATGTGTCTGACTGTACAGAAACATGGTTTGATCATACCACATCTCCTGTGCTGAGATAATCTTATGTGTGTCCCTGCTAGGTTCTGTGTAATGAATGTGTCTGACCGTACAGGACATGGTCTGATCATACCACATCTCCTGTGCTGAGATAATCTTATATGTGTGTCCCTGCTATGTACTGTGTAATGGATGTGTCTGACTGTACAGAAACATGGTTGATCATACCACATCTCCTGTGCTGAGATAATCTTATGTGTGTCCCTGCTAGTTCTGTGTAATGAATGTGTCTGACCATACAGGACATGGTCTGATCATACCACATCTCCTGTGCTGAGATAATCTTATATGTGTGTCCCTGCTAGGTTCTGTGTAATGAATGTGTCTGACCGTACAGGGACATGGTCTGATCATACCACATCTCCTGTGCTGAGATAATCTTATATAGGTGTCCCTGCTATGTACTGTGTAATGGATGTGTCTGACCGTAAAGAGACATGGTCTGATCATACCACATCTCCTGTGCAGAGATAATCTTATATATGTGTCCCTGCTATGTACTGTGTAATGGGTGTACTGACCGTACAGGAACATGGTCTGATCATACCACATCTCCTGTGCAGAGATAATGTTATATATGTGTCCCTGCTGTGTACTGTGTAATGGATGTGTCTGACCATACAAGGACATGGTCTGATCATACCACATCTCCTGTGCTGAGATGATCTTAAATATGTGTCCCTGCTATGTACTGTGTAATGGATGTGTCTGACCGTACAGAGACATAGTCTGATCATACCACATCTCCTGTGCTGAGATAATCTTATATATGTGTCCCTGCTATGTACTGTGTAATGGATGTGTCTGAACGTAAAAGGGACATAGTCTGATCATACCACATCTTCTGTGCTGAGATAATCTTATATATGTGTCCCTGCTATGCACTGTGTAATGGATGTGTCTAACCGTAAAGGCACATTGTCTGATCAGACATTACAACCGGGATCACAGAATATAAGAGTCCCAAATGTGCAAGTCAAGCACAGCGCCCCAAGGTCACTTACCCACAGTCCTCAAATGTGCAGGTCAGCACAGCGCCCCAGAGGTCACCTACCCACAGTCTCCAAATGTGCAAGTCAGGCACAGCGCCCCAGGGGTCACTTACCCACAGTCCCCAAATGTGCAGGTCAGCACAGCGCCCCAGGGGTCACCTACCCACAGTCCCCAAATATGCAGGTCAAGCACAGTGCCCCAGGGTCACCTACCCACAGTCCTCAATGTGCAGGTCAGGCACAGCGCCCCAGGGGTCACCTACCCACAGTCCCCAAATTTGCAGGTCAGGCACAGCGCCCCAGGGGTCACCTACCCACAGTCCCCAAATTGCAGGTCAGGCACAGCGCTCCAGGGGTCACCTACCCACAGTCCCCAAATTTGCAGGTCAGGCACAGCGCCCCAGGGGTCACCTACCCACATTCCCCAAATTTGCAGGTCAGGCACAGCGCTCCAGGGGTCACCTACCCACAGTCCCCAAATTTGCAGGTCAGGCACAGCGCCCAGGGTCACCTACCCACAGTCCCCAAATTTGCAGGTCAGGCACAGCGCCCCAGGGTCACCTACCCACAGTTCCCAAATATTCAGGTCAGGCACAGCGCGCCCCAGGGTCACCTACCCACAGGTTTACTGTTGCATCATGGAACTTGTTAAAAGTTTTGTGTCCTCAAAACAGAAGTGGCAGGAAGTGACCGCCCCGCTGTGCGCCTTCAAGACTCGAAAAGGAACCTGCAAAAAACATAACAATATATCTATATATTAATAACACAATGAAAAAGGGGTCGTCCATACGGTTTCTGTCATCTTGGACAAGAGGTGAGCGCTGCAGCTGATCAGTGTCTGCGATGGTCTGCAGTGCCCATGGTGAATGGTTATTGAGTTTCTACAGGAAAATTTCCGATATTTGGTGCGGATTTACTGTAGACGTGCAGCCATGTGAACCTGGGTCTGTCATGTACATGTTTGAGTGTGATAATGGTATGAGTTTCCGGTTTGTATATGTGTATATATAGAGCGTAGATATGTATATATGCACTATATGGCGGTTAGGCTGAATACGTATACAGAAAAACCTGTACATAAAGTTGATTGAGGGAAAAAATATGACAATACATTAAGTACCAATCAGCTTGCTCCTCTCATCTTATAAAAAATTGCAATATATGAGAGCAGCAATCTGATTGGTTGATATTATAGTGAACACCTAGTCTCCATATATGAACTGGGATCGATAATGCGGCAGTGTGAGCACCTGGGACAGTCTCTCACTGTGCCACACGGTCTCCTCCTCGCTGGGTTTCGTCCCGTTCCCGTGCAGCAGCATTTCCCGACACCACGCTTGGCGCTTCCGGAGTTCTCGTCTCCATAGCAACCGGCTACAGTGGCCGCGCTAGACCAAACTACTGTACTCATGCGCCACCTAGTGGCAGCTCGGTGGACGTCCCAAATAAAGTCTGTCCCCCACTCAACTATGTAGGACGGGATGAGGCCGGATGAGGCCGGGGTACTATTTTAAATACAAGTGACAGATTGGAGGGCATATAACAATTTTATGAAAAGATTTAAAGGGATTTTACAGTGATAGTCTATAATTATGACAGGCTGATGTGGCACCCCCAAGTTTGGTTGCCACAGTGACATTGCCTCCCTCGGGGGGTAGTGTCATGCTTGGAAGTAAGAAAGGGTATCCACACCAGGTAAGTGACTCACTGAGGGCCGGGTTCTCAGGTCTCAGGCGCTGGCTGCGGTCACGGTTCGGTGCCTGAGGCTGTAGGGGCCCGGTGGTCAATGCTCGATTAACGCCATTACGACCAATGACGAGTTTAGCCGTCATGAAAAGATGTCAGTTCCCGCATCATGACGGCTAAACTCGTCATGGCTTTGAACTGTCACTGCTTTTAAACAAACAGTGACAGCTCAAATCCAACAGCTGCCAGTGACATCTGTGGGTCAGGGGCAGAGGTGTGTGGGGACCCTTTTTACTGGTCCCCACACTCAGAGAGATGTGATCGGTCAGTCAATCTGACCGACTGATCACATCAAGATCACGCAGGGAAATGCATGATCTCTGCAGGGCTGGGCTGTCAGCTGTGCCCTGCTCCTGCAACCATCCCCTGCCTGTGCCAACTGCTGTGCCCGTTCTCCTGCATCACCCCCCCCTCATTACCCTTGACCCCCACTGTCTGGCACCCGCCCCCGCTCATCCCCTTGTCCTCTGCTGTCACTGTGTCTGGGCCCCCCACACTAAACCCCCCCTGCTATGTCCGCCCCCGTTCCCCTCCCCCCGGTCATCCGTCTTGCTTCCGCCTTGTCCCGGTCCTCGCTGTCCCCCCTGTCCCCTGCTGATTCTGGACCCCCCGCCACCTCTGGTGACCGCCGGGAGGAGGTGATCACCAACCCGGTGAACACCTCTTCCCGCCGCTTCCTCCGCTCACCCCCTCTTGCCGCCGACCTCTCCTGCCGCCGCCGCCTGCAGGGGGATCCCTGATCCCCCATCCCCCTGCTGGGGGATCCCTGATCCCCCATCCCCCCGCTGGGGAATCCCTGATCCCCCTGCAGCCTGCATCCCCCATCCCCCTGCAAAGGGATCCCCCATCCCCCTGCAGGGGGATCCCTGATCCCCCATCCCCCTGCAGGGGGGTTTCCCTGATCCCCCATCCCCGCATGGGCCCATCCCTGCAGGGGGATCCCGATCCCCCATCCCCCTGCAGGGGATCCCTGATCCCCCATTGGGGGATCCCTGATATCCCCTGCATGGGACCCGATACCCCTGCATGGGGTGATATCCCTGATCCCCCATCCCCCTGCAAGGGGATCCCTGATCCCCCATCCCCCTGCAGGGGGATCCCTGATCCCCATCCCCTGCAGGGGGATCCCTGATCCCCATCCCCTGCAAGGGGATCCCTGATCTTCCTGCAGGGGGATCCCAGATCCCCATCCCCCTGCAGGGGATCCCTGATCCCCCATCCCCCTGCATGGGATCCCCAATCCCCTGCAGGGGGATCCCTGATCCCCCATTCCCCTGCAGGGGATCCTGATCCCCATCCCTGCAGGGGATCCCTAATCCCCATCCCCCTGCATGTCGGGTATGGAGAGCCCTTCCCTGTGTGCCTGAACATTGGAGCTCCCCCACAAGTGACCCCATTTTGGAAACTAGACCCCCAAAGGAACTATCTAGATGCATAGTGAGCACTTTGAACCCCCAGATGCTTCACAAATTCATCCATAAAAATGAAAAAGCACTTTTTTTTTCCACAAAAAGTTTCTTTTTTCATTTTTACGGATCAATTTATGAAGCACCTGGGGTTCAAAGTGCTCACTATGCATCTAGATACGTTCCTAGGGGCTCTTCATATCCTACAAGGTGTCCGCTAACAATTCCACATTGGAGCTTCCCCACAAGTGACCCCATTTTGGAAACTAGACCCCCAAAGGATTATATCTAGATGCATAGTGAGCACTTTGAACCCCCAGATGCTTCACAAATTGATCCGTAATAATGAAAAAAGAAATTATTTGTGGAAAAAAAAGGTCTGGCAGCAGAGGAAAAACCAGCAATTCCCCATTTCATTGTTTAAAAGCCAGTGGTAAAAAGCTGCTGGCTTTTAAACAATGTCACAGCTGCAGACAGCTTTCCTGCCCCTGAGAGCAGGATCCTCCGCTCCCCCCACCGCCTCCCCACCCTATCCTAACTTAGAATCGGGGGTGGGGGGGAGCGGAGGATCCTGCTGTCAGCAGTGGCTGGCACTATGGGGGGGGGGGGGGTCGATTCACTCACCGTCCTCCACGGCCGCCGTCTTCTTCTGTGTCTTTGCTGGTTTGCGACAGCAGCCGCACAGAACGGCGGCGGACGCAAAGCACGGCCGCTGTCACAGCATTAAGTAACAACCGGATTCTCCCGGATTGCCCCGATCCGGAGCAATCCGGGACCATAGAGCTCCATGTTGTGGGGCGCGGATTGCATTTGCGGGTACAATCCGGGAGAATCCGGTTTTCACTGGCCACTGCGCCAAGAGCCCGATAACCACGTCACGGTCTTTCTCATTATATCTTGTCCTAGCCGTGTGCCTCTCCTGTGGTGTAATGCTGTATGTGTGGGTTTGCATGCCTCTATATACAATTAAAACCAGCTGTGAGGGGTTATAATGGACATGACTACAACAAAATGGATACCAAACATGGATACCTGGCGGGGGAAGGGAGCTCAGTCAAAAATCAGTAATACAAATACATAGTAAAGGACTGGCATCACCTTATGTCTAGGTGCAAGCAAGAAAAAGACTGACATTTAAAGTGAAAATCCGCTGCAACACTAGACAGTATATGTATAGGGAATAGCTAATGGCTAACTGTGAATAGCAGGGCTGTCTGCACAGCTAAAAAAGACATAGGGAAAAAAGACATGGCAGAAACTGCTTATGAATCTAAAGAAAATGGAGAAATCTTAGCTTAATGCAGTGGCCACTGCGTCAAGAGCCCGATAACCACGTCACGGTCTTTCTCATTATATCGGGTCCTAGCCGTGTGCCTCTCCTGTGGTGTAAAAAAAAAAAAGAGGGAAATGGAGCGCACTTTGAGTAATATCCTTTTGTACCAATAACCTCAGTGCCCCCCTTTTGTGGAAGGACTCGCCTGATTTGGTTGTGGAAGTCACAACCAACTAACTCAGCTCTCTCCTATGGTCGCAGCAGGTGTCCAGCAAAAGTAAGGATCCAAAAAGGTTAACAGAAAGTGCTGGGTTTCATAGATACACCTCGCTGACCTCCAAGTGAAGACAAATAGAGTGATAGGTAAGGCAAACTACTCATTAAACAGAGTCTTATAGAGTGGTGTAATGCTGTATGTGTGGGTTTGCATGCCTCTATATACAAGTAAAACCAGCTGTGAGGGGTTATAATGGGCATGACTACAACAAAATGGATACCAAACATAGCTACCGGGCGGGGGAAGGGAGCTCAGTCAAAAATCAGTAATACAAATACATATTAAAAGACTGGCATCACCTTATGTCTAGGTGCAAGCAAGAAAAAGTCTGACATTTAAAGTGAAAATCCGCTGCAACACTAGACAGTATATGTATAGGGAATAGCTAATGGCTATGGCTAATGGCTCATTATATCGTGTCCTAGCCGCCCGGTAGCCATGTTTGGTATCCATTTTGTTGTAGTCATGTCCATTATAACCCCTCATAGCTGGTTTTAATTGTATATAGAGGCATGCAAAAGGGGAGCCCCTTTTATTTATTTTTTCATGAATTTCATGAAATAATAATAAAAAAAATGCGTGGGCTCCGCACTATTTCTATGTCCAGCCAGGTCCAGCTAGGCAGCTGGGGGCCTTCTGGGCACCCCCTGCTGCAAATGGCAGCCCGCAGCCACCCCAGAAAATGGCACGGTCATTGAAGCGCCATTTTCTGGCGCTGAACCCAACTCTTCCAGGGCCCTGGTGCAGTGGCTCACTGGGTAATAAAGGGGTTAGGGCCAGCTTTGTATTATCAGCTGGCCCTAAGCCTGAAATTCATGGTGGTCACGCCATTAGTTGACATTACCGCCATGAATTTCTAGTGAATTTTTAAAAAAACACAACACATAGAAAAAATATTTTTATTTGAAAAAAAAACAAAAAGACACTTAGAGAAGAAATCCTCTTCCGTCCGCCATTGTCCCAAAACGCAATTTCAGCACTGCTACAGCACTCTGCATAGACACACATGTCTATGCAGAGTGATTGCAGGCTGAGAAATGAAAACAGTCAGGGTTCACCTCAGGTCATAGCTCAGGCTATGACCTGAGGTGAACCCTGCTGTCAAAGCCGAACTCTGCCGACGGCCGACTGAGATTACCTGACCGCCGGCAGAGCAGTGAATAAACCGGAAGGTAATGACTTCTGGTTTATTCACTGCTCTGCCGGCGGTCGGCAATCTCCGGCGGCTGGCAGCAGCAGTATGGCTCTGACAGCAGGGTTCACCTCAGGTCATAGCCAGAGCTATGACCTGAGGTGAACCCTGACTGTTGTCATGTCTCAGCCTGCAATCACTCTGCATAAACATGTGTGTCTATGCAGAGTGATGTAGCAGTGCTGAATTTGCGTTTTGGGACTACGGCGGACGGAAGAGGATATTTTAGTAATTAAAGATGGAGTCCAAGTGTGTTTTTTGTTTTATTTCTAATAAAATATTTTTTCTCTCTGTTGTGTTTTTTTTAAAAATTCACTAGAAATTCATGGCGGTAATGTCTACTATTGGCGTGACCACCATGAATTTCGGGCTTAGGGCCAGCTGATAATACAAAGCTGGCCCTAACCCCTTTATTACCCAGTGAGCCACTGCACCAGGGCCCTGGAAGAGTTGGGGTCAGCGCCCCATTTTCTGGGGTGGCTGCGGGCTGCCATTCGCAGCGGGGGGTGCACAGAAGGCTTGGGCCTCCCTGCGCTGCGGATTCCAGCCCCCAGCTACTTAGCTGTACCTGGCTGGACATAGAAATAGCGCCGAGCCCCACACATTTTTTTTTTATTTCATGAAATTCATGAAATAATAAATAAAAGAGGCTCCTCTATATTGTTGTGTCCGGCCAGGTACAGATAGGCACCTGGGGGTTGGTGGCATCCTGTCGCTGCCTGCTGTATCCGGCTGGATACAAAAAATACAGCGAAGCCCATGTCAATTTTTTTTCTGAAAAATCCAAAAAAACAAGAATGAAAGGACTGCATCTTAAGGGACTGCATCTTTATTAACCCCTCGACCATGGTCGATGGGTTAATAAAGATGCAGTCCCTTTTTAGAGGATTGTTTAATGGATTTTTCAGAAAAATTTTGACGTGGGCTTCGCCGTATTTTTGTATGCCAGCCGGATACAGCAGGCGGCAACGGGCTGCCCCCAACCCCCAGCTGACTATTTGGACCTGCCTGGGCACAGAAATACCGGGAAGCTCTTATTTTTTATTATTTCATGAATTTCATGAAATAATAAAAAAAAAATGCGTGGGGATCCGCGCGATTTCTATGTCCAGCCAGGTCCAGCTAGGCAGCTGGGGGCTGGAATCTGCAGCGCAGGGAGGCCCAAGCCTTCTGGGCACCCCCTGCTGCGAATGGCAGCCCGCAGCCGCCCCAGAAAATGGCGCGTTCACTGAAGCGCCATTTTCTGGCGCTGAACCCAACTCTTCCAGGGCCCTGGTGCGGTGGCTCACTGGGTAATAAAGGGGTTAGGGCCAGCTTTTTATTATCAGCTGGCCCTAAACCTGAAATTCATGGCGGTCACGCCAATAGTAGACATTACCACCATGAATTTCTAGTGAATTTTAAAAAAAAGCACAACACAGAGAAAAAATATTTTTATTTGAAAAAAAAAACCAAAAAGTCACTTAGGGATTCCATCTTTATTTAAAACAAATCCTCTTCCCTCCGACGTAGTCCAATCCAGGGTTCTTCTTTAGCTCTGCTACATCTCTGGTAGAGAACCTCCACCAGAGATGTAGCAGAGCTGTGCACGCTGGGAAAGTTCATGTGAGTTCATACAGGCAAGCATGAACTCACATGAACCCTGCCAGCACTGCTACTTCAAATGAACAGCTGACCTGAGTCAGCTGTTCATTTGAAAATCCAGGCGGGAAGTTCAAAAATAGAAAACCGGATTAAAAACCGGATTGCCCGACCGGGGCAATCCGGGACCATAGAGCCCCATGTTATGGGGCGCCGGATTGCACCGGACCGGTACAATCTGGGAGAATGCGGTTTTGAAAACCGGATTCTCCCGGATTGTACCCGGCAGGTGCAATCCGGCGCCCCATAACATGGGGCTCTATGGTCCCGGATTGCTCCGGATCGGGGCAATGCGGGAGAATCCGGTTTTTACTTAATGCTGTGACAGCGGCCGTGCTTTGCAGCCGCCGCCGTTCTGTGCGGCTGCTGTCGCAAAGCAGCAAAGACACAGAAGAAGACGGCGGCCGCGGAGGACGGTGAGTGAATCGACACCCCCCCACACACACACAATAGTGCCAGCCACTGCTGACAGCAGGATCCTCCGCTCCCCCTCCCCCGATCCTAAGTTAGGATAGGGTGGGGAGGCGGTGGGCGGAGCGGAGGATCCCGCTGTCAGGCGGCAGGGAAGCTGTCAGTGGCTGTGAGCATTGTTTAAAAGCCAGCGGCTTTTTACCGCTGGCTCTTAAACAATGAAATGGGGAATTGCAGGTTTTTCCTCTGCTGCCAGACCTTATAGGGTCCAGCAGCAGAGGAATTACATTTCCCTTAATTTACATTGCTCTCGTTACTGTGCGAGTAATCGCTAGGATACTCGCCGAGTAACGAGTAGAGCGAGTACCGTACAATTCGCCGAGTAACGAATAGTAACGAGTATACTCGGTCATCCCTATTTGGGACATTGACGTTCAGGACCTCTGATTTTGGGAAATTTATTTTGAAGTTGGAAAGTTGGGAGAATGTCTCGAACTCTGACATTAAGTTCGGGAGCGAGGTGGTGGGCTTAGTTAGAAAAAACAAGAGGTCGTCAGCGTAAGCTGCCACCTTGTGAATGGTGGTACAAGAAGTGATTCCAGAGATGTCAGGTTAACACTAATCCTTATAAGGAGCTGTTCAATTGTAAGAACGAAGATCAGGTGGTGAGAGGGGGCATCCCTGACGGGTGCCATTATGAATGTCAAAAGGCTCCAATAAGCAGCCATTTACCCGGCCCCTGGCCGATGGAATTGAGTAGAGGGACATAATGCAGCGCATCATGTTAGCTCCCAATCCCAGGTGCAGGAGGGTCTCCCTCACGAAGATCCAGTTAACTCTATCAAATGCTTTTTCCGCTTCAGTAAACATGAAAAGTGAGGGAGACCCCCACAGGCTAGGGTCACACTAGCGTCAGCCTTTTGACTAAATGGGAGTGTCGCCCCTCTGCCAATCTGGTATTCATGAACCAAAGATAAGTCAACAACATAAAAGTACCAGAAAACTCCTTTAAGACAGAACATACAAGATAACTGAATTTGGGCTTTGTCACAAGATGGATTTTTTTGGCAGGATTGTATTGAATGTTCGCACACTGACACTTTTATACTTGGGATATTTTATTCTTGGGTTTAATAAACCTGTCTGCAGAGAAACAAAGTTGCATCTAGAGTAAGTGCTGGTAAGATAACCGGTCTGATCGCTAATACACAATTTATCTAGAAAGTTAATATGTTACTGACTATGCAAACAAGTTATACAGTCCAAGTTCAAGGGAAAACTATGATTTCTGGTAACTTGCATCCTGCATTTTTCACTCGTCCCCTCTACAGGCTCCTCTACCTCTAAACTTTCAGTTGTCTATTAGTGGATGGAGACTAACCTCTATGATGTCTCCCATGCACAGCACACACAGCAGGGATTCCTGCTGTCCTGTCTCTATGGAGCACATGTTCAGATATAGCAGCAGAAGCATGGAGGCTATTATACAGCAGTACTGTGCTGTGCAGTCCACAATCCAGCACAAGAGTGAGATAAAAACTTACTAGAGGGCTTCAGCACATTATACATCAGTTCAGAGCAGTGTAGATGTTAATTCAGCTCTGTGGTGAGATAAAGCACTTACTAGATAGCATAAGTAGAATGGATGACATTATACATATTAGTATTAAGCAGTGTAGCTGTGAATCCAACACTGGATCAGAAAACATTAACTTGAACTTCCAGCATCATCTGCCTGTGTCTCTCTGCAGCTGTTACCTTCTCTTATGTCTAGGACTTCCACAAATCTAATTCATCCATGATTTAAGAGCATATGATCACTGCCAGAGGTAGTGAGCTTGATAAAGCCAGAAGAATTGCAAGCCGATAGCATGTAGAAATTTTCATTTTGGCATTCCACCTATATAACAGACAACCTTCCATCTCAACGGCTTATATATTTGCTATTTCGTCCCGCAGAAGCTGCTCCAGGGAAACTACATAACCAACATCAACCTTCCCAGGCCAAAAATCTCAGGCTATATCAAAGGGGTTTCTAGCAATCCCGTATCAGATCATGCATATGATGTGGCCAGGGCTAGGGGTACTCGGACACTGGGACTGATGACGGCTGGATGAGGAGATCAAGTGTGGTCGGGATCCCGATTCCGTGCCCTGGTTATCATTTGTTTAGATGGGTGTTGGGGGAGAAGGGAGTATTTACAGGGGATCGTGACGCCACCTGTAGTTCCCAGTAATATGGTATCGGCGCTGCAAGCCGGCCGCTGAGGTGATGGTGGGTGCAGCAGAGTATGGTGCAGCTCCCTACAGGTGGAGCTATTACCTTAGGGCAGCGGTGATGGAAGTGGATGCTGAGGGGATGAGGGGAGTTTTAGGTGTTGCAGTTCTTACCCCTCTGTTGAGCTGCAGGTGGTGCTGAGCCCTCCGGGCACCAACGGGAAGAATGACAGAGTCCAATTCAACTTTAACTCCACTTTACTGGGTAGCGGCTTATGGTGATGGTATACGGTACAGACTGGTTTACCAGGGGTCTGTCACCAGTTCCAGATTTCCCGTTATGGAGTCGGGGTTCCTCACAGCAGAATCGCTGTCAGGCTAGTCCTCACTGACTGCCTTCCCAGCACTAACTGTCTAAACTGAAACTTTCCCTCCCACTACTCTATCCTAGGCTCCACCCCTCTCCCTTGTGTGGGACCTACTAAATTATGGCCCCCCCCCACCCATATTTTACGTGGTGTGGTCCTAGGTGGGTGTAAAAACAGACTCCATAAGGTGAAATTGAACTGGCAACTTTACAGGGTTAACAAATTATTATTAAAGTGCAATACTACCCTGTGGCGCAATGTCACAGGGGCGCCACACACCCCCTTGGTGAAAACACACCCGTCTGCGGGTGTTAAACCAAACCAGGTATAAATTGACATCTTTCATATGAACAATACGAGCATCTCTGCTTAGGATGCCTGGCTTTACTTATACCACCCCCAGGCACTTTGTTTTCCTAACTTGATGTGCATGGGGGCTAATCCAGTTCCTCCACCCTTAAGTTCACTACCATCAATAACATATTTACATTTTTATTTGTAATTAAACGGGCAAACTTCAAACATTTATAACAGTAACTTGTACGCTTACTCATAATCTTCCCTTGTGGGAGGTGCATTGCTGTTAACGTTGCATTAACACTCATTATCCTTCTAGTCCACTTCGGTCCAACGGGGACCGGGTTCCAAGTCTCTGATTTACTGTTCATCAGGCTCGATAGCAAACACGCGCCGTACATTTACGTCCATGTACTGTAAAGTAAACAAACAAAAAGAAAGTACTAAGCACGTTACTGGTTACCATTTATACCTGTAGTATCGGCTCACCCGAATGGCGAACCACCCTCTAGGTCCGGCGTGGCGTTCATATGAAATCATGTCCCCACTGTACAGGTCCCTGTCCCCTGGCCCTGGGGAAGGCGGGCCTCTACATCCCTTCGCCCAACAAAAACTTCTGCAAGCAGGTCCTCCTCCCGGACGAACCCATACTCAGTATTAAGGTTGAAAATGGTAACCACTCCTATTCTCCGTTGGCTGAGTGGTTGCAGGGGTTGATTGCGAGCAATCGTGCGGGCCTGGCGGGTCTCCATCTCATTAGCCCACCATGCTTCACGGCGCCTCTGCCTTTCAGCCTGGTCGGCCGGGTTTGATGATGTGGACTGGGGATGGCCCACCTGTTGCCAAGCCAGCGACGACTCCCTCGCAGACTGCAGCGCTCTCCTCCCCGCAGCCACGACTTGGGTTGCTGGTACCGGAGCCCTCCATAACTCGCGAGACCCGGACACCTCTGCGCCGCCGGCTGTTCCTTTCTCTCGGTCCTCCTCCCTAGTCGGGTCGGGCACTTCAGAGAACTGGATCAGGCTTTCCGGTTCGATGGTCTCCTCTCTTCCGGGATGCAGGCTCGCTGGATCCTCCGGTACGGTGCTGCCCCTCTTGGTTGTTGGATAGCAAGGGGGGGCGGATAGACACTTTGGCGCCTCTTTCTTGGCCCATCTATGCTGGGGGGCTGAGGCATGCCCCTGGGCCGGCACAGTCTTTTCACATCTCCTGACCCGCCACTATTCTCTTCACTCCTCAGCAGAACAAAGGGGTGGGGCTTATCTTCCCACTCTTTTCTACCCACGCTGTGGCGCAGTCATAATTCCTGAGGCGATGTAATGGCAACCACACAAACAGTCAAAAATAAAGTCTTTTGGGCGCACTTTACCTGGTTCCACCAGGCTGGTTCTATCCTGTTCGTAGACGCCAGAAAATTATGTGGCCAGGGCTAGGGGTACTCGGACATCGGGACTGATGGCGGCTGGATGGGAAGATCAAGTGTGGTCGGGATCCCGGTTCCGTGCCTTGGTTATCATTTGTTTAGATGGGTGTTGGGGGAGAAGGGAGTATTTACAGGGGATCGTGACGCCACCTGTAGTTCCCGGTAATATGGTACCAGCACTGCAAGCTGGCCGCTGAGGTGATGGTGGGTGCAGCAGAGTATGGTGCAGCTCCCTACAGGTAGAGCTATTACCTCAGGGCAGCGGTGATGGAAGTGGATGCAGAGGGGGATGAGGGGAGTTGTAGGTGTTGCAGTTTTTACCCCTCTGTTGAGCTGCTGGTGGTGCTGAGCCCTCCGGGCACCAACGGGAAGAATGACAGAGTCCAATTCAACTTTAACTCCACTTTACTGGGTAGCGGCTGATGGTGATGGTATACAGTACAGACTGGTTTACCAGGGCTCTTTCACCAGTTCCAGGTTTCCAGTTATGGAATCTCTAGATGTTCTTCCTTCTATGGCTTTCTGGGTTAAACTTATTCTTCTTACTCTACCACCCTCGCAGAGCTCTCCCGCCAGTCCCTCGATCTCCCACGGTGGAGCACAGGTGTCCTTTGCTGGTTCAATCAGGGCTTCTACTAACCCCCGCCACCGGTACCTGGGCCGTTACTCCTGTGATCTTGGATCTAATGTGGTCCTGAGGGGTGAGGTACTTTGTGGTGCTGTCAGCTACCCCTTTTAGTGATGGGCCTGCAGCTCGTCAGTCTGCAGCCAGAGATGAACGTCTGACTGCTACGGCTACCCGCACTGATGATGCTTCCCCAACGTGACCAGCCGGCTCCTACCAGTCCTGGCCCGTTGCCTTCTGTCCTGGTTCACCCCTTGAAGGTTGGGGTTCCTCACAGCAGAATCGCTGTCAGGCTAGTCCTCACTGACTGCCCTCCCAGCACTAACTGTCTAAACTGAAACTTTCCCTCCCACTACTCTATCCTAGGCTCCACCCCCTCCCTTGTGTGGGACCTACTAAATATCGCTTCCCCCCTATTCTAAGTGGTGTGGTCCTAGGTGGGTGTAAAAACAGACTCCATAAGGTGAACCTTGAACCGGCAATTTACAGGGTTAACACATTATTATTAAAGTGCAATACTACCCTGTGGCGCCTAGTCACAGGGGCGCCACGCATAGACCACCACCACAACATAATAAATACAGACAGGCTTAGAGAACAAAGTCCTAATTTTATTTAATAGAAATATATTTCCTTATACACATTTACATTAAAACTCTTGTACATTCATTAAAATTAGGCCCGGTTTTTGGGTAAAATGTATGTAAAAAGTTCATACTACAGTGATATTTTGTCCTGTAAATAGGACATTTAAGTAGAAGCATGAAATAGTGATTGACTTATCGCAAACAATTTATTTAAACAAAACCCAACATCAGTGGTAGGAAAACCCCAATAAAAAATGTCCATGTGACTCACTGTAGCCGGGGGTTACACGTCTCGGGCTGTCGCTGCTCCCTGTCACGGCTCCGTGCCCGATGCTGTGTGGGCCCAGTGGTCCAGATCAATAGGGGATGGCTGAACAGTAAGGGATTTAGTAGTTTTGTCGTGACGCCACCTGCGGGTGTTCCGGTGATCTCACCGGCGCTGCTTGGCCTCCGGGGGATGGATGGCAGCAAGATGGGACACTCCCCACAGGATGAGCGGGAGTCCCCGGGGCCTGGAGCTGCACGTGATGGTGTATGGCAACTCGTAGTACTGATGTCGGGTCCAGGAATAATGCACAGACACATCAAAGTCTTTTGGGTACCTTTACTGTTGTCAACAGGTACACTCGGACCGGATGAGGAGGTTGTCGCTCCTGGAGTTCCCACAGCAAGCAGTGTGTAGGCTTCCTTTCTCTAATACTCTGGTTGGGTCGGGGGATGTAGAATCCTGCCGGACCGGGTTATACGTTCAGTGTAACGTGTTTCACCTGGGTTAACTGCAATGAGGGCACTGTTAAAGGGGTCAGCTAGCTAAGCCTCTTCCCTGGGCTCTCATCCGTGGGTGCTTCCAAGTGTACAGGGGGCTAAACTCCCTGGTTGCAATGCTGGTTTCTCTGTGACTGGCGTGGTAGCTCTCACAGCTCGGTTCCAGTAACCGGTTGGTGAGGGAGAGTTAAGATAACTCTGTTTGTTCCCGAGAGGTGCTCTTCTCCTTTCCTCTGACCCCAGTTGCAAGGATCTCTCACGTACTAGGGGTGCTGGTTTGGGCCTATGTAGTTCCAGAACCAGTGCTACACCTTCCTGCAGCTCTCCTAGCGTCTGCACACTCTGATGTTTCTCCCTCCAGGACCCCATTTATAGGGGGAACAGGCTCAAAGTGACCAGTGGGGCTCCCCCTAGAGGCCTGGGTGAAACAGGTGTCTAGGTGTTGTAGGTGTTGTTAGTGGTGAGTGTTGCTTGCTGTTTTCACTCCATTTGCGGACCAAGAGTTCAGTGGTGCCCAACAGGGTGCCAGGGTGCCACACATGTTTCACAAGTAAAGTTCATAAGTAAAAGTTCTTGTGTCTGGGGTGGCATCCCACTATTCTTGTCTGCTGTGGAGGCATCTCACTCTTGTTCTTGTCTGCTAAGGTGGCATTAACCTCTTTTTCTTGTCTCTAAGGCAGCATTCCACTCTTCTTCTTGAATGCTGAGGTGGCTTCTCAATCATCTTCTTATCTGCTGAGACAGCATCCTGTTCTTCTTCTTGTCTCTGAGGCGGCATTCCCCTCTTCTCTCTGAGGGATGGCATCCCACTCTTCTTTTTGTCTTTGAGTCATGGCATCCCACACTTCATCTTGTTTCTGAGGAATGGCATCCCACTCTTCTTTTCTGCTGAGGTGGCATCCCACTGTTCTTCTTGTCTGCTGAGGTGGCATCCCACTGTTCTTCTTGTATGCTGAGGTGGCATCCCACTCTTCTTTTCTGCTGAGGTGACATTCCACCGTTTTTTTTTGTTTGCTGAGGTAGCATCCTACTATTCATCTTGTCTGCTGAGGCAGCATCCCACTCTTTTTGTCTGCTGAGACATCTTCCCACTCTTCTTCTTGTCTCTGAATCATGGCATTCCACTCTTCTTTTCTGCTGATGCATGTTATCCCACTCTTCATGTCTCTGAGGTGGCATCTTACCATTCTTCTTCTCTGCTGAGGCATGGCATCCCCACTTTTCTTCTTGTCTTTGGGAGGGAATTACACTCTTCTTATCTCTAAGGCAGCATCCCACTCTTTTTGTCTCTGAGGCATGGTATACCACTCTTCTTGTTTCTGAGGCATGGTATCCCACTCTTCTTCTTGTCTGTGAGCTGGCATCCCACTCTTTTCCTGCCTGCTGAAGTGGAAGCCCTCAAATCATTGACGTTCTGAGGTACAGAGTTATTAGCCTCTACACAGCACCTCAGCTGATCCCTAGGTTTTCTATGGATATTCAGGTCTGGAGAAAGTGTATGCTGCTTAATTTGAGGTCTCCCAGTCTTCAGCTGTCGTTCTCTGTTGATGAAACCTCGATGAGCTGAAGCATTGTCATCAACAAAGATCAAATTAGCCCTGTGTTGTTCATAAAGAGCACAAGGACTGGATTAATGATGATATTCCGGTAATCGGAGCTGTCACTGTAACATTCACACAGTGTAGGGCAATTCTGTACTGACATCAGTGTAGGATGTGGTAGAGGACCTCCACTTCTCTGTCTTTCTGTGACCCTCTAAGCTCAGTGGCCATGTCCGTCTGAGAACCTCCTGCTTGAAGCCTCGTGATGGCGAAGAACTGATCAATTGTTGTGTCGTCTTGGTCTCATAATGTCAAAATGGGGACCATTTAGATACCCATTCAGCCTCTAGTTTTTCCCGAAGTTTAATGGATAGAGTCAAGAATATTTCCATCCTACAAATCTACTGCCATTTATATAGAAATTAAATAAAATGATGAACACAAGTGAAACTGAAAACCAAAACCCAAAAAAAAAAATATTTGTTAACACTGAGTGACCTTGGTCCCAACATTACACAGTAACTGAATTTTGTATCTATGTAATGTTTGCCATCATGACTGATTAACCTACTGGATAAATACTGGGGATATAAATTCTAGGGAGAGGATGCCATTATAGATTTTATTTTTGTGACAGTGTCTTCTTTCCAGCACCAGCTCATTATCATCATCATTGTGCCCAGGTAAGTTTTCTTTGCAAACTCCAAGGTGTTGGTAAGTTGTAGTCAATCTGTTTTTATTGGAAATCAAATCAACAAGTCAAAAGTATTCCAACATTAAAGAAAAGTCATACATATAGTAAGTATATCATCTAGATGATATAGCGCAATCTACCTTAGTGGTGAAAAGACCATGGTAGAACTAACATCGCAAGAAAGAGCATCGAACAAATGTCTAGAAGTCCTCTACCACCGAACATTCTCCCAGCCATACCTCGTCCTAACAAAATGGCAATCATAGGGTCAACAGATTTAAACCATAACATTGACCTGAATGAACTCTTATCAGGCAGGCTCCGAGGAAATTAAAGTGGATATGAGAGAGGAAGGGGGTATAAGTTCTCACAGTGCTGTGAGCATTACATTAGACACCGGATTCAACCTGACGGTTGAGACGATAATGTCCAGGATGTAAGAGTCCAGAGAACGAAAAAGGTCACTCTATAAAATTCCCCCAACAAAATTATAAGTCATCTGTTGTGCTCCTTCTGTTCAGGACGTAAGGCCTCAATGGCGCTTTAAGTCTCGATTGAGTAGAGAAGTAAAGGTAGAAATCAGGTTAAAAGATCAAAGGATAAGAAGAATAAGGGAAAGGGAAAGTTAAGGAAAGGACATTCAAAGCGGAAAAACAGAAGCATCAAGAATAGGACTAAGAAAAGGTGAGGTAAGGGGACAGGAGCCTGCAAGGGGGGTGGAGGGAAGGGCGCTTAGTCTCCACATCGACTAGGAATCGCTATGTAGGGTCAGGACCTTGGGCTCACTCCATCTGCAAAAATATCTCTAAAGACTGGGAGTCCTGAAAGAGGATCCATTACGGCGGAGAACTTATCACGGGAGACCAAAGCGTCCGCGGCAAGTTCCTCCATCCAGAAGATATCCATCATTTCCCTGTACCAATCAAGCATAGTAGGCACCCGGGAAGAATTCCAAAACCTCGGGATCACTGCACATGCCGCCAAAACACAAAGGATGTCTTTGGGTGTTGGTAAGTTATATACCATCCATGTCTAATAGAGAGGGTCCAACCTTTGGCAATCAATAGAGCAATTCTGTATCTGTGTAATTAGGTGGCTGATGCCAGAGAGAGATTCCTGCACCTGAAGACTATTGCTGCTTTTGTTTGTTTTTAAATGCTTGGTAATATAAACTTCCTGTTTGTGGCACATTAGTATATGGGAGGGGGAAAAATTTTCCAGATGGGTGGTGACCATGGCGGCCATTTTGAAGTCGGCCTTTTGGATCCAACTTTATTTTTTTCAAGGGCAAGAGGATCATGTGATACATCAAACGTAATGCAAATTTCATAAGAAAAACAATGGTGTGCTTGGCTTTAATGTGACTTTATTCTTTCATGAGTTATTTACACGTTTATCGTAGTATAGAGAGAGGCGGTATGGACTGTGTTCCACGGACATGCGCTGCTACAGACAGGATATGGCCAGACAATGATCATCACAAGTGGCTTCTTTATTTTCCAACAATGTTCCAACAAAGATAGTGGGGCCATTCATCATTAAAGGAAACCTCAATGTCACTGGATATCTGAATAATGTACCAATTTCAGATATCCAGTGGCATTAAGGCTTCCATTGATGGAGAATGGCCCCACTATGTTTGTACCCCATATACCACACCATACCATCAATGCTTGTGTTCCAGCAGTCTTGGAGGGATCTCTCCGCTGTGGGTTAGTGTCACACCAATAGCGCTGGTTTTGTTTGTTTACTTCACCATTCACAAAAAAGTTTTCCTCATCCCTCATCTGAAGGCAATTGTCTATGCTGTGAAGATACGAGATGTGCAGCATCTGAAATAACAGATACTGGGAGCCTGTGCAGCATTTCTTCTGCGGTGTTGATATCAGAGTGTCAAGAGTGGGAGAACAGGGTTGCATTGTCAATCTAACACAATGGGCAGCACTTTGAACACATTTTATAAGTGGTCATAAACATGTAAATAACTCATGAAAGAATAAAGTACCGTTAAAACCAAGCACACCATTTTTTTCTTATGAAATTCTCAATATGTTTGATGTGTCACATGACCCTCTCCCCATTGAAAAAAAAAGTTGGATCTAAAATGGCCGATTTCAAAATGGCCACCATGGTCACTACCCATCTGGAAAAGCTTTCCCCCTCCCATATACCGTACTAATGTGCCACAAACAGGAAGTTGATATCACCAACCATTCCAATTTTATTTAGGTGCATCCATATAAATTGCCCAACCTGTATTATTTCCTTAAATGGGCACGGTATTTTTAGTTAACCCTAGGTGTCACTAGCTAGTTGTGGGGAATTTAGGGCTTATAGAGAGAGTGGAAGGAGTTAATGTCAAGTTGGCCCACTAGAAAGAGATATAAAAGGTAGTGTGTTTCCTGGGTCAGTGTGACTCCAGGACAGGGTAACACCCGGACATAGTGACCCCCTTACTAGGGGTAGAGCGAGAGTTATAGAAGAGAGAAAATGAAATAAGACAAGATCTTGAACAGAAGGAGACCAGATCCATGCCAGAAACAGCTTGTAGGGCTGGAACTACGAACCCCATCTAAAACTTGGCTGGGTAAAGTGAGGTTCACCTAAACGTAACACATTGACTCGTGTGGATTAGATAGTTGGAGATAGAGCCACGCCACCCTTTTACTCTGATAATTTGGAGGTTTAGTCTGCAGCTCAGTGGTGCGACAGCCTATTGGGAAGATGATGGATTCAGGAGAACGAATGGTGCATTCATAAAAACGCATAAGCTAGAACCCTAAAATTTTTATTGTGGACTTTGTTACCAGTACAAGTTTTGAGCTGTGGTGGACTATTCTTGTGCCTTACACAAGGAACAGCACATTGTAAACTGTCCCAGGCCCAGGAAATACTGGTGCAGCAGAGCAAAATGGGAGGTCTCTGGCCTCCCTGAGATCGCCTTAGGACCCTGTGTTAGAGTTTGACAGTGGAAAGTAGCCTATGGCCAGGAAATACTGGAGCAGCAGAGCAAAGTGAGTGAACTTCTATAACCTGTGTCTGTAGGGCGTCGGGTTGAAGGCATGATCCCCTCAACCAAGATAACTACTGCTGCAGCATCTGCGGCGCAGCAGTCTCCAGTCTACCACTCCCTGGCCCACTACACCCATGCTAGTAAAGAGTTGTGCACCTATAGGTAATGCCGTCTGCTGTGCTTAAAGTACATCTATACATAGTTTTTAAAAGGAGCCTGTCAGACAATTTCTGCTGCCACACTACAGCATAAATCAGAGCTGGACTGCGAAGATTGCAGCCAAGGTTATTATTTGCTGAAATGCACAAGAGTTTGAGAAAAACTATACGCTGAAGACCTGGGACCAGATTAGTTCAGTGCTATCCCTGGCCGGCTCTTCCCAGCGCTGCAACAAGGAACGAGCAGAATATGACATGGAGGAGGGGGAGAACGAGCAGACTGTGACATGGGGGAGGGGGGGAATGAGCAGAGTGTGACATGGGGGGAACGAGCAGACTGTGACATGGGCGAGGAGGGGAATAAGCAGACTGTGACATGGGGGAGGGGGGAACGAGCAGACTGTGACATGGGGGGGGGAACGAGCAGACTGTGACATGGGGAGGGGGAAAATGAGCAGACTGTGACGTGGGGGGGGTAAACGAGCAGACTGTGACATGGGGGAGGAGGGGAACCAGAAGACTGTGACATGGGGGAGGGGGGGAATGAGCAGACTGTGACATGGGGGAGGGGGGAACGAGCAGACTGTGACATGGGGGAGGGGCAAACAAGCAGGCTAGATCATATGGGGGAGGGGGTAAATTAGCAGACTGGGACATATGGGGGAGGAGGGGAACCAGCAGCCTGGGTTATATGGGGGAGGTTGCCAGGGTGCCGGATGTCTGGTGTTGCCGGGTGCCTGGTGCCAGAGATTGGGAGCCACAGAGGAAGAAGCTGACGGGTACCTGGTGCCGGAGACCGGAAGCCGCAGAGGAAGAAGCTGTAGGGATCTGGGATCAGGAGCGTGGAGTCAGGTAAGGCGCTGTTACAGCCGAAGATAGCAGCCTGGGGGGGACAGAATGGGATAAATGGATGGATAAATGGATGGATGGGGCGGCCTGGAAGAGGGGGCAGAATGGAATGGATGGATGGGGCGGCCTGGAAGAGGGGGCAGAATGGGATGGATGGATGGGGCGGCCTGGAAGAGGGGGCAGAATGGGATGGATGGATGGGGTGGCCTGGAAGAGGGGGCAGAATGGGATGGATGGATGGGGCGGCCTGGAAGAGTAGGCAGAATGGGATGGATGGAGCGCCCTGGAATAGGGAGCAGAATGGGATGGATGGGGTGGCCTGGAAGAGGGGGCAGAATGGGATGGATGTGTGGGGGGGCGGCATGGAAAGGGGGCAGAAGATGGATGGATGGGAGAGAAGGTACATGAATGGATGGTCTGATGGGGAGAAGGTACATGGATGGTTTGGTGGATGGGGAGAAGATACATGGATGGATGGGTGGATGGGGGAGAAGGTGCATGGATGGATGGGGGGGATAGAGGGAGAACGTACATGGATGGATGGGGAGGAGAAGCTACATGAAATGTGGGGGAGAAGTTGCAAGGATGGGGGGGAGAAGCTATATGGATCATGGGGGGGAAGCTACATGGATGAGGGATGGGGAGAGGCTGCATGGAACATAGGAGTGGAGAGGCTGCGTGGAACATGGGAGTGGAGAGGCTGCATGGAACATGGGAGGAGAGAGGCTGCATGGAACATGGGAGGGGAGAGGCTGCGTGGAACATGGGAGGGGGATGGGGGGAAGCATGAGCTGCATGAGACGTCTGGGGGGAGGATAAGCAACATGAAATTCAGGGGAATGGGGGTGAGGATGAGCTGCATGGAACATATGGCTGGAGGATGAGCTGCATAGGATATACAGTTAGGGCCAGAAATATTTGGACAGTGACACAAGTTTTGTTATTTTAGCTGTTTACAAAAACATGTTCAGAAATACAATTATATATATAATATGGGCTGAAAGTGCACACTCCCAGCTGCAATATGAGAGTTTCCACATCCAAATCGGAGAAAGGGTTTAGGAATCATAGCTCTGTAATGCATAGCCTCCTCTTTTTCAAGGGACCAAAAGTAATTGGACAATGGACCCTAAGGGCGGCAATTAACTCTGAAGGCGTCTCCCTCGTTAACCTGTAATCAATGAAGTAGTTAAAAGGTCAGGGGTGGATTCCAGGTGTGTGGTTTTGCATTTGGAAGCTGTTGCTGTGACCAGACAACATGCGGTGAAAGGAACTCTCAATTGAGGTGAAGCAGAACATCCTGAGGCTGAAAAAAAAGAAAAAATCCATCAGAGAGATAGCAGACATGCTTGGAGTAGCAAAATCAACAGTTGGGTACATTCTGAGAAAAAAGGAATTGACTGGTGAGCTTGGGAACTCTAAAAGGCCTGGGCGTCCACGGATGACAACAGTGGTGGATGATCGCCGCATACTTTATTTGGTGAAGAAGAACCCGTTCACAACATCAACTGAAGTCCAGAACACTCTCAGTGAAGTAGGTGTATCTGTCTCTAAGTAAAGAGAAGACTCCATGACAGTAAATACAAAGGGTTCACATCTAGATGCAAACCATTCATCAATTCCAAAAATAGACAGGCCAGAGTTAAATTTGCAGAAAAACACCTCAAGAAGCCAGCTCAGTTCTGGAAAAGTATTCTATGGACAGATGAGACAAAGATCAACCTGTACCAGAATGATGGGAAGAAAAAAGTTTGGAGAAGAAAGGGAACGGCACATGATCCAAGGCACACCACATCCTCTGTAAAACATGGTGGAGGCAACGTGATGGCATGGGCATGCATGGCTTTCAATGGCACTGGGTCACTTGTGTTTATTGATGACATAACAGCAGACAAGAGTAGCCGGATGAATTCTGAAGTGTACCGGGATATACTTTCAGCCCAGATTCAGCCAAATGCTGCAAAGTTGATTGGACGGCGCTTCATAGTACAGATGGACAATGACCCCAAGCATACAGCCAAAGCTACCCAGGAGTTCATGAGTGCAAAAAAGTGGAACATTCTGCAATGGCCAAGTCAATCACCAGATCTTAACCCAATTGAGCATGCATTTCACTTGCTGAAATCCAGACTTAAGACGGAAAGACCCACAAACAAGCAAGACCTGAAGGCTGCGGCTGTAAAGGCCTGGCAAAGCATTAAGAAGGAGGAAACCCAGCGTTTGGTGATGTCCATGGGTTCCAGACTTAAGGCAGTGATTGCCTCCAAAGGATTCGCAACAAAATATTGAAAATAAAAATATTTTGTTTGGGTTATGTTTATTTGTCCAATTACTTTTGACCTCCTAAAATGTGGAGTGTTTGTAAAGAAATGTGTACAATTCCTACATTTTCTATCAGATATTTTTGTTCAACCCTTCAAATTAAACGTTACAATCTGCACTTGAATTCAGTTGTGGAGGTTTCATTCCAAATCCAATGTGGTGGCATGCAGAGCCCAACTCGCGAAAATTGTGTCACTGTCCAAATATTTCTGGCCCTAACTGTATGGGGGGTGAACAGTATGGGATATGTGGGAGGAGGATGAGCAGTATGGGACATTTAATCTGCATACACATTTATATAGGGAACGTAATGTTCTGGTGATGTATTGAAGGTGGTTCTGATTATGTATTATTGTATTGCCAGTGGTTCTGGTGTTGTACTGACAGGGGTTATAGTGATGTATTATTGTATTGATGGGGGTTGTGGTGATGTATTGACTGGTTTTGGTGATGTATTGCCAATGGTTCTGGTGATATACTGACAGTGGTTCTGGTGAGGTATTATTGTATTGACAGTGGTTCTGGTGATATACTGACAGGGGTTCTAGTGATGTGTTGTTGTATTGCTGGTGGTTCTGGTGATGTAGTCATGTGGATGTTGTAATCTTTATGTTAAGACTTGATCCTAAAACATTATAGGGCAAGTGTGCTTGACTAAAAATACAGCTGAATGTCAGCCAAACAATTGACTAAAGCCCCTAAGCGCTATAGATAGGTATCCGATCACATTCTTCCCAGTGTCCCTTAATACTGTATGGAAGCTGCTGTTAGGCCCCTTTCACATCACCGGTTTGCTGATGTTTCCATCTGATCCGGCAGATGGCGCTGGATATGCAGCCTAGCGGCCAACTTGCGGCACTGATCCGGCAAGCCCCATGCCTTGTCTATGAGGGTGCGGTTCTGCTGGATCCGGCAGATCTGGCACTTGCTGTGGCATAAAAACGCTGCTAACTGTGGGTTTTTTTGCGGCCGCAACTGCCGGATTGCGGCAAAACCGCAATTGCCGCAAGCCCCATAGAGAATGAATGGGGGCTTGCCGCACGAGTAATGCAAGTCGGCTGTTAGGCGGCAGATGCGGTAAATCTGCTGGATCCAGACAGAATCGTTGATGTGAAAGGGGCCTTAGATGCCTATGGCTGCAGATTATCACTTAGAGGACAAAAGGATCTACAGCCTGCAATCGGACATGCTGGATCCTTATTTCCCTCGACCAATCATCAGTTAGAGCCCCCATACACATTAGACTGTCCTGGCAGGTTTAGCCAACTCCATGTGTATGGAGGTCTAGTAATCTGAAGGCTACGAGCACTGACATCTGAGAACCCCCTGAATCCTGGAATCCAGATAAGATAAGACACACAGTTAAAAAGGAACACCTCAAAAGACTGAGCATATGAACAGCAATCTGTTTATACATTGCCGTGCATGAGTTCGTTCCGTTTTGCATTTATTTGTTGCTTTTTCCGGCGGAAAACTGAGCGGATCTGCCTGAAAAATAAAATACTGTGTGCACATACGCTTAGTCTGACTGATCAGTGGGGGGGCATGTCCGCTGAAAGTGCCTAGGGCGGCAGGAACCCTAAATACGGCCCTGTTGTTGGGCACTAGTCTTCTGTCTCAAATGATCATTAGTGTAAACTTTCTAACGCTGAAGTGGTCGATGTCAGCCATTTCGACCAATCTTCATCTTATAGGGTAAACATTTTGCAGTGGATTTTGAGCAGTAAATCTGTACTGGAGTTGGAGTATGCAGATTTTGTTGTGGATGACGCTTTATGTATTGCATTTTCAAAATCTGCAACCACAGATTAATTAACAGTAAAGCAAATAAGTTCAGCTTACCTGGGACAAAAATAATTGCATATAATTCATAAGACCTGTGGGTAAGTGCATGAGACCAGGGAGTGTAATCTGTACAGGTAATTGTACGTATGATGGTAAGATGTACATAAAAAATTTGTGGTAAAATGTCACCCTTAGAAAAATGTAATTGTGCAAAATGCAACACAGAGAACACAGATATACTACATTTGTGGGGATGTAGGAAAATTAATAGCCTTTGGAAAACAATGCATGATGAGATTCAGATGAAATGTGGGATGCGATTTCCACTGACACCACAGTGGGCGATCTTTAACATATTAGACGAGAATTCAGATTCATTCCCAAGAAATGTAAAAGCAATGTTAATAATGTGGGCATCGGCAGTCAGAGAGCATCCTGCAAAATGGCTGAGCCCAGAACTACCGACCATGGTCCTGATACAGTCTAAGTTAATGTTCCTTTATTTCGTATGGACTGGATGCATGCTTTGACAAATAAAGAGAAAATGGTGGGGAGATTCTTGAATACCTGGTCAGTGTTCCTCCCGATGCTTTATGAAGAAGTTAGAGGTCATCTTAGGGGTCAATTCGAAAACACCCAATGGTATCTCCTTGAAAGGATTGGAGGTAATACCCCAATACCATAATGACAACACAAACTGCAGAGATTACAATCTGAGGGGTTTGGGGGTGGAAGGGATTTAATGAAGGATACAGTTCAAGTGTTTTGCAATGATTTGGTTATGAAAATTCCATATGATGTTATGTCATTGTAAGGTATGGAATCCCAATGTTGGGAATTGTTTCTCATTACTGTATGTTTTGAAAATTAATAAAATATGTTTAAAAAAAAAAAAAGAGTGGTCCCAAAGGGAATTATATGATATAGACCAACAGTTATGAGGATGACTTCAGGCCGTAAGGACCAGGTGGATATGATACGGATCCTTATATATCAGGTAAATGTATAAGGAATAAGGTATTGGCTGACCCCTAAAAAGAAGTAATCCTGGCTGATACCTGATATATTGTGAAAACCCCCAGTAAACAATGCAGTGTGGTAATTACCAGTCCGTAGTCAGTCCGGGGTTGGTAAAGAGGAGTGGCCGAGGGGTGCCCAGGCCCTACCATAGTAGCTGCTATGGTTGCTATGGAGCTCAGCATGTGACCGCGATGTCACTTCCTGTTCCGGGTGCAGAGTCTCCATACTGTTTTCTGCACTGCTACTATGATTGCTATGGAGCTCAGCATGTGACCATGATGTCACTTCCTGTTCCAGGTGCAGAGTCTCCATACTGTTTAATGCACTGCTACTATGGTTGCTATGGAGCTCAGCATGTGACCACGATGTCACTTCCTGTTCCAGGTGCAGAGTCTCCATACTGTTTAATGCACTGCTACTATGGTTGCTATGGAGCTCAGCATGTGACCACGATGTCACTTCCTGTTCCAGGTGCAGAGTCTCCATACTGTTTAATGCACTGCTACTATGATTGCTATGGAGCTCAGCATGTGACCGCAATGTCACTTCCTGTTCCGGGTGCAGAGTCTCCATACTGTTTAATGCACTGCTACTATGGTTGCTATGGAGCTCAGCATGTGACCGCGATGTCACTTCCTTTTCCGGGTGTAGAGCCTCCATACTGTTTAATGCACTGCTACTATGGTTGCTATGGAGCTCAGCATGTGATTGCGATGTCACTTCCTGTTCCGGGTGCAGAGCCTCCATACTATTTAACGTTCTGTTGTTATGGTTGCTATGGAGCTCAGCATGTGACCATGATGTCACTTCCAGCTCTGAGGGTAATACCTCCATACTGATTTGTTTTGTGTATCCGTATCATATCCACCTGGTCCTTACGGGCCCGAAGTCATCCTCATAACTGTTGGTCTATATCATATAATTCCCTTTGGGGACCACTCATTTTTTATGTACTATCATACGTACAATTACCTGTTCAGATTACACTCCCTGGTCTCATGCACTTAACCGCAGGTTTTATGAATTATATGCAATTATTTTTGTCCCATTTTGTTCATCAGATAACTGTTTCGCGTGGTTTGGTCACTTACACATCTTATCAGAAAGCACTCCCTGATCTCAGGGAGACCAGTCATGGAAAACACTGCGGGCAGGCGGCTAAAGCGCTCAAACACAGTGAAATCCATGATGCATTGCCCCCTGGAAACTTGAATATGCAAATGGAGTCCGTGGAGACTCGATTAAGAGTCTCAAACAGGAGACTAGCCAGATATCCCTCCAGGGAACATGTGGAGGGACAGCTGTGGATGGATACCTGGCTCTGTTAATTCCCTTGTCATATCCTTAACTCGTAACTGAGTGGGATATTGACTAAAAGGGCCACTTAATATGGTGGTTATAGTGTTCTCCGCAAGGATTCCACCCAGGGCTAGGTCCTTCCCTGGAGGGATATCTGGCTAGTCCCGTGTTTGAGACTCTTAATCGAGGCTCCACGGACTCCATTTACTTATACATCTTATGACTTACATGGTTATTGTCTATAGGCTTTTCCTATGTCCGACCGAGTCCAGTACGGCTCACACCACTTTGGTCCCATGTATTTATGTACAGACTACTCATTTGCATTTACAAACACTCTATATGTGTTTATACATCATAACCTGCAACTAACATCTTATCTGTTTTCTGCACCTGATACCAGGTGCTCTGTTGCACACGTATGAGTCCCTTATCTGCTTTCACCATTGTAATTATTTGTATATGATATGAAATTTCTGCGAGTGCAATTTGACTTATGAATGTGTTGGCCCCAACATCATTAGTATTATGTCTCCTGATTCATCCTGGTTTTTGACAACCCAAGTATAATTTTTACATTGGTCTAATTACCCATGTCATCTCTATGTCAGCATTTTCACACTCTGTATATACATTGTGGTTGTGGCCTTGGGAATGCCCCATGGTTTTAAGTGTTTTTATTCTGTCTTGTGCCTGTAAAATAATAAAGTTCAATTTTTTACTCTATATTACTTGTTGTGTGTTGCTCCCATTTGTGCCATGTCTTTTCTTTGTATGACATAAGCTCCTCCTTGGCACGGTGAGCACCCACCTAAATTATCTGTAAATTATTGCGGTGCGCCCAATTTTGTAATTTCCAACAATATAGATAAGTACAACTTCATTGTCAGCTACTGCAGTGAGTAAAGACATGACAGTACTGTGCTGCCCATAGATCTTACTGTATAAGCCTTCAGGACCTCGGACAGCGCACATACTATACCTACATTAGTTATAGTATGCGCGCTGTTCTCAGAGGAGCCGGCACCTTCATTTATACAAATGTACAGCAGCTGACAGGAGGCGGCTGCTGTACATAAGAGATTAAATCATTATATGCCCATCTGAGTGGGTGGTAGGTCTCTAGGGGGGGTGGGCACCCCCTAAAGACAGTATAGCCACATTTTTTAATAAAATTACAAGTTTAAAAAGAAATTGTAAAGACGATCCAGTGGCATGCTTCATATTCCTTTTATTGTGAAATCATAAAATCATCACAGCGCACAGGGGGTGCCACTGGACGCGTTTCGGAGGAACTAGCCGCCTCCTTAATCATCAGGCTGATGATTAAGGAGGCTAGTTCCTCCGAAACGCGTCCAGCGGCACCCCTGTGCGCTGTGATGATTTTATGATTTCACAATAAAAGGAATTTGAAGCATGCCACTGGATCGTCTCTACAATTTCTTATGACTATTGAGGTGGACGCCAACCACTAGATCCAGTGGAGGAGCCTTGTGAGTATATTGGCTGCAGGTCTCCCCTCCCCCCTTCCTGCAATCAGTAACAAGTTTAAAAACACAGAGAACGGACTTCCGGTTCCGGCGCCTTGATGGGAGGACGCATCTGAGGCAGCACCGGAGCCCGCCGCCTTAATCCGCCTGAATCCTCAGCCCCCCAGATCCTCAATCTCTCCAGAATACCCGCAGGCTGGTCCGGGATGGCGGCGACCATGGACTGGTATGTAGTTAGGACCGGTGACACCTCGACCGCCGCAGTTACACAGAATGGCGGGAGCGGGACCGCGAGCACTAAAATGGTGGCGGCGGCTTCTTCCCGCTCAGCAGCCGGGGGGGAGGGAGCCCATCAACGGCAGAAATAAACTCTCACACATGCGGAGAGGTGCTAGCCATAGCTGAGGGGACAACTGCAGACCAGCCGCAGACACAGAGGGGAGAGACTATGAGGGATGATGATGGTGGAGGAAAATCTGCAGCAGCACTCAAGTTGGATTATAAACTACTAGCCAAAGAAATGGCGATCCACCTAGCCACTGACTTTAGAGAGGCTGTGGCTGAGCTGGTCACCGCAGCCACTCAGGAGATGCAGACTAAGATGGAGAGGCACGATCAGCAGCTGCAGGAAGCGGAGAGCAGGGTGGCAGTGATGGAAGACAGGGTGGAGGAATTGTAACACCAACTACAGGAGCTACAAAAACGCTCTTCTTATGCGCTCAATAAATTGGATGATATAGAAAATAGAGCACGCAGAAACAATTTGAAAATAGTGGGTCTCCCAGAATCTGTCTCCCCGGTTCAGTTGCTAGAGGTTTTTGAGGTGGAACTGCCAAAATCATTAGGCTTGACACACAGATGCAAGACTGAACGCACGCACAGAATCGGCCCCCCAGGGAGCTCACACACACCACTACGTCCGTTGGTTCTGGCTCTACAAAGGACAGGGCTCCCAATAACCCTCGCCATGCTATAGCAAAGTATCTCAACCATAGAGACAAGGAGGAGATACTCTGCACCTACAAGGCCAAACGCCAACCTCTCCTGATCCTGGGCCATAAGGTGTTGGTATTTGCCGACTACTCCATAGAAGTAAACAACTGTAGGAGAGCATTCAACGAGGTGTGCTCTACCTTATATAAACGCAATATTCGGTTCCAATTGGCATACCCAGCCATTCTAAGATTTCGCTCACATGATGGAGCTGCACTTACTTTCACTGACCCTAAAGAGGCGATGACAGCCATAACGAGGGGCGCTGGTTCTCCACCTGCAAGAGCCTCCCCTCCTAACAGCCCTAAGGATGCAATGCCAGGACCTGCAATTGATCTTGATCGCACATCTGCACTCGACCAGGATATGGACTCAGTTAGACACTACAGACTACGGTCAGACGCCTTGGGCGACAATGGCCCTCCAAGAAGTTCGACACCTCGAAGCCAACGACAACCAGGGGCCAAATGGAGCAAAAAAAGATAAGAGTATTTGACTGCCTTCCGGAGGGCATATACCTTGCCATGACCCCTCTCTCCTATACTCTAATCACTTCCCAGACGGAAGGAAAGAAACAAACACGAACATGAACTATCCAGGTTGCGTTTCCAGGCTCTGCCAGATGGAAGAGGAGGGAAATTAACCAAACCGTCTTCGTCCTTGCCCCTTCCCTCCCTGTGGCCCTCCCTCCCCCCTCTGCCCCCCCCCTCTTTTTTTTTTTCTTCTTCTCTTCCTCTCTTTCTTTTCCATTTCCAGAGACGGACATTGCTAGATGAAAACAGTAGCTTGGGAAAGTCGTATGGAGTACTGCGACCTCGAGATCCGTCCAGGGTACGAGTATCTAAACCGAAACCAAGCCGGGATCTGGACTTGTGCACCAAAAGGGTTGTTTATTGGTAATCTTGTTTCCTTTTAAGTGATAACTGGATTGACGGCGGGCGGACCCCAGTGTGGTTCAATACATGAAGGAAAAAAGAGAAGTCACATTTGCAATGAGTTTAGAGTGGGAGGGGGTAGGGGAGGAGGGGATGTTAAATGAGTTAAGAGTTGCCATTGCCTTTCTTTTGTTCCACTGCTGCTCATTCCTTTACTAATTACACACACTTTGATGTTCTACGAATTGGGTTTACTCTGGTGTACCTTGGGAGTCCTCTATTGTTGAATTTTCTCTGCAGTTGTTCACCAGTCTTGGAGGATCAACATGGTTAGGTGGGTCTCCTGGAATGTGAAGGGTTTGCGCTCTCCAGCAAAACGTATGATGGTTCTCCGCCACCTCAATCGATTACATGCGGATGTGGCATTGCTCCAGGAGACCCACCTGGCCTCAAAGGACTTCAACAGACTCAGAAAGCTGTGGGTTGGGGAGGTCTATGGCAGCGGTGCTGTTAACAAGAAAGCTGGTGTCCTGATTTTGATCCGCAAAACCATGGCGCATACGGTCATATCCTCAGATGTGGATAATGAGGGCAGACTGATACATCTAATCTTGCAAATACAAAATGATACCTTTAGTGTTTATAATATTTAATGTTCAGAAAAAGGCAAAAAAAACGCACTCACCGGCATTAAATTTTTTCTTTATTCATAGTCCAATTCCAAGTTAGGCGACCATGTTGAGCAGGGAGGGGAGTGCAAGGGAGGCGGTCCGCCTCCCTTGCACTCCCCTCCCTGCTCAACATGGTCGCCTAACTTGGAATTGGACTATGAATAAAGAAAAAATCTAATGCCGGTGAGTGCGTTTTTTTTGCCTTTTTCTGAACATTAATGGATTATGTTTAAACCAGCACCGCAAGGCTACACTCCAGGCTTCTGTCATATATATGACACAGGTTGTGCTATTAATGTATGTTAGTGCCCAGCGTTTCTCTCTTTTGGATGTTTATAATATTTATGCCCCTAATGTAGCCCAGAAACCCTTTTTTCAGAAAATACAAAACAAGTTATTGATGGACCTCAACTGTCACCGTGTTTGTAGGAGGAGACTTCAACATGGTGGTTAATGAGAACGAGGACAGGAAACACTCTAGGCCTCGACCTCCTAATGGCGAGGGTTTGGCTCCTTCCCCTGGGGATGGCTTTCTGGAAGACTTATTTAACAACTGCAACATAATTGATGTGTGGCGAGCAATGTACCCATTGGATAGAGAGTTTTCTCATTTCTCTCATCCCCATGGTTCTTGGTCGAGGCTGGGCATGTTCCTGACCTCGCACCTAGTCTTCCAGAAGGTAGTCGATGTTACGATAGAGACTATGGTTATCTCCGATCACTGCCAGTGGTTATGGAAATGAGAGATACCTACCAAAAGGGATCTGACTATCTCTGGAGATTCCTTGACACCTTAACTCGGGAGGAGAATTTCGTAAAACAGCTTAATGAGTGGTGGTCAGACTGCTCCTCGCACAATGAGATACATTGCTCTGATCCTGCCCTCTTCTGGGAAGCAGCTAAATCAGTGATGCGGGGGCATATCATGGCATACAGTGCAAAATTAAAAAAAAGGGTAAAAGAGCAATACTTGACGCTCAGTCTGAAAGTTAGGGAAACATACTCACTATACAAGAGGACGATGACAGAGAGGGACAAAGAGGCCTGGCTTGTAACCAAAAAAAGAGTTTGATTTGTGGGCGAGTAGGCGAGAAGACCTGTATAAAAATAGGCTGGAATTAGACCTGCATAGATATGGAGACAAGGCGGGGCGACTTCTGGCTAGATTGGCAAAAGGTAGAATATCATCTACACCCATAACAGCTATCACAGACAAACATGGGAACACTTGGACAGATCCAAAAGATATAACTAGAGTTTTGGGAAAATATTACGCATCCCTTTACAAAGACGAGGGGGAAGGAGAGATAGCTGAGGAGTCATGGCTTCACAACATCAACATCCCAACACTGTTGGAGGATGATAGACAGTTCCTGAATGCTCCAATAGCTTTGGGTGAAATTGATCAGGATTAGACACTTGAACCCGGGTAAGGCACCTGGACCTGATGGGTTTAATGGGGCCTTCTTTAAAGCTCTTCGAGAGAGGATTTCTCCTGTCCTAGCAGAACTGTTTATTGGCTTTTTGCAAGGATCCCCCATCCCAGAAAGGATGAATGTTGCCCACATTAAATTGATACCCAAGACGGGTAAACCGTCGACAGATCCCGCAAACTATAGACCAATATCACTGATTAATCAGGACCTGAAACTTCTCTCGAAGATCATGGCCGATAGATTGGCTAGCATTCTTCCCAGATTAATTCGCATACATCAGGCAGGTTTTGTGAAGGGGCGCTCGACGACTACCAATATAAGGAAGGCGATGCTTCTCATTGATGTTGTTGGTCGTCAGCGGAGGAAATTGGGGGATCGAATCCAGCTGTGGTCACCTTAGACGCTGAAAAGGCATTTGATAATGTGAGGTGGCCATGGCTGGAAAAGGTCTTGAACATCATGGGACTTAGGGGACCCTTTCGTCAGTTTTTAGATTCTTTGTATAGTAACCCCAGGGCATGTGTAAGCACTCCAGGCTTCCTGTCCGACTTGTTTGTCTTGAGAAGGGGACGAGGCAGGGATGCCCGCTCTCCCCTCTCCTCTTCAATCTAGCTATAGAGCCATTGGCCCTTTACCTGGACACACACAATCTGTATGAGGGATTGAAAGTTGGCAGTAGGGAAGTTAGGCTATATCTATTTGCTGACGATATAATCCTCTACATGCAAGACCCGGTGAAGGAATTAGCGGGGGTTCTGACCCTTATTGAAAAACTGGGGGTAAATTCAGGTTTACGTCTGAACAGGAATAAATGTGAGATTTTGTTCATTCATAAGGAAAGTGAGGTGGGGAGAGGTGACACTCTTGAAGGCATCAGAATAGTTCGGGAAAGCATTAAATATCTGGGCATTTACCTAGCCAGAACCCCAGCACATCTTTACAGGCTCAATTTCACCCCTATCTTAAATAAGATCATAAAGGAACTATCTAGATGGAATGGTCTGCCCCTGTCCTTGATGGGTCGCTGTCACCTCATCAAAATGATTAGCTTCCCGAGATTGCTTTACCCTCTTCAAACGATACCACGATTACTCTTAATGCTGAGACTGAACTCAGCATTCTCAAACTTCCTTTGGAGGGGCAAGAGGCCTAGAATAGCCATCCATACCCTGTTGCAGCCCAAAGATAGAGGGGGGCTTCAACTTCCTGATATACGAAGCTATAACCTCGCATGTATCATGCGCAATGTGCTGGATTGGCTTAAGGGCACAGGGAAGTTCTCAGATGTGGATCTGGAAGGAGAAATAGCGAAACCCTGGGATTTAGCCTCTCTCTTACACACTTCGCACCCTCAAATACTGGGTCACATCAAAAACACGATCATATACAAAGACACCATAATGACTTGGAAGTCAGTCCGCAAGAAACTGCATTTGTCATGGAAAATATCAAGTCATCTCGTTCCATGGACCTGCCCGTCTTTCCCATTAGGTAGAGAGATAACGCATTGTTTAAAATGTGGAGGGTCAGGGGGATCAAGTCTTTAGCGGATCTCGTTCATGTTGGGGAGAGGAGATGGCTGACTGGTGAGGAAATCTTAGCCAAGTTCAATCTCCCAAGATCACATATAATTCAATACCAACAGATACGCCATCACCTTCTGTCCAACCTGAGGGACATCTCGGGGGAATTGGACAATATCATTTGGAAAAATCTGATAGCTCTACGGGGAGAGGACACCTCAATCTCAATATTATACAGTAAATTACAACCCGTTCTTAGTTTGGGAGGAAGGGGCAAACTCTTTATGGGTTGGAAAAAACACTTTAAAGATCCAGACATCACTCTGAAACTTTTAGAGGGATGGGCTTGTATGAAGAAATCTGTCCAAATGAAAGATGGAGAGACACGCAGTATAGAGTTTTACACAGAGCCATACAAGGTTTCAATATTCCACCCACACAAGCCAACCAAACAAGACTGACGCAATGCCCGACATGTAATGCCTCCATGACGGACCTGGAACATGGTCTCTGGTCATGTCCCGATTCTCAGAGGTTTTGGGAGGGGGTTGGAAGACTGGCCGCGGGATATTACACCAACGAGAGCAGATTGAACCCAATGCTTTGGTTGTTCCATTATCATGGAGGGGGGATGATGCCCCGACCACCCCATACATTATTTCACTACATAGCCATAATAGCCAAAAGGCTCCTCCTTAGACACTGGCTGGACACCTTTACATCGGGTTTGGAAGAAATCCACATAATTCTTAGGAAAACACTCTCTCTGGAGACATTAGAAAGGTTACGTAATCGAGTGCTCTTTCTCAGAAATTTTTCTCCAAATGGCGTCGATATATAGAGAAGGAATTCTCGGAACCAGAAATCAGATCCTTCATGTCTCCTTTCAGATCTACAATCTGGTATAGCCAGGAGGACCTAGGAGGGACACTAGGTAAATTGAAATGCTCAGATTAAGATGTGATGGTTTGATAGAGTAGCAGTCAAATATATCATGGGAATTTGAGACGGCAATGGCGGCTATAGGGATTTAGGAAATGTCTAAATATTTAGGATGTGAGTACATGTTATCACATTTCAGTTATAGTTAAATGTTTTCAACGAAGGAACTATGCCATTTTGAAAATGTAACGTTTGATTTATTTCTGTTCCTTGCACCATCTGTTAACAATTAAGAACAATGGATCGGACTTTATCCTTATGTTTTATGTAACCAACTCAAATGACAACTACTGTAATTTCATCAAAGTTTATTATTAAGCTTCTGGTTATATAGAAAATATTTCAATAAAAATGATGGTTCAAAAAAAAAAAAAAACACAAAGAACAGTGTGCTTATCCTGGCGGCAGTCGGGATAAGCAAAGTATATGCAGTAACCGCATTGCTCAGGACTACACATCCTGAGCAATCCGGTTCCCGCATTGCGGATGTTACAACCGCTCCGAAAACTGCAGCCTGCATAATTTTTCACGCAGGCTGCAGAGCCGGAGGCGGTAACCGGATTGCTTGTGAAGCAATCCGGTTTTTATCATAGGCTCCTATGAGGAGCATTTCCTGATCTGGTTTTGAGCTTTTTAAAGCTCAAAACCGGATCAGGTTTTGAAAAAAAACCTGAACTGTGACTCTAGCCATAAATAAAAATTATTATTATTAATGAGTAAGGCTACTTGTTAGCAGAAACGTGTCTGAAGACATGTTTTAGTGATTTTTCTCAGATAGCTGCGACTATCTAGATGTTTGTTATCCTACTCCACTCACCATGATCCATTAAAGGTGTGTCTATGAAGCTTATATGCTGGACTTTTTCTGCTTTTTTACACAGAATAATTTATTTGCAGGAAAACACATTCAAAATTTTTAACCTTATTACATTGTCTGTGGGGATGTCCAGCTACCGAGCGTGACAGTGGCGCACGGAGCAACGATGTCCGCTGCACTACACAAAACAACAGATGGGGAGACACTGGGGGAGTAGGGAACGGGGAAGAGGTGACCTTTTGCACTCACCTGCGGCTGTGCCCTGATCTCCCTACCGTCCCTATATGAGTTCTTTCAACTCATCGCCGAACAGGTTAACAGGATACCTAGGCCCTCACTGGCCCTGATTTTAACCCTCAATAGGGAATGCTAGGCAGGAGCACTAGTCCCAAAAACTGCAATAATCACAACAAGAGGAAAGGGGAGACAGGAGGACGACAAAAACAACAAACAACTTCACGCCTGCTGAGACGCTCTGTTGGCAGCAGACGGCTTTGCGGCATTCAGCTCTCTGCAAAAGCACCTTTACCACAGGCTGCTATGCTAGGAATTAGGTTCAATCTCTAGCAAAGCATGCTTGAACCATGTGATCATATAAAGGGGATGGGAGCGATCACAGAGTGGCCACACCTTGGCAAGAACTAGCTAGCAGCAGACACTGACATTAACTCCTCAACTGCCAAAGGAAAAAAGCGCGTTTAATATGAAGTCTCAGTATAGACATGAGACAAAGGTCCAAACCTAGTCACAAGTCTCCCAGGTAAGAGAGACCATCGTGACATATGGCTGTGTGCCAGTTGTTTCTTATTTCTGGTGATTTTTTCACTTACCTGTGACATTATATGCCTGTGTGGAGTTGTATTTATATGCACCTGAATAGGCTATCACATTTTTTTTCAATGCAATGCTCCAGTGAAGCCAGTGTGGATATTGATTTTACTGTATGAAAGGTGGAAAAATTAAAGTATGTACATACAACATGCAAGGCTACATTCAAACTTGTTTCATTTACAGAAAAATACCAAATGGATTAATGTGTAAAACGGATGTATTGCATTGCTGATGCAAACTGAAGCAGAGAGGGTCCATCAATTATCTTGGGTCCAACTGTGTTCTGCTTTGTATCAGAAAAAGTTCTGCACGTTCTAATATCACAAAACAGAACCCTGTTGGACCCCATGATAAACATTGAACAGCCTCAGTCCTCAATAGGCTCCCCATGTTATAAATCATACATTTCTTTACTGGACACCTCTGCATAGAATAGTGTTGACTGTTGGACAACCCTAAACATTGACCTCTCAACTTACAATAGTAGAAAATGTGGTTCATAAATGGAGAAAGAAGCAAATTTCATTGATAAGTTGTATTGTAAAGTTTCTCATATTCCCTTGTACTATTGATTTAAGTTTGTTTTAACGACAGCGACATTTAAAGAACTATGCTTAGTAGTCATTGGGCTTTCCTCTTTGTTTTCATTTCATCTAGATTATGCCGATGATCTAAAAGATGGATCCAAAGAAGAGGACTTGGTTGTGTATCGTCCTGTGGACGGCTGTGCACGTGCTGAATATTCAGAGGGTGGACAGCGTGAATGAAGGTACAGAGAGCGGGAAGGTTTTACACTGATTTTATATACCGTATATACTCGTGTATAAGCCGACTTTTTCAGCCCAAAAATTGGGCTGAAAAGTCCCCCCTCGGCTTATACACGAGTCATATAAGTGGGGGCTGTGTCCGGGAGCAGGAGGAGGCAGGAGGAGGCTGGAGGAGGTGGGGGGAAGGCTGCAATATGAGCGGCTCGTGACGTGGAGCCGCTCATAACTTATTCATGATATGCACTGCATCCCCCGCCCATCCGCGGGGGGAGCAGTGCATATCGCCTTACAGCCCCCCAGCACGGGGTATACAGCTTCCCCCCATCCCTCACAGTATGGCGTCCCCCACTCCATGCTGCGGCTGCTAGTGTATAATAAATATAGAGTTATTATCTCTCACCAGCCCGGTCTCCGTGCATCCTCCCTCCTCCCTGTGTGTCATGTGACCGGGGCTCACAGCGATGACGTCACCGGCCGGTCACATGACACGCAGCCTCGCAGGGAGGAGGGAGGATTCACTGAGACCGGGCCGGTGAGATAATAACGCTATTTATTGTACAGCAGCGGCAGCATGGAGCCTGGGGGTCTGTGCCCCCTGAGGCTGGGGGCCTGTGCCCCCTGTGGCCCCTGTGGCTGTGCCCCCTGTGGCTGGGGGCCTGTGCCCCCTGTGGCTGGGGGCCTGTGCCCCCTGTGGCTGGGGGCCTGTGCCCCCTGAGACTGTGCCCCCTGAGGCTGTGCCCCCGTGCCCCCTGAGGCTGGGGGCGCTGGGGGCCTGTGCCCCCTGAGGCTGGGTGCGCTGGGGGCCTGTGCCCCCTGAGGCTGTGCCCCCTGAGACTGTGCCCCCTGGGGGCCTGTGCCCCCTGAGGCTGTGCCACCTGAGGCTGTGCCCCCTGAGGCTGTGCCCCCTGAGGCTGTGCCCCCTGAGGCTGTGCCCCCTGAGGCTGGGGGCGCTGGGGGCCTGTGCCCCCTGAGGCTGGGGGCGCTGGGGGGGGCCTGTGCCCCCTGAGGCTGTGCCCCCTGTGCCCCCTGAGGCTGGGTGCGCTGGGGGCCTGTGCCCCCTGAGGCTGGGGGCGCTGGGGGGGGGCCTGTGCCCCCTGAGGCTGTGCCCCCTGTGCCCCCTGAGGCTGGGTGCGCTGGGGGCCTGTGCCCCCTGAGGCTGTGCCCCCTGGGGGCCTGTGCCCCCTGAGGCTGTGCCACCTGAGGCTGTGCCCCTGAGGCTGTGCCCCCTGAGGCTGGGGGCCTGTGCCCCCTGTGGCTGGGGGCCTGTGCCCCCTGTGCCCCCTGAGGCTGTGCCCCCTGAGGCTGGGGGCGCTGGGGGCCTGTGCCCCCTGAGGCTGGGGGCGCTGGGGGCCTGTGCCCCCTGAGGCTGTGCCCCTGTGCCCCCTGAGGCTGTGCCCCCTGAGACTGTGCCCCCTGGGGGCCTGTGCCCCCTGAGGCTGTGCCACCTGAGGCTGTGCCCCCTGAGACTGTGCCCCCTGGGGGCCTGTGCCCCCTGAGGCTGTGCCACCTGAGGCTGTGCCCCCTGTGGCTGTGCCCCTGAGGCTGTGCCCCTGAGGCTGTGCCCTGTGCCCCCTGAGGATGGGGGCGCTGGGGGCCTGTGCCCCCTGAGGCTGGGGGTGCTGGGGCCTGTGCCCCCTGAGGCTGTGCCCCCTGAGACTGTGCCCCCTGGGGGCCTGTGCCACCTGAGGCTGTGCCCCCTGTGCCCCTGAGGCTGTGCCCCCTGTGCCCCCTGAGGCTGGGGGCCTGTGCCCCCTGAGGCTGTGCCCCTGAGGCTGTGCCCCCTGTGGCTGTGCCCCCTGAGGCTGTGCCCCCGTGCCCCCTGAGGCTGGGGGCGCTGGGGGCCTGTGCCCCCTGAGGCTGGAGTCCACCCTCGGCTTATACGCGAGTCAATAAATTTTCCCAGTTTTTGGGGGCAAAAGTAGGGGGGTCGGCTTATACACGGGTCGGCTTATACACGAGTATATACGGTAACTTTTCCACTGTAGCATAAACTATTCCCAAAGCCAAACTCCAAATTTTTCGGTCATCATAGAAAAAAAAAGACAGAATCCAACTTTTGAGATAAATTTATGTTAAACTCCCCCTATTTTTGCTAGGACATACCTAAATTAGGATTGTCCATAACATCTTTGACAGCAGCTTATCTGCTTGCAGAAGAAAAGGATGTGATGCTTCTTAGATGGTTTGGCCAGTCCTACCAAAGACGGCCAGTTCAGCTGACGGTAATGTAATGTGTATGTAGATCTTAAAGGGGTTATTCTGTGATCCTTCTTCAGGAGCTCTACTGTCTCCTGGCTTACTTCTTGACAGGTGGCAGTCTCTCCTGCCTGAATGACAGTTTGGACCAGCGGGATCTTCAGGTCACAAGCCCAAACTGTGCACTCTCCAATACCGCAAGAAAAGGCAGCAACAGAGCAGTGAAGTGGCACCGACATTGACCAGATCAAATAATCTGTCCAGTTTCAGAGCAGCGTTTACAAGCTCTTGGGAAGAGCTTACAAGTGCTGAAATGAGCAATAAACAATATTTTTTTATATGCTTAATATGATTTTTAATAACAAGTAAACCAATTAAATTTAATGAGAATTATCATTTAAGCATTGCTGAGCCACATATTAATGTACTAAGGCCTTTTTCATTCTGCTGATCGTAAATCATTGGCCTATCCAAAACAATGGGAATAATCCGACATGCGGTATATCCAAACAAAATTCTATTGATCCATTTATTGGTATACATGTAAGAATGCACAAATATAGAAACAGCATAACATACCCGCACCACAAAGAGATGTTCACACCCAAATGTTCCATCCCAAAAGGTCAGGAAAGGGTAAAAGCTTACAGCTAAAAATGATGTCTGAGCTATGTATGACCATAAAGGTAGGAAGCCTCATCTAATCTTCTCTGTTTTGCTTTCAGTACCTAGAGAATTTCAGTACTTAGAACACTACAGAGACCAGATCACTGGAACAGATGGGAATAATCAGGATCTTAGGTTGGTACAATAATCTGTAATATAAATTTTAGATAAACAAAAACTCTTATCCATCATTTATTGCTGAGGTCACAAGGGTTTAAATTTAAATTACCAATACAGCAAGAAATGAAATTTCTAATCTATTTTGACGCCTGCTGGTGCAAAGTGAGGTGAGGTACTAGAGCTAGGGACCATCCTGATTAGGTACACCTTTTCATGAAGTGATTGATGGCTTTTATGCTCATTTTATCAAAATAGTGTCAGTCAGCTGCATACCCTATGTTTTTTGCATGCATTATTACTACTTACGGTATCTATTTCCTTCATTGTTTTTACCTGAAGTGTTGTCTGTTTTTGGCCAGAGTGTGAATATGTAACTACACATTGCACTTACACTTACAGGAGGGCTGCTCCATGGTTTTGGTGTTGCTTTAGTTTTTCATGCTTGGTTAATTTCGGCTGTTCCCCACCCCACCACCTTTAGGGTTTAAATCTCGTCTATTTAGCATTTCGCAAGCAGGTACAAAACCCAGGTCTTGCTCTATTTATTGCGAGGCGAGGTACTAGAGTTAGGGACCTTCCTGATTTTACAATTAAGAAATTTTGTAAAGCCACCTCATTTGACTCCAGGAAAGTCATAGAATATGTTTTAAGGGGAAATGTTCACCTCGGGCTTTACCGTTATTTACCACCCTTTACAGTTCTCTTGTCTGTAAGTTATTGACATAGGTCTCATTCAGACAGACCGTTTGGTGCAGTTTTTTTTTTTTTTGCAAAAAAGCATGACAAAAGCAGGCCAAGGAACCCATAGGGTGGAGGGGCCACATGACATTCGGGAAGGGAGGGAGTTAATGGGAGTAGGTAACAATTGGATTATTTGAATGATGCAGGGGAGGTAGTTAACTGGGAAGGGGTTTGGTTAGGAGAGGAAGAGGGGGAGTTTAGGGGAAGATACTGGGGACAAAGAAGGAAGTCCCCACACTCCACTTCCGGGACAGTGAGGACAGTTTAGGACAGTTGGCACAGCCTACTTACCAGCAGTGATGGCAGACTTGGCCTCTCTAGGGGCGTTGATTCAGGCAGCAGCAGCGGTGTATGGGGCACAGGCAGTGCAGGCCTACGTACGGGCTGCCTGTGTTTCCCAATCGGCACCGGTCCCCTCCACTCCATCGCTGCGTGGCCGCCGCTCCAGGCCGCCGGAGCGTTATTCCCCGGGGGCTGGAGGTGTGAGGAGGGGGACCCTCTGCGGCGGGGAGGATGCCCTTCTACCCTGGGGCCCTCTCCGGCCGTTGGGAGGAATTTGCGGCCAGGTAATGCCGGACCGGAAGTGGGGGAGCCGGCCCGCAGTCCGGGAACAGGAGCAGGATTGTAGCGGCGGCTCCCTGGGGAGCCCGGATGCGGGAGTGCGCAGAGCGGCCGGCGGCAGCAGAGGGGGCCCCCTGCGGGCAGCGGGGGGCGGAGCGGCTTCCCGGGCGGGAGGAGCCACGGGCATCTAGAAGGATACCAGCACAGATGCCGGGGACTGATCCCGTGGGACGTGCACTGGCTGTAGCTGGTGGAGGGCGCAACAGTGGGGAGTTCCCGGCGTGCAGGGCTGGAAGGATCCAGCCGGGATCGGCAACGGTGGCCCTTAGATCCCACAGGGGGCTCACCCAACAAGCATCCACGGATGCATGGCCCAGGGTTGCTGTAGCGGATCTCCCCTGTGTAGCAGGGGGGGGGATCCCGGTGTCGGGAGAATCAGGAGCAGCCCGCCTGCAGTCGGCAGGACGGGCTTAGGGAAAGGGGCCCCTGTGGTCAGAAGAGACCTCGGGGGGATTTGGCGGGCGAGACGGTTCGGAGATCGCTGGAGCAGTCTCACAGGAAGAAGCAATGCCCGGCTGGGGGTGCTCCTGCAGCCGCGGAGGCCAGGGGGGGTTGCGGCAGCGGCAGGCACACACCGGACGGAACACCCCTGGGGGGCATGGATGGCGAGATCAGCGCAGAAGATGGAGGTGTCGGAGGACTCATCCGGGGAGGATCGGACGGAGGAGTACTGCTTGTGGCTGCCCCTCGGCAGCCTGGTGAGAACACTATTTGTAATGTTATGCCTATGTCGGGATCGGGCGGTGATATGGGGGAAGGGCCGATTCCGGTGGGGGGGGGGTAGCGTCTGGGGTTACCGTGGGTGGGGATGTCATAGGACAGTTGCTGGGTTTGTTGCAGAGTTTGGTGGACCGGGGAGGCTTGAGTTCTGTTTCGGGGTCTCCGGTGGGAGCTTGGGTCGGTCCGGCTGGTGGGTCCAGTGTGGGAGGTGAGGCTGCGGTGCAGCAGAGTGTGGATGGCCAGGCTTCAACGGTGTCGGACACGGCAGTTGAGGTGGGAAAAGAAAAGGAGGAGGAGGTGGTTAGGCTGGATGATAGGGCAAAGAGTGAGGTTTATGTGTGTTTTGAGAGCCCCTTGGGGTCGCATTTGAAGATGGAAGTTAGGGAGAAGATTTGGAAAGGGGAGTACGTCGAAATATTTTCGCTGCTTCCGTTGGAAAAGTTTAACTTGGATAAGGTTCGCCCTAGTGATTCCGAAAAAGAGGATGAGGAGAAGCGGCGGTATCGTCTTATCCCGCGGACGTTTATGAATTGGTTACAGGCCTTTGCGATACTGGCGAGCGTTGTGAGGGAGAAGGAGCCGGGGCACTGCTCCGCTCTGTCTGGTTATATGGATTCTATAGGGGAGGCTTATAGTGTATGGTGGTTTTCCTGGCTACGTTATGATGAGCAGTTCAGGCAGCGCAAGGCTTTACGGTCGGACATGCGTTGGGACCACAAGGATATTTTTTTGTGGTTACGTTTAATGGCGGCACCGGCGCAGCCCTTTCGGGGTGGGGCCAGGGGATCGGGTTCAGGATCGGGTTCAGGATCGGGTACTTCGGCCGGGTTCAGGAAAGGGTGTTGTTGGCAAGTTAATGAGGGGCAATGTAAGTTTGGTTCATCCTGTCGTTTTAAGCATGAATGTTCGGGATGCGGGGGAGGTCACCGCTTTGCCCGTTGTTTCAAGAATGGAAAAGGTAAGGGAGGAGACAGTGCTGGTAAAAGGGAGGACCCCGGTGAGGGTAGAGGCGATGGAGCCGTTCTTAAGTAGGTATCCGATGTTGACGCTGCAGAGTTGTTGCGCTCGGGTTTTTTGTTTGGTTTCGTTATTCCGTCTGACGCAGTAGGGGGGGTTTGTTTCGACCGAGGAATTTGCGTTCGGCTAAGGATCATGCGGGTGTTGTTGATGTGAAGTTGAGGAAGGAAGCGGAGTTGGGACGGATGGCGGGTCCATTTTTGGACCCTCCTTGTTCGAATTTACGGGTATCCCCGCTGGGGGTTGTTCCAAAAAAAGAGCTGAACAAGTTTCGGTTGATCCACCATTTGTCATATCCGGCGGGGGCCTCGGTGAATGATGGTATTGCGCCGGAGTTGGCAGCGGTTTGTTATGTCTCCTTTGATAAGGCAGTGGAGTTGGTGAGGAAAGCGGGATCGGGGGCGCTGATGGCGAAGTCGGATGTGGAAGCAGCATTCCGATTGTTGCCGGTGCATCCTGAGAGTCAGCATCTATTGGGCTGTATGTGGAGGGAATATTTTTATGTGGATCGTTGTTTGCCAATGGGGTGTTCAATTTCTTGTTCTTATTTCGAAACATTCAGTTCTTTTGTTGAATGGGTGGTAAGGGATGTGTCGGGTATGGAGTCAATCATTCCCCGATTTGTGCTGGATTGTTGTTTGCTTTAACTGAGGTTGCTGGTCGTTTTGGAATACCTTTGGCTCCGGACAAAACGGAAGGGAGGCCACGGTGATGTGTTTTTTGGGGATCGAGATTGATTCGGTGGCTCAGGAGTGTCGGCTTCCCGCTGACAAGATTGTGGATTTGAAGCGGTCGGTTGCTGAAGTGTGTAAGGCAAAAAAGGTTCAGCTTAAGGTGGTGCAATCTTTGCTGGGCAAACTTAATTTTGCTTGTCGGATTATGCCTATGGGCAGGGTTTTTGCGAGGCGGTTGGCACTGGCTATGGCGGGCAAGACATGTCCGGTGCATTTTGTTCGGATCACTAGGGACATTAAGGAGGATTTAAGAGTTTGGGATATATTCTTGCAGGAATACAATGGGCACACGGTATGGCTCAAAGAGGTGGTGCCCAACAGGGTGTTGCAGTTGTTTATGGATGCGTCGGGTTCATTGGGTTTTGGGGCCTTTTTTATGGGCCATTGGTGCACGGGTGGTTGGCCAGAGTAGTGGAGGGATCGAGGATTGGTGCGGAACCTTGCGTTGTTGGAGATTTTCCCCATTGTTGTGGCGGTAGAATTGTGGGTCAGGAATTTGCGAACAGGAAGGTTTGCTTTCATTGCGAAAACATCTCTGTGTTATATGCGATAGCCTTGTCTGCTAAGTCATTGCCGGTGGTGGCGTATCTTCGTCATCTGGTGCTCAGATGTCTGCAATGGAATATTCAGATTGTGGCTAAACATGTTCCTGGAGTTTTTAATTCAGTGGCTGATGCACTTTCTCGATTTCAGTGTCACAGGTTTCGGGAGTTGGTGCCTTGGGCGGACGAATTCGGTCTGCCATGTCCGGATGGTTTATGGAACCTGGTAACATGATTGTGGGTACCTTGATCCGGAGATCAGTGACTGAGGCAACTTGGTACCGATATGGGAAAGTATGGCAGGAATGGGAAGAATTTGAGTGGGATCTGGGCATGACTGGCGGTATGGACGATGTGCAGAAGGTATTGACGTTCATAGGGAATGATTTTGTGTCTGGAAGGTCCGCTTCAGCAGTGGCGCAGAGGGTGGCTGCAATTGCATTTTGGTTTCGATTGTTGGGTAGGCAGGATGCGACAAAAGATTTTAAGGTGCGACAGGCTTTAAAAGGTTTTAGGAAAGGTGTTCGGGAGGGACAGATGACGTCCAGTGTCAGTGAACTTTTTGGAGAGGATGGTGGCAAGTTTGGAGTTTGTTTGCAGGTCCGAATACGAAACGATTTTATTCTCAACTGCTTTTGTGTTGGCCTTCTTTGGAGCATTCAGGCTGGGGGAATTGGTGAGCCCATCTCGGTGCAGAGCGGGTGGTTTGGCCTTAAACGATGTGGTTGTGTTGGGGGAGAATGCTGGTTGCGGTGTTCGAAAACGGACCAAATGGGCAGAGGAAGGTTGGTGGTGTTGTATGCTTTAGCTGAGAGCCAGCTGTGTTCGGTGAGGGTGGTAAGGCTTTTTCTATCTCGAAGGGGTGGATATTCGGGACCGCTGCTCCTGGATGTGAATGGTTTGTTTTTGTCCAAGTTTCAGTTTCAGGCGGTTTTACGGGAATGCTTGATGAGAGTGGGTGAGCGGCCGGAGGAGTTTGGCACACATTCGTTTCGGATTGGGGGTTAGGAGATGATGTGGTGCGGCGTATCGGCCGTTGGGAGTCAATTCGTTTTCGTTTGTATGTGCGTCCTCATCTGCTTTCCAGGTAGTGGCTGGAGGGGAAGGCCCAGGCTACTGGGAAGGCGGGTGGAGATTGTGGTAGGGGTTTGGTAATAATCGGGTAGTATTGCACGCTGGTTTTGTCAATTGTTCATTTTGTTCTTTTTGTTTGTGCAGGCCTCTGCTTGATCTGGATACTCGGACATTCATATGTGTATTGGGGGGCTCGTCGAGCTGATGTTCGCCCGGATGGTCGGCTGTTAGGACTTGATAGAGGTGTGGCGTCGGTCAAGTGGTTGGGCCTGAGGGGTATGCAATGGGGCAGGGTGTTGCCTGAAGTTGATTATTTTTGTAGTGTGAGTAGACCCCCGGATGTGTTGGTTCCGCATGTTGGGGGAAATGATTTGGGTGTGCGTGCGTCTCGGGAATTAATACGAGACATTAAGTGTGATTTATAATAATAATAATAATAATAATAATAATAATAGTGATTTGTTGCGACTGTGGTGTTCCCACCCGGGTGTGATTGTGGTATGGTCGGATATGGTGCCAAGGGGACGATGGAGGTTTGGGAGGTCGGTGGATAAAATCAATAAAGCAAGGGTGAAGGTGAACAAGGTGGTGGGGGCATTTGTAATGGGGGGATTGTGGTGCGGCACAGAGAATTGGAGTCAAGGTCAAGAGAATATCTGAAGGCTGATTTGGTGCACTTGACGGAGATTGGTTTGGATATGTGGATGTTGGATCTGAGAGAGGGTGTGGAGCAAGCGTTTGGTGTGTGGGGGTCCAGTAAGGGGTCACTTGTCCTGTCCTGTGGCAGGGGAAGGTCTGGTCCAGAGGCAGGGGATTTACATTTGGAATGGGGAGATGAGCCACTTCAAAGGTAGAGGGGCTCAGATTAAAGGTACCTTGCAGGCACGGGGTTCTGCAAGGGGGGGTATTGGTTCTAGGTAACCAATACCTCGTCCCTGGGGTCGGTGTTATTGCAGCCAGGGACAAAGTTTAGAGGCTTATGGACCGGGCCTATCCATGGGTGACATGAGGGTGGGCCTATTGTTTTAAGTTGGGACGCCTGTTGGACGGTGTACCCAGTTATTTATGTTTAGTATGTAAACAATAGGCAATAAAGGCTGCTGTGGCCAATTTTTTAAACCAAGTCACTGCAGTGTTGTGTATTTATTTAATCTTATAAAGGGGGTTGGGGGGATAGTAAGTAGTCGGTCAATTAACGACCGAATATCCTCCCTCGATTGTCATGCATCTTCCATGTGTGCTGCTTTTTTGCTCTGTTTTTGGGGTACATAGACAGACAGACACAGACACACAGACAGACATACAAACATACTTTCTTATCCTCTCCACAGCAATCCAACGGTGAACCCCGGTGAAGTCTTCTTTCCAGGTACCAGCAGGACCTGTGAGTAATACAAGTACTTACAGGACCTTGCACCATGTGACTCTCAGGCTGAGTACGATACCCGACTACCTACAAGTCCTGCTGGTTCCTGGAAGGAAATCATCACCGGAGCTCACAATGGGATCGCCGGGAAGGGTAAGTAGTTGGGTATTAGTGGTGCAGAAAGCGCAGCTAAAAACAGAGCATTAATTGACATGCTGATTATTTTCTGGATGTGCTTTCAGCACCACTAACCCAGAAGTCAAAAACACTACTGAAACATCTCAGCAGAGAGAAGACTTTGACAAGAGAACAAGACCTGCTTTCTCAAGGGCCACTGAAACATCTCAGAAGAGAGTAGCAAGACTGACGGACATATGAACAAGAGCTGCTTCCTCAAGGGCCACTGAAATGCAGTGCCCTGATTTGGGATGAATGCACCATGTCACACAAGAGGGCTCTGGAAGCAGCGGATAGACTGTTGCAAGACATGCTTGGAAACAATTCTATTATGAGAGGTGTATTTGTTGTTTTGGCAGGTGACTTTCATTAAACACTACCCGTTATTCCAAGATCAACCTCTGCAGATAAATTCAACTCCTGCTTGTGAGGCACCGCCGGCATGATCCTCATGGCCGGGGCGCGTCACATGCAGGATCAAGGTATGATCCTGTGCACACTGGCCGGTTTGACTGATAATGCTGTGTGAACCAACTGTGAACACAAGGTTTCATGAGCCTAATGAGCGGCAGTGAGAGTGGTATGAGATCGAGGAAGCCCTAAGGAATGTAAGGGCTGAGTGCTGACAACCCGGAACACAGGGAGTTAACCTGAGCTGTGTGAAAGGCTGATTACCGGCAGCTAAGGGGGTGTGTCCATGTGGGAGTGGCTGGCACGATAAGAGGAAGCCAGCTGTGTGATTCAGATTAGATCCATTTTCAGCCAGACATCAGCCTGAGAGGATGTGGGCTGATTACCAGCCTGAGAGCTGAGCAGAGCCAGTCTGTGTGAGGGACTGAGAGTGCAAGTCCATGCCGCCATGTTGAGATGGTGAAGGGAGCATGCTAGCTCCATGCCGGTGCCAAGGTCCACGGTTGTGATAGCACCTGGTGGGGAAGCCGTGGCTGAACCCGGTGGAGACTGGTCCGGGCGTGGGATGAACCACGTCCGGGAAAGGAGCCCTTGGGGGACGCTTGGTGGACCCGTTATACAGGTAGCGAGACCCGGATCCGTGCCCGGTAAGACAGCGGTTCCCGTGTAACGGAGTGAGCCGTGTGTGAGTAATGCCAGGCGGGCATAACCGCTATTGGGTCCGACTAGGCAGTCGGTAAAGGACCCGTTGATGTATGTAGCGGCTTAGGCAATTGCCCTGAATGTAAGATGATGACCTATATAAGAGCATTGTATAATAATGTGGGGAGAGAGTGACCCAGCCAGTATGGATGATGTTGGAGGCGTTCCGTCCCTGTGGGACGAGAGAGAGGCTTGCCCTGCTGCTTGCAGAGGGTACCTGTCCCTCAACCACGGCCTCTAATGGTGTGGGTGTGCCTGTGGTGCCAGACACAGGGGTAATGGGGCTCCTAGTAGGTAACGGATGATGAGGTTCCCGTGTACTATGGTTTGCCAGTCCCTGTAATGGGCCATGGAGGAGCCACAGTCCATGAATGATGGACTGTGAGCGTGTGGAAGAAATGTATGTGATCCATGGACGTTTGAATGATGGATCACACATGGTATGTAAGGCCCGGTCAGGCAGGAATCCTGACTACGGGGTAATGTTAGGTCATCATGCTGGGTGACTAAAGCCAGGCGGCAGGTACCGCCATTGGGACCCACAGGGCCCGTTGAGGCGTATGTAACGAAGGTCAGATGCAGGGGTTAAAAGGGCTCCTAGAGTGGGGACACCATGGTTGAACCAGGTGGACTCTGACCGGGACGTAGGCGGAGATACGTCCAGGAAGGAGCCCCTTGGGGATACATGACATATCCGGTACTCAGGTTGCTCAATCCCTGGTATGAACCCGGAGGGGTCATCGTCGAAGTATATCAAATGTATTTATTATAAATATAAATGTACTGTAAGATGTGTAAGTAGGCCGGAGGCCGTAGCTACCCCGGGAGCAGGTGTTAGAGCTCCAATGGGGACAGAGAGATGGTTACAGGTCCCGGGTTACTATAAGCGTTATGTGCAATATATGAATTATGTAATGTTATATGTAAATGTATGATGTGTTTATGTATGGTGTTTTTAATCAATGTGATATGTGTCAAACATGCTACCCGGGTTATGTTGTAAGGCTACTTTCACATAACGATTTTTGTTAAATCCGATGCTGTCCGATATAAATCGGACAGCATCGGATTCCTCTGATGCCTGGAATCGGATGCCAAATAGGCATCCGATTCCGACAGAAAATAGGATGCCTGCCCTCCTGTCAGATCGCTCCCTAGCTGTCACTGTCTCTCCCCCGGTCCTCTTCTTTATCCCCTGTGTCTCCCCTCTTGGCCCCCGGTCCTCTCATCCCCTGTGTCTCCCCTCTTGGCCCCCGGTCCTGTGTCTCCCCTCTTGGCCCCCGGTCCTGTGTCTCCCCTCTTGGCCCCCGGTCCTCTCATCCCCTGTGTCTCCCCTCTTGGCACCCGGTCCTCCCCTCTTGGCCCCCGGTCCTGTGTCTCCCCTCTTGGCCCCCGGTCCTCTCATCCCCTGTGTCTCCCCTCTTGGCACCCGGTCCTCCCCTCTTGGCCCCCGGTCCTGTGTCTCCCCTCTTGGCCCCCGGTCCTCTCATCCCCTGTGTCTCCCCTCTTGGCACCCGGTCCTCCCCTCTTGGCCCCCGGTCCTGTGTCTCCCCTCTTGGCTCCCGGTCCTCCCCTCTTGGCCCCCGGTCCTCCTATGAGTCCATCCCCAGTCCTTCAATGTGCTGCCCCCATGTGTCCTCCGGCCCCCCCATGTGTCCCCCTCCTCTCCTCTTGTCCTCCCCCTCTCCTTTTGTCCTCCTCCTCCTCTCCTCTTGTCCTCCCCTCTCCTCCTCTCCTTTCTCACCTGTCCACGACTCCTGCACGGTCCCGCACGTCTCCGGTGCCTTGCTGTTCTGTGCTGCCAGGACCTCTCGTGATGTCACAATCACATGACTGCCGGCTATTGGTTCCTGGCAGTCATGTGATTGTGACATCACGCCAGGTCTTATCAGCACAGACGGCAAGATACCTAGAGACACCGGAGACGCCGGGAGACGACGTGGGCCTCGTGGACAGGTGAGCATAGTTTTTTTTTTTTTATTAACCCCTTAATTTACTTTTAGGAGCTATTTTAGTGTACTGAGCATGCTCAGTACACTAAAATCGGTCCGAGGAGACATCACATGTTTTCTCGGACCCTGCTCCATAGGGCCCCATGCTAAATTGATCGGGTCGGATCGGATGTGCACTAAATGCCATCCGATCTGGTCCGATCCGAATCTGTCAGATTTAATTTTCGGTGCAAAAATCGGAGCAAGCTCCGATTTTTGCACCGATAAAAAAATCGGACAGATTCGGATCGGACCAAATCGGATGACATTTAGTGCACATCCGATTCGGTCCGATCCCCATAGGGTTGCATGGGGTCCGAAAATCGGTCCGATGCTGTCCGATTTTTTTCGGACAGCATCGGAGATGCAAAAATCGTAGTGTGAAAGCAGCCTTAATATGTGAAAATAAACGGGTAGACATTGGTTAAACTTATAAACACGTGTTTTGTCGTTATGCAAGCGGGTTCCCCGGTTGCTACCTCACATGCTTCAAAGCATTGTACCTTTGGAGACAAGTGAAGAGAATGTAGCTGAACACAAATATGAGGGCCCACATGACAGCCGATATTTCTACTGGGCTGTTCTCAAGCCATTTGCTGACTATTGGAGATGACACCAGTACACTCAACCACTGGACAGATCATGTTTCCAAGCAACTTTTGCTACATAGTGACATCCATTGAGGAGCTAAAAGCAAAGGTTTTTCCAAATATTTAATGCAACTTCAGAAAGTCTGGCTGGCTGTGTGAAAGGGCTATTCTAGCTTTGAAAAATGATAGCGTCAACAAGATCAATCTTCAAATTCTAAGGGCCGCTTTAGGCGGCCGTCACACGGGACGATTTTTTGCCCGATATCGTTTAAGCGATCTCCTTTTTGATCGCTTAAGCGATATCGGGCAAGAAATCGTTGCATGTAATCAAGCGATTTACGATGGTAAATCGCTTGATCGTGACATCGCTGATCTGAGCTCCGGTTCTCAGATCTAGCGATGAGCGATTTGACTATCTGTCTCATCGTGGTGTATAACACCACGATGAGCGATTTCCCAGCGCAGAGTCTATGCTGGGAGATGGTAACTATGGTACATGTCGGGTAACTAAGCGACGCGCGGCGCCTAGTTACCCGATGTGTACCATAGTTACCAGCGAGATCGCGGCTCCACATCGCTGGTGAGTCTGTCTGTGTGACAGCTCACCAGCGATGTGAGCGATATTGTAAGCGATTGCGCGTGCACGTGATCGCTTACAATATCGCTAAAGATATCTCAGCGTGTGACGGCCGCCTTACACACACCAACTTCTGTGACCAACTTCTGAACAGATCTCTGGTTGCAGTGAAATCATGGACACATTGTTACATTTTGTGGCTGTGTACAAATGTAACAATGTGTCCATGATTTCACTGCAACCAGAGATCTGTTCAGAAGTTGGTCACAGAAGTTGGTGTGTGTAAAGCGGCCTTTAGTCTCCTTCCAGGTGTGTGCAGGACCTACAAGTCAGAGGATACATTCTGCTATTCTGCTGTTGAGAAATTTAGATCCCCCAAAGCTGTGTAATGGAACAAGACTCTTGACTAAGAACCAGTTTCCACATGTGATTGAAGCAACCATTTTGACAGGATGTGCCAAAGGAGAGGACATTTTCATTCCAACAATTCCACTCATTCCATCTGATTTGCCATTCGACTGTAAACACCTCCAGTTTCCAGTTCGACTGGCATTTGCAATATCCATTAACAAGGCTCAGGAACAGGCCTGGAAAGTAGCAGGAATTGATTTGCAATCTGTATGCTTTACTCATGGTCAGATCTATGGCCTGTTAAAGAGTTGGAACTGCCAAAATTCTGTTTGTCTTTGTACTGGAACGAAAACAAAGAATGTTGTTTATCGAAAGGCTCTTGATTATAGTAAGCTGCAGATAAAGTGTTTTACATTAATGGGATAATCATTTAGTTAATTTGTGTTGCATACCTATGGTGTTAAATATATGATGTGAAATGCTTCTATTACTTTACTTCTTGATTCTTAATAATACAGTTTGTCTATTTAGTTTGTGACTTTTATGTGCTTAACACTTTTTTGTTAACCCATTCTTTTTTGTTATAACTAAGAACAATTAGTTACTATCCCGGGCAACACTGGGTGCTAAGGCTAATAGAGTTTTAATATATAAAGCTGAGTGTATGTATCATAGCCCCACCCACTCCACATAGCCATGCCATCTGTGCAGCCTGTATCTCCACATAACCCTCCATATAGCATAATGCAGCCTCACTGCCCTCCATATAGCATAATGCAGCCTCATAGCCCCCACAAAGCATAATGCAGCCTCATAGCCCTCCATATAGTATAATTCAGCCTCATAGCCCTTCATATAATGTAATTACACCTCATAGCCCTCCATATAGCATAATGCAGCCTCATAGCCCTCCATATAGCTGAATGCAGCCTCTTAGCCTTCAATATATCATAATGCAGTCTAAACTCTTTCCATATCTAATATATAGAGCTGAGTGTATGTATGTGTGTATATCACAATAGAATAAATCAAATGCAAATCCACAAGTCAGGAGACTCAAATAATGCAGAAACACAGTGACATGACTCGGAAGGTTATAGGCTAACATTCTGTTGTGACATCACTGTCTTGTTCTATAACTAACAACAGTTAGTTACTATCATGGGCAATGCTGGGCTCTACAGCTAGTAGAGAATTAAAAAATAACAAAATTGGGGCATTCATGCTCCCAACACAAATATAGTACACAAACAATCAGAAGGAGCAGTCCCCTTAATCTCTCCAACATACATCGTCATGCATGCACTGAGGTAGAAATTCAACCCTTGCATTTGAAACCACACAGGTCCATGCTGACCCTTCACGTCTCCCCAGATCAGGATCTCCAATACTAATGTTACCCTAATTGGAGGAAATCAAGATTTACTACAAAACCATTATCCAATAATACCGATATATAGGATTTAGTGATTATAATATTGCAATAATAATATTGCAATATAACAGATAAATAACACCAGACTATAACCATATATTACCAGCGTATACAGTATTGATAATACCACCATACTGATCACTACTCCAACCCTCTGTACTAGGACTGATATCACCCCCATGCAGTGACCATACAATGATTTTAGCAGTTCTACACCACTGCCCTGCAGGCCTTATATGTGTGTACTGGGCAGATACTAGTTTCTTTTCCATTTGACCCAGACCGCCACAACCACTTCTCCCAGCCATAACTCGTTCCTGCAAAGCGGTAAACACTGACATTTTTGACTTGCTGTTTCTTTTCCAGCCTCATCCTAAAATTTCCTCACCTCTACACAAACCGTATAGCACTATAACTAGGGCCCTACACAATAATAATGACCCCTCTATGCCCCGCACATGTAATATTACCTTCCTAACGTGCCCCATACAATACCAGTGCTGCCTCTGATCCCTTACATAGTTATAATGTTTCCTCTGAACTTCCTTAAAGAAATCGCATCCCCATGTGCCTCCTTTAATAATACTTTCCCCTGACCTTTTATAATAATTATGACTGGGGTACTCTTTTATTAATAACTCCTCTCCCCCCATACATTAACATAATATTAATGCTTCCTGTGCTTCCCCTATAATGATAATAATCCTCCAGTGTGCATCCTTATAATTATAGGAAAACTGCAAAGGGAAAGAAAAGCGCATATACAGTTGTGGCCAAAAGTATTGCCACCCCTGCAATTCTGTCAGATAATACTCAGTTTCTTCCTGAAAATGATTGCAATCACAAATTCTTTGGTATTATTATCTTCATTTAATTTGTCTTCAATCAAAAAACACAAAAATAATTGTCCTAAAGCCAAATTGGATATAATTTCACACCAAACATAAAAAAGGGGGTGGACAAAAGTATTGGCACTGTTAGAAAAATCATGTGATGCTTCTCTAATTTGTGTAATTAACATCACCTGTAACTTAACCGTGGCACCTAACAGGTGTTGGCAATAACTAAATCACACTTGCAGCCAGTTGACATGGATTAAAGTTGACTCAACCTCTGTCCTGTGTCCTTGTGTGTACCACATTGAGCATGGAGAAAAGAAAGAAGACCAAAGAACTGTCTGAGGACTTGAGAAACCAAATTTTGAGGAAGCATGAGCAGTATCAAGGCTACAAGTCCATCTCCAAAGACCTGAATGTTCCTGTGTCTACCGTGCGCAGTGTCATCAAGAAGTTTAAAGCCCATGGCACTGTGGCTAACCTCCCTAGTTATGGACAGAAAAGAAAAATTGACGAGAGATTTCAACGCAAGATTGTGCGGATGGTGGATAAAGAACCTCGACTAACATCCAAACAAGTTCAAGCTGCCCTGCAGTCCGAGGGTACAACAGTGTCAACCCGTACTATCCGTCGGCGTCTGAATGAAATGGGACTGCATGGTAGGATACCCAGGAAGACTCCACTTCTTACCCCGAGACATAAAAAAGTCAGGCTGGAGTTTGCCAAAACTTACCTGGGAAAGCCTAAAACGTTTTGGAAGAATGTTCTATGGTCAGATGAGACAAAAGTAGAGCTTTTTGGGCAAAGGCATCAACATAGAGTTTACAGGAGAAAAAAAGAGGCATTCAAAGAAAAGAATATGGTTCCTACAGTCAAACATGGCGGAGGTTCCCTGATGTTTTGGGGTTGCTTTGATGCCTCTGGCACTGGACTGCTTGACCGTGTGCATGGCATTATGAAGTCTGAGGACTACCAACAAATTTTGCAGCATAACGTAGGGCCCAGTGTGAGAAAGCTGGGTCTCCCTCAGAGGTCATGGGTCTTCCAGCAGCACAATGACCCAAAACACACTTCAAAAAGCACTAGAAAATGGTTTGAGAGAAAGCACTGGAGACTTCTAAGGTGGCCAGCAAGGAGTCCAGACCTGAATCCCATAGAACACCTGTGGAGAGATCTAAAAATGGCAGTTTGGAGAAGGCACCCTTCAAATATCAGGGACCTGGAGTAGTTTGCCAAATAAGAATAGTCTAAAAATCCAACAGAGCATTGTAAGAAACTCATTGATGGTTACCGGAAGCGGTTGATCGCAGATATTTTGGCTAAAGGTTGTGCAACCAAGTATTAGGCTGAGGGTGCCAATACTTTTGTCTGGCCCATTTTTGTAGTTTTGTGTGAAATGATTAATTTTTTGCTTTTTGCTGTATAATCTTTTGTGTTTTTAATCCATGTCAACTGGCTGCATGTGTGATTTAGTTATTGCCAACACCTGTTAGGTGCCACAGGTAAGTTACAGGTGCTGTTAATTACACAAATTAGAGAAGCATCACATGATTTTTCTAACAGTGCCAATACTTTTGTCCACCCCCTTTTTTATGTTTGGTGTGGAATTAGATCCAATTTGGCTTTAGGATAATTCTTTTTGTGTTTTTTTTTCATTGAAGACAAATTCAATGAAGATAATAATACCAAAGAATTTGTGATTGCAATCATTTTCAGGAAGAAACTGAGTATTATCTGACAGAATTGCAGGGGTGTCAATACTTTTGGCCACAACTGTAGGGTCTTATCTTTTATATAAAAATAAAAATCAAAAAGCGCACATAGGGTGATACAGTCAGGTTACAGGGATCGTAACCCGTTCCTAATCAGTCAGACTTACCTGACCAGGTTGTGTAGGGCACATCAACCGCAACTCACAGAAAAGGTGTATGGTCGTTGCAGGTCCCCCGCTGAGATATCCTGATATCATCTTTTATAGTACAATCTTGTGATGTGACTAACGTCACTGCTCACCTGGAATGGTTGTGTGACACACAACCAGTATAAAGTGCACAAAACAGCTGCTGAAGGATCCACAATCCAAGTGGTGATCGAAAGAACCAAAGCATAATTATGTGGGTGATTTGTGTCGCCGTATGATGAAAAGGACCACTGTGATGAATCATGCAATGGTGGCTTTATTCATTCTACGCGTTTTGGAGCGTTATCCTCGCTCCTTCATCAGGAAACCAACCATCATTATAATTATGACACCCACCCCCATTTTGTCTCTTTATAATAATGACCCTCAGTGCTTCTTTATTGCATTAACCAGTTCACGACATAGGACATACTGGTATGTCAAATGTCATGTCCCTGCTTTTGAGATGGGCTTGTATGCTAATCCTGCATCTTTCCTGGCAAATGACAACTGATTTACTCAGCCATCATGTGCCTTTAACAGCTGTGGGTGGAGCAGAGATTCGCCCATGGCTGTTAACCAGTTAAACGCCGCAGTCAATCTCTGACAGCGGCAGTTAACATGCTGTGGCAGGCAGCCATTGGTGATACCGTAATGTGATCATGGGGCACCAACGGGTTGTCACGCTAGTCAGGGATCATCAGATGGCTCCTGTGTTTGTCTAAACTCCGGCCACTGGCTGACTAACCACTCACTAACACTACACTGACGTTAGTGGCTACACTTAGAAACTGCAGTCAGTATTGACCGCAAAATCTAAATGGTTAGACGGCAACTCTGATAGCCAAAGTTACAGCTGGGTGCTGGCGGTATAGCACAGTTGGCACCTGCAGTGCATGCAGTGGCTCACCTAATGAACCCATGTTATGATGTGTGACATATACAGTGATATGAAAAGGTTTGAGCACCCCTCTTAATCTTACTCATTTTTTTTTGTTTAAAATTGGGTTTTTGCAACAGCTATTTCATTTGTGACATATGTAATAACTGATGGACACAGTAAAATTTCAGGATTGAAATTAGGTTTATTGCACTACCCAAAAATTTGAAATATGCATTATTTCAAAATTTGACAGGTGCAAAAGTTTGGGCACCTCAACAGAAAAGTGACATTAATATTTAGTAGATCCACCTTTTGCAAAAATAAGAGCCTCTAGTCGCTTCCTGTAGCTGTTAATGAGTTCCTGGATCCTGGATGAAGGGATTTTTGACCATTCCTCTTTACAAAACAATTCCAGTTCAGTTAAGTTTGATGGTCGCCGAGCATGGACAGCCCGCTTCAAAACATCCCACAGATGTTCAATGATATTCAGGTCTGGGGACTGGGATGGCCATTCCAGAGCATTGTAATTGTTCCTCTGCATGAATGCCTGTGTAGATTTGGAGCGGTGTTTTGGATCATTGTCTTGCTGAAAGATCCATCCCCGGCGTAACTTCAACTTTGACACTGATTCTAGAACATTATTCTCAAGAATCTGTTGATACTGAGTGGAATCCATGCGACCCTCAACTTTAACAAGATTCCTGGTGCCGTCATTGACCACACAGCCCCAAAGAATGATGGACCCTCCCCCAAATTTGACAGTGGGTAGCAAGTATTTTTCTTGGAATGCTGTGTTTTTGTGGCGCCATGCATAACGCCTTGTTGTATGACCAAACAACTCAATCTTTGTTTCATCAGTCCACAGGACCTTCTTCCAAAATGAAACTGGCTTGTCCAAATGTGTTTTGCATACCTCAGGCGACTCTGTTTGTGGCGTGCATGCAGAAACGGCTTCTTTCGCATCACTCTCCCATACAGCTTCTCCTTGTGCAGTGTGCGCTGTATTGTTGACCGATGCACAGTGGCATCATCTGCAGCAAGATGATGCTGCAGTTCTTTGGAGGTGGTCAGTGGATTGTTCTTGACTGTTCTCACCATTCTTCTTCTCTGCCTTTCTGATATTTTTGATGGCCTGCCACTTCTGGCCTTTACAAGAACTGTCCCTGTGGTCTTCTATTTCCTTACTATGTTCCTCACAGTGGAAACTGACAGGTTAAATCTCTGAGACAACTTTTTGTATCCTTCCCCTGAACAACTATGTTGAACAATCTTTTTTTTCAGATCATTTGAGAGCTGTTTTGAGGAGCCCATGATGCCACTCCTCAGAGAAGATGCAACTAGGAGAACAACTTGCAAGTGGACACCTGAAATAGCTTTTCACATGATTGGATACACCGGGCTATGAAGTACAAAGCTCAATGAGGTTACCAAACCAATTTAGTGCTTCAGTAAGTCAGTAAAAAGTAGTTAGGAGTATTCAAATCATGAAAATCAGAAGGGTGCCCATACTTTTGCACCTGTCAAATTTTGAATTAATGCATATTTCACAATTTTGGTTCGTGCAATAAACCTCATTTCAATCCTGAAATATTACTGTGCCCATCAGTTATTACATATATCACACTGAAATAGCTGTTGCAAAAAAACTATTTTAAACCCAAAAAAATGAGTAAGATTAAGAGGGGTGCCCAAACTTTTTCATATGACTGTAGGCTGGAAAGACATTAATGAAAGCAAAGAAAACGTAAAACATTTATAAAAAAAGATAGGCGTCTGCCTGCTGGTATGAGGCCTAATGAAACATCATTCTGCTATTAATTAAGAGGAAAGTTTAAAGTGGATGTTGTCTGGTAATACATTTTTTATTCTATCTTACAGGACCGAAAATCAAAACTTACAATTATGGACGGAAACTTCACGCATTGGAAACAACGAGGAGACGGCCCAGGTGGGAGAGGGGGCCTGGGTGTCAGTATAACCATACAGTTGTGGCCAAAAGTATTGCCACCCCTGCAATTCTGTCAGATACTCAGTTTCTTCCTGAAAATGATTGCAATCACAAATTCTTTGGTATTATTATCTTCATTTAATTTGTCTTCAATCAAAAAACACAAAAAGAATTGTCCTAAAGCCAAATTGGATATAATTTCACACCAAACATAAAAAAGGGGGTGGACAAAAGTATTGGCACCCTTAGAAAAATCATGTGATGCTTCTCTAATTTGTGTAATTAACAGCACCTGTAACTTACCTGTGGCACCTAACAGGTGTTGGCAATAACTAAATCACACTTGTAGCCAGTTGACATGGATTAAAGTTGACTCAACCTCTGTCCTGTGTCCTTGTGTGTACCACATTGAGCATGGAGAAAAGAAAGAAGACCAAAGAACTGTCTGAGGACTTGAGAAACCAAAATGTGAGGAAGCATGAGCAATCTCAAGGCTACAAGTCCATCTCCAAAGACCTGAATGTTCCTGTGTCTACCGTGTGCAGTGTCATCAAGAAGTTTAAAGCCCATGGCACTGTGGCTAACGTCCCTAGTTGTGGACAGAAAAGAAAAATTGACGAGAGATTTCAACGCAAGATTGTGCAGATGGTGGATAAAGAACCTCGACTAACATCCAAACAAGTTCAAGCTGCCCTGCAGTCCGAGGGTACAACAGTGTCAACCCGTACTATCCATCGGCGTCTGAATGAAAAGGGACTGTATGGTAGGATACCCAAGAAGACTCCACTTCTTACCCCGAGACATAAAAAAGCCAGGCTGGAGTTTGCCAAAACTTACCTGAGAAAGCCTAAAACATTTTGGAAGAATGTTCTCTGGTCAGATGAGACAAAAGTTGAGTTTACAGGAGAGAAAAAAAGAGGCATTCAAAGAAAAGAACACGGTCCCTACAGTCAAACATGGCAGAGGTTCCCTGATGTTTTGGGGTTGCTTTGCTGCCTCTGGCACTGGACTACTTGACCGTGTACATGGCATTATGAGGTCTGAAGACTACCAACAAATTTTACAGCATAATGTAGGGCCCAGTGTGAGAAAGCTGGGTCTCCCTCAGAGGTCATGGGTCTTCCAGCAGGACAACGACCCAAAACACACTTCAAAAAGCACTAGAAAATGGTTTGAGAGAAAGCACTGGAGACTTCTAAGGTGGCCAGCAATGAGTCCAGGCCTGAATCCCATAGAACACCTGTGGAGAGATCTAAAAATGGCAGTTTGGAGAAGGCACCCTTCAAATATCAGGGACCTGGAGCAGTTTGCCAAAGAAGAATGGTCTAAAATTCCAGCAGAGTATTGTAAGAGACTCATTGATGGTTACCGGAAGCGATTGATCGCAGTTATTTTGGCTAAAGGTTGTGCAACCAAGTATTAGGCTGAGGGTGCCAATACTTTTGTCCGGCCCATTTTAGTAGTTTTGTGTGAAATGATCAATGTTTTGCTCTTTGCTTCATTCTCTTTTGTGTTTTTTCATTGAAGACAAATTAAATGAAGATAATAATACCAAAGAATTTGTGATTGCAATCATTTTCAGGAAGAAACTGAGTATTATCTGACAGAATTGCAGGGGTGTCAATACTTTTGGCCACAACTGTAGATGCTAGAATATTACATGATAGAGGGTTAAAGGAAATGTGTCAGCAGAAAATAACATTTTCTTAAATGCAATTAGTTAAAAAAAATGTAAAAAAATGTTTTTGTTGTCATATTCAGAGATTCCTAACTTATTCTTCCATTGATGGAGCTATTTCAGGTCTTGTTCTTTTTGTGCAGTCATTTTCATTGTATTCATCACTTTTTATTAAAAAAAAAAAAGCATTTCTGGTGTCTTGATAATTTTTCTGTTAATTATAGTTTACCGTACTGAATCTTGGATTTTATATTTTCCAGATCAAAAAAATGCTTATTTATGTATTGTGAAATTCCATCAATCAATGAGAAAATATATCGAATTACAATGTTATTATACAGCTGGTGACATAAGCATTATTAACCCCTTCATGACCCAGCCTATTTTGACCCTAAAGACCTTGGCATTTTTGTCAATTCTGACCAGTGTCCCTGGTATAACTCTTTAACACTTCAACGGATCCTAGCGATTCTGAGATTTTTTTTCGTGACATATTGGGCTTCATGTTAGTATTACATTTCGGTCGATAATTTTTGCGTTTATTTGTGAAAAAAAAAAAAATTGGCATTTTGAAAATTTCGCAATTTTCACATTTTTAATTTTTATTCTGCTAAACCGGAGAGTTATGTGACACAAAATAGTTAATAAACAACATTTCCCACATGTCTACTTTACATCAGCACAATTTTGGAACTAAAATTATTTTTTGTTAGGAAGTTATAAGGGTTCAAAGTTCATCAGCGATTTCTCATTTTTCCAGCAAAATTTACAAAACCATTTTTTTAGTGACCACATCACTTATGAAGTCCCTTGGAGGGGTGTACATGACAGAAAACACCCAAAAGTGACACCATTCCCAAAACTGCACCCCTCAAGCTACTCAAAACTACATTCAAGAAGATTATTAACCCTTCAGGTGCTTCACAGGAACTAGAGCAACGTGGAAGGAAATAATGGACATTTAAATTTTTCTAACAAAAATGTTCTTTTAGCCTCAATTCCTTCATTTTCACATGGGCAACAGGATAAAATGGATCCTAATATTTGTTGGGCAATTTCTCCTGAGTACACTGATACCTCATATGTGGTTATAAACCACTGTTTGGGCGCATGACAGGGCTCAGAAGCATGAAGCTCGGATCATGTTGGTTGATCAGATCCCTCCCATCAGTGCTCGAAAAGGGGGCGTCCCCGCCCCCTCCACCGCTCCAGCCTATAGAATGGGCTCTGACCGCCCCTTCTATAGGTGGAGACAGGATCACTTTGACTATTTCAACAGCCAATCACAATGATCCTGGGGACAGAGTGGGGAATCCACCCCACCTGACCTGAAGCCTCGGTGCTCTGTGATAGGAATCACAGAGCACCGTCGGGGCCCAATGGCGGTTACTGCGACAACGGTGCCGCGGTAACCGCCATGACATTGTACAACGTCAAAGGTCGGAAGGGATTAAAGGGAAGAAATCAACAAAAAATGACCAATGGAAATCATTTTAGTATTAAATGTATTTTTACAACTTTTTGACTATTTTCTTTTGCAATAAGATATTTTTTTAGTTATAGCATTCATTATAAGGTAAAAAATACTTTGAAATGTAATTCTCCGTGTCAACATGATTACAGTGATACCGAACATATAGTTTTTATTTTTTTTAATTAAAATGGAGAAAAAAATCAGAAATACAGTCATGGGCGAAAATGTTGGAGACACAAAGAGAGAAAAGGGGGCGCAATGGTGCAATATCATCAAAAACTCAGTAAATTAGTGGCTGAGTAATTACTAACCTATTAGTGTTGTGCAGTCCATGCACAACACTGGTTAGGGTGTGAGCAGCAACAAGGGTTTCCCTCCTGTCCTGGATAATCTGCAGTGGATGTAAAAAGGAAGGATTGCGGCCCCAGCCCGGTCTGCAGCAGCGTCCCTGCTCGCTTCCTAGTGTTGCCCAGGCTCCGCCTCCTCGCGTCCCATGTGACCGGGCACGCTGACGTAGACAGGTCCTGTGTCTTCAGTAATAGCCGTTGCCACAGTGATACAGGTCCTGGAGCTAAAGACGAGCAGCTCCTGCCGTGTCCTCCAGGAGAGAACAAATATAGTAAAGCAATTAGCACGGTCTCTTGGGCGCTCAGAACAAAGCCAGGATCCTGATCGGTGGAAAGTCCTTTATTAAGAAAACCTCCGTCACCACGACATGTTTCGAAGGTGTAGTGCCGTCTTTCTCAAGTGGAATGGAGGTTGAGTAACAATTAAAACACTATATAGGGCAGCCCAGAGTCCCATTGGGCAAAAGTTACCTAGGTATACACCCTCGTTTTAACCTATTAGTATCTCACTGAGAGGGATACATGTGAACTGATCAAATCCAACTACATATTCACTATACTAAATAAATACAAATAAATATTTGTACATGTGCCCTATCAAAAACAGCATTACAATAAAAACATTAAATCACCAAATCTATATGTTAAAAAGTATATATATATATATACACACAAATATATTATAAAAATGATTAATATCTCATAAAAAAATTTTTTATTTTTTTTTCCTTTTTCCCTTTCCCCTCCTTCTTCCCTTTCCTTTCCCTTTTCTCTAAAATCATTAAATTATTATTATTATGCAAGGATGTCCATATTATGTCTAAAATTGATCCCTGCCCCTTCTGTACCTGTACGTCCTGATCGCCTAGATTTAGTGTACTTGTTCTGGTCTCCCTCATCCTCATGTAAAGCGCCATGGAACCTAATGGCGCTATATAAATAAATAATAATAATAATAATAATAATCTATATGTATATTAAAAAATAGAATGGAATAGAGAATAAATTTAAAACATAGAACATAGATAACCAGATTAATGTTGGCACCATTGAAAGTGTAAATGCTGTTGTCATAGACAGCGGCCTTTACCATGTCAACCACTGCAGGCAAATGTTTGCTCCACTTGTGGCTGTTAGAGGCACATGATGGGTAAATCATCTGCTGAAAATGATGTGGCCTCAGTTTCTGAGCCTGCATCAAAGTCAGGGAGCCAGCATATGACCTACAAGTACCGCATATGTCACAAAGAGGTTAAAATTTATCTAAAAAAATGTATAACATATGTCCATTTTACTAAGCCCTACATTTACTTACGTGTTTCTACTTATAGGTGGTTTCCAAAGCTGTGAAAGAAAACAACAAGGAGATGGAAAGGAAAACACCTGACATAAGAATAGACCAAGAAATAATTCTCCAGCTTGGATCCGATGATGTTGTCCAACGTGCTGCAGACCACTTGTTCAACAAGGAGACGGGCACAAATCGCCCAAAAGCCTTACTGGAGTACAATACACAATCTGATAAATTCACAGTGATAAAACCAAAAGTGAATAATGCTATAGATATAACTGGAAATACCAAAATCACTATGGCTGGACATGGCGGTCACAGAGATGGCCGTGTGTCTGTAGGTGGAAAAACATCTGATCAGTTGGCAAAAGATGTATTGAAGCTTCGTGAACCTTCATCTCAAATTCACTGGTTATCAGGGTCACCCAAAATTGAAGAAATCAGTATAGTGTCTTGTGACTCTGGGGCAAGAGAAGAAGGGAAAACCTTTGCACAAGAATTCCTTTTGGCCCTGGATAATGCTGGATTATCTATAGGTTCACTCTCTCTTCGCACCACAAAGACCATAGTGCAGGAAGATGGTAGCAAACGCACTGTTGATTTTGATAATCCAGAGCTGTGGGGCAAATACATCCCAAATCACAAGAGAAAATTCTATTTAGATAATAATAAAAAACTCATGGAAGTGAGTAACCCACAGGGGAGAAGCCCAGAGTGGATAGAAAGACAGAATATCGAACACGAGTATGACCCTCTAGCACCGAGGACTATGGAAAACAAACCACTATATTACTACGAGAATGGGGTTTTATACCACACTAATGATGAAAATATTGGACAGGGAATAAAAGACAAAGTAAGAGAGTTGTTTAACCCAGAAGTTGAAATGATAAACACCATGGGTTTAGATGTATATTATAGCAACAGCATGGAAGAACCTATAAGAGGAGAAAGGATTAATGTCCAAGTTGTAGAAGGATTACATAGTTTACAAGAAAATATCAAAGACATCATACAAAGTTCTAATGCGGTAAGAAGGGACCAGCTGAACTTACACGGTGCAGTACTGAGGAGGAATGGAATTACAATTGACAATAATATAAATTTAAAGGAAACATGGAAACTTCTCTCAAATCAAAGAGCAAATAAACAAATTGCATACGTTTATTATCGAATTCGAGACACTATGCGAAATACAGTTAAATATTATCGTTTTAAGGACTACATCTACAGCATAAACTTGGAAGACTTTTATGTAAAGTTATATGGTGTAAGTGACGCTGAGCTCATAAATGAAGATTTTTTTAATATTAGAAATATGGAACATGTAAGTTATGATACCTTGAACGGTATGAAAAGTCATTTGACATTTGTAGAGAATGCACAGAATTGGGTAAGCAACCAACAAGATGCTATAGGTGAGATAAATGCTTTTGACGGAATGGCTGTCCTCGCCACTCATGTCTCTGAGGCTGTCCGGAATCCAGAAACGTTTATTGTAAATCGACTACTGTGGGATACAGAATCAACGTGGTCAAGGTTTCGTTACAGGAACCCAATGGCAAGAGGGGGCACATGGAGTGGAAACCCTGCCGCTATAGGACTGGATTACGAAACCACAGCAGAGGACATGAATGATCAGGTCGCACAGGAAACAGTATCTGCAATGAAGCTTTGGTTAACCAGGAAATTCCGAACAAAATATTATGATTACCAACCAAAAAATCTACCAGAACCAATAGAAATGTCACAAAATGACGCCAACAGACTAGTTCAAAGCATATCACAGAATCTTCCTCTAAATGACCTAAACATTGATAGTAGCTGCAGAAGGCCAGTAAGGAGCAATAGAGAACAATTATCTGAAGATTACATGAGTTCTTTTCAAGATCTGGAAGAGAGAGCAAGGGGAAAGAGCTTAGAAACAGAATTCCAATTAAAAATGGCAGAAGACAGACAGCAACTAAAGGAGCAGATCACTGAGAATATAAAGGAACTAATCCCTCAATACCTTGGTGAGAAATGGAAGATAAAATCAATAGAGACTGATGAACATGCAACAACGGTACAGCTAGAAAATGTGATTAATCCTTCGGAAATAAAGAATATTCAAGTACCAGGTAAAAAGGGTTCACTGAGTTCAGAGGAAGTCTTACATTCATACTATAATGATATTTCTGGTTATGAAAAAGTCAATCGTGGACTTGGAATCTATGGAACCTTAATGGGATTTCAGGGAGCCAATCAGATGTTTGCCGAAGGGCGAAACTTGGAAGGAGGAGTAATGTTAGCCCAGGGAGTCCATGGAGTAACAGAGCTGACTGGCATGAATTCAGCAGTCAATAAATTAGTTGGCAATATTGCACAGAAATCCATTACTCAGATATCTGCCAAACTTGAGGGAGCTTCAGCGGTTAAGTTCACAAACGCTCTGGCTGAAGCCGGGGAAGCAGCTAAGGCAATCCCTGTACTTTCTTTAGGATTTACTATATTTAATATATATGAAGATCTCCATCAGAAAACTCCAGTTGGGATAGTAGATGCAGCACTTGATACTGTGATATTTGTAACAGCTTTGGCTGGTCCTGAAATGCTTCCAGTCACTGTGGCTTTGAGTATTATCCGTTTGGGTATTGACCCAATGTACTATGAGATAAAACACGAATTGGATATTTTACCACCTGATGCCAGTGTAGGGGACAAATTCGTAGCTGTAGTAAAAGGGATTGGATTCGCCCTAAAGGATATAGGGCAAAGCTTTGTACAAATATGGGAACAGATATCTCTGACAGGGTTTTTCTATAACATTTATAACCTCGAAGAAGAGCACAAAAAGTCAATGGATCTTGTACACAATCTACAAACTGCTGAAAATTACTACAAAATCTTCGATATAACAGAAGGACATAAATGTCAGAAGAAAATAGACTTCACCCAAGGGGAGGATTCTGCCTATGGAGGAAATTTACGAGTTGAGTTAACAGACCAGAGTACAATGATCATTACATTAACCGATCCTCTTACTTCCAAAAGAACTGTGAAAGTGATTCCCTTTGAAACAAATTGTGAGTTGGTAGATCTGGTTATGGGGATTGGAGAAACCATAAATATTAAAATGTTGCAGAAAACTGCCACTATGGTTTGGTTCATACCTTTGAAAACAGAAGATGTTATTTCTTCCATGTCACCTGATGACAGATCTCTGCATGGTACATATGTGGGCAACTCCAAACCAAATCGATTCTATGCTGTGCAGCAGAACATCATCAAAGGACTTTCCTACACTCTAGATAGATACCACTATGAACTATTTGGCAATGACGGCAATGACATTTTTTACTTAGGGCCTCAGAAAACCTTTGTCCATGGTGGGAACGGTCAGGACATCTATTATATCCCAGAGAACGCGGGACAAACTGAGATCTGTAATCAGGCAACTGATAAAGAGATGGACCTCCTCATTTTCAACATTCCTCTTCAACAAATCAATGCAAAAAAAGTACAAAATAATCTTAAACTTTTCAACAATAACCTTCACGAAATCCTGATTAAAAACTGGTTCATAGGGGAAGAATATAGACATATGACTTTTAAAACTGTGGAAGGGACTCTGTTTAAGATCGGGCAAGTTAGGCTGCACGGGATTGTTCCTTTAGAGCCTTACACTTTGGATTTTTCTAGTAAAGACTCTGGTGCAAAGATTTATCTTGATGATTCACCTTTGGAGACAGTGGTCACAGTTATAGGCAGTAACCATAATGACTTTATCAAAGGGAATAGTCTCAATAATGTATTCCAGGGAAGAGGTGGTAAAAATTACTTGTCTGGAAGGGACGGGAAGGACATGTATATCATACAAGAAAAGGAAGACTGTGACACTATTAATAATTTTGCATCTGATGGCCTGGTGGATATTGTAGAGTTGCCAGGAAACTTTGCAGACCTGAAGGTTGATAATGTTCCTTATAAGTCTTTGAAAGTTTGGGAGTCCAGTGGAAAAATGTGTGTGATCATGGAGAATTGGTACGTAGGGTGGCGTTATCAACACGTCATTTTCAAATCCCAAGATTTTGTGGTGTTCCAGATCACCAACACATCAGAGCCAAAGATTATTCCACTGATATTAGACTATAGTCACTCTACTGAGGGAATAAATATTAATTTAAATAACATTAACGGAAATGAGAATATAATGACTGTGATTGGTTCTTCTTTTTATGATATTATTCAAGGCAATGAGAAACCAAATTTCATCCAGGCAGGTAAAGGTGGAGGAGATTTTACAGGAAGAGGAGGAAGTGACACCTATGTCATTGAATGTGGAAAAAGGGATATCTCCATTAATAACTACGCAGAAGATGGCGCCATGGATGTCCTTTTCATCAAGAACAAATACAGATCACTAGAATTCAAGAAAGGTACTACTAATGATGATGGTAGTTTACATCTTATAATCCAAGTTGCTCACTCTTGTAGAATTGTACTACAAAACTGGTACAAATCAGAAAGATACAGACATTTACAAATCCAGACAGAAGATGGAATTACATTCAGTATTCCCAGTGGAGTCACACCTGGAATATTTGCTGTAGATGACTCCAGAGACACAATACCTGGAATCGTCATTAATACCAGGTCAGGTATTTATAAAGGAGCAACTAAGATCATGGGTCCTCCTACATACAATATCATATACGGAAATGGGAAAGACAATTATATTGATCCTGGGACGAATGGTGGAATATTGGAAGGTGGAGAAGGCAGTGATACCTATGTACTGAGGAAGCATTATAGAGGTAACTATACACTTGGAAATTATGCTGCTGATCTAAAGGTGGATTATCTCATACTTGATATCAACTTTAAGGATATTATAGTCACATTTTACAAAGATCACAATTCCAACACACACTTACTAATAAGCGCACCAACAGTTACCCAATGGAGATGTGAACTTGAAATGTTTGTTAGAACAAAGTATTATAGACATTTGATAATTAAGACAAATGACATATGGTTCACTTTTTCCGACCGTTTTGAAATCCAGCCATTATTTGTGGATGAAAGATTCTCGTCTATGGATTTTCACCTTGATCTTTCTAGTAAGAATCTTTGGGAAGTACCGACTGTATATGGGTCTCTCCAAAAAAGAAACTTTATTACTGGAAATACTTTGAATAACACAATCATAGGCGGTAAGGAAACGGACGTACTCTATGGCCTAGAAGGAGATGACGTACTTCAAGGTTCTAGTGGGACAGATTACCTCTCCGGAGGAGCTGGAGATGACAAGATTCATGGAGGAGACGGGAACGATCTCATTTTAGGCTGTGAAGGTGACGATGTTATCTACCCTGGTCAAGGGGCAGATGCAGTTTATGGAGGTACTGGATCTGATACTTTATTATTCCTTGGAGATCGTCGAAACAAAACTGGTGTGTTTGTCAATCTAGATCTTGGATATGGAGCCGGCTCAGATGCTGAAGGTGACCTCTACTTTGGAATAGAGAATGTGGTGGGCTCTAGTTATGACGACATTTTGATAGGAAATGATGATGATAACTACATCAGAGGTGCGGGAGGCAACGATATTATGAAACCATTGGAGGGTAATGATTTTCTCCAGGGAGGAGAAGGCAAAGATATCTACAATCTGATAGATGCTACAGGAACTAAAATGATAGATAATTATGCCAGCGATGGTAAAGTGGATATAATTTACATTAATCATTCAGTGGAACTAAAAATAACTAAAGAGAAAGCTCAAAATAACCTTCACATAACCATTGACCATAAAAATGATGAAAAACTAAAAATCATTGTGAAAAACTGGTTCAAGTCAGAAAAATACAAACACCTGAAAATACAAATTTTGAAGAGAGAATTTACAAATGGAAATGAAAAGCTTCAGGTTTACAAGGAAGAGATTGTCAATTATTAACAGTAAGAAATCTAATACATTATAAAATATGGACGATAGCAATTGTTGAACACTGTACCGTGATATGCATTGCTTTTTGTAATTTAAATTGTCTTTAAAAAACTTAAGACTATTTTAGTGTATCTGCTTTATAACCTTACATCAAAAATCACTCATTGAGAAAACCTCATATACCTCAAAATAAGTGGGTCAATGAATAATAAGGTGCAAAAAGATAAATAACATAGTCAATGGAGGACGTATATAGAGGCAGCACTAAGAAGCATAAATGACAAAAAAAGGAATAAGAATGTGCTGATACACCTTTGAAAGAATCTATCTGATCTTTATCGATATTAAGGAAAACAGGTATAGATGAGACAAACAAAGATGGTGACAGATAAACCAGCAGGAGAGAGAAACATAATGGTGCACAATAGAAGACAAAAAATAGTATATGATAAAATATACAGTCACATAATTAATGTAATGCACAGCATAACATAAGACAGGTCCTACGCATTAGGCATCTGACTATGCAGTAAGTGAATACTAAGGTGCATACAAAAATATTGATTAGGGAAACGTACACATACCCATAGTATTCTGAATAACCTTCTCCTGATGGTATGGTGCCTGCCCCGACGCAGGTTTCGGCAGGGAGCCTTTGTTAGACTTCTTAAGTATGTAGAAAATAATGAAAATTTGTCATTTTGATTTCTGCCTTTGTGCTTTTTTGTATTGCATATATCATTTCTAATTAAAATGTTTAAAACAATAATAACCCTATTTCCAACATAGCTGATCAGTAGCTTTCCCTCCAGTACGCAGACTAGGAACATTCACTTTTAAATATGACATGTTTATCTAATGTTTATCTAATTATTCATTGAAAATCAGCTTGTTGCAGAAAGAATGGTTAGAAAACAAAAAAAATAACAACAATGGAATAAGCCATCATAAAAAAACAGATTTTTGTGTACTCACCATAAAATTGTTTTCTCTGAGCCATCATTGAGGGACACAGGATCATGGGTTACGTTGCTTATCCCTAGGAGGCCCGACACTAAACAAATGTGAAAACAGTTAACACCTTCTCTGCAGAATACACATCCTGGCTGCGCCAGGCCACACCAGTTTTAGTGAACAAGCAGTAGGAGAATGAACAGACAGGTCAACCAAGAGCAAACATGCAACAAAACTTCAAAGAGTCAAAGAATAACAAATGTCCCAGTGGGAAACAGGGTGAGTGCTATGTCCCCCAATGATAGCTCAGAGAAAATTTTACAGTGAGTACACAAAAATCAGTTTTTTTCCATCGCCTCATTGGGGGCACAGGACCATGGGACGTCCTAAAGCAGTCCCTGGGAGGGAGAAAAAGACCACAACCCAAAGAGCAAGGAGTAGTCCCAGACTTTCTGAGCCAACTAAGTGGATAGGTGCGCAACCGCTGCCTGAAGGACTAGTCTACCCAGGCTGGCATCAGCTGAGGACTGCGTTTGTAGTGCTTTGCAAATGTGTGAAGACTAGACCAAGTAGCTGCCTTGCACACTTGTTCCGCTGAGGGCTGGTGCCGAATGGCCCAGGATGCCCTGACCGCGCTAGTGGAGTGAGCCCGTAGTCCTCTGGGAACGGGGATAGTCCTAAGGCGATAGGCTTCCTGAATAGTGGAGCGTATCCAACGAGCCAGAGTAGCCTTCAAAGCAGCCTGCCCTTTGCGAGGACCCTCTAGGAGGACGAACAGTGTGTCCGACTTCCTGAAGGGGGCTGTTCTGGAATTGTACTACCTGAGGCCCTGAATAGGTCGAGGGTATGTAGTGCCTTTTCCACCCGGGTAGAGGGGCCGGGCAGAAGGACGGCAGGATGATGTCCTCATTGAGGTGAAAAGAGGAGGTTACCTTGGGCTCGAAGGAGGGAACTAGGCGCAGTACCACCTTCTCTTGTTGGAAGGGGAGAAAAGGCTCTCTGCATGAGAGTACCGCCAATTCAGAAATGCATCTGATGGACGTAATTGCCACCAGGAAAACGATGTTTCAGGAAAAGTCAGGCAGAGCAACCTCAGGGGCTCGAAAAGTGGTTTTTGGAGCATGTCCAAAACCAAATTGAGGCCCCGCGGTAAGGTGGGGCTGAGCGGGATACTACCTGGAAGAAGGTGCTGACTTGGGGCTTCGTCGCTAGTCGGCATTGGTAAAAGACTGAAAGGGCAGGGATTTGACCTTTCAATGAGATTAGGGCTAGACCCGACTGTAAGCTGGATTGGAGAAAACTGAGAACCACGGAAATAGGCAGAGGAAGTGGAGAATAATCCTGGTTTTTGCACCATGAGATGAAAAGTTTCCACGTACGGTGATAGATGCGGGCCCTGATAATGGTACTGATGACGTCCGGGGAGAAACCTGCGCGTGTTAAAACCCAGGTTTCAATGGCTATGCTGTCAAATTGAGAGCCTTGGAATTCTGGTGGCAGACGGGACCCTGCGTCATGAGGTCTGGCAATCTGGGAGCCACCAGAGGACGTCTGCAATAAGCTGTACCAGGTCAGCGTACCAGGTGCGCCTGGGCCAGTCTGGAGCTATGAGTATGACAGGTGTTATCAACCGATGACTCAGGAGTAACATTCAGATTCCGTAGAAGTTGTTGGTAACTGTACTGACCGCAATCCCTGACTACACACCCCAACTAGAAGTAGCCGTGGGACGTAACTAACCAGACCTATACACCTCTGTACAGCCTGAGAACTAACTGCTCCTAAAGATGGATGTAGGAAAAGCTATCTTGCCTCAGAGCAGAACCCCAAAAGAATAGCAAGCCCCCCACAAATATTAACTGGGAAACAAGAGACGGAGAAACAAACACAGGCAGAGTAAAAGGTTTAGCAAAAGAGGCCACATCTCAGAATAAAACAAAACATAAGCAGATCCTTAAGCACACAAAAGTGTGCCACAAAAATAAAAAAAACAATCACTTACCTTGCAAAGATCTCCACAGAGACAGGGACATACTAGTGCATCTGCGCCAATAGCCATTGGGTCGTGTGATCGGGCTATGAATGCGGGAACTTTGGCATTCATCCGAGATGCCATGAGATCCATGTCCGGAGTCCTTAAGCGGCGGCAAATCTGGAGAAACACATCCTGGTGAAGGGACCATTCTCTGGCGGCGAGACCCTGGCGACTTAAAAAGTCTGCCTCCCAATTCTCCACCCCTGGAATGTGAACTGCCGAAATGACAGAGTTCGTCAATTCGGCCCAATGGAGAAGGCCTTGCTGCGGATCCCGCCCTGGCGATTGATATAAGCCACCGTGGCATTAACAAGAAACAAAGGGAGCGCCAATGGTGAGAGGACCCGGGTGGAAAAGGGGATTAGGAACTAAGGTGTCCACTCACCTGGTGGCGTTGTGCGTCCCCCTCGCACAAAACAGGTAAGCGCCTCCTGTATTAGCCTTAAGCCGGGATCGCCGCTTGTGAAACTGCTTCTGTCATCAGTGGTCAGCTGGCGAGAATCATGTGCACCGGGGTGGGTGTTCCTAGTGATGTCATGGCAGGTCCTAAATGCCTGGAGCAGCTTCCACCACTCTCCACAAGGGAGAATAGCAGTTTAGCAAACCAAGAAAACGAGGCGGTGTTAGGGAAGCATTGAGGCAATTAAGGAGAGGAGATTAGAAGCTTAGAGTTAACAAAACTTTAATTAACATGCAAGCTCTCCAGGCCACGACGCGTTTCGATAGCAGTTGCTATCTTCCTCAGGTAGTGGAGAGCATAACGGATAACAGCCTTATAAAGGGGGTATTTACTGCTATGATCCGGTGACCTTGGAGCCGCATGAATATTTTTCACAGGAGTAAGTGGTACCTTTACTGACCGCAGTTCCTGATCTAACATCGCAACTAGAAGTAGCCGTGGGATGTGACTAACCATACCCTAGACACCTCAACATGGCCAGAGAACTAGCTACCCTAAACATGGAAACAGGAATTCTATCTTGCCTCAGAGTAGAACCCCAAAAGGATAGAAAGCCCCCTACAAATATTGACTGTGAGTAAGGCTGGCTTCACACTTGCGTTTTTGTCTGCATGCAGAGGGCATGCAGACGCAAACGCAGGCAAAAGCAGCCCATAATAATGTGAACGCAGCAGAGAATCTCTGCATGCGTTCACATTACTATGGTGCCCCGGCAGCCAATCAGCTGTCTCTGGGGGCGGCCGGTAGGAGGAGATCAGCGGCAGAGATCTCCTCCTCCCAGCACAGCTGATCTCCCGCCAGTGTCAGCGGGGAGATACAGCTAATCTGACAGCTGTTTAAATCTCCCGCGCTGACACCGGATAGGGTGATATCAGCGTGGGAGATAAGAAACAGCTGATCGCTGCTTCAAATCTCCCGCGCTGATATCACCCTATCCGGTGTCAGGGCGGGAGATTTAAACAGCTGTCAGATCAGTTGTATCTCCCCGCTGTCACCGGCGGGAGATCAGCTGCGGCTCTGCATGATCTCCCGGTGGCCGCTGGTGATCACTGGCGGCCACCGGGAGAGATTTCAATGAGATCCGCAGCGTTCTCCTGCGGTGTCATGCAGAGGACACTGCGGATCCATTGAGATCAATGCATTTTTTGTGCGCTTGCGGGCGCTTGCAGATAAAACAAGCGCCGCGAACGCACGAAAAAATGCTGCATGCTGCGTCTGGAGTGCGGTCGGAGGGCGCATAAATTATGCGCATCCGAACGCAAATGCGGCCAAATGCAGCCATATGCAGGCACATGCGTTCCCATGTTAAACATAGGAACGCATGTGCGCAAGCGTTTGGTAGCTGCGCTCCATACGCAAATGTGAAGGCAGCCTAAGAGAGGAAAAGACATACTCAGGCAGAAAACAGAATCTAGCAAATGGGGCCACTTCTAGCTAGATAGATAAAGACAGGACAGAATACTATTGCAGTCAGTATAAAAATCCTTTCAAAAACATCCACAGCAGATAATACAAAAATACCCCTGAGACTTTGCGCCCTCTAAATCTGCAGAACTCCTGTGAATCCAACTATGCAAAATATATGCTGACACAATCAAAAGCTGAACAAGCCAATAACAAATGAATAGCACATAAATCCTAGGAAGAAAACTTCCTAACAGAGAGCAGATTAAGACAGACATGCAACCCACAACCCTCTGAGCAGAAATAGACAATTTCAAAACAAGAACACAGCATGTGTGCCACAAGAAAACAAAACCATTCACTTAGCTTGGAAGTTTTGCAGCTGGGCAGGAAGAGACCAGGCAGAGGTGAAACACCTCCAGGACAATTGACAACTGGCAAGGACTGAGGAAATCCTGCAAACCTAAATACCCCAGTCACAATTGCAATTATCCAATTCACCTGACCAAGAGTGCAAAACAGGATCAACTGCATTACCAGCCACAACCACAGGAGGGAGCCCACAAGCAGAATTCACATCAATTTACCAATCAAATTACACAATTGCTAATGCCACCACAGAAAGTAAACAAAGGATAATACAACCCTGAGAACTAACAGGAAAATTCTACCATATCCTGTCACAAAGTTATGTATAAAGCTATAATAACACTGATTCTAAAAACAATTATTAAAATACATAATAACATAATAAAAATAATGGTAACCCTAATGTTAAAAAACAGGACATATATTATAAACCCACTAAGGGAAACTAATGAATTGCCTTCTCAATAGTTAAATTCAAGATCTCAGGGGACAAGGTGCCCAATCTAAAAATCCAATAAGATTCACGATTAATCAATCGACCCAAACGATCTGTAACAGTCTTGTCTATCTGATCAATAATTTTAAGACTAAGATAGGTAGAATCTTTATTGTGTACCAAGGAAAAATGCTTAGAAATGCTGTGCAGAAGGTATCCATTCCGGATATTTGACCTGTGTTTGTTAAGTCTAGCATGCATGGCCTGTATCGTGCGGCCCACATACTGTAGGCCGCACGTACACTCCAGCAAGTATACCACAAAGGTCGATTGACAGTTAAGGAAATGCCTGATGGTGCAACTATGACCCGTAGTATTAGAGGAAAAGGTTTTAGAACCATTCACAAGAGTTTGACAACAAAACCATTTAAGGTAGTCACAGGAGAAGCATCCATTATCAACCGCAGCGAGGAATCTGTCCAGCGATATGTCGCCCTGGCACCATCGTCATCAAATTGCCTCGCAGTTGTGGCTTGTATTTTGGGAATTTGGCGGCGATAAAAAAACCTGTCGCCTGGTTCCAATTACAGAGCACTGCTCCAAAATCAGAAGCAACCATGAAGGCGAGATTCCCGGCCTTTGGCGTGTGAACGGGCGATAGTGATGGAATCAGCGTCGCCTCTTGATTTCCCGTAGGCGTGCCACAGCGTGCTGGAGTCCGCGCCCCGTAAGTGATGATTGGTGTGGCTGCTGTGTTTCCATTGGCTGTCACTTCACAGGGCGCCATATTTGAAGAGCTGTCACTTCAGCACCACACACATCTTCACCGACACAACCATCCACTACATCAGTCAAATTACGCGCACATTCAATAGCGCAGCTATGTTATCCGCATGTATTCCTCTGCGCTGTGTAGAGTATAGTGGCACATGGCACCTCAGATTCCTCCATATACATCGTCCATGGGTGGCATGGGCCACGCACCACAATCACCCTATGCGTTGTGAATTATGCGATACAGATGGGTACATTGTCCAGTTCCCAGTCCGCTAGCGTCAGCTTGTTAGCGACCTAAACTGTGTTTGGAGGCGTGAGTGTGCATGTTGACGTTGTGATGTGTGTGCTCCTTCCTCCCTGCCTGCCAGGTGCCTGCCCCTCACCTGCACATAAGACAACAGTCATGGCCGCCGCGTGCAGTCACATGGGGGCTTGCAGAGCTCATGGTTCTGATTGATCTGTGTGACCGCCATGACTACTGGTGTCACCAGCGTCACTGGCACCCATGGCTGCGTAAGCGCAGCATACTGAGGAGGATCCAGCGGGCCCTGCTCCATAAACTGGGGGTGGAGAGGACCTGCAAGCAGATCCAGAAGAAAGTGGCTGATCTTAAGCACAAGACCCCAGGACACATTGTAGAGATTCGTGCCAGGATTGCCAGGCTGCGTGGTGAGTATGTGGCAATGCCAAACACACAGGCAAGCTAAATACTACAAACATTACAAAAACATCATGTGGTATTGTGCCATGGCACAGAATGTGCCCTAAGCCATCATGTGGATCTGTCACCAATGTGCATCTGCATGTTGGTCACACTGCTACATGAAGGGGCCCAAAATACTCTTTTGTCATCCAAATGGTGACGGCTATAGTGGTGCTTGTCCTGTGTGTTTGGAAAAATAGTTGTGTTCTGTCCGCAAAGATGACAACAACATATTTGTCCAATTTGGAACACCCACATGACACCTTGAAAAACATAGGGTTGTGGCCGACCATAACCTTTACTGTACCGGTGACGCCCGAGCCCTGGTGTCATGTGGTCCCCACACCCTCACCTTGAGCCTGCTGGTGGTGCTGTGTATGGTGGTAAGTGTCTGCTAAGGCCTACAAGCTTGCTAATGTACTTACTGTTGTGTGCTCCAGACACCAGTATGTGAGTCGTCATGTTTTTCTCTTTTTATTTTGCCTGAAGGAGAACGAGCACGTGCTGCAGACTGGGCTGTCAGCCCATCCCCATCTCCTCCAGATGGCACCCGGGATGGTGATGTGCTGCGTACGTATAGTCACTAACAATTCCCTCAAACACCCTCCCACACCTACACAGTAACTCACTAATGTCCTTCTTTCCCATACAGGTGTAGCAACCATTGAGGATCTGCTGCTGGCTCACCAGGATGTACAGCAGCACATGGAGAGGGCACACCAAGAAGGGCAGCAACACCTTGCCCGCTTGGGTGCCATGATTTATGCCCTCTAGGTAGCCCAGTCGCCAGGGCCCCTACGCCATCACCCTCCCCCCCCAATAATGTGACCATAGTCATCTAGTCACTGTTGTCCATGTTGGACCCTTGTTGTTTTCCCTGTTGTCATGTTGGCACCTTAGTTTGTTAGGCCACGTTGGCCTCTTTTCTTATAGTGTCCCACATTGGGAAAGTGGGTAGTGTATATTGGCTACTCCTAAGCTGACAAAGGCAGTTTGATTGTGTTGTCAATGTTTTAGTAAAATGATAGCCTCAAATTAAAATCTGCCCAGCTACATCCTGTGTCATCCCTTGTTGCAACACACACAGGGTAACGTTTGTGAGGTTACATTTGAGCTACCACACTGGGCCACGGTTTTTCAAGAGGTATATGGTGTCACATGGCAAACATGTCACCATACTGGACCATTACAACCGCCATGCACCCCTATATGACACCAATGTCTACTATATGACACCCATAGTAACAAACGCACAAACATACTGGTGAACGTCACACAGATATGGACAGAGTTGTGGGTAAATTACATTTTTAGTTTTTTATAATTTATTTAACGTATTAAAAAAAAAATGGGGCCAAGCTGCCCATAAACAAAGTCTGTATGTAAGCCAAGCTTGTGCATTGGCTAGTAGCGCTCGTCTTCTTCCTCCTTCTCTGCTGGCTCAGACAATGGAGCCTCTCCCTCCTCCTCATAGACCCATCGTCCGTGTGATGGCCCAGCTCTGCTGGTCTGTCTTGGGGGGGAGGTGGAGTATCACGATTTTGCCTACTCCTCACCATGCGTCTTGCGGGCGCAGTGGGCCCTGGGTGGTCTTGCGGGGTAACGACCAAGGGGCCCCCCATCGCAGGGACCCATCCACGCCCGCCTCCAGGACACGAAAGATGGCCCTCTCCGTGATGTTCCGTTGCTCTGGCTCCATGTGGGCCAGCATCTCGCTGGCGACGTACCCGATCCCAGAGCCGGGGGTCCTCTCACGATCTAAGAGGACCCGTTTTGCCCAGGTACCCAGCTCCGTGTTTGGTGGGGCAGGTAGTCTTTCTTCTTCGGATTCCAGAGTTGGGCCCTGGGCCCGGCCCCCCACCACTGGTCTCAGGCACTGGCTCTCCTGCAGATGTTGAGGAGGGAGCCTCACCAGCTGCTTGCTCCTCATCACTTGAGCCAGGCTCCCGAGGCCCTGAAAAATAAACAAAAATAAAAAAAAATTCAGCCACATGTTGCTAAGTAATTTAAGCTAATCCCACAACCAAACACCCAAGACAACATACAGCAAATCGCAACAAGGCTAACACCAAAAGCCACAGGTGCAGAGTTTGGAAAACAAAAGAACAAAGAAGTAGACCAGTGCAGTATACTCACCTGAGGCTACACATTGATATGTCAAGTGCCGACAAATAACACAACACAATCTGTGATAACAGACACCACTAAACAGATAGAAGATAACAGTGAACAAGATTTGGGCAGGAAAAGCACAATGGTGACTTCCAGATGTGCTGCAAACCCCACATCAGTGGAAACAACAAGCTGGGTAGATAGATCACACAAACACAATTACCCACCCTCCTGCGACAGGGCAGGGTCTTGGGCTGCGGCCACAGTTGGTTGCGGGCGGCGCCTGCTGCACTGTGTTACCCCGAGACCCCTCCTGGCCCAGGGTGAAGGTGAGGAGGTCATAGTACCACAGATGTGGCCTAGGGACCTCCTCAGCTCCAGCCCGGACTGGGCGGCAAGCCAGTTTTTGTGGGTCTTGGTGAACACGGTGCGCAGGCGTTTTATCTTCTCCGCAACCATGGCCGCTGTCCAGTTCTTTGTGGGTTGGAGCCGGTTTGCCAGCTCCACCAGCGGCCTGTAGGCCACAGCCCTCGCTGCCTGGTCATGATATTCAGACAGCGACACCCGCCACAGGCATTCGTGTTCCTGGTACATTGTGATGAGCTGTGTGACAAAATCGTGATACTCAGCCATCTGATAAACAAACATATAATTGTGTCATGCAAACAAATACATGGCCATCACAGGTGACACCCTACTCTGTGTGGGCAGCCCATGTCCAGCAATACTAATTACATGTGTTCTGGTAGTCAAGCTTGGCTATGCAGAATCATTATTGGCGTTAACATGTGTCTATACATGGGGCATGCAGGACATGCCTGTTGCTATATGTATTTTGCGCTACTGCAGGGAAATATGCCAAGGTCTGTCATTACAATTGGCACACATAGGCTTACAAACTACATTACAACACACACTCATGAGATACACACATATTTTTGTATAAACATAGTGCTGTAGTACACATTGTCCTGGCAAGGATCTCCCAGAACATTATGTGTGCTACAGGACACGGAGTGTAGTTATGATGCATACACGTCGCTAAATACACTTCTACAGGACGCTACATGAAGCTGTACATAAGACGCACGCACAAACATCTGCCAACATATCGGTCTGCAAGCACACAGAAACTAACGTACAGGAGTGCACTATAGCATGTCCCGTTACCTACCATCTGTCCAACAGAGATCTTGTGATGAGAAGCTACAAGCACAATACACATTGAGGTAGGAGCATGGGTGGCGCCCCAGCACGTGCATTTTTAAACACAACCTGACCAATCAAGAGAGTGCAATGGCACATAATCATTGGTCGCACCTGCGTACGCCCAGGCGGCTACTTCGATTACAAGACGCTGCTGCTGTGTGATTGGTTGTTTTACCATATAAAAAGCGCTCACGACCGAGGTACGTCACGCTTGCTGCCCAGAGTCATTAAGTACTGATGTGCAAACATGAACTGTGTTGCGTTTAGGGCACCTTACCATTACGGATCGTTATTGTGTAATGTAGCTGATGCCCAAGTAGTGTGGTATGTAGTTACTCTTGACTTTTTTGTATTACTTTCTATTGTGTACTAGCAAATGGATGCATGAGTGTTTTGTCAACCAAAACCCTATCCTCATTCAGAAGCCATTTTGCCTTTGCCATACAGGATCATGTTTGAAGGATGCGTGTGTCTTTAGTTGCGGGGATCATCTGAATTGTGGCACATAGTACTGTCGTTTACCAGAAACAATGGGACTTTTAAGGAAAGTGGAATCTATTGATGTGGTAGTGCTGGCCTGCTGTGTGCTGCATAAGTTCCTGCATCGTAGGGATCGGTCATCATACACGCCAGCAAGTTATGTGGATTCAGTGGACCCCACAACAGGAAAAGTCCGTCCCGGGAATTGGCGTGCTACCGACCATGGTGTGGCGCCACTCCAGCCGCTGAGCCAGGGTCGCACTCCGCAGGTTGGCAGGAACAACAAAGACGCATACTGCTCCTACTTTAATAGTCCTGGGGCAGTGGCCTGGCAGCACCAGCAGGTGTAGGGTTGCTGGTGTTGTCAGGCAGCAACATGATGAGGAGGGTGGAGTATCCAGGTTGGCTGCACCATGAGGATTGGGGTTGTGTTTTCATGTGTGTTCATTAGTTAGCTAGTGTTTTTGTTTTTTTTTACTTTGAAATGTTTTATGTTTTCCATTATTACTCATCATGCTGCATTTCTTTGTGTGATGTCAACACTTGTGTTTTATTTAATTTTATGTGTGTAGTTCGACTTATTTTTTGTGTGCACAAAAATAGAAACTAAAACAAAATTGAACCAAAAATAAACCTGTGTATGTTGTTACTTTGGGATACAGGACAGTTGCACATAGCTTTATGCTGTGCACAGACATATGTGATCCGTAACATGGTATTGATGGGTTCGTGAAATATTGTGTGGTAATATGCAGTACACAGGTTCAGCCCTTTGGGCCACACTGTCTGGCGCAACTGTGTGTACATATCCTTTATGATGTGTTCGGCCCACAGGGGCACGTGTCCACACACATTGAGCAAGCAATGGTGTTTGTGGGGGATGTAGGTACAGTCCAGTACACCCACAAACATGTGTACACACATAGTTCAGTTGTGCCATGGCACCAATGCAGGCACTGTATGGGGGCGAGGGGGTTGCATAATAGATGGGAGGCATGTGTCACAGAGATGCCTGTTGTCTGTGACATAAGCCGGCGCCAGAGTCCGGCAGTTCAATCCAGGAGACAGAGTCCTCATCCTGATACCCATGGTCGAAAGCAAATTTCTCGCCAAATGGCAAGGGCCGTATGAGGTGGTCGAGAAACTTGGCGAAGTGAACTACAAGGCTCACCAACCGGGACGAAGGAAGCCATACCAAATATACCATGTCAACCTCCTCAAGCCATGGCAAGATAGAGACCCGGGACTCACCATGCTTGGTGGACCTACCGGCAAACGACATTGGAGTGGTCACCATAGTGGAAACCCTCACCGAAAGCCAGAAGCAGCAATGTCAGGAGCTGCTACAGAGGAACAGGAGCTTGTTCTCGGAGCTGCCAGGGTGCACCAGCGTGGTAGAACACGACGTTCTGACAGAGCCACAGGTGCGGGTGAAGCTGAAGCCCTATCGGATACCCGAGGCCCAACGGGAGGTGATCTCCAAGGAGATGGCCCGGATGCTGAAGCTTGGGGTGATAGAGGAATCTAAGAGCGGTTGGTCAAGTCCGATTGTGTTGGTCTCAAAACCAGATGGAGAATGGAGATTCTGCAACGATTATCGGAGACTGAATGAGGTCTCCAACTTCGACGCGTATCCCATGCCGCGCGTCGATGAGCTGATTGAGCGACTAGGACCAGCCAGGTACATCACTACCTTGGACCTGATAAAAGGGTATTTGCAGATCCCTATGGCACCGGGAGCCAAAGAGAAGACCGCGTTCTCCACGCCTGTTGGGTGTTTTCAATATGTCCGAATGCCGTTTGGACTGCAGGGGTCTCCTGCCACTTTTCAGAGAGCCATGGATCGCATCCTTACTCCTCATAAAGAATACACTGCAGCATATCTGGACGACATCGTGGTTTTCAGTCTCGACTGGCAGAGTCATCTGGTGAAGGTCCAGGCGGTGTTGGATGCCCTGAGGTCGGCGGGGTTTACAATCAACCCGAAGAAATGTGCCGTAGGGAAGGCCGAGGCTAAATACCTGGGTTATGTCGTCGGCAGAGGCGTGATTAAACCCCAAGTTACGAAGGTCGAAGCGATCCAACACTTGCCACGACCACTGTCCAAGAGCCTTCCTGGGAATCATTGAATACTACAGGCGGTTCATTCCCGACTTCGCTCTGGTGGCTGCACCCCTGACTGACCTCTTAAAGGAGACCAAGTCGACTATGGGCAAGTGGACTGTGGAGGCAGAAGCGGCCTTTACGGAATTGAAAAGGTCTCTCTGTAGGCAACCGGTCTTGATCGCCCCCGACTTCAGAAGGGAATTCGTCCTCCAAACAGATGCCTCAGATACCGGTTTGGGGGCAGTCCTGTCCCAGGAGATACGGGGAGAGGAACACCCGGTCCTCTTCCTGAGCCGGAAGCTATCCCCGTGTGAGAAAAACTATTCAGAAATCGAAAAGGAATGCTTGGCCATAAAGTGGGCGGTGGACCCGTTACGCTACTATCTATTGGGGCGACAGTTCAGGTTGGTGTCTGACCATGCCCCGCTCTGGTGGTTGAGGGATTCAAAGGGGAAAAATGCCAGGGTCACTCGCTGGTTTCTGGCCCTGCAGTACTTTAGTTTCCGGGTGGAGCACCGAGCGGGGAAGCTCCATGGAAATGCCGATGCCCTTTCTCGTGTCCCTTGTCTGGTTGTCCGAAGTGCTGAGCCCCACGGCTTTCGGCAGAGGGGGGAGGTATGTAAGGGGGCGAGGGGTCACATAATTGATGGGAGGTATGTGTCACAGAGGTGCCTGTTGTCTGTGACATAAGTCGGCATATTTTCCTTAGTGCATGTCAGCACTGGGAGTTTTCTTAGTCCAAAAGGGGCCAGCTTATGGGTCCTGTGAGAGACGGGCGGGTCCAGGACCCACATACCTCACCAAGGGGCGTGTGACAGGCACATATAGTGCAGCCTGGTGTTAGCACTGGGCGGGTCTGTGCTAGGAGGGGCTGAGAGTAGCCTCCTGTGTGTGAAGACTCCAGGCCAGGCTGGATGCTGGTCACTGACTGCTTTAAAGCAATGGTTTTCTGTTTGTTTTGGCCTGCACTTAAAGGCTGCTAGTTTTGCATTTTTCTGTTATCGGTTTATGGAGTGAATAAACCGTTTTGGACTATAATTTGTGAAGACGCTGCCTCTGGTTGTTCTCCTGACGCCCACAAGGAAGTCGCCCTATCACAGCACATATGGGCATAGTGTTGTTTGTATGTTCCCACCATCAGCTACAGACGCACACATAGCAAGCCATTGTGTAGTGTAAGCCACTGTCCTGCACAAAACCGCTCCTGTGTGAACGCTTAAGCGGCTCGAAAGGGTGTCGCAGCAGCCACTTTCAACGACACGAGCGTGTATTCATCACAAACTCTGAGACAATGGCGTCAGCTATTGGCCAGCCTTCCAGCGCAGGCTGGCTAATCATGACGCTATTGCGTTGTCCAATGAGCGTGTTTGGGGCGCGGTGTAAAACAATTTGGCACGCCTATGTTCTCGTCGCGCTGAACATATATGCCCACATCCCTTAGGGGATTGCGGCGTGTGAAGCGGCGACAGGAATGTACCGGATGTTTCCCGCTGTTGGTGTGGCGACTTCCGGGGCGACACGTCGCCTTAGCTTGAGGGCGAAATTGTGGCGTGTAAAAGTGCCATCCGCAATCTGGGGCGACCATGAAAAACATGCATGCGCACGTTAGATCGCCTCCGATTGCCTACAAAAATTGCAGCGTGTAAAGGTACCCTTATTTGTTGCTCTCAATACTGGTCATTGTGAATTTCCGCAAGGAATTGCTTGGAGCTACCATATTGCGGAGGCTCTTACTCCTTTATAAATATCACCCTCGGTTTATTGGAAAGATGTCTAGAGAGTACTGGGTCGTTCTTAAGTATGAACCACAATTTTTCAAGAGGTTTTGTAATGTTTTTATGGGACTGATTATAGTTGGTCACAAAACTCCATTTTGTCAAGTCCGTGACATCAGGGGACTTGTCATTATCTGTCACCATACTCCAATTAGTACTATCTTGCGAACGGGACTGAATTTTTTTAATACATGATTCTTGGGAAAAGCTTCAGCACTTCTGGAAGGCATCATTTAGTAATTTACGTGGGTATCCCTTTTGTCTAAAACGTCTATTTAAAACCCTAGATTCCAGAATAAAATCTGAATCAAAAGGTACAATTTTTTCTGATCCTCCAGTACTGGCCATATGGTATGTTCCTGACCCATCTGGAGAGGTATCCACTCTCAAAGCCAAGGTAACTGTTGATATCTACCTGCTTGAAATGGATAGACGTGGACAACCCCCCATAGAGTCAACCCACACCAAGTCCAAATACTGGAGGACTGTATAAGATATGAATCCTGTAAAATTTAGGCCCCAAGAATTGGAATTTATGTTCAATCTCTGTTTATACATTTAAACATAAATAGGAACAAATTATATCAACATATATCTGTACATATCGCCGTCTCATATGCCAAAGACCAATGCATCTAATATACTTGTACATATCCTGGCGATGAAGGTATGCATTAGGCTACAACAATTGTACTAGGAGATCAAGGTAACAATTTCTACTTTGAAGAAGTCTAGTCAGGGTCTCCTTTGGAGCTCCGTATTCCATAGCCTAATATATCTAACATATATTGACTGTCCATAGTAACCGTTCTTGGTCATAGGTCATGGATATCCTGGATGGTGTATGCTGGATGGATCCTAGCATGGTGTATGCTTTATATGGCATACATTTATACATATTCATATGTTCAAAACAGTTTTTCACAACAAAAGTAAAGAGCAACTTTAAATCTATACATCATAAAACTTAAAACTTGAGAACTCAAAACGTCCTCTTATACAGTGTATTTTCTACATTTTTAAGGGGGGGGGGAATAAGGGAAATTAAAAGGAGAAAAAAGAAGTAGAAAAATAGAAAGATAGTAGATAAAGACATAGTTCACATAGTAGAATATTTTCAAGAACCATATACCTCCACGGTGACCTTTCCTGTACATCACCTTGCACCTACCCAGCTTGTTCTGTGAAAGCATCCCTAAATGTCGGAGAATCAAGGAACAGTACCCAATCCATATGTGTAGGAATCTATCCCTGGCATCAGTGACCTCCGCCGTAAGTTCCTCCATTCAGGTAAATCCTGCTCATTTCTCCCAGTCATTCCGCCAAGCTAGGAGAATATGTTGTTTTCCTGTTTAGGCATAACTGATCTTACTGCCGTTAGGCAGTATTGTAAGATATCAGATTTTTGGGACTTTATGGATCCAGGTAGAATAGACAGAAGGGCAACCGAGGTTTCCTCTCTGGTTCTTAACAACAAATTTTCCTATAAATATCAAAGACCGATTGCCAAAATGGTTGTATTTTTTCGCACTCCCACCAGATATGCCACATCATAACCGGCCCCACATCGCCAACAATTATCCAGGACGGAGGGGAAGGCCGCGTGTATAGTGACTGGGCACGGATACCACCGGGACAGGATCTCGTAATTCCTCTCCTGAGCCAAACATGCCATTGAAAGTTTATGAGTGAAAAGACACGCCTTCCCCCAATCCTCCCCGGACAGTTCGAATCCCATTACTTCTCTCCATCTCTCAAAATATTTGGGTCTATCCGCGACTCTGCTACTGTTTAAGATGGTGGAAATGCTCAAAATCAAATGCGTGGGTGGGGATTCAAGCAGGAATAACTCCTCAAACTGTGTCGGGTTTTCCTAAAAGTTGTTTTCATTGGAGTTCCATGTCATAAGTGATTTCAATTGGGCGTACTCCATCCAGGACACCCCATGGTGCGCATCAGCCAGAGAATGGAGGGAAGCCAGAGCCCTATTATTCAAAACGTGTAACATACATGGCTCGTCACGTCTGCACTATCTAAAGAATGTGCCAGCCTGTAATACCGAGGGGAATGAGGGATTGTGGAAAACTGGGTAAGGGGGTCCCGTTTGTTAGATAATACTCCCCTTCTAACCTCTGGATCCCACAATTTCAAAGTGATGGACAGTAAGTCCGCCTCTGTGCCCAATTTGTATCTAACAGAAGGAGGAATCCACAGCATACACCAGAGCGGGGTTTCATTATCTGCTTGTTCCACTGCCACCCACTGCTTAGCAACACGATGGTACTGCCAGTCGAGTAGCTTCCTCAAAATAGCAGCTTTGTAGTAATTTCTGAAGTTCAGAAGGCCCGCACCACCCTGAAGCTTATGCCGGTATAGAGTATTGATACCAATTCTCGGTCTCTGCTTACCCCAAATTAATCTAGAAATGGTCAATTTAATTTTTACAAAAAAATATGAAGGGATGTCAATTGGGACCGTCTGAAAAAGAAACAAAAATCTGGGTAATACGTCCATCTTTACCTCGTATATGCGGCCAAACCAGGATATCCCTCTCATCATATGTCTGTAGGTCCTTGACCGTTCTCTGAAGCAGGGGAAGATAATTCAGGCTAAACCATTTGGTAGGATCACTAGGCACCTGAACCCCTAGGTATTTTAGGGCATCTTGTTGCCATTTAAATGGGAAGTGTTCAAGTAGGTGTGCCCTTTCACTCCCTGGAAGGGAAATATTAAGAGCTTCTGTTTTAGTGATGGTAACTTTAAAGTTACTAAATTTTCCAAATTCATCAAACACTTTGAGCAGAGAGGAGAAGGTAGTACGAGGTTGAGTGACAAATAAGAGTAAGTCAACTCTGAATAATGCCGCCTTATATTGCTTTTGATCACACTCCAAACCTCTTATGTCCGGATTTTGCCTAATTGCTATGGCAAGGTATTCCATTATGATTATATAAATCAACGGGGATAAGGGGCACCCCTGTTGATTCCCATTTGTAATCAAGAAAGAGGGGGACAAACCACCATTCGCCCGGACCCTTGCTGTAGGGCAACTGTAGAGGGTAGTACCTTAGTTAAAAATCTGGTCCCCAAATCTATCCACCCTAGAGAGGCTTTCATGAACTGCCAGCTGACCCGGTTGAAGGGCCTTTTCAGCATCCACCGAAAGTAAACACATGGGAATACATAGTAACATAGTAACATAGTTTTTAAGGTTGAAGGAAGACTAAGTCCATCTAGTTCAACCCATAGCTTAACATGTTGATCCAGAGGAAGGCAAAAAAACCCATGTGGCAACACTAAGCTCCACATTGGGGGAAAAAATTCCTTCCTGACTCCAGATACGGCAATCAGACTAGTTCCCTGGATCAACGCCCTATCAAAGAATCTAGTATGTATAACTGGTAATATTATAGTTTTCAAGAAAGGCATCCAGACCCTTCTTAAATGTTAGTAGTGACTCACTCATTACAACATCATGTGGCAGAGAGTTCCATAGTCTCACTGCTCTTACATTAAAGAATCCGCGTCTGTGATTATGATTAAACCTTCTTTCCTCCAGACGTAGAGGATGCCCCCTTGTCCCAGTCTCAGGCCTAAGAGTAAAGAGATCATTAGAAAGGTCTCTGTACTGTCCCTCATATATTTATACATTATTATAAGATCACCTCTAAGCCTTCGTTTTTCCAAGCTAAATAACCCCAAGTTTAATAACCTGTCTTGGTATTGCAGACCCCTTAGCCCTCTAATGACTTTTGTCGCTCTTCTCTGGACCCGCTCTAGTTCAGCTATGTCTTTCTTATACACCGGAGACCAGAATTGTACACAGTATTCTAAGTGTGGTCGCACTAGTGACTTGTATAGAGGTAAAATTATGTTCTCCTCATGAGCATCTATGCCTCTTTTAATGCATCCCATTATTTTATTTGCCTTTGCAGCAGCTGCCTGACACTGGCCACTAAATGTGAGTTTGTCATCTACCCGTACACCCAGGTCTTTTTCAGTGACAGTTTTGCCCAGTATTTTACAATTAAGCACATAATTATACCTTTTGTTACCTCTGCCCAAGTGCATGACTTTACATTTATCCCCATTAAAGCGCATTTGCCATTTAGCAGCCCAAGCTTCTAGTTTACATAAATCCTCCTGTAATATAAAATTGTCCTCCTCTGTATTGATTACCCTGCAGAGTTTAATGTCATCTGCAAATATTGAGATTCTACTCTGTATGCCCCCTACAAGGTCATTAATAAATATATTAAATAGAAGCGGGCCCAACACTGACCCCTGTGGTACCCCACTGTTAACTGTGACCCATTCTGAGTGTGTTCCATTAATAACCACCCTTTGTTTCCTATCACTAAGCCAGTTCTTAACCCACTTACACATATTTTCCCCTATCCCTATTGCCCTCATTTTATGTATCAACCTTTTGTGTGGCACCGTATCAAAAGCTTTTGAAAAGTCCATATACACCACATCCACTGCATTTCCTTGGTCCAGTCCAGAACTTACTTCTTCATAGAAGCTTATTAGATTAGTTTGACAGGAACGGTCCCTCGTAAAACCATGTTGATAATGGGTCATGAGGTTATTTTTCTTCAGATACTCCAGTATAGCATCTCTTAGAAAACCCTCTAGGATTTTACCCACAGTAGAGGTTAAGCTTACTGGCCTATAATTTCCAAGTTCAGTTTTTGTCCCCTTTTTGAATATTGGCACCACATTTGCTATACGCCAGTCCTGTGGTACAGATTATTATGGAATCTTTAAATATTAAAAATAATGGTCTATCTATGACAGTACTTAATTCCTGCAGCACTCTGGGGTGTATCCCATCCGGGCCCGGGGATTTGTCAATTTTAGTGATTTTTAGACGATGCCGTACTTCCTCTTGGGTTAAGCATAAGAATAGATCTGGCCCTCAACCATGCCATAAGCAACATCAACTTATTAGTGTTATCCTTAGCCTCTCTCCCTTGAACAAATCCCACTTGGGCATTATGAATAATATTAGGGAGGAGAGGAGCCAACCAATTGGCTAGCAATTTATAGAACAATTTAATATCAATATTTATCAATGGGATAGGTCTGTAATTTGCTGCCTCGGTATGATTTTTGCCAGGCTTAGGGATAACACTAATATCAGCCTCAAGCGATTGAGGCATCCAAGAACTCTCGGGGAAAATCGTATTGTAGACCTTTGTCAAAAACGGAGCGATCTAGGGGCCAAACGGCTTAAAATATGTAGGGGTGAAACCATCAGGTCGCGAACCTTTCCCTCCCGGAGATTGTTTGATAGCCTCAAGCACCTCTGCCTCAGAAAATCGGCCTCAAAAAGGTCCACATCACGTGAGTTTAAGATTGGGAGAGCTGTACTGTCAACATAAGTCAGGATTTTATCCAAAGGCTGTATTGGATCCATTTCGTCATAATGTCCCTTTATATTGTATAGACTGTCATAAAAGTCACAAAATGCTTTCAGGATTTCTTCTGGGTTTTGGGTAATGTCTCCTCCCGGCCGCCTGATTTGGGGTATATGTCCGGGGGTTCCCCTCGGGTGTAGCACCCTTGCTGACGGTCGTCCACATTTGTCCCCGAATTCATATAAGAACCTATGAAGTCTCTCCTTACCACGTAGGTATTTTTGATCGATAATACTTCTCATCTCTAGCTTTGATGAGATCAGTTAGAGTCTGCTGTGCGAGGGTCTGATTATGGGAGCATTCTAAATCTGAGATCAGTTTTACCAGGGATTCTATTCTTTCAATCTTGTCCCTTTTGAGTCTAGCCCTGTGTTTTAATAATACGCATTGCACTACACATTTTAATGCCTCCCACTGAAACGAGGTACCCGTAGAGTCCGAAGCAAGGACATCCAGAAATTCTGTAATCGTGGTCTTAACATCAGAGCAACACATGGCGTCATTCAGTAAATTATTGTTTAATCGCCACGTCCATTGTCTAGGCTATCCCCCTGATATTCAGCTGGCAAAAAACGGGGGCATTGTCTGACCAACACATCTGGCCCACTGACGCCCGGGCCTGCCACGTCAGCACTCTTTGGCTGGTTAAAAATAGGTCAATCCTGCTATAGGACTCATTTGCATAGGAGAAAAATGTATAATTCCTGTCATTCGGGTGCAAGGCTCTCCACAAATCAACCAAGCATAGGTTCTGTATCGCTCTCCTGACCGCATTTAATTTCAATTTGGAAAGTCAGTGTCTACCTGGGGAATTGTCTAATTTGGGATTTAGAGGAAAAATTTAAATTCCCACACACTATTATGACCCCTTGACAATTGGCCAGTGTGGAAAAGCGTGAGATGCACACCTTTCAGATCTTTATTAGGTAAATACCAGTTAGCAATGGTAAATAGTGGAGTTCACCCTCCGTTTTAAAAAAATATACCTGCCCTCCTTGTCTATTAGAGTGTCTATTATAGAGTGAGTAAAGGACTTGTGTACCGCAATGAAAACTCCTCCAGAACTTGCTGCCGGGTTGGGGCTGTGGATCCAAACATTGTAACAGCGGTCACCGATGCCAGGGATGTAGCCACTCTTGAAGTGGGTTTCCTGTAACACAACAACAACATAACTCCCTGTTTATGCATGTCACCCAATACCTGTGACCGTTTCTGTGCAGTATTGAATCCCCTGACATTAAGGGAACAAAGTTTAATCAGAGACATTTCCGAATTCGGAACCAAGTAGGGCAGTCACTTTCATTATATTGCGAATCCTAGTCAATAAAGGTATATAGTCACGAAAAGAATAACTAGAAACAGGAAAAAGGAGGGGGAGAGAAAAGTGGAGAGATGAAGTAAAAGGGCTAAAATCTGAGGTCTTACAGGAAACCTGTTAGAACAATATCCAACAATAAGAAGGAAAAAGAATACACGAAAGATTATATCAGAGGGTACAGAGGGAAGGTAAGCCTAAGATAATTAGGCCACAAGCAGTATATCAATTATTATATTAAAGCTAGTAATATAAAGCTGATAGTCAGAGGGAAACAATTATCCCAGCGCTCCTGCGCGTCAAGGATTCCCTAGTGAGGAGAGGGTCTTCCACTAAGGAGCCCCCCTGCTGTCCCTGGCCATGACTGGAACATCTTATGCTAAGGAACAGTAAGCAAACATTTCTATATATAAGTATTAAACTATAAATCTATGAGGAAAAGGGTGGAGATCTCCTGAATAATTAAGAGTAGTGAACACAGGAAGTATTAATCCAAACAGTTATTGCCAGACCAGTGGTAAGCAGATATCTCCCATAGTATGCACCATAGGGTCCGTCCAGGCGAAACGTACGTCCGCTGTATATAAACGGCCTATGCCTGACCACAATCCACCTCTGTCTCTTCCTACAAACAACCAAGAGGGAAAAGAGGGGAGGAAGGGGGGAGAAGGGGAGGGAATGGGGTAAGGAATATAGGTGAATGGAACATGGGGCAAAGGGAAAAAGTAAGAAGATCAGCAATATATTGTCAAATTAGTCTGGGCTGGTGGACAAAATGTATCTACAAGCCACTTCTGCATCCTTATTTACTCCCTTCAACGAGGAGGCCTGCGCTCTTCATTTTGTCCCTGTTGGCGGCGAAATCTCCCGTGGGTTTCTGGGGAAGGCACTCCAAAGCTCTCATGGTGAATTCAGGCCATCCATTAATGCTCACTGGTGGTACATCCAGAGCCGCCGTGAAGAACAGGACGTCAGCAGGGATGCAGAGATGGTGCATACATCCCCCCCTCTTCACCTGGAGTTTAAAGGGGAAGCCCCAGCTATAAGCTAAATCATGGTCCTTAAGCATGTCCAGCAGGGGGCGCAAAGCCCTTCTCTTTAACAGGGTCAATCTTGACAGGACAGGCAGGACAGCAATATTCTTATTGCCAAATCTGCAGGGTTTTCCATTTCTTATTTTGGTCATAATAGCTTCCTTTATGATGTAACTGTGGAACCTGCAGATTACATCCCTTGGCCAATCGTGGTCTGTGGGTTTGGGACCCAGTGCCCTATGGGCTCGATCCAGCTCAATTACATTCGAAGGTGGGTCCCCAATATCTCATTGAATATCAACTGGAGCACTTCTGGGAGATCCCTGGATTCAACTGTTTCAGGCAGCCCTCGTATCCTGATGTTATTTTGGCGCCCTCTATTTTCCCCGTCATCTAGGGCATCCACTAAGTGTTGTATTTGACGGGACTGGGTTTGCAGCATGACCTGTTGGGATCTGAACATCTCCTCCAGGGCTGTAATTCTGTGGGCATGATCTTGCCCCTGTGTGTCCACTCTATCCACCTCCTCTCAAACAGGACAGCTCGCTGCGATACGCTTGCTCAAGTCTTACTATGTAAGACTCCATGTCCTCCCTGGTGGGGATGGAGGCCATACGAGCCCTCAGGTCTCCCAGCTCATTTAGCACACTAGGCTTTGAGGGTGTCCCTCTTGGAAAAAAATAGAATTAGACTTACCGGTAATTCCATTTCTAGGAACCTTCCACGACAGCAGAACGGAGGTTGCCTCCCCGCCCTAATAGGGGACAGGAAACACAAAGAGGTTAAAAACCCCTCCCCTTCCTGCACACACCAGTGTTTTGACTGTACACACCCGCATGAAAGCGACCACCAAGTGCAGGAACAACAATCATAACAAGAAGACAAGAAAATAGGGAGGGAAATTAATGCTGTCGTGGAAGGTTCCTAGAAATGGAATTACTGGTAAGTCTAATTCTATTTTCTCTAGTCACCTTCCACGACAGCAGAACGGAGGAATACCAACGAATATACCTTAGGGTGGGATAACAGCCTGCAGGACTCTCCTGCCAAACGTGAGATCCCGATTGAAGTCCAGCCGGTAATGACGGGTAAAAGTATGGACCGAGGACCAAGTAGCAGCTCTGCAGATCTGCTCAACGGAAGCATCACCCCGCTCAGCCCAGGAAGCAGCGACGGATCTAGTGGAGTGAGCCTTGAACTTTTCAGGAGGTGAATGACCCATCTGAACGTAGGCCGTGCAGACGGCTTGCTTGATCCAACCAGTGATCGTACCCTTGGAGGCCTTGTGTCCTTTCCGGCTGCCGAAGAGCTGGACAAATAAATTCTGGTCGACGCGAAAAGGTGCCGTCTGTTGGAGATAGAAGAGCACCGTGCGACGAACATCCAGCGTATGAAGACACTCCTCCTTTGGATTAGAAGGGGAAGAACAAAACGAAGGCAAAACAATGTCCTGCGACCGATGGAAGTCAGAGAACCACTTAGGCAAAAAAGAAGGGTCAAGGCGAAACACCAGACTATCCTCCATGATCCGAAGGTAGGGCTCACGGATGGAAAGAGCCTGGAGTTCACCCACACGCCTAGCCGACGTGACCGCCACCAGGAAGGCGGTCTTGTGGGACAGCACCCGGAGATCCGAGGAGGACAGCGGCTCAAAGGGGGCCTGTGTGAGACCGGAGAGGACCAGATTCAGGTCCCAAGGAGGGACAAGGGACCGCAGCCGAGGCCGCAGCCGCCCGGCGGAAGTCATAAACCGACGGACCCAAGGGTGAGCGGCTATACCCTGATCAAAAAAGGAACTGAGAGCCGAGATCTGCACCTTGAGAGTACTGGGGGAGAGACCCAACTCCAGACCGGCCTGCAAAAAATCCAAAATGCGAGCAATATTTGGATGAAGGGGATCAGGAGGATCAGCCGCACACCAAGACACAAACTTCTTCCAGATCTTCCCATAAATAGCATTGGTGACCGACTTCCTACTTTTCTGCAAAGTCGAGATCACCCCATCAGAAAGACCTTTAGCCCTCAGCAAGTTGGCTTCAATAACCAGGCCGCTAGGTTCAACTTGGGAAGGTCGGGATGAAGAATGGGCCCCTGGTGAAGTAGATCGGGTCTCCGTGGAAGAAGAACGGGACCGTCCGACGCCAGACTCAGCAGGGCGCTGAACCAACTGCGACCCGGCCAGAGGGGAGCCACCAGGATTGTAGGAACCCCGTCCAGCCGGATCTTCTGAAGCGTCCGCGGAATGAGAGGAATTGGAGGAAACGCATAGGCCAGGGAGAACCCCCAGGGATGAGAGAACGCGTCCACCCCCAGCAGGCGACCGGACGGAGACAGGGCGAAGAACGACTCCACCTGGGCATTGTGAAGGGTTGCAAACAGATCCACTTCGGGAAGACCCCACCGAGAGACCAGGGAGGCGAAGACCTCCCGATGGAGACACCATTCGCCCGGATGTATGTCCCTCCGGCTGAGGAAGTCTGCCTGGACGTTGTCGGACCCTCGTAAATGAACCGCTGATAAGGACAGGACATGCCGTTCTGCCCAGGAAAAAATCCTTGCAGAAAGAGACGTAAGACTGGCAAACCGGTGTACGGACATTGTCCGAGAACACCCGGACGTGACAGCCGTGGAGAAGAGCACCCGCAGCTCGGAGGGCCAGCTCCACCGCCATCAGTTCCCGAAAATTGGATGACCTGCCACTGACCTGAGGAGACCACCGGCCCTGGAAGTGGCGGCCCGCAACCGTGGCCCCCCACCCCCGCTGGCTGGCGTCCGTCGTGAGGGACACCAACGGAGACTGGACCCAAGACACCCCCTTCCGGAGGTTCCGAGGGGTCAGCCACCAGGCCAGAGAGGACCGGACGCGACCTGGGAGGGCCACCCTCCGAGAGAGGGAGGTGGAGGACCTGTCCCAGGAAGACAGGAGAAATTCCTGCAGAACCCTGGAATGAGCCTGCGCCCAGGGAACCACCGGGATACAGGCCGTCAGAGAACCCAACGCCGACATGACCTCCCTCAGGGAAGGACGACGGGATCCCCGGAAGCGAGCGAGCTTCCGCACGAGATCCACCCTCTTGTCCGGCGGCAGAAAAGATGTCTGCCGGGAAGAATCGAGAAGAATCCCCAGGAACTGCTTCCGCGTGGACGGAGTCAGGTCGGACTTCGCCAAATTTGGAAGCCAGCCCAGGGAGCGTAAAACCTGAAGGGTGGCGGAAACCGAGAGGGACAGTTGGTGAGACGAGGAAGCCAGGATCAGAAAATCGTCGAGGTAGGGGACAATAAAAATCCCCTGACCCCGGAGAAAGGAAACGACCTCCGACATGATCTTGGAAAACACCCGAGGGGCCGAGGAGAGCCCGAATGGAAGGGCGTTGAACTGGAAATGAACAACTTCCTGATTGCGCGTGACCGCAAACCGAAGGAACTGACGATGATCCGGATGTATCGGGACATGGTAATATGCATCCGTGAGGTCGAGAGTGGCCATCACCCAATCCTGACCAATCAAGGGAATGGTGGACCGAATGGATTCATCTTGAATCGATGGTAAACCACGAACCGATTCAGAGGCTTCAGGTTGACAATAATCCTGTAGGCCCCCGAAGGCTTTTTTACTATGAAGAGCCGAGAGTAATGACCCCTGCCGACCTCCCGAAGGGGAACAGAAGAAATCACGCCAGAATCCAACAAGGTCTGAAGACCCTGCCACAAGGCGCTCTGAAGAGTGCGAGAGGGAAGCGTAGTGACCCGAAGGCACTGGGGGGGTCTTGAGATGAATTCTATGTGCAAGCCGGATTGGACGACCCGAGCACCCAAGGATTGGAGGAGACCTCCTGCCACCTCGAAAAAAGATGCGAGAGCCGACCCCCTACCCTGGCACAGTCACTGCTTGTCAGGGTGGAAGTGGGACGGGGGACCAAAGAAGCCCCGACCTCTACCCCCTTTCGGGTAACTCCACCGCCCCGACTTCCCCTTACCACGAGAGGAAGGGACCGGATCACGGGACGGACGAAAAAACCGTTTCCGCGCCGACCGCTGTTCAGGAAGAGACTTCTTCCTGTCCGTGGCCTGCTCCAGAATCTCATCAAGAGCCGGGCCAAACACCAACTCCCCCCTGAAGGGGAGAGAACAAAGCTTGACCTTGGACGTCACATCCCCAGTCCAAAGTTTTAACCAAAGAGCTCGTCGGGCGGAGTTAGACAGAGCCGCCGCACGTGCGGCCACCCGGACAGACTCCCCAGAGGCATCAGCAAGGAATCCTGTAGCCTTATGAAGCAGGGAGAGAGAGTTAACAATATCCTCCCGGGAAGTACCGTGAGAGATATGGTCCTCCAACTGGACAAGCCAACAAGCGAGGGACCGAGCCACGCAGGTAGCAGCAATATTAGATTGCAATAGGTAGTAAGAAGAATCCCAGGTCTTCCGGAGAAGACCTTCAACCTTACGATCCATGGGATCCTTCAACTGCGAGGAGTCCTCGAAGGGGAGGGCAGTTTTCCTCGCAACCCTGGATACCTGGACATCTACCTTGGGAAGCTCCCATTTTGAACAATCCCCAGTGAGGGGAAACCTATGCTTCATCTCGGAAGAAACAGAAAGACGTTTTTCCGGACATTCCCATTCCTGCATAACCAAATCTAAGAGGTTGTCATGAACAGGAAACCCCTTACGGGCCCTAGCCTTTAAGCCCCCAAACATGACATCCTGCACGGAAGGAGCCGGCTCCACCTCCTCTACCCCCATAGTGGAGCGAACCATATCAAGAAGTTCCTCCATATCATCTGAAGAAAAAAGAAACCGCTTCCTATCCGAGCCCGCGGAATCCAGAGGCTCTTCAGAACCTCCCAATCCCTCAGGGTCAGACGAAAGCAATTCCCCGGACTCAGAGGACAAATCCTCATGGACAAGTTTACGTTTCTTAGCCGGAGGGACCAACATAGGGGCAGGAGGCGTAGAAAAAACAGACAAGGAAGACTGGACTTCCTGCTGAATAAGGGTTTTGATACTGTCCAGAAGTGACGGCTGCTCCGCACGAAGGACATCATCAGTGCAGGGCTGGCATAGCTTCTTCTTATGGGAAGAGGGCAATTTGACGGAGCAGACCCCACATTTACGGGACACAGGTTTATCTTTTTCCTTCCGAGATCCGGAAGCCTTCTCTCCCTGAAACAGAGAGAGAGAGGGACCCCATAAGGACACAGAAGCAGCCATACCCATGCAATGGTGGACCCCATCCAGCTACTCACAGTAGGGGGATGAACGCTGGGCTCTGCAGATGCAGGCACAAGGGCTTTCTCAGACTCCATAAGCACAGCCAGTACTAACCAGGCCCACCCTGCTAAGTGACTGAGAGCACGAGATCAGAGGCACTCAGGGGGGATGGTCACAGACCCGACACCCGGACTTCCTAGCCGCACTGACCCACAGGCCTTACCTGGAGAAGAAGCCGACCGGGCTTTATGCAGCCGGGTCCTCAGCGCAGATCACCTCCTCCTCCGGATCCCGCAGTGCCATTCGTCCGGCCGCATCTGTCCCCAGAATCGACCGCCCCGCACGCCATGCTGTCGGCCGGCCGCGTTCCCCCCCCGGGAACGCCCACCGGAAGTGACGCGATAACCTCCGCGACGTCACTTCCGGTCGCGGCCTCCGCGACGTCACTTCCGGTCGCGGCCTCCGACGTCACTTCGCGCGCCCCGGCGTGGCCACGCCTGGAGGAGGAGGAGGACGCCGGGGAGCTCAGAGAGGCCCCCGGCCGAAGGCACACCTGCCCCGCTTTACCCCCCAAGGGAACGCAGGAGGGGCGGCACAGTTCCGAATCGCCACAGGGGAAGACGGGAGCGGCCCCAGGGGAGAGACCCGAAGGCCCGACCCCAGCCGCCCGGTAAGAAAAAAGTAGGAGCTGCCTAGTCACCGGCCACCAGCAGCTCAGAGTAACCTCTTCATGCCCTATAGGGGACAGGAAAAACACTGGTGTGTGCAGGAAGGGGAGGGGTTTTTAACCTCTTTGTGTTTCCTGTCCCCTATTAGGGCGGGGAGGCAACCTCTGTTCTGCTGTCGTGGAAGGTGACTAGAGAAATATACTGCGGGGGTCTGAGCAGATATAGGGTGATGGGTTACCGAGAGTCCATGTGAGATCCTGCACAGTCCTCTGGTATCAGGGTACCCAAATTCTCCTTGTAAGCTTGTAAGGGGCATCTAAGGTCCCCCCCTCTGCTCCACTACTGGTATTTAGAGCAAATTGGGCTGCAGTGGCATCCAAGTGAGACCCTGGTGAGTCCATCTGTCCTGCTCCTCCATCGTCCATGGCTGCGGTGACTGCAGGCTGCATCAGGGGGTCCCCCACATCCACCTGAACTCTGTACCTGTCGCCTCCTCTTCACCCGCAGCTTGTCTGCTGGAGCCCCTGGTCTGCATGCCCTCGTTGCATCCGTGCCCTCTGCCTGATGACTTGTCATCTCTCTCGTGCGCCTGTTGCTTCGGCGCTGCCGCTTCTGACATGGCGGGCTCCCCCATGCAGTAGCTCTTCACTACCGTGGCCATCTTGGAAATGGCTTGTCTGGCGGGAGTCCGGTCTCTTCCTCTAAAGAAGTTGCTTATGGGCGTCTCAGGGGTCAGGGGGACCTGCGAATTGGCTCTCCGTGATCTCCCCGGTTTCCTTGCGCACATACTCAGTCTTGTATCACCGGTAGCTGACTTTAGGTAGCTGATAATAGTGCCCAGGAGTGAGAGCCAGTCCAACCAGCATCTACGCTCCTCCATAGCCAGGCCATGCCCCCAAGAATTGGAATTTAGTTCATCCACAAACATTAGAGCCTTCTCCTTCATCAAATCATGGCTAATGAGATGAATGAGTTTTTCAACAGATTCAACGATAAATGTGCAATGTCAACAGGGGAGAAGGTCGGGGAGCGACAAGCAATATCAACTGGAGGAGGAAGTTGGAGACTTTCTTGATCTCAGAAAATTATGTGAGGGAACAGTTTAGTAGGCTGGTCATTGGTAAAGCAGCAGGGCCTGATGGTATCTGTCCACGTGTCCTCAGAGTGTGTGCAAATCAGTTGTGCACTGTCTTCCAGCACCTGTTTAACTGGAGCTTACAATCACAGAGAGTACCAGTTCTATGGAAGACTTCTTGCCTGGTGCCGGTTCCCAAGACTACCTTCCCGAGCTCCCATAACGACTATAGACCGGTGGCCTTAACATCGCATGCGATGAAGTCCTTGGAGAGAATTGTACTTGCCTACTTGTGTCCGAGGGTGTCTGCCTTTATGGACCCCCTTCAGTTTGCGTATCGGCAGAGTCTAGGGGTGGACGATGCTGTAGCATATCTGCTACAAACAGTACATTCCTTTTTGGACAATGATGGAACCACTGTACGTGCCATGTTCTTCGATTTCTCCAGTGCATTCAACACCTTACAGCCACTATTATTACGTAAAAAGCTGGTTGAAATGGCGGTTGATGAGGGACTAGTGAATTGGATCATTGATTACCTGTCGGACAGGCCACAGTTCGTAAGGTTGGGGGCGGCCGTATCGGATAGTGTTCGGAGCAGTGTTGGAGCCCCTCAGGGAACGGTGCTGTCGCCATTCCTTTTTACGTTATACACAGCTGATTTTCAGTATAAATCAGACCTTTGTCACCTTCAGAAGTACTCTGATGACTCAGTGATAGTCGGAAGTATTGAGAGAGGCCGGGGGGAGGAGGAATACAGAAGGGTGGTCTCGGACTTTGTTGACTGGTGCCAGGCTAACCATTTAGAACTCAACATAAAGAAAACCAGGGAGTTGGTGTTGAGTTATGGAAGGTGCATGAAGGATTGTTTACCTATCACTATTGATGGTCAGGATGTGGAGATGGTGGAGAATTTCAAATATTTGGGGGTTCACCTGGACAGCAAGCTTGATTGGAGGTGCCATATGGAGAAGGTTTGCAAGAAAGGGATGAGTAGACTTTACTTCCTAAGGAAATTAAGGTCGTTTAATGTGTGTAGCAAAATGCTTGAAATGTTCTACCAATCTATTGTGGTGAGTGCAATCTTTGCTGCAATAATATGCTGGGGTAGTAATGTGCGCACACCTGACGCTAATAAGCTGAATAAACTTATCAAGAAGGCTAGTGCGGCGGTGGGTCTACAACAGGACTTTCGAGGAGGTATTAGAGGATAGAATTAATAAGAAATGCAAGGCTATAATGAGCAACAATTCACACCCGCTCTCTGAACTGTTTGCGAAGCAGAAGAGCACATTCAGCAAGCGTCTAATCCAACTAATGTGTAAAAAGGAAAGATACAGAAAATCGTTTGTTCCGACAGCTGTGGGGATGTTTAACAAATGTATAAGTGTAAAGCATCCCAAGACTATGTGAAGTTCTATGTGTATGGGGGGAATAGGTGAGGTACATGTACCAGTCTACCCACATCTGCTGTCCATATAGACGTATTTTGTAAAGTGTGAAATGTTCTTGATCTTTGTTCTGCTGCTGTAATACTGTAATTTCCTCCGGGATCAATAAAGTTTATCTTATCTTATCTTTTCTTCCTGTGCCACAGGAAAAAGAGGTCATTAATAAAACGTTTATACCGCCTAATATACCCAATTAAAAAGAAAAAAACTGTATATATGCAAAAATACGAACCTATTTGAATAATTATAAAAATTATATCCAAAAAATATGCAAATAATGGGTAGCCAAAAATAGACAATCTGTGTTGTATACATAAACAAAGATGACCTTTAAAAGTGCTTGTCGCTCTTTAGTCATTAAATCCTAACAAAAGTGCTGGTGCTTACAGACAAATTGTGCCAAACCACAAAAATGATAAAATTAACTAAAGTGCTAGTGCATAAAAGAAGAAACAACTGAACCACAACAGTGTTGAATGGTTCTAAAACCTTCACCTCTAATACCACGGGTGATACCTACACCATCAGGCTTTTCCTTAACTGTCAATCGACCTTTGTGGTATACTTGCTGGAGTGTATGTGCAGCCTACAGTATGAGGGCCGCACGATACAGGCCATGCATGCTAGACTTAACAAACACAGGTCAAATATCCGGAATGGATACCTTCTGCACAGCATTTCCAAGCATTTTTCCTTGGTACACAATAAAGATCCTACCTATCTTAGTCTTAAAATTATTGATCAGATAGACGAGACTATTACAGATACTTTGGGTCAATTGATTAATTGTGAATCTTATTGGATTTTTAGATTGGGCACCTTTTCCCCAAGTGCTTGAATTTAACTGTTGAGAAGGCAATTCATTAGTTTCCCTTTGTGGATTTATAATATATGTCCTGTTTTTTAACATTAGGGCTACCATTACTTTTATTATGTTTTTTAATAATTGTTTTTAGAATCAGTGTTATTATGGCTTTATACATAAATTTTGTGATAGGATATGGTAGAATTTTCCTGTTAGTTCTCAGGGTTGTATTATCCTTTGTTTACTTCCTGTGATAATCATAACACAGGTCTGCGACTAAAAAGCTGTTTGATTATTTTCATCTAATTTCCATGTATTTTGGTGTGCTGAAAGCTAAAAAAATATTGAAAAAAAATCCTGGACGTCAGGATTTGCCACATAATGCAAAATTCTCTTCAAATTTAGTAAATATTTATCAATTTTTGGTATTTTTTTTCATCTTAGGATTTTGAAAGTCAAAATTACCATTACTTAACTCACATCAATGCATTGAAGATATACAATGCCAAAAAAATATAACTTTCAAAGAAAAGAACTTTCAGAGTGAGCTAATGAAACCAGCATCAACATGTTGCAAGCTTAACGAGCGGGCTCTGACATGCCCGGGCTTGTTTCAATTGTTTTATCTTGGTTCTCACCTGTTCACACTTTTTAATCTCAGTTCGTGTTAGCTCGTCATATTCAACCGTGTTTCCCAAAATTAGCATTATGGCTCAGCGGAAGTGTATTAATTCGCCTGACAGTTTCTGTTACATTTGTGGTGAATATACAGTGTTGAAGCAACAGCTGAATATTACAGACTTTGTGAAAAAAGTATACTTCACATATTACGGACTAAAGCTTGGAGATCAAGATAAAGCTTGGGCGCCTCATAAAGTGTGCAAACGGTGTGTTGAGGACCTCCGAAATTGGTTCAAGGGTAAGAAAAAAGCTTTCCGTTATGAGATTCCTATGGTATGGCGAGAGCAAAAGAACCATAGTGACGATTGTTACTTTTGTTCATGCGATGTGAAAGGGTATAATTCAAAATGGAAGCATTCCATTTCATACCCCAATATTCACTCAGCAATTCGTCCCATCCCCCATGGCACAGATTTACCAGTACCCAAGGCCCCTGCTACCTTGGAAGAGATAACTAGCTCCGATGAAGGTGGAGTCATACCTGAACCAGATGATGAATCAAGTTCTGACTTTGAAGATGATACAAGACCGAAATTGTTTTCCAAGGAGGAGATGAATGATTTGGTAAAAGACTTGAATCTTCCCAAAGATGCCGCTGAGTTACTCGGCTCAAGGCTCAAAAGCAAGAATTTATTGTTGCCAGGAATGTCTTTTTCAAGGTTCAGACATCGTGAAGACGAGTTCGTTCCTCACTTTGCCCAGGAAGATAAGTTGGTTTATTGCATCGATGTCGAAGGTTTGATGGGTCAATTCAAAATCCAATATGATTCAGCGCAATGGCGTCTTTTTATAGATTCTTCAAAAAGAGGTCTCAAAGCAGTTTTACTCCACAATGGCGGTTTTTATGCTTCCATCACTGTAGGTCATTCCGTTCACCTCAAGGAAACCTACGAGAACTTGGAATTGGTTCTTCGTAAACTTAAATATGAAGACCACGGTTGGCAAGTGTGCGGGGATATGAAAGTCTTGTGCATGCTGCTCGAGCAACAAGCTGGGTATACCAAATACCCTTGTTTTTTGTGTCTATGGGACAGTCAATCACTGGACCAAGAAGAATTGGCAGCAGAGGGTGCTCACAGTTGGTGAAAAAAATGTCCTCCGAGAAACTTTGGTTCCTCCCCATAAAGTTCTTCTACCACCTCTCCACATCAAATTGGGAATCAAGAATTTTATAGATGAGTGGGAATTAGGAGAAAAGGTTTAAAGCTATAGGCAATGAATTTGAACTCTGATCACACAATAAAAAGAGATAGAATTGGATTTGTTATCACACAACAAAATATATAGCATATTAATTGAAGCACTAAAATAAGTGAATTGTCACATGAGGGGGAGTGATAAATTTGTAATTAAGAATTTTTCCATAAATAGGTATGAGCACCAAACCGCTATTGAAAAGAAAGGTTCCAAAGTGACATCCTTGGTATAAAGTATGAAAATATAATAATATATAAATATACATAAAAATAGATAAATAGAGTTTACTATAATTCAACAGTACAATCTGCAGGTAAACAAGAGAAGATAGAAAACACACAGTGGGAGGTGATAATGAGAACGCATCAAAATCCTCACAGGCATTGGTACATAATAAGCAGAATACATTGATGAATAAAGAAAAGAAAACACCAACATAATATTTTAAATTTTCCCATCAGCTAAAGGGCACTGAGAATCCTAAAAAGCTACTACATACAGGAGAGGCACTATAGAAGGAGACCCAGTGTAAGGTAAGGGTCTAATAGTAGTAATGTTACAAATCATAAAAGGGTCATTCCATGTCAAGTGAACCAATGATTATTACCTCTATATTTTTAATTCTTTTGAGATTTTGTTATTTGATAATAGCATGTCAGACAATGCAAAATGTGAAGAGAAAAATTTTTTAAAAAATTTATTTTTTTTTTAAATGATTTTCAAAGTTCGGAAAAAGTGTGAATTTCGCTGTTGCCTGCCTTTACGTTTCTCCTCATAACTAAGGCTAGGAATAAGATAGAGAGACAAAATAAACACCATTCTACTCAGAACTATACAAGCTTTCACCAGATATGTCACAAGAGGATCTTTGTTAATATTTTACCCATGTGATCGCAAGCGCAAAACTTTAAAACGTATTTCCGAAAAATCGGCGCGCTTTAAATATTTCAAAAACTGCCCATGTGTCTGCTTTGCTCTTAGCCACATCTGTACCAAATTTCAAGTTGGGATCGCAATGGGATCATATTTTAACATATTTTACTATTAATAGCGTCAATGGGTCATTCCATATCAAGTGATCTAAATATGAATATTTTTTTTTACCTGACGTCTTTAGATTTTTTTTTTTTTTTTCCTTTATGAAGTACTACTTTAGTTAATTACAAATTAAAAGTTTGGAATTTTTTTCTTCATCAGTTAATTTTTTACAGATTTTTAAAGTTTAAAAAAAGGGTGAATTTTGGCCTGGTACGACTTTAAATTTTTTTATCTCGGGCTAGAAATAAGATAGAGAAACAAAATAAACACCATTCTACTCAGAACTGTCCAGGCTTTCACCAGATATGTCACAAGAGTATATTTGTTAATTTTAATTTTTTACCTATGCGAATGCAAACGCAACATTTTGAAACGCATTTCCGAAAAAAACATTTTAATAAAAATTTTCCAAAACTGCCCATGTGTCTTTTATGCTCTTAGCCACATCTGTACCAAATTTCAAGTTGGGATCGTGATGGGATCATATTTTAAAATATTTAACTATGGTTAATCTCATTTTTATTAAATTTTGAAAAAACATATGAAAGACATACATTCAATCTTTTAACAAAATCTTGAGACATATAAAATATACAAAAAGAGAATTCACAAAGTTATTAGTAACTTTAAGATAAGCTGCAAATTTACTTTTGCGCTTATCTCTGGTGCAATATATACTACAATCTAAATATAATTCCAAACACTCAAGTATACAACCTTTCTCAGGGTTTTGAGATGTTCTGATGTCAAGGGGACAAGCAGCCCCAGCAGAATGATTTTTATTACTTGGCCCCTTCTAACAGGTTGACCACGTAAGTGGGTCATTACCCGTTGAGGCCTAGTTGGAATAGTCTAGCGACTGGTGTACCGGAAAGGAAGGCCGAAATATTAATGATCTACTCACAGCTCAGAGTTTTCGATACCTGTCTAATGTTCACTAGAATTCTGAAGGTATAGGTGTAGAAAGGAAATACCTAGACTGAATGTATCAGATGGGAAGAAAAGAGAGATAGAAAAGAAGAGAGAGAGAAGAGAAACAAAAACCATTAGAAAAAGTTATACTGGGAAAGAAAAGCCACGTAAGAAAAAAAGAAAAAAAGGAGGGGGGGGGGACGGGTGAGGTATGGGAAGGAGAAAGGGTACTCATCCCACTGGCTCCCCATCAGCCAGAGGTCGAGCCATATTATCTGTGCTGGAAAAGATACTCCTAAATTCTGCAGAGTCGTGAAAAAGAATCCATTCAACCCAAATCCCTAAGAATTTGTTCCGAGATCCCGACGCATCAGCTGCGAGCTCCTCCATTCGATATATGTCCATCAATTCTTTGAACCAATCAAGTAGAGATGGAGCCTGGCTTGATTTCCAGAACCTCGGGATCACAGCACGAGCAGCCGAGATGCAAAAGCGAGAATATCCCTCTTCTGTAGCCCAATAGGACCTGGAAAAATGGATAACATTGCCGATTCTGGGCAGCATTCGGCTTGTTTACCTGTTATCCGGGCGTATGCATTGAAAACCTCAGACCAGAACCGCCGGATTTCCCCACAACTCCACCAAATGTGTATCATTGTACCCTTCTCTTCCTCACAGCGCCAGCAGGTATCAGGGGTTCCAGGGAACATGTTCCGGAGTGTCGTCGGGCACAAGTACCATCTAGTGAGCAGCTTATAGCTTCTTTCTTGTGCAGAACAAGCGCTAGCTAGTGAGTGAGTAAATATAAAGCATTTCTGCCAATTAGCTTCTGAAATGCTACACCCCAATTCCCTCTCCCAAGCACGTTGGAAGTAAAGGGTGCCCTGCTCTCTCATGGACCCTAAGGCCTGGTATAGAAATGATATTTTGCGCCTCGGTGGAGCCTCCAGTTGGAATAACCTCTCCAATACGTTGGGCGTCAATCTTACCCTGCAAGAGTGGTCAGCTGAATATAATTATGCTCTGTATTGGAGAAATTCGAATCACTTAAGAGGTCTCGTAGGTTCTTTGAGTTGTAGCTCTGCCATCGGGGGCAAACCACCACTGGACAGAGTCTGTCCTACTCGGGTGTCATCCACAATCCGCCAACATAAAAATCTCTGCCTGTCAAATCTGGGTGGGAAAGATGGGTTGGAAAAAAGGGGAGTCAAAGGGCTAAGTCTGTCGTTTAAGCGGAGGGTTTTCGTCACTAGGTGCCATACCTTCAAGGTGTTTCTGGTCATGTCTGTCAAAGGTACTAGGTCTGTGGAGTCTTTAGGGGAAATCCAAAGCAGGTGTTTCAGCGGAATCCCCAAACCCTCTTGCTCCACCCCTACCCATTTCTTGGAGGACGCATGATAATGCCAATCTAGAGCTCTAACAAGAGAGGAAGCCTCAAAGTACGCTCGTATGTTGGGTAGTCCAACCCCTCCTCTGGTCTCGGGCAAGGATAGGATATTCATTCGCAATCTGGACCTGTTGCCCCCCCAGACAAATCTAAGGATCATAGATTGCATTTTGGAGAGGAAACCTCTATCCAATAGAACAGGAACTGTCTGAAAAGTATATAAGAGTCGGGGCAAGACATCCATCTTGACTACGTTTATTCTCCCGAACCAGGATAGCTTTAATTGTCTATAGGAGGTAAATGCCGATTCCGCGTTAGTCAAAAGGGGTTGATAATTTAAATTGAATATTTGTTTAAGATCTTTTGGTATAAGGACTCCCAAGTACTTAATGGCTTCTACTTTCCATTTAAATGGGAACTGTTTAGATAGATGAGAAACCAATTCTCCAGGCAAAGAAATATTGAGTGCCTCGGTTTTGGAGCAATTCACTTTAAAGTTGCTCAATTGTCCGAACCGTTCAAACTCCATTAAGACCGAAGGGATGGAGACCAGGGGCTGGGAGATGTAAAGTAGCAGGTCATCTGCAAATAAGGCTAATTTGTGATGACTCTGTCCCAGCTTGACCCCATGGACGCATTCATTGGACCTAAGTGCAAAATATTTAACCATTATAGTGTCAATTCAAAAGTCACCAAGAACACAATCAGTCATTTTTTCACAATTGCCCGTCAATAGTTTGAATTTGATATAAAGAAACATAGTCTTGTAACATCTCAAATGAAAGCTGTTACCGTTCTGAGTAAAATGACGCCTCTCCCACTTCATTATCTTATTTCTAGCCTGAGATAAAAAAATGTAAAGTCGTACCAGGCCAAAATTCACCCTTTTTTTAAACTTTAAAAATCTGTAAAAAATTAACTGATGAAGAAAAAAATTCCAAACTTTTAATTTGTAATTAACTAAAGTAGTACTTCATAAAGGAAAAAAAAAAAAAAAAAAATCTAAAGACGTCAGGTAAAAAAAAATATTCATATTTAGATCACTTGATATGGAATGACCCATTGACGCTCTTACTAGTAAAATATGTTAAAATATGATCCCATTGCGATCCCAACTTGAAATTTGGTACAGATGTGGCTAAGAGCACAGCAGACACATGGGCAGTTTTTGAAATATTTAAAGCGCGCCGATTTTTCGGAAATGCGTTTTAAAGTTTTGCGCTTGCGATCACATGGGTAAAATATTAACAAATATCCTCTTGTGACATATCTGATGAAAGCCTGGACAGTTCTGAGTAGATTGGTGTTTATTTTGTTTCTCTATCTTATTTCTAGCCCGAGATATGATAGAAAATGTAAAGCCATACCAGGCCAAAATTCGCACTTTTTTAAAACTTTAAAAATCTGTAAAAAATTAACAGATAAAGAAAAAAATTCAAAACTTTTTTTTTGTAATTAGATAAAGTTGTTCTTCAGATAGAAAAAATTTTTTAAAAATCTGAGGACGTCAGGGAAAAAAAATATTCATTTTTGGATCACTTGACATGGAATGACCCAAAACCAGAGAAAAAGCAACTGGTAACCTGATATATCATTTTTAGGATTCCTGTTACCAATTGAAGAACACAGCTTCATCATAAAGAGTGGTGTCCAAAATATATAAGAAGAAATACCGGACTAAGAATATAAATTAATTTTCAAGAGTGGATTATTATGTACAAAGAGAAATAGTATATTTTTTATGATTTTTTTATGAATTTTATTATGAATTTTTAATACTTTAACCCCTTCAAGACCCAGCCTATTTTGGCCTTCCTGACCTGGCCATTTTTTACAATTCTGACCAGTGTCCCTTTATGAGGTAATAACTCTAGAACGCTTCAACGGATCCTAGCGATTCTGAGATTGTTTTTTTCGTGACATATTGGGCTTCATGTTAGTATTAAATTTAGGTCGATAATTTTTGCGTTTATTTGTGAAAAAATCAAAAATATGGCAAAAATTTTAAAAATTTAGCAATTTTCAAATTTCAATTTTTTTTTCTGCTAAACCAGAGAGTTATGTGACACAAAATAGTTAATAAATAACATTTCCCACATGTCTACTTCACATCAGCACAAATTTGGAAAAAAAAAAAAATTTTGTTAGGAAGTTGTAAGGGTTCAAAGTTCATGAGCAATTTTTCATTTTTCAACCAAAATTTACAAAACCATTTTTTTTGTGACCACATCACATTTGAAGTCCCTTTGAGGGGTTTACATGACAGAAAACACCCAAAAGTGACACCATTCCAAAAACTGCACCCCTCAAACTACTCAAAACTACATTCAAGAAGATTATTAACCCTTCAGGTGCTTCATAGGAACTAAAGCAAAGTGGAAACAAAAAATGGATATTTTAATTTTTTTATTAAAAATGTTTTTTTAGCCTCAATTTTTTCATTTTCAAATGGGCAACAGGATAAAATGGATCTTAAAATGTGTTGTGCAATTTCTCCCGAGTACATCGATACCTCATATGTGGTCATAAACCACTGTTTGGGCGCACGGCAGGGCTCAGAAGGGAAGGAGCGCAATTGGAATTTTGGAGCTAATTTTACATTCAAAAAGTGAAATTGCGCTCCTTCCCTTATGAGCCCTGCCGTGCGCCCAAACAGTGGTTTATGACCACATATGAGGTATCTGTGTACTCAAGAGAAATTGCCCAACAAATTTTACGATTGATTTTATCCTATTGCCCATGTAAAAACGAAAAAATTTAGGCTAAAAAGAAATTTTTGTGAAAAAAAAGTACTTTTTCATTTTTACGGATGAATTTGTGAAGCAACTGGGGGTTCAAAATACTCACCACCCATCTAGATAAGTTCCCTGGGGGGTCTAGATTCCAAAATGGGGTCACATGTAGGGGAGCTCCAATGATTAGGCACACAGGCAAATGTGACATGGTGTCTGCTAACAATTTGAGCTGATTTCCATTCAAATTGTTAGCGGACACCATGTCACGTTTGGCGAGCCCCTGTGTGCCTAAACATTGGAGCTCCCCCACAAGTGACCCCATTTTGGAAACTAGACCCCCCAGGGAACATATCTAGATGCATAGTGAGCACTTTGAACCCCCAGGTGCTTCACAAATTGATCTGTAAAATGAAAAATAACTTTTTTTCCACAAAATGTTTTTTTTTTTCATTAATTTGTGAGGCACCTGGGGGTTCAATATGCTCACTACCCATCTAGATATGTTCCCTGGGGGGTCTAGTTTCCAAAATTGGGTCACTTGTAGGAGAGCTTCAATGTTTAGGCACACAGGGGCTCTCCAAATGCGACATGGTGTCCGCTAACAATTGGAGATAATTTTCCATTCAAATTGTTAGCGGACACCATGTCGTGTTTGAAGAGCCCCTGTGTGCCTAAACATTAGAGCTCCCCCACAAATGACCCCATTTTGGAAACTAGACCCCCTAGGGAACTTATCTAGATGCATAATGAGTATTTTGAACCCCCAGGTGCTTCACAAATTGATCCATAAAAATGAAAAAGTACTTTTTTTTCCCACAAAAATGTTCTTTTTTCATTTTTATGGATCAATTTGTGAAGCACCTGGGGGTTCACATTGCTTACTATGCATCTAGATAAGTTCCCTGGAGGGTCTAGTTTCCAAAATGGGGTCACTTGTGGGGGGTCTTCAATGTTTAGGCATACAGGGGCTCTCCAAACGCGACATGGTGTCCGCTAACGATTTGAATAGAAAATTAGCTCCAGTTGTTAGCGGACACCATGTTGTGTATGGAGAGCCCCTGTGTGCCTAAACATTGGAGCTCCCCCATAAGTGACCCCATTGTGGAAAGTAGACCCCCCCCCCAAGGAATTTATCTAGAAACATAGTGAGCACTTTGAACCCACCAGGTGCTTCATTGATCCGTAAAATTGAAAGTACTTTTTTCTTTCACAAAATTTTTTTTTCATTTTTACGGATCAATTTGTGGAGCACCTGGGGGTTTAAAGTGCTTACTATGCATCCAGATATGTAATGAGCCAATCACCATGGGGAGAGGTACGAGACTCTGCTCCCTCTCCCTGGACCCTATAAGTGCTGTGACCGGTAAGATCACCGTACTTAGGGGGTGACACACAGCCACGGCACAGCGATAACACATCGATGTGCCTGGCTGTCACATCGCTCCTCTGCAGCGTCATCTCCATGCAGGGAGATGACACTGCAGAGAATGCTGGCATAGGCGGCAGGGGGGCACAGGAGGGGAGGGGGTGACCGGAGGAGGAAGAGGGTATAGGAGCGCAGGGACACAAGGTTGCAGGAGTGCAGGGTTCAGGGCACAGGGACACAAGGACGCAGGGTGTAGGGACACAAGGGTGTAGGGGTGCAGGGCAAAGGGCACAGGAGTGCAGGGGTGCAGGGCGAAGGGCACAGGAACACAGGGACACGGAAGCGCAGGGGTGCAGGGCACAGCGATGCAGGGACACAGGGCGAATGGCACAGGAGTGCAGGAGCAAAGATCGCAGGGGTGCGGGGATGCAGGGCTGCGCGACGCAGAGGTGCAGGGATACAAGACAGCAGGAATGCAGGCCTGCAAGGTTCAGAGATGCAGGCTGCAGGGCACAGGGGTGTACGGACGCAGGGCTGCAGGGCACATGGGTGCAGGGATTGCGAGCTTCAGGGGTCCATGGACGCAGAGCACAGAGGTGCAACCTGCAGGGATGCAGGGTACATGGGTGTGGCGTGCAGGGCACTGGGGTGCATGGTGCAGGGACACAGGGCACATGTGTGCAGGCTGCAGGGCACAGGGGTGTGGGCTGCAGGGCACAGGGAGGTGAAGTGGTGCGGGGCTGTAGGGCACAGGGGGTTGAAGGGGTGCGGGGCTGCAGGGCACAGGGGGTTGAAGGGGTGCGGGGCTGCAGGGCACAGGGGGTTGAAGGGGTGCGGGGCTGCAGGGCACAGGGGGTACAGGGACACAGGGCATAGGGCTGTGGGCTGCAGGGCACAGGGGGTTGAAGGGGTGCGGGGCTGCAGGGCACAGGGGGTTGAAGGGGTGCGGGGCTGCAGGGCACAGGGGTCCAGGGACACAGGGCACAGGGGTATGGGCTGCAGGGCACAGGGGGGTGAAGGGGTGCAGGGCACAGGGGTCCAGGGTCACAGGGCACAGGGGTGCAGGGCCACAGGGGTCCTGGGACACAGGGCACAGGGGTGCAGAGACACATGGGTCCTGGGACACAGGGCACAGCGGTGCGGGGCTGCAGGGCACAGGGAGTCAAAGGGGTGCGGGGCTGCAGGGCATGGGTGGGTGAAAGGGTGCAGTGCTGCAGGGCACGGGTCCAGGGACACAGGGCACAGGGGTGCGGTGTGCAGGGAACAGGGGGGCGAAGGCGTGCAGGGCTGCAGGGCACAGGGGTGTGGGCTGCAGGGCACGGGGGGGCGAAGGGGTGCGGGGCTACAGGGCACAGGGGGTTGAAGGGGTGCGGGGCTGCAGGGCACAGGGGTCCAGGGACACAGGGCACAGGGGTATGGGCTGCAGGGCACAGGGGGGTGAAGGGTGCAGGGCACAGGAGTCCAGGGACACAGGGCACAGGGGTGCAGAGACACATGGGTCCTGGGACACAGGGCACAGCGGGGCTGCAGGGCATGGGTGGGTGAAAGGGTGCAGTGCTGCAGGGCACGGGTCCAGGGACACAGGGCACAGGGGTGCGGTGTGCAGGGAACAGGGGGGCTAAGGCGTGCGGGGGCTGCAGGGCACAGGGGTGCGAGGCTGCAGTGCACAGGGGGGTGAAGGGGTGTGGGGCTGCAGGGCACAGGTGGCCGAAGGGGTGCAGGGCTGCAGGGACGCAGATTACAGGGCACAAGGGTGCAGGGGCGCAGGGTGCAGGGGCTGCAGGGTACATGGGGTGCGGGGCACAGGGGTACATGGGGTGCGGGGCACAGGGGTACATGGGGTGCGGGGCACAGGGGTACATGGGGTGCGGGGCACAGGGGTACATGGGGTGCGGGGCACAGGGGTACATGGGGTGCAGTACTGCAGGGGTGCAGACCCTGATAATGGACACAGTGTGGAGCAGGCATGATGGGAGTGATCAATCCCATCAGATCACTCATCATCACTGGATGGGGGCAGGTATAGCCCCCTCCAGTGATGATGGGAGTGATTTGATGAGATTGATCACTCCCATCATCGCCGCTCCTGTGCCCGCGCTCCTGTCTCTTACGGACCTCCGCTGCTGAGTCACCTCCGGTCCCCGGATCTGTGCCGCTCTCCTCCAGTTCCCACATCTCTGTGCTGCACTCCTCCGATCCCCGGATCGGTGCAGCTCTTCTCCGGTCCCCGCATCTGTGGCCGCTCTCCTCCGGTCCTCCGCACCTGTGGCCGGTTTCCCCAAGTCCTCCCGCTCCCGGAGGAGAGTGGGGAGAGTGGGCACAGCAGGGCACATAAGGTAGGACCGGAGGAAACATGATCGGAGCGGCCATGATGGGAGGAAGGGGCATAGCCGCATAATTACTGTGATTGGCTGCTGGAAGTTCCAGCAGCCAATCACAGTGATCACAGACGAGGGGTGGCGAAGCCACCCCCCCTGTAGTCAGCCTAAGGTCCCCTGCTTGCTGTAGCCCCGGTGAGATATCGCCGACGCCGCTCAACGGGGCTACAAGACCGGGATCCCGCCATGACGTTGTGGGACGTCACAGGTCGGGAAGACACAGATTTATATGACGTCCCACAACGTCATAGGTCGTGAAGGGGTTAATAACCCATTTGATAAGAAAAACAAAGTAATGTGAATCAATCAATCAATAGAGATAACACATAGCCATTGATTTTAGGAAGATATGCACTGGGCCCTTATAACTTTACGTATTGTCTTATTTAACATAGTTACTTAAATTGTCAGAAAACGTGATGTCCTATGACAAAATGGAGGTCATTTTCGGATTCAGTGCACTCAAAAACAAAGATTATGTGGAATAACCAAAACAGCTCTCAAAAAATAAATTTTTTGCAGACCTGTGTAATCAATTGTGTAATTTGATTGGTAAATATCCCATTTATAAGGCTGTTTATCCATATGCTCTCCACTACCTGAGAAAGATACCAACTGCTATCGAAATGTGTCGTGGCCTGGAGAGCTTGCATATTAATTAAAGGTTTGTGGACTCCAAGCTTCTAATCTCCTCTCCTTATGTTGATCTGCAAGGCTGATTCCTGTTTGGACCAATGGCCCTGGGCAGTATGATGTCGGTATACTGTCCCCCAGATGAGTAGGCTGGCGTCGGTAGTGAGAATCAACCAATCCACCGGAAGAAAGGATCTGCCCTTGGAGAGGGAGGCCGGTTGGATCCACCAGAGCAGAGCTCGCTTTACAGAGGGGGTCAGGAAAAAGGTCCTGTCCAGAAAAAAGGGGTTCCTGTCCCAGGCTGTCAGGAAGGCCAGTTGCAGCGGCCGGAGGTGAAGTTGGGTGAACGGAACAGCTTCCATAGCGGTTACCATTTTCCCTAGTACTCTCATGCCGAAGCGTATGGAATTGGGGAGGGGCAGAGGAAAGTGCGCACTCCCGTCACAGTGCTGTTGCCTTGTCCCAAGGGAGGAAGACCAAGCCTCGGTACATGCCGAAGGTCATGCCCAGGAAGGTGATCGCTTGGGCAGGGATTGGTGATGACTTTTCAAAATTCACTAACCAGCTTAGACTATACAGGGTGTCCACGGTTATATGGACGCTCTCTGTGCAAGCCGGAAAGGAGGGGCTTTGATTAGGAGGTCGTCCAGGTAAGTAAGGATGACTATTCCTCTGGAGTGAAGGATACTTATGGCCGCTGCTATGACCTTTGTGAAGACCCTTGGAGAAGTAGCGAGACCGAAGGGCAAAGCAACGAATTGGAAGTGTTGATCCTGCACTGCACAAAGTAGAAATTGTTGATGAGCTAGAGCAATTGGTAAATGAAGGTTTGCGTCTTTTATGTCTATAGAGGCGAGGAATTCTCCTTCCTCCATAGATGCGATGATGGATTGCAGAGACTCCACCCTTAACCGACGGATTAGAACGTACTTGTTCAGGTGTTTGAGATCCAGGATGGAGCGCACTGACGCATCTTTTTTGGGGACTACAAAGAGGTTGGAGTAGAAACTTCGGAAACGGACGGAGTCTGAAACGGTGGGGTGGGCGGGAGTTAAATTCTATGTAGTAACCGGAAGTCACAAGATTTTGTACCCGTCTGTCGTCTGTGGCGGATAGCCAGACATGACTGAATAGTCGTAGACAGCTGCCCACGATGGGAGCGTCTTCCGAGGATAAAGGAGAGTCAGGAAGAGGAGAACCAATTGAATTGGGACTCCTTGGGTCTAGACTGTCTCAGTCTGGGCTGCCAGGAGTTAGTTTTGAACGATGGTTGTGTGGATCTGTCTCTTTGGGGAGGACGTGTAGTGGGTGGGGGTGCTCGAGAAGCCGCCCAGTCGAAAGAGTTACGAAAGGAACGAAAGGAGTGTTGTTCATATCGTCTGGCAAACCGATGTCTTGGCTTGTGCTGGGGAAGCGAGGTACTCTTTCCCCTCGTGGCATCAGAAATTAGTTTGTAGAGATGTTTGCCGAACAGCTGGCCGGTAAGGTAAGGGAGGCCAGTGAGCGACTTCTTTGAGGCCGAATCAGCACACCAATGTCTGAGCCAAAGGGCTCTGTGGATGGCGACTGCATTGGAGGCGGCAAATGCCGCACAGGTGGCAGAGTCTAGGGAGGCCTGCATTAAGTATTCTGCAGACATGGTCTGAGAGGTCAGATCTGTGAATTGCTGGGGGAGCTGAGACTCCTGTAATGCTTTTTGTAGAGTTTCAGACCAGACCATGATTGCCTTTGCTACCCACACGGATTCAAAGGAGGGTTAGAGGGAAGTTCTGTCTATCGGTTTGGTCCTTAAATCATGTTCCAAATTATTATGCAAATTGGTTTTAAGTGTCATAACGTTTTTTTTTTTCCCAATGAAACCCATTGTTGGTATTGTGTCTTAGGGCCACGTCACACACACAGATATCTGTGCAGAGATTGTTCGCAGATCTCTGGTTGCAGTGAAATTATGGACACATTGTTCCATTTGTCCACAGCCACAAAATGGAACAATATGTCCATTATTTCACTGCAACCAGAGATCTGCGAACAATCTCTGCACAATTATCTGTGTGTGTGACGTGGCCCTTAGGGTTCTTTGGATCACGTAAATCAATCTCAAATACCTGTGATAATTAGTTTGGCAGGTGAGCCCAATAAAATGAAAACTGGATGTTCCACAATATTAATCAGGCTACAGTTTTCCAGTTATATGGGAAAGAAATAGGATCTCCCTGCTGCCAAAAGCAACAAATAATGCAATGCCTTGGACAAGGGATGAAAACATTAGATATTTCACGAAAACGTAAGCGTGATCATTATACTGTGAAGAGATTTGTGGCCAATTCTGAACATAGATGTGTTTATGCAGATAAATGTAAAAAAAAACAAGAGAGGAAGGTGCTCCTAGGATTATATCTGGGGACAGTTTTGACAAGCTAGTTGGGGGTTTTGAACTAACCTGAGTGGGTTATGCAGCCTGCATAACCCAGTTGTCAGACCTCCAGTGCTCTGTGCGCACCGCGCGCTGTGTTGTAGCTTCCTGGTTGCCGGGAAGACTGGTCACATGGGGCAGCATGTGCCGCTGATGTCACCACAGGTTCTCTGGTTTTTGCCAGGTCTTTTTCTCTCTTCCCTACAGTCAATTACAATCTCCAATCCTTCAGTGCTGCACCTCACCGCTCGCCATGTCGGCGTGTCGACAACAGAATAAAAGGTAATTAGCGGTTTAGGAGGGTGCTACAAAAGGATGAGGAACCACAAATAGTTTTTAGTATATCTTACTTTGTTTATTCAAGCATATCCATTCATGCAGATAAAGGCAGAATAAGGAAGGTTTCTGCCAGGCAAGTTCATCGGATTAATAGAGCAGCTGCTCATATGGCCTTACAAACCAGCAAACAGATATATGAAGCTGCTGGTGCCTCTGATGTCCCTCGAACCTCAAGGTGTAGGATCGTTCAAAGGCTTGCTGTGGTGCATAAACCTGCTATTCGGCAACCCCTAAACAGTGCTTACAAGCAGAAACGGTTGCAGTGGGTCCAGACATACATGAAGACTAATTTTCAAACAGTCTTGTTTACTGATGAGTGCCATGCAACCCTGGATGGGGCAGATGGATGGAGTAGTGGATGGTTCGTGGATGGCCACCACGTGCCAACAAGGCTGCGATGTCAGCAAGGAGGTGGAGGAGTCATGTTTTGGGCCGGAATCATGGGGAAACAGCTGGGAGGCCCCTTTAAGGTTCCTGAAGGTGTGGAAATGACCTCTGCAAAGTATATAAAATTTCTGACTGAGAACTTTCTTCCTTGGAACAAAAATCAGAAACGTGCCTTCAGGAGCAAAATCATTTTTATGCATGACAATGCAACTACAGCACCTGTACGTTGAGTTAAGTTGGGCTCAATTGTTACCCTCCTTACTTTGTCTTTGGTTTATACCAGGGTGATAATAGGGCTAGCCACCGTGGAATGGGGCACCCTTTTGACTACGGTGATCTACCTCCATTGACAGGCAGGGTTTGCCATAGGGCTAATTTAGGCTCATAGGATGCTGTAAACACATGATAAATTGCTGTGTGGGATTCTTTCATGTCATTGTCTGTTCGGATCCTTTTATATATATTGTACAATAAAGTTGTTGTTTTTATCAGAAAAATTATCCTAGTTTGGTATTACTCTTTCAGCTTCTTTCAATTGCATCCAGTCATCCTGTCCCTGCAGCTGAAAAACACCCCCATAGCATGATGCTACCACCATGTTTCACTGTTGGGATTGTATTGGGCAGGTGATGAGCAGTGCCTGGATTTCTCCACACATACCACTTAGAATTATCACCAAAAAGTTATATCTTCATCTCATCAGACCAGAGAATCTTATTTCTCATAGTCTGGAAATACTTCTCGTGTTATTTTGCAAACTTTATGCAGGCTTTCATATGTCTTGCGCTGAGGAGAGGCTTCTGTCGGGCCACTCTGCCATAAAGACCCGACTGCTGAAGGGCTGCAGTGATATTTGACTTTGTAGAACTTTCTCCCATCTCCCTACTGCATCACTGGAGCTCAGCCACAGTGATCTTGGGGTTCTTCTTTACCTCGCTCACCAAGGCTTTTCTCCCATGATTGCTCAGTTTAGCTGGACGACCAGGTCTAGGAAGACTTCCCAAACAGGGCACCCCGTTGTTTACCCTCCTTGGGTTCCCAACGGTCCCGAGTCTCCCGGTAAGATCTCTTCTGTCCGAACGGACGTCTCTTGAAGGCTCTCCTATAGGATGGAACAGTCGGATTAGGAAACCCCTTCTTACGATCAGCTGCCTTGGCCAGAATATCATCCAATTCGGTACCGAAGAGGTACTCACCTCTGAAAAGGAGGGCACACAATTTAGATTTAGATTGAGCATCCCCTTTCCAACTCTTAAGCCACAGGGCTCGACGAGCAGAGTTGGTCAATCCTGCAGATCTAGCTGCCAGGTGCAGGGAGTCCGCAGAAACATCTGCCAGATAAGCCGAAGCACCCCGAATCAAAGGCAGAGAAGACAACAACTGATCCCGGGGAACCCCCAACTTAATCTGATCCTCCAGTTGATCCACCCAGACCAACATAGATCTGGCCGTACAGGTAGCGGAAATAGCCGGCTTAAAGGCCCCCGTACATGATTCCCAAGACCGTTTGAGCAGCATCTCAGCCTTGCGGTCCAGCGGGTCTGCTAACGAGCCTGCATCTTCCACAGGTAGCGTGGAACACCTGGATGTAGAGGCAATCGCTGCGTCCACCTTAGGAACCTTTGACCACGCAGTCAAATCCTCATCATCGAAGGGATACCGACGTTTGGAAGAAGAAGGGAGGGAACCAGTCTATCCTGCTTATCCCATTCACGAAGAACCAGATCCTTAACACTAGAAGTCCCAGAGACAGGTAATTTGACCTTTTTACCATTGAAAACCAAGGCTCCTTTAAATTCCCGGGACTTTTAGTGTTAAGGGCCCCTACTACGGGAATAGAGAGTCTCCTTTTTTCTGAGAGACCCGTGAACATAATCTCCTGTGCAGAGCGAGAAGCTGACCGAGACCGGAACACCCCATGAGATCCAGCCGGACTGCCATCTGGTGAAGACATACAAGGGGACACAGGCTTCCTAGACCTGGAGGAAGGAGCCCGAGGGTTAGCCACCTCACGTAGGGAAAGTAGTTCTTCCCGGATCATAGATCTGATATCCGCAGTTTTAACCGAGGATTCTTCATGTAATGTCTGCGCTATACAAGCCTGACATAGCCTTTTAACATATGACTCAGGAAGGGGCTGTATGTAAAGAGCACATTCCTTATGTTTCAATTTTTTGGCTTTCTTAGCCTAAGAAGAGACAGAAAAAAAACAGGGAAAATAGGGGGAATCAGCATAATAGGAGAGAAGCACACTCACCCAGTGAAGCTGTGTAACTACTGACCGGTTCAGGAGGTGGAGGGCCAGCCTGAGATGAATGTGTCCCAGTCTTACTGCGCTCATTACGTTCAGCAGATCCTGCATCCTTGCTGCGGCTACTGGTGCTGCGTGCTTTGCTGGCTGGCTGCACTTCCCCATCAGGAGGATGCAGCCCTCCTGCCCCAGGCGAAGACATTATGGACGGCACCCTGCAGATCAGCACCGCCCCTCAAATAACTTCTGATACAATCCACAGTGATGGGGCCACCTTCCCGGCCGCCCGGAAGTACTCTCCAACACTTCCGGGTCAGGAGTGATTACCCTCAGTGCGCAGGCGCCGGCGCGACCCGGAAGCCGGCGCAGAAGGCACCAGGCCGCCGACCACCGCGGCAATACCTCCGCACCCCACAGAGCCTAGAGCTCCGCCGACGCCCCGCCCCACCGCCGGAAGCACAGGCCCGCCCGCCACCGGACGCTGCCCATACCCCCCGCGAAATGGCGGCGAAACACCGCCGCTACAGAGCCCCAGCCCCCAGGAGGCACAGGGCCCGTCACCCGCAGCAGCCGGCCACACCAGCCAGATCAATCTTACCTAGCCCAGGCCGCCTGGTCACGGATGAGTGCAGACTGCTCCAACTGCACCACGCTCCCATGAGTCAGGGTGACGCCGCACGCCGACCTCATGACATCATTATCAGTCGAGGGGAGAGCCTGAAGCAGGGACTTCCCGACGCTGCATCTGGCGTTCCAGGCCCTGCCGTTCCCACAGAAACCGACACAGAGGCTGATTGAACCCAGGTAAGCCTTTGCTGTAGGTTCCCATCAGGACAGGAAACCAAACTGAGGGAGCGAGGGGGACCGTCCCTTCTTATCTGCAGGTTTCCTGTCCTGGTGGGCAGATCCCCTCTCTTATGTGGGTGCTGTCGTGGCGAGAAGAAAAAAATGAACTTTTTAGAATTTACCAAATGGCTGCAATGAAACAAACAGTGAAAAATGTAAAGGGTCTGAATACTTTTTGCACCCACTGTATACAGGAGAGCCCCCCAAATTAAAGGACAATACAATAATTATGAACAATGGAAGGCACAGATGATGCTTTTATTAGTGTAACATCCAGCTGCTCTGTCTATTGGAAAGCTTGCTTCACAGTCTAAAAGAGGAAGCTTTGACTGCTCAGCTGGTGACTATGGAGCAAGATTTTCCAATGGGTGATATTACCCAGCCCAGTATCAGACAAGATTCTCATACCACATTTGGTAATGATGAGGAGGAAAAGCAACAGGACTTGTTTCTCTGCACTACAGAGGGAAATACCAACCCCAGCTTCATGTCTCTCCAGCATGGATGGTCTGAAGAGGAGGAAGTGAAGCGGCATGAGGAGAAGATGGTTACTGTTTGTCCTAGCGGTGACACTGAACGTTTGGCTCTTTGTAGTTTGCCACACATGGCAGAGTTCATAACCATCTGACTTTCCCAATACCCTTGTGTGATAGACATTTTAGCCAACAACAAATACTGGATGATCATCTTTCTCGACCCACTGTACAAGAAGAACTTACCTTCTCTCATTTCGGAAACAAAAAAGCAAAAAAAAAAAAAAAGTATTGTACAATGGAATCATTCAAGAGAGCCGTTGTAGATCAGTTTATGAAAAGATCACCCTCAGACAACACTGGCAGCTGAGATACCGCCACTTTTCAACACGAATTAGAGGATAGAGACACATATGAAATATAGGCAATATGCAAAATCTGAGTCAATTTAAATAAACTGTCACATAATCGAAGGCTATCTGTGGATGTAACTACAATAAGGAGGGACATGTTGACACAGATGGTGAAAGAGTAGTTAAGTGACCATACCTGTGTCCTACCTGATGCTTCAGTGCCTTTTTTTACTATTGGTTGTCCAAACTGCAAACTCGGGCTGACCTCACGTAAGTCTTGGAGGTGCTGTCCTGCCCTGCTGCTGCTGTCTGTATGAATTTTTAGTTCTGCCAGGGCAATCATAACGGATAGCTGCACTCGCATGTCAATGGAAAATGCAGACAGGCTTACTCATAATATTCAAGAAGGGCTGTATTTCTCCAGACTTTTTAATCCCTTCGGATGACAGCAACCCAATCAAAAGTCACCCAAAATATTCATTTTTGCAAGTTGTCTTAACAATTATCCCTTCCCATACAAACCCATTTAATTCTTTAACTAAATTAAAATCCTACTCGTCTTCCTTCTGCAACATTTATTATACTTTTGTGCTCCCGCTCATTATCTCTATACATAATCGGCAGTTTTTCGCTTCCGGCCACTGTGCCGCTATTACGCTGCGAGCGATGGCGCGCATGCACCATCGCGAGCCGCTGCTGACACTGGCCGGAAGCGCTAAAACACTGCCGCCAACAACCCACACCCCAACCACTGGCCGCTCCAAGCACCGCCCGCCGCTCACCCGCCACATCCTCCCACTCACCCGCCGCTCACCCGCTGCTCACCAGCTCCCCCATCCTCCCGCTCCCTGCAACATCCTCCCACTCACCCGCTGCTCGCCAGCTCCCTGCACACATCCCTCCCCGCTCACCCGCTCCCTGCCACATCCTCCCGCTCACCCGCTCCCTGCAACATCCTCCCGCTCAGCTCTGTTGTATAATGACGTTGTGCACCACCTCAGCTGTATTAGGAGGTTCTGCAGCAGATTAGGTCTATTATGACGTTCAGCTGCAGATTAAGTGTATTATGAGGTTCTCCAGCACCTCAGCTATATTATTACATTCTGCACCAGCAGAAGTGTATTATGAGGTTCTGCAGCAGCTCAGGTGTATTATGAGGCCCTGCTGCAGCTCTGCTATATTATGAAGTTCTGCAGCAGCTCAAGTCTATTATGAGGTTATGCAGCGGCTCATTTCTATTATGAGCTTCTGCAGCAGCTGAGCTCTATTATGAGCTTTTGCAGAAGATTAGGTGTATTGTGAGGTTCTGCTGCAGCTGAAGTGTATTATGAGCTTCTGCAGCACATCTGGTGTATTATGAGGATCTGCAGCAGCTGAGGTGTATTATGAGGTTCTGCACCTGCTGAGGTTATTACTCTAATTGCTCTGAAACATATTACAATCCTCCAGTCCTCAGTGCTTCATACCTTTTCATGCTGAACTGATAAAATGGTGAATAACTGCACTCACCCAGCCCCGCGCTCATTCAGCCTACACCACGGTTACTCCACACTCAACCTGCACGCACACACCCTCTACTCACTCACCCTACCTGCTCAGCCTGCACTCACTCCACTCAGCCCGCACTCACCCCACTCAGCCTGCAGCCGGCTCATCGCACTCAACTTCCTCACCTCACTCACCCTGCCCCAGACTGAACAAGGAACTGCGCCAGTTCCTCATGCCACCATCCTCTGCCGCCACATTAGACAACGCACAGAAGAGGGGAGCAGACACGACGAGCAAAAACCACCACGCACGGGACAGACACCACAGGGTGAAGTGACAGCTGCTGCCCCAGTGCCAAACAGCCCGCCCCCATCTCCATGTCACCGCACTCCCGATGCGATAGCATCGGGCCTTTTTACTAGTGCTCATATAATATGCACTGCATCCCGCTGTCCATCATCTCAGTGTTGAAACTGCGCTATGAAATGGGCAAACGGATGCAGAGCATATTAAATAAGAGGAAGTGTACCATCACAGGATATGGCCCCCCCATTGTGGTACATGGCCCTCTCATTTTGAATATGCGTTCCCCCTCATCCTGGATATGGCCCCCCCCCAAAGCTGCCGCACAAGACAAACGCTATTACTCACCCTCCAGCACTGTCATTTGTCTCTCCCTGCTTGGAAAACTCGCGTTCTGCATCTTCCTGCATTCCGAGACAGCCGGTCATGTGACCGGCAGAGCACTGTGACATCATAGTGCAGCCTGGTCACATGACTAGCTGCCTCAGAACGCAGGAGAACTCAGAACGCGAGTGCTGCAAGCAGGGAGAGACAGATGCCAGTGCTGGAGGGTGAGTTATAGTGTTTGTTATTGTTTTGTGTGCGGCAGCATGGGGGGTCATATCCAGGATGGGGGGGTCATTCAAAATGAGAGGGCCATGTACCACAATGGAGGGGGCATATCTAGGATAGGGGGTAATGTACCCAGATGGTGGTGGCTGGTCACATACTAGGCATTGAAGGGGACTAACCATCTGCAAGGGGGGCAGATCCAGGCTGGGGGGCTATAGTTTCAGTTTGGAGAGCAGCAGATGGGGGCCATATCCAGATGGGGGCCCTTCAAAATGAGAAGCCATGTCCAGCAATGGGGGAGCATATCAGGATATGGGGAATGCCTACCAGATGGGGGAGCTCATATCAGCATTGAGGCCTATACCCAGAATGGGGAAGCTGTATACCAGAATGGGGGCTATATCTTAGTAAAGGGAAGCCATATCCAGAATGGGGAAGCCATATCCAGAATGGGGAAGCCATATCCAGAATGGGGAAGCCATATCCAGAATGGGGCAGCCATATCCAGAATAGGGAGCCATATCCAGAATAGGGAGTCATATCCAGAATAGGGAGCCATATCCAGAATAGGGAGCCATATCCAGGATGGGGGGCTGTATACCAGGATGGGGGCCATATCCAGGATAGGGGATGCTATATACCAGAAAGGTGGGCCATATTCCGGATGGGGGCTATATCCCAAGATGAAGGGCTATATACCAAGATTGGGGGCCATATCTAGGAAGAGGATGATATACCAGGATGGTGGGGGGCATATATTACCTGGAAGGGACCCAGGATGGTGACATTACCCCCATAAGTATCTCTATTTTCCGCCTCTAAAATCTAGGTGCGTCTTATAACTGAAAAATACGGTACTTCATGGCCAACAACATCCTGTTACTAATATGAATGTAATGTTTTAATTGGAGGACGTTGTCATGGTCTGTTCCAGTGTCTATGACTCAGCCCCCAGGGCTAGTTTTTGGAAAGCCTATTCACATTCTGCACTGGTCCTACTACTGTACTAGACCCACTTTAACAAATTTATAACAAAATTTAGTTCTAACGCCCTACTCTAGATCTCTTTCAGCATGTACAGATGCATCTGAATGAATAAGAATATCAAAAAGTTAATTTCAGTAATTTAATACAAAAAGTGAAATGCATATATTACATACAGTCATTATAAACAGTGATCTATTTCAAATGTTTATTTCTGTTAATGGTGATGATTATGGCTTACAGTCAATGAAAACTCAAAGGTCATTATCTCAGAAAATTAAATTAGGGAGGATGAAGGGTTAAAAACCGCACTGCTGTATTCCAGAAGACATGAATCCAGCTTTGGCGTGAAACAAATACTTACTAAAAAGCAGCAGCATAAAGGACATTAAACAGCAGTACTGATCTGTGCAGCCCTGAATCTAGTACTGGGGTGAGATCAAACACTTACTAGAGGGCATCAGCACATTATACATCAGTACAGAGCAGTGTATCTAGCTCTGGGGTATAATAAGGCACTTACTAGATAACATCAGTAGAATCGATGCAATTATACATATTAGTATTGAGCAGTCTAGCTGTGAATCCAACACTGGATGAGAAAACATTTACTTGAACTTCCAGCATCATCTGTCCGTGTGTCTCTCAACTGTTCCCTTCTCGTATGTCTGGGACTTCCATAAATAGAATTCATCCATTACTTAAGAGCGTATGATCCCTGCCAGATGTAGTGATCTTGATAAAGCCAGAAGAATTGCAAGCCGATAGCACTCTCCCAATCTCGAATCACGTCATGCAAAGAACAGCACATAGGCTTAGAGAACGAAGTCCTGATTTTATTAAATAGAAATACATTTCCTTATAATATACACATTTACATTAAAGTTCTAGTACATAAATATATTTACTGTCGCTTCGGAAGAGAGTGAAAAAATTAATTCACTGGCAGATAGATCAGTCACCGCTTTGATTGAGGAATCGGAAGATTTTTCAACCTAGAAAATAAATAACACACTTGTAAAGTTAACAATGAGTGTATATTATTATGTTTATGTAAATGTGTATATATATACACATTTACATACACATGGAATTAATAGCGCTATAAGTGAATAAAAATTCATCATCATCATCATCATCATCATCATCATCATCATCAATCATCATCATCATCATCAATCATCATCATCATCATCAATCATCATCATCATCCCAGAGGCCCGGCTACAAAGTTAGCGATTTACCGCTGAGGTAGCGCGAGCAATGGCCGCGAGGCCATTGCGAGTCGCTACCTCAGCTGCCGCAACTCCCCTATACTTTCAATGGGGATCTATTGCGAGTCGCTGGGTAGTGCAAGCATTGCGAGTCGCTATCACAGATCATCATCAATCATACTACTACTACTACTACTACTGGCCGCACAGACCCCCCCCCTCAATGGCCGCACAGACCCCCCCCCCCCCCCAATGGCCCGCACAGCCCGCCCCCCCCCCCCCCTCAATGGCCGCACAGACCCCCCCAATGGCCGCACAGACCCCCCCCAATGGCCGCACAGCCGCCCCCCCCCCCCCAATGGCCGCACAGACCCCCCCCTCCCCCCTCAATGGCCGCACAGCCCCCCCCCCTCAATGTCCCAAAGTCAGCTGTGACCGCCTGGCCCTTGGACACTGGCTGCCATGCACACATCAGCTGGTAGGCTCCCATCACTTACCCACTGAGGACGGATCACTTCCAGCACCTCTTCACATGCCAGTGCTCTGAACTTCTGAATCGTCCTCTCCTCACTCAGACACCTGGCAGGTTCCAGCCTACTCACTCCCAGCTGCAACCCAGTGAGTCAATCAGCACATCTTCACTCATGTGATTAACCCCCTGTGCACCATTCAGGTTTAGCCCAGCAAAGCACTCCAAAAAGTATTGAACACACCCCAATAAGTATTGAACGCGCCCCAAAAAGTATTGAACGCACCCCAATAAGTATTGAACGCGCCCCAAAAAGTATTGAACGCGCCCCAAAAAGTATTGAACGCACCCCAATAAGTATTGAAGGCGCCCCAAAAAGTATTGAACGCGCCCCAAAAAGTATTGAACACACCCCAATAAGTATTGAACGCGTCACAATAAGTATTGAACGCGCCCCAAAAAGTATTGAACACACCCCAATAAGTATTGAACGCGCCCCAAAAAGTATTGAACGCGTCCCAATAAGTATTGAACACACCCCAATAAGTATTGAACGCGCCCCAAAAAGTATTGAACGCATCCCAATAAGTATTGAACGCGCCCCAAAAAGTATTGAACGCGCCACAAAAAGTATTGAACGCGTCCCAATAAGTATTGAACACACCCCAATAAGTATTGAACACACCCCAATAAGTATTGAACGCGCCACAAAAAGTATTGAACGCACCCCAATAAGTATTGAACGCGCCCCAAAAAGTATTGAACGCGCCACAAAAAGTATTGAACGCGTCCCAATAAGTATTGAACACACCCCAATAAGTATTGAACGCGCCCAAAAAAGTATTGAACGCGCCCCAATAAGTATTGAACGTGCCCCAAAAAGTATTGAACGCGCCCCAAAAAGTATTGAACACACCCCAATAAGTATTGAACGCCCCCCAAAAAGTATTGAACAGGCCCAAAAAGCATTGAACGCGCCCCAAAAAGCATTGAACGCGCCCCAATAAGTATTGAACGCACCCCAAAAAGCATTGAACGCGCCCCAATAAGTATTGGACCCCCCAAAAAGTATTGGACCCCCCAAAAAAAGTATTGGACTCCCCCAAAAAGTAGCTATCTACTATATAATTGCCGTAGGCATTTTTGTGTCGGACCCCGAAAACGCCGTGGCTATGTCACGCTGTGACGTCACCACGCGCGAGCAATGGCCACGCCGCATTGCGAGTCGCTGGCTGAGTGCGAGCACTTGCGGCGCGGTTGCGGTAATCCCCTTAGAAAGTATAGGGGGACTTGCGGCAGGTGTGGCAAGTGCGGTTTTGCCGCACCTGCCGCAAGTCCCCCTATACTTTCTATGGGGATTACCGCAACCGCGCCGCAGATGCGGTTTTTAAATAAAATAAAATAATTTTAATACAAATAAATTTTCATAAAATAACAAATAATAAATACATTTAATAATAATAAAAATAGTAAAAAAACAAAACAAAATAAATAATAAAATAAAAAATTCCTATCTACTATATTGGATTATTATTTGAAAATCTAAAAAAAAAAAAATATTCTAGACACCCGATGCATTTGCATCGGGCTCACAGCTAGTATATATATATATACACATATATACACACGTATATTACACAATCATTGGTATTTATACACACATATATATATATACACATATATATATATATATATATATATATATATATATATATATATATATATATATATATATATATATATATATACACACATACATATACACATACACACACTAAACTTAACCTCGCTGAATGCAAAAAGTGCAAATAGGTGTATTTAAAGGAGACAGTTTTATACATTTTTCCATCAATTATACTATTTGTGGTAAAATAACACTGTTTTTAAAACCATAAAAGTAAAAAAAAATGGTCGGCTCCTAAGAAAAAGTTAAAGCTGGATTCCTCTGGATGTTCCCTTCCGCTGAGATGTTTCCTTTCAGTCACGGCCGTCTGTTATGTGACAGAGGAGATGCAGCAGCAGGATCAATCAAAAGGAAACAGCTACAGACACCAGACTGCAGCAGGAGCCTCCCCCTTTAGTCCTATTTACAGTAGGACAAAAAATATTGTCCCTCCCCGCCCCGATCATGCCTCATCCCCTCCCCCGAGCCAATGAGCAAGGTATTAACCTCTGTGTTCTTTTACTGTAGACGAACTATCGGTGAGAAAAAAAAAAAAAAAAAAAGAACGGCAGCATTTAAAAAAAAAAACAAACACATTAACTATCTCTGATTTAAGTGTCCACCGGTTGTACGAGCACTGACCTCTTCAGCAGCTCTCTGGGTGTTATGTCTCCTGTGTTTTCAGCCTCGCTGGTGTTTCCGCTGCTGTTATCGTCGGAGTCTGTGTTCTTGTCATCGGTTTTCCTGCTTTTTTGTTTACTTTTGTGCTTTTGCTTCTTGTGTTTTTTCTTCTATATAAGAAAACCAAATTAGAATAAAATTGGCTTTAGGAAAGGTTTTTCGATATTTGCACACATTGCGATCTCGGCTCGTCATTGAGACAAGATCCCAGTCTGCAAAAGGGTCGCTTCCGACGCTATTACGCTATTTCTATGAAGCCCGCACTGCTGAAATTTAGCTGCAAAAATCATCAAGATGGCTCCTACCTCACAGTGCCCGCAGCATCGCCGGGATAGCTCCTGCCTCACAGTACCTACAGCATCGCTGGGAAGGCTCCTACCTTACAGTACCCGCAGCATCACCAGGAAGGCTCCTGCCTCACACTGCCTGCAGCACCGCCAGGAAGGCTCCTGCCCCACATTGCCCACAACATCGCCAGGAAGGCACCCCACAGTGCCCGCAGCATCGCCGGGAAGGCTCCTGCCTCACAGTGTCCGCAGCATCGCCGGGAAGGCTCCTGCCTCACAGTGCCCGCAGCATCGCCGGGAAGGCTCCTGCCTCACAGTGCCCGCAGCATCGCCGGGAAGGCTCCTCCCTCACAGTGCCCGCAGCATCGCTGGGAAGGCTTCTGCGTCACAGTGCCCACAGCATCGCCGGGAAGGCTCCTGCCTCACAGTGCCCGCAGCATCGCTGGGAAGGCTCCTACCTCACAGTGCCCGCAGCATCGCTGAGAAGGCTTCTGCCTCACAGTGCCTGCAGCATCGCCAGGATGGCTCCTGCCTCACAGTGCCCCCAGCATCGCTGGGAAGGCTCCTGCCTCACTGTGCTTGTGCATTGGCAGGAAATCTCCTGCCTCACAGTGCCTGCAGCATCGCCGGGATGGCTCCTGCCTCACTGTACCCAGACCATCGTAAAGATAGTTCCTTCCTTACACTGCCCGCAGCCTCGCCAGGAAGGATTCTGCATTGCTGGAACACCCACAGCATCACCCTACTTCTGCCACTGCCAATGGCTTCCATGCAGTAGGGACAATGCCTACTGTGTTCCCGAACCTTCTGGTAAATTAAAACCACATTAGGAAATGCACCCTCTAATTTGGTGGATTATGAGAGCCTGAACCTTTCCCCGTTACCGTTAAAGATAAAACAGAAAATTAGAGCTTGGGCCAAGTTACACTTGTCAGTGGTGGGAAGAGTGACCCTGTTAAAAATGGTGGTCATACCGCAGCTTTTGTACGTGCTTCACAACTCATTTGGTTGAAGGGTGGTGCCAGGATCAAATTGGAGCATTTGCAGAAGCCCAAGGAGGAAGGTGGACTGGCGCTTCAAAACCCATATTTAGATTATCTATCTTCCCAATGTCAACACCTGGCGGGTGGGATTGAGAGCAATGGGAGAGCCTTGGAGGGAGGAAGAAATATCCTTCAATTTTTGGTAGGTCAGGGCTCACTGCTGTCTAATCTGGAGGCCGGAAAGTTTCGCCCCCTGGCCTTTAAATTTCCTACCATATTTCTTATGAATAGAGTCTGGGATAAGGTTAAACAAATGAGAGGGATCACGGCTTTTACAAAATACTCTCCTATATGGGGTAATAGTCGCTTACCGGCAATGCTGCCATTGAACAGGGTTCGCACAATGCATGAGGATTGGTATTTGGTGGCTCTTACAATTAATGGGGAAGGAATCCTTTAAGTCTTTTGAGGAATTGAGCCAGGAGTCCCCATAAAACATTGCATGTTCTATCAGTATTTACAATTACGACATGCCTATAATGTACAGAATAAAAATTCCCCTATAACTATCCAACAGGATGGTATTATTAATATACTGGGTTTGCAAACATCTACCAGAGGACTGATCTCTTTTATATACAATGGACTTATAAATGTGGTCCTGTCAAAACATCCAATAGGGGCGCAGGTGAAATGGGAACATCAATTGGGTCCGATCACAAAGGAACAATGGGATTTCATTTTACAGATGGTTCCCAAGTTGTCCCTTAGTGAGCCCGGCCGATTATCACAGCTCTATGTTTTATATAGGGTATATAGAACCCCCAAATGGTTATATGATGCAGGGTTGCGACGGGACTCAGATTGCCCCAAATGTACATCGAAGGGCGCTGATATTTTACGTATGCTGTGGACATGCCCTTGTTTACAGATATTATGGGTTATAGTTCTCAACCTCATTCATAGGGCTACTGGGCAGGAAGTCCCAAGAGACCCTGTAGTGTGTATTTGGGGTATGTGGAGGATATACTGGGACATGAATACCTCAAAACAACAATAGCCAGAACGCTACACGTAGCCAGAAAATTAATTGCTTCCTACTGGATTTCAGATGGATTTCAGTAAAAACACCCACAAGACATGAATATGTCAGTAAGTTGAATTATATGTTGTTTAGAGAGGAATACATCTATTTGAAAAGGGGATGACCTGGAATGTTTGATAGACTTTGGGGTGGATGGCTTGCACTACCTGATGTGGCTGCTGGTCAACTGGTGGATGAGGATTTGAGGTTGACATACAGTAGATTGCTAGACGACAGATATTGTTTGCTTATGTGTTTAAGATATATAGCAACTGACTTAGTTATCTTCTTATGTCAGACTTGGAGGGTTGGGCTGGGGAGGGGGGGGATGGGTGGGTCTGAAAGGTGGCCATTACTAAGCTACTACCCTATGTTACCATGTAATATTTTGGATGTATTGGTCTTTATTTTTTGTATCGCTTTTAAAAATTTAATACAAAATATCCATTTTCCTCCCAAATTTTGGGAGGTAAAATGTGTTTTACAATCCAAAAAAAAAACAGTACTTCTATTTTCTCATCTTGCATTGCCCTGTTTTAGATCATTAAAGGGAACCTATCAGTAAGATGAACCCTCCTGATCCATCTATACGAGTCTGTAGGTCATAGAAAGCTGAAGCTGTCAAAATCAATTTTTTTCTTACCATATAAATGAGCGCCTTAGATCTACGGGCCGGACGTAGATCTCCCGGAGACTCTGCACTACGGCTTATTATAAATGAGACTGCGTTGTTCAATTTTCTCTGCAGCATGTGCGGAAACTTTTGTGTAATCTCACCTACAAAGCTGCTACTGTCATACACAGTGGATTTCCAGCCCTGGATGCACATACATCACCGACCGCTTCTCTACTATAATGATTGCAGGCAATGATCGCTGTGTCCCCACTAGTGATGAGTGAGTAGTGAGATATTTGGGTTCGGATAGCTCTAACTGAATACTTGTAACAAGTAACAAATCCAAAGCAAGTCAATGGGGAACTTACTCGGATCCGAATACTGAAACATTTCAAAGTATTCGGTTAGAGCTATCTGAACCGGAGTATCTTCCTACTCGCTCATCACTAGTCCCCTCGTGTCTTTAGTTACAGAGAACATGGAAAATTTCTCTTTACTCTGCACTCTCACCTTTTCCTTCTTGTGTTTATGCTCCTTTTTCACCTTGTGTTTTTCTTTGTGTTTTTTATGTTTCTGCTTTTTAGTGGATTCATTCACACTTCCTGATGGGTAAGTGCTTGATGCTGGGGGACCGCCTGAAGTGAACAAATACAGAAAAATCTGAAAACTTGGAAAATACATTACCATTCCTGTACACATATAACTAGGAAAACCCGAGGGAAAAAAAAAAAAAAAAAAAAAAACAAACAACAATGAACACAAACCCTAAAATAAGTAAATAAATTACAATGGTGCATGAAAACAAAACATGTAATTAATTACTGGTAAAGTCCATGACAGCAAGCTAAACAAGAGAGGGATCCACCCTCCAAGGACAGGGAACCATCAGGCTTTAAAAGGGGCGGTTCCTCTCCCCATGTCAGTTGGTTACAGAGTCTGGAAAATGGACCTCCGGAATATTGTTAGTCCATCACAAAGCCGAACACCACGTGTAAAAATATAAAAAGGAGAAGAAAAACAGACGAACACTTAACAATCGGAGGGAGTATGAGGGTGCTGTCATAGACTCTGAAAAAACATATTGCCAGTAAGTAATTACGTGTTTATCGGTCATCCATGACAGCACCCAGAACTAAAGAATTACAGAGAAACGTAGAATTAGGGAGGGACCACAGCCTGTAGCACCCTACTCCCAAAACGGATATCAGCACCAGAGAGTTCTAATCTATAGTGCTTATAGAAGGCGAAGTCCAAGTCGCTGCTCTACAGATGTGATCGATAGATACACCTGACCTTTTAGCCTGGTGGAATGAGCTCTGAGGTTCTTCTCCAATTCTTTGCCACTTGCAGAGTAGGCCATGCTACTAGCCTCCCTAACCCAACGAGCTAACGTGGCTTTGCAGGCCCTACAACCTTTCATCTGTCCCTGAAAACAAACAAAAAGGGACCCATCTCCTCCAAGATCTCGTGGCCACTTGGTATCTTTCCAGACAGCGTTTGACATCTAAGGAGTGTAGTCCGAGTTCCTTATCATTTCTAGGCCTACTTCAAAAGGTGGGCAAAACAATCTCTTGTGACCGGTGAAATGTAGAGACTACCTTAGGGAGGTATGGCAGGTCATGTCTTAACATCACTCTATCATCTCAGAACAAGGTAAAAGGAAGGTCCGCTGAGAGGGCCTGAATGTCACCTAACCATCGAGCGGAAATTAATAGTACCAAGAGGACCGTCTTAAGAGAAAGAACTTTAATAGGGACATCCTGCAGAGATTCATATGGAGGTTCTATTAATGCAGTGAGTACCAGGTTGAAATCTCAAGGAGCTCAGCTAATGGGCTTATCAGGTGTAGATTTGCCATATGCTTTGGAAAAGTGTGAAACCCAAAGTTCCCGATAGGTTGAAGTTATAAAGTGCTCCAAGGGCCGAAGCTTGGACTTTAAGAGTGCTCAAAGAGAGCCCCATCTCCACCTCCTTCTGCAGGAATGCTAGAACCAAGTTGATAGGGGCTTCCCCTTCTAGATCTGCCCCTCTCACTGACAGATTTTTTTTCAGGTCCTATGATAAATTTGGCAAGTTACAGGTTTTCAACATTTAAGGAGAAGTTTCTGATACTTCAGCAGAGAACCACCTATTACTCAAAAGCCACCTTTCAAGTTCCAGGCAGTCAGGTGTAACTTGTTTGCCCGAGGGTGATTAACTACCCCCTGGGAGAAGAGGCCTGGAAGTACCGGAAGGACACAGGGATCGGAGTCCGACATCTGCTGGAGCCTGAATAACCATGGCCTCCTCGGCTAGAAGGGGGATATGAAGATCACACGTGACCGGTATTCCCGCATTTCGCGCACGACTGTCGGTATCAGAATTAGTGGGGGAAAGGCTTAAGCTAGTCTGAATTCCCAGTTTATCAGAAGTGCATCCACAGCAAATGGATGATCCCTGTGATCCAGGGAGCAGAACCGATCCATTTGACGGATGGACCTTGTTGCGAACAGATCTATGGTTGAGGTTCCCCACATGTCTGTCATCTGGCAAAATACTGTTTGATTCAAGATCCACTTGCCCTGGTGAAGGTGTACCCGGGCTGAGGGAATCTGCTTTGCTGCTGTCTTTCCCCCTTATATGGACTACCGAGATGGAGGCTAGGTGTGTTTCTGCAAGTAAGAGGATACATTCCACCGCCATCAGTGTTTTGGACCTTGTCCCCCCCTTGGTGGTTTATATAGGCTATCGACATCTGATTGTAGGACAGGATTTTGATGTGATGGCCCCTTAATGCTGACAGAAATCCCACTAAGGCTCGTTCCACAGCTACCAACTCTTTAATGTCGGTGGAATTATCCTTCAGAAAATCTGACCACTTCCCCTGAAGTATTTCTTGGTCTAAGTGGGCTCCTCAACCTGAAGGACTGGAATCAGTTGTGACCACTATTGTAGCGGGGGACCACCAGGGGACTCCTGCGGACAGTATCGAATCGTCCAACCCCCAGTGGAGAGACTACAGAGTAAGCTTGCCCTCTAGACTCTAACCCAGGACTTCCCGATTTTGTAGAATGTTCCACTGCCGAATCCTGGTGTGGGCCTGGGTCCAACGTACTCCTCATATGCAAGCTGAAAGAGAGCCTAGTAGTGACAGAGTCATAGTTAGTAAGTCTATGGCTTTCAATACAAGAGTCTGAATTTTCTTCATCTTGTCTGGTGGTAGATAAAACTCCTGTACGTTTGAGTCCAATAGGAGGCCTAGAAAAATCTGAGACGCTGATGGAGTCAGTTTGGATTTGTCCATATTGATAATCCAACCCAGATTTTTCAACATTTTGCGGACCTGTTGGACCTAGTCTGCACAATGTTGAGCCGAACTCCCGATTATCAGGAAATGGTCCAGGTATGGTATAATGAGGATTCTCTGCTCCCTGAGATGAGCTGATACTTCTGCTATCACCTTGGTGAAAACTTGAGGAGCAATCGCAATGCCAAATGGAAGGCCTTGATACTGGAAATGTCTGACCTGTGAAATCAACTGCTGGGACTGGACACACATAGAACATGACAGTATGTGTCTTTTAAATCCAGGGATGCATGTGGCAACCTGGAAAGAGCGTTTTGATTGCAGACCCAACTGACTCCATCTTGAAAGTTGGAACCTCCAGATAATTGTTCAGGCTTTTCAAGTTCAGGATAGTCCTGAAAGAACAGTCTGGGTTTTTTACCAGATAGAGGGGAGAGTAATACCCTTTCCCCTCTTCCTTGGCTACACTGCTAGAGTTTAGCTTTAGCTGCCAACTTCCCAGATTTCTACTGAGTCTAAACAAAAAACAGAGGGACATTCAATAAAATTATGACATTCTCGGAGTTCTCTCACCCATCAAATGTGAAGACGTACCAGAGCCGGGGAAGGACCCTTGTCCTGTGACAATTCAGGTACCATCACATGCGGCAATTTTGCTAGCAATTTCACTGCCAATTTTCTGGTTGCAAGTGAAATCATGGACACATTGTTACATTTGTAGACGGCAACAAAATAGAACAATGTGTCCATGATTTCACTGCAACCAGCAAATTGCCAGTGAAATTGCTAGTAAAATTGCCGCGTGTGACGGTACCTTTCTCCTTTGGTGGTCTTGTGGGAAGAATGACTGCTGTTGCGGTGAGACATACATTTTCTTCTGAGACTCAGTCTCTGTTGGAGCCTCTGTCCCACTCATGCTTCTGCAAGAAGCACTGCTGGAGCACTGTTGACTGGAGCAATGATGCTAGCAGCAGGCTAAATGGAGCACTGATGCACCATTCAATTTCAAACTTCCCGCCTTTTACCCTGCTGCCACCGCTCCCTGCAGCTTGCCTCCAGCTTGAACCCAGAAGTCCGGGTATGTCACATGGCCGAAGCACTCAAAATTGGGCCGCCCCTGACACGCGCATACCCGGGCATGGAGGCCGCCAATCAGGGGGCACCGGCGCCCGTCACGTCATGAGCCTGGTCCCAGAAGTCCAGCGCACTGGGCACCTGGTCCGCCTTTTCCAGCAGGCCAGGCACATGCGCAGCGCCAGACACTTGGCGGACGCCTACCACAAAATGGCACAGACGAGCCAAGAAGGACCAGCCTCCTCTGACCTGGGAGCTGCAACCCATGGGGCCCAATGCGGCCTATCCCATGCTCGCACCCACACCGACCTCAGCTCCTGCCTTTGCTCCGGTACGACCCTTGTAGGGTCCAATCATCTGAAATCGCTGTTCCTGAGGCTCCCCGTTCCAAGGACAGGGAACCAACTGACATGGGGAGAGGAACTGCCCCTTTTAAACTATGATGGTTCCCAGTCCTTGGAGGGCAGATCCCTCTCTCATTCTGTGTGCGGTCATGGACAACCGATAAAATTGGGTACTTGGTAACATCATTTTGAGTTAAAAAATATACATATATTTTATTACCGTTAATTTGGTTTCTAGGAACCTTCCACGACAGCATAGGAGGCTGCCTCTCCAAGAATATATAATAGGGAGAGGAAGCACAAGAGGGGTTAAAAGGACCCAGTGTCTTACTTTCTTTCTTTCAATTATCTTTTTATTGAAAATGAGATAAACATACAATCCAAAACATTTGAATAACATTAAATCAAATTTGAATCCATAAATACATGTATACAAAAGCACATTAATCAGGACATAACTTTGCGTAAGTTCAGCTTCGATAATTCAACGTCCTGCCATTGCCTCTTTCAAGACGTCTCTGTAGCTGTCTTACAAACAACCCATAGCAGCAGTTACCTTTAACATATTCCAGGAATTATCGAGGAATATAGTGAGGGAAGTAAGTGCTGAGAGTGGAAGGTTCCTAGAAAACGAATTAACAGAGAGAATAATTCTTTTATCTCTAGTCACCTTCCACGACAGCATAGGTGGAATGCCAATGAATCTTCAGCTATGGGGAGGGGGGGGGGAGGGAAAGGGGGTGTACTACAGCCTGCATGCAGGACTTTCCTGCCAAAAGCCAAATCCCTATTAGACACTAGATCTAGTCTATAGTGCTTGGTGAAAGTATGCAGACATGACCAGGCAGCCACCTTGCAGATCTGCTCAGGTGAAGCCCCTGCCCACTCAGCCCAGGAGACCGAAGTGGATCTGGTTGAATGAGCCATGAAAACTGATAAAGGGGTCAGATTCTGGCAGAGATGGCTTCCTGGATCCGACTAGCGATTGTGTTTTTTGCCACCTTTTTGCCCTTATTGTGCCCAAATGGTTGTATGAATAAGTTGTGATCAATTCGCCAAGGCGCAGTCAGGTCTAGATAGTGCAACACTATTCTGCGGACGTCCAGCAAATTAAATTACTCTTCCCTTGGTGTTTTTAGATGTTGACAGAAGGAAAGAAGAACAATAGATTGGGATCGATGAAAATCAGAGACGACTTTGGGAATGAAGGATCCAGCTGAAAAACTATGCTGTCATCAAGGATTATCAAGTAGGGGGTTCCTTGATGGACAAGGCTTGCAGATGCGAGGCGACTCTCCTTGCAGATGTAATCGCGACAAGAAATGCAGTCTTGTGAGAGAGAGACCGTATGATACAAGATGATAGGGGTTTCATAAGGAGAACGGGAGATCCCAGTAAGGACCACATTCATGATGGTGTGAGAACACTCTGTCTTGGGCAAAGTCTATTAGCCGACACCATGAAGAGTTTTATCCAGCGATGGTTGTCCAAATCCACATCAAAAACTGAGCTTAAAGCCAATACCTGAACCTTCAATATGCTAGGTTTTAGACCCAAGTCCAGTCCTTTCTGTAAGAAGTCCAGTATCTGAGATATGTTAGGCTTGAGTGGATCATGCGGATTGGGGCCACACCAGGAGGAGAATCTTTTCCAGATTTTATTATAAATGGAGTTTGTTACTGGCTTTCAACATTTTTGTTAAGTGGCAATAACCCTTTCAGAAAGGCCCTGGGTCTTTATAGTACCTGTGCTTCAGAAGCCAGACAGCTAACTTGAGCTTCTGAGGATCCGGATGGAATAGTGGACCCTGGGAAAGCAAACCTGGGCCTGGACCCAGGGGAACTGGACCGTCAACTGAGAGGCATGATCAGGTTGTACCAACTCCTCTTCGGCCACAGAAGAGCAACTCGGATGGTTGGAACCCCGTCTTCTCTGATCTATTTCAGGGTTCTTGCTAGAAGAGGAATTGGTGAAAAGGCATAGGCCAGATGAAATATCCAAGCGTGGGAGAAGGCATACACCCCGATAGCATTGTCCCATGGATTCAGGGAAAAGAATGTTCCAAACTTCCTGTTTTGGTTTGATGCAAACAGGTCGATCTCCGGGGAACCCCACTTTGCCACTGGTGTGCAGACGACCGCTTGGTCCAGGCTCTACTCCCCTGGGTGGACATCTTGGCAACTCAAGAAGTCTGCTTGTTGAATCGGTAGTGAAGGACTGTGCTGTTGTGAAGGATCGCAAATCTCAAGAACTTTCCGTGCCGGTGGTGGATGGGCACATGGAAGTAGGCGTCCTTTAAGTCAATTGTAGCCATCGGGTAGTGTCGCCCTATCAGTGGAACAGCTGATTTTATTGTCTCCATCTTGAATCTGCGCTACTTGACACGTTGGTTCAGGCACTTCAGATTGATCATGATACAGGCGTCTCCAGATGTTTTTTTGAACAAGAAGAGGCAGGAGTAATGACTCCTTCCTTCTTCTTCCTTAGGCACAGGGGAAATTACATTTGACTGTATGAGTTCCTGTAAGTTGGAATACAGGAGATCTTGGGCCCCCTGCAAAGGCAGGACAGTGATCTGAAGGCCCGGCGGAGGGGGGGACTCTAACACTATGAGGACACGCTCTGAAATTACTTTGAGAACCCACTGGCAACTGGTGACATTCTGCCAATGGGGGAGAAAGTTCAAGAGCCTCCCCCCACCTGAACCGAGTCACTGCTTGTCCTGCTGCTGCTGCTGGGAAGAGACGAGGATGTTTTTTCCCTACCCTTCTGAAAACTCCATCTACCAGTCTTTCCCTGGCTGGAAGGTCTGAGGCATCAAGGGACAAAAAAAAGCTTCCTGGGGAGCTTTTGCTCCGGAAGGGCCTTCCTGTCCGTCGCCCTGCATGCTGTCCCCACTGGGATCTGGAGGCCGGAACCGTCGTGCTCCATGGAGGAACACGTGACTTGGAAGCCCCGCCTACTGACGTCACATCCCGGTCGCGTGGGACAGTGCACGAACAGGAAGAAGCCGGTGGGCTTGGCGAGGTCGCTGGCCAGGGAGCCACAGCACGCATTGCCCCCAAGGAGGCGCCAGAGGGCCGGGGAAAACGGTCGCGCCACCCGAAGGAGACGGGAAAACAGGAGAGCTGAGCACCCAACCAACGTTGCCCGGCTGGGGGAAGAAAAAATGGTATGCCACGGTCGCCGGCCACGCAGCATAGAAAAAACCTCACCATGCCCCATGGGGACAGGAAAGGAACTGGCTAATAGGAGGTGGGAGGGTCCTTTTAACCTCTCTTGTGCTTCCAGTCCCTATTAGGGCGTGGAGAGGGAACCTCCTATGCTGTCGTGGAAGGTGACTCTAGAGAAAAATGCAAAAGACATCCCACTACGTCAAGGTGACCCCATAGGGACGGTCCTAGCATTTAATTAAAAACTTGCCATATGTCAATGTCAAGTGACGTCAGTGTCATAATGGTTGAGCAGGACCCTATTACCTAAGTACCCAGTAGTGCAACTAGAGTCTGATGGGCCCAGTTGTGTAATTTAGACCTGGATTCCCCCCAACTCTCCACACACACACAGGTCAGAAGTGTGGGCCCTTGTAGCTTTCCTGTTATATACAATCCCCTTCCTGGTATATACGGTCTTCCTTGAATATATAAGTCCTCTTCCTGGTATATATGGTCCTCCTTGAATATATATGTCCCCTTCCTTGTATATTTGGTCCTCCTCGAGTATATATGTCCTCTTCCTAGTGTATATATATAGTCCTCCTTGTGTATATATGTCCTGTTACAGGTATATATGGTCCTCCTTGAATATATAAGTACCCTTCCTGGTATATATGTTCCTCCTAGAATATATATATGTTCCCTTCCTGGTATAAATGGTCCTCCTTGTATAATATATATGTCCCCATCCTTGTATATCTATCCTCGTTCTGACCCTAACACATAGGCCAAAACCAAAACATTGCACTCACTTTTCCTCCGCTCCCATGTTGCCCAGTGTCCTCCAGTAGCTGCAGCATATAGTTGCTGAAAGCTGACATCGAAGTGCAGAGACAGGAGGCCGTGCATAACAGTGATGTCACTTACATACACGGGCCCCTGTCCCTGCACCTTTGAAAGCTCAAGCCACTATGCATGTGCCAGCAGCCTGCATCGTGTACAGGAACACGATGGGTCTCGCGATGGGCATTTCAGCTGGATCTGCATCCTCATCAAGGACACAGATCCAGCTGAAGCAGGGGGCCCCTCTAGCCCCTGGCCCAGTTGTGACCTCTGCAATCCCGGTTGTTATGCCACTGCAAGTATCCTATTTTTATTTTCATGCACTACTGCAAATTATTTTTTGAGGGCATTTGCTCATTTTTGTTTCTCTTCTCGAGTTTTGCTGTTTTGTGGCCAATGTGAACATACACCCACACACTGCACGCAGATATACTTGAATTCCAGTTAATTTTTTTGTTTTGTCCACATATAACCAGGGTAGGATCCCATGGTGTAGCTGCTTTATGCAGAGAAAATCAGCAAATAGGTTTCATCAAAGATAGTAGCATCAAAATCATGTACTCATTCGCCCTGTATTCGTGGCCGTGCCCTTTGCCCGAATGCGGCAGCGTGATGCAATAACAGACATTGATGCAAATGTTAACTTGAGGGTGCATAGGCACAAAAAAAAACAAAAAAAAACTAGAAACTAGAAAATAATGAGACGTTCCCTGTACTTTCTCTGCACCAAATTTCTGACTTACTGGATAGAGGTGCAGGCGGTAACTTGGGACCAAATTCTTCAGTGTCCATCATTTCCAAATCTTCCTTTGCTGCACGAACAGGAGGAGCAGACATTGTTGATTCAGGTTCTGTGAATAAAAAGCCGACAAAGGTCTCAGTATTCATTTTAATATACAGCAAAAAGTACTAATATATACAGTGGTGTTCAAAAGTCCTGCATAGGCATAGCATAAATTGATTTTTCAAGTTTTAAACGTTTTCTGTCGAATATCTTTGATGCTAATCTGACATATATGGTTTTGTTCAGAATACAATTTTGCATTCTCTCCCTGTAATATTTTTAGCTTTTGAAGCAATTTTGCCTGAAATTATTGCAACAATATGGGAATTGAGAGCACAACTAAATATTGTACAGCTTCAGATCCAAAATTAGGCAATCACAGATGAAGTTCTTGTGACCAATCATAACCTGGATATGGCAGCCAATCACTTTCCATTACATTGCATCACATTTGCTGCTTTGTTTGTTTGTTTTATCTGTTGGTCTATCTAGTGAATCATACTGTAGAGCTTTATGATGGGAGCCTTCAGATGTTTTGTTAGCGGAGGATCGTGTGCGAGTTTTGGTGCTACATGAAGAGGGTTATACTGGCCCCCAGATCGCAAGGAAGGTCGGCTGTAATCAGAGTACAGTCCTAAGTATTTTGCAGAAACATAAGCAGCTTGGAATTACCCAGGACAGGCCCAGATCTGGTCGGCCCAGAAAGTCAACTAAAAGGGAGGATAGAGTACTGATAAGAACATCCCTTGCCAATCGAATGCTTCTGCGAGAATGGCAAGAAAAGTGCAATATTGAGGTAGCAACATCAACTGTTAGGAAGAGATGATTGGAAGCAGATTGAGAGGGTGCAAGGCCCGAAAGAAGCCATTGATGACAGCCATACAAAGACAAAGGCGAAAACTGTGGGCATTGAAATATTCAAAATGGAGGAAAGAGGAGTGGGGAAAAAGTACTATTTAGTGATGAAAGCACTTTTTGCATTTTAGGAAATGATGGCAAGTCTTATGTGAGAAGGTTTCCACATGAAGAGTACAAGCCAGAGTGTTTGAGCTTCTCTGTGAAACATCCGATGAAAGTAATGGTCTGGGGCTGTATGGCAGCCAATGTTGTTGGATGGCTTCATATTGTGGAGGGTATGGTTAATGCAAAAAAATACATAGACATCCTAATAAGAAAATGCTACCTTCTGCTCAACACCTGTTTTCAGGGAATTATATCTTCCAGGATGATAATGCTCCTTGTCACAGAGCTAAAACAGTAACGGAATGGAAAAAAAAGAACAAGGTGGCTACTATTGACTGGCCAGCCCAGACCCGGACCTCAATCCAACTGAAAATTTGTGGCACAAGGTATCAATAGAGATATCTAAAAAACAGCCAAGGACCAAGAGAGAGTTGATTGAGGCTCTGATACAGGCCAGGAACCACATCATCATTCGTGAACATCTGCAGAAGCTTGTTCACTCAATGCCACAGAGATGCACGTTGGTGCTCAAGAGCAAAGGCTGGCCAATAAAGTATTAGAAGCTAAAGATGCACTCAAAAGGCCCTTTTCAGAACTCTGAATTAAATAAAAAATGATAAATCTTAAAAAGTAACATTTAAGTCTGTGTGAACTTGCATTGGAAGTTAAAGAACTTAGAAACCTGTTCACCATTCTACACACTGTACAGGTGTAGGTATAGTTATGCTGTAAAAAAAATTATCAAAAATGCGCATACCATAACACTTTATACACTTGGGACATTCAAAAATGAGTATGGCATACAATGAGGGATTACAAAAACATATATGTTCCACCAGTTTCACTGTAGAAATGCAGAAGTATGAAATATATAGTTTTCTTCACGCCTATGCAGGACTTTTGAACACCACTGGGTCATTCCATGTCAAGTGATCCAAAAATGAATATTTTTTTTCCCTGACGTCCTCAGATTTTTTAAATTTTTTTTCTATATGAAGAACAACTTTATCTAATTACAAAAAAAAAGTTTTGAATTTTTTTCTTTATCAGTTAATTTTTTACAGATTTTTAAAGTTTTAAAAAAGTGCGAATTTTGGCCTGGTATTGCTTTACATTTTCTATCATATCTCGGGCTAGAAATAAGATAGAGAAACAAAATAAACACCAATCTACTCAGAACTGTCCAGGCTTTCATCAATATGTCACAAGAGGATCTTTGTTAATATTTTACCCATGTGATCGCAAGCGCAAAACTTTAAAACGCATTTCCGAAAAATCGGCGCGCTTTAAATATTTCAAAAACTGCCCATGTGTCTGCTTTGCTCTTAGCCACATCTGTACCAAATTTCAAGTTGGGATCGCAATGGGATCATATTTTAACATATTTTACTAGTAATAGCGTCAATGGGTCATTCCATATCAAGTGATCTAAATATGAATATTTCTTTTTACCTGACGTCTTTAGATTTTTTTTTTTCCTTTATGAAGTACTACTTTAGTTAATTACAAATTAAAAGTTTAGAATTTTTTTCTTCATCAGTTAATTTTTTACAGATTTTTAAAGTTTAAAAAAAGGGTGAATTTTGGCCTGGTATGACTTTACATTTTTTTTTATCTCAGGCTAGAAATAAGATAATGAAGTGGGAGAGGCATCATTTTACTCAGAACGGTAACAGCTTTCATTTGAGATGTTACAAGACTATGTTTCTTTATATCAAATTCAAACTATTGACGGGCAATTGTGAAAAAATGACTGATTGTGTTCTTGGTGATTTTTGAATTGACACTATAATAGTTAAATATTTTGCACTTAGGTCCAATGAATGCGTCCATGGGGTCAAGCTGGGACAGAGTCATCACAAATTAGCCTTATTTGCAGATGACCTGCTACTTTACATCTCCCAGCCCCTGGTCTCCATCCCTTCGGTCTTATTGGAGTTTGAACGGTTCGGACAATTGAGCAACTTTAAAGTGAATTGCTCCAAAACCGAGGCACTCAATATTTCTTTGCCTGGAGATTTGGTTTCTCATCTATCTAAACAGTTCCCATTTAAATGGAAAGTAGAAGCCATTAAGTACTTGGGAGTCCTTATACCAAAAGATCTTAAACAAATATTCAATTTAAATTATCAACCCCTTTTGACTAACGCGGAATCGACATTTACCTCCTATAGACAATTAAAGCTATCCTGGTTCGGGAGAATAAACGTAGTCAAGATGGATGTCTTGCCCCGACTCATATACTTTTCAGACAGTTCCTGTTCTATTGGATAGAGGCTTCCTCTCCAAAATGCAATCTATGATCCTTAGATTTGTCTGGGGGGGCAAGAGGTCCAGATTGCGAATGAATATCCTATCCTTGCCCAAGACCAGAGGAGGGGTTGGACTACCCAACATACGAGCGTACTTTGTGGCTTCCTCTCTTGTTAGAGCTCTAGATTGGCATTATCATGCGTCCTCCAGGAAATGGGTAGGGGTGGAGCAAGAGGGTTTGGGGATTCTGCTGAAACACCTGCTTTGGATTTCCCCTAAAGACTCCACAGACCTAGTACCTTTGACAGACATGACCAGAAACACCTTGAAGGTATGGCACCTAGTGACGAAAACCCTCCGCTTAAACGACAGACTTAGCCCTTTGACTCCCCTTTTTTCCAACCCATCTTTCCCACCCAGATTTGACAGGCAGAGATTTTTATGTTGGCGGATTGTGGATGACACCCGAGTAGGACAGACTCTGTCCAGTGGTGGTTTGCCCCCGATGGCAGAGCTACAACTCAAAGAACCTACGAGACCTCTTAAGTGATTCGAATTTCTCCAATACAGAGCATACTTATATTCAGCTGACCACTCTTGCAGGGTAAGATTGACGCCCAACGTATTGGAGAGGTTATTCCAACTGGAGGCTCCACCGAGGCGCAAAATATCAGTTCTATACCAGGCCTTAGGGTCCATGAGAGAGCAGGGCACCCTTTACTTCCAACGTGCTTGGGAGAGGGAATTGGGGTGTAGCATTTCAGAAGCTAATTGGCAGAAATGCTTTATATTTACTCACTCACTAGCTAGCGCTTGTTCTGCACAAGAAAGAAGCTATAAGCTGCTCACTAGATGGTACTTGTGCCCGACGACACTCCGGAACATGTTCCCTGGAACCCCTGATACCTGCTGGCGCTGTGGGGAAGAGAAGGGTACAATGATACACATTTGGTGGAGTTGTGGGGAAATCCGGCGGTTCTGGTCTGAGGTTTTCAATGCATACGCCCGGATAACAGGTAAACAAGCCGAATGCTGCCCAGAATCGGCAATGTTATCCATTTTTCCAGGTCCTATTGCGCTACAGAAGAGGGATATTCTCCGCTTTTGCATCTCGGCTGCTCGTGCTGTGATCCCGAGGTTCTGGAAATCAAGCCGGGCTCCATCTCTACTTGATTGGTTCAAAGAATTGATGGACATATATCGAATGGAGGAGCTCGCAGCTGATGCGTCGGGATCTTCGGAACAAATTCTTAGGGATTTGGGTTGAATGGATTCTTTTTCACGACTCTGCAGAATTTAGGAGTATCTTTTCCAGCACAGATAATATGGCTCGACCTCTGGCTGATGGGGAGCCAGTGGGATGAGTACCCTTTCTCCTTCCCATACCTCACCCGTCCCCCCCCTCCTTTTTCTTTTTTTCTTACGTGGCTTTTCTTTCCCAGTATAACTTTTTCTAATGGTTTTTGTTTCTCTTCTCTCTCTCTTCTTTTCTATCTCTCTTTTCTTCCCATCTGATACATTCAGTCTAGGTATTTCCTTTCTACACCTATACCTTCAGAATTCTAGTGAACATTAGACAGGTATCGGAAACTCTGAGCTGTGAGTAGATCATTAATATTTCGGCCTTCCTTTCCGGTACACCAGTCGATAGACTATTCCAACTAGGCCTCAACGGTAATGACCCACTTACGTGGCCAACCTGTTAGAAGGGGCCAAGTGATAAAAATCATTCTGCTGGGGCTGCTTGTCCCCTTGACATCAGAACATCTCAAAACCCTGAGAAAGGTTGTATACTTGAGTGTTTGGAATTATATTTAGATTGTAGTATATATTGCACCAGAGATAAGCGCAAAAGTAAATTTGCAGCTTATCTTAAAGTTACTAATAACTTTGTGAATTCTCTTTTTGTATATTTTATATGTCTCAAGATTTTGTTAAAAGATTGAATGTATGTCTTTCATATGTTTTTTCAAAATTTAATAAAAATGAGATTAACCATAGTTAAATATTTTAAAATATGATCCCATCACGATCCCAACTTGAAATTTGGTACAGATGTGGCTAAGAGCATAAAAGACACATGGGCAGTTTTGGAAAATTTTTATTAAAACTTTTTTCGGAAATGCGTTTCAAAATGTTGCGTTTGCATTCGCATGGGTAAAAAATTAAAATTAACAAATATACTCTTGTGACATATCTGGTGAAAGCCTGGACAGTTCTGAGTAGAATGGTGTTTATTTTGTTTCTCTATTTCTAGCCCGAGATAAAAAAAAATGTAAAGTCATACCAGGCCAAAATTCACCCTTTTTTTAAACTTTAAAAATCTGTAAAAAATTAACTGATGAAGAAAAAAATTCCAAACTTTTAATTTGTAATTAACTAAAGTAGTAAAGGATCATCAGGTAAAACAAAATATTCATATTTAGATCACTTGATATGGAATGACCCATTGACGCTATTAATAGTAAAATATGTTAAAATATGATCCCATTGCTGATCCCAACTTGAAATTTGGTACAGATGTGGCTAAGAGCAAAGCAGACACATGGGCAGTTTTTGAAATATTTAAAGCGCGCCGATTTTTCGGAAATACGTTTTAAAGTTTTGCGCTTGCGATCACATGGGTAAAATATTAACAAAGATCCTCTTGTGACATATCTGATGAAAGCCTGTATAGTTCTGAGTAGATTGGTGTTTATTTTGTCTCTCTATCTTATTCCTAGCCTGAGTTATGAGGGGAAACGTAAAGGCAGGCAACAGCGAAAATCACACTTTTTCCGAACTTTGAAAATCATTTAAAAAAAAAAAAAATTTTTTTTTTAATTTTTCTCTTCACATTTTGCATTGTCTGACATGCTATTATCAAATAACAAAATCTCAAAAGAATTAAAAATATAGAGGTAATAATCATTGGTTCACTTGACATGGAATGACCGCACTGTAAATAAAATATTTAAAATACATTTTAATATGCGTCAAAAATAAGACCAAACTCAAAAGACAACGTATAGGATGTTGAAAGCAAAACATTGGGTTACATCCAGACCACACTAGAAACTGAACGACTATGTAATAATGTATAGACAACTGGGTCCCCCAGAGGAAGAAACTCACAAAATAAAAAGAAACATCAAAAACACAAAATGATACAGGTATGAGTATCAGGAATATTTCTAGTGATAACATATATAACTGCTAATAAATGACCAGATAAGATAATGGTAATAATAACATGTATAAGCTAGTAAACACAACACATGTATTGCACAATATAATAGGTACAACCTTATAAGAAGTTGGTACAATATCCTATGCAGTAGGTGCCCAGCCACATGTTTCGCCACACCACTGGCTTCATCAAGTGGTAATGTTTGTATTGTCACTTCAGAGTATATATAGATATAGTATTGCCCTTGTTAGTACATCATATCGAAAGCAGTTGTGAGTTCAGCAAATATTGCACATTTTATAGTATTTATCACTCTCCTTTAGACCCTGTGCACACCGAGCGTTATTGATGCATCTGATGAGTCTTTTAGTGCAGTTTTCTCACTGTGGCTTTTCTAAGAGATGCTATACTGGAGAATCTGAAGAAAAAGAACCTCATGACCCAATATCAACATGGGTTTACAAGGGACTGTTCCTGTCAAACTAATCTGATAAGCTTCTATGAAGAGGTAAGTTCTGGACTGGATCAAAGAAATGCAGTGGACGTGGTGTATATGGACTTTTCAAAAGCTATTGATACATAAAATGAGAGCAATTGGGATAGGAGAAAATATGTGTAAGTGGGTTAAGAACTGGCTTAGTGATAGGAAACAAATGGTGGATATTAATGGAACACACTCAGAATGGGTCACAGTTAACAGTGGGGTACCACAGGGGTCAGTGTTGGGCCCGCTTCTATTTAATATATTTATTAATGACCTTGTAGGGGGCATACAGAGTAGAATCTTAATATTTGCAGATGACACTAAACTCTGCAGGGTAATCAATACAGAGGACAATTTTATATTACAGGAGGATTTATGTAAACTAGAATCTTGGGCTGATTAATGGCAAATGAGCTTTAATGGGGATGAATGTAAGGTCATGCACTTGGGCTGAGGAAATAAAATGTATAATTATGATCTTAATTGTAAAACACTGAGCAAAACTACCACTGAAAAAGACCTGGGTGTATGGGTAGATGACAAACTCACATTTAGTGGCCAGTGTCAGGCAGCTGCTGCAAAGGAAAATAAAATAATGGGATGTATGTAAAGACATAGATGCTCATGAGAAAAACATAAATTTACCTCTATACAAGTCACTAGTGTGACCACACTTAGAATACTGTGTACAATTCTGGTCTCCGGTGTATAAGAAAGACATAGCTGAACTAGAGCGGGTGCAGAGAAGAGCGACCAAGGTTATTAGAGGGCTGAGGGGTCTGCTATACCAAGACAGGTTATTAGAGGACAAAGGCCGCCGTTAAGGCCTTACTGATTAAGGGCCGGCCAATTATTGGAGGGGCGTGGCCCTTTATAAAGGGGTAGGGGGTGTGGCCATTTAAAGCAAGGAGGCCCGACCTCCCCGGCCAGCATGAGTCATAGGACTGAGGCTGTGCCCCATGTGTTCATATATCCTCCTTAGCTGGCTGCTGCGAGCCTCCTGTGTGTGTGGCTCGCTCGTGCACTCACAGCCGCAGCGCCGGGCTGGCCACTGCCGCAGAAGCAGCGCCAGCCAGAGAGAAGAGGAAGAGCAGGAGAAAGAGAAGAAAAGAAGAAGAGAGAGGAGGAAGAGCTCACTGTGCGAGCCGCACCGCTGCCGGGCGCTCTCTCTGACCCGGCGGCTGGTGGCTGCCTGCCTGCAGCCAGTGCTACCTGCCGGCGACTGTCACTGCCATACGCCAATGCGTACTGCAGCTACCGGCCCGCTGCGGTGCGCAATCTGAGTGGCGCCGCCGCGCCACGGCCGCTTGCCTGCCACCCACCTGATTCGGCGGACGGTGGACTCACACACACACAGTACAGCAGCCGCCAGCCACTCTCCTCAATACAAGGGCCCAGCCCCAGGCCCGCTCAGCCTCTGTGTGTGTAAGTAGACACTGTATAAAGGTAGGGCATGGACTGCCCACCCCAAGCCTCACTGCACTTAGGTCCGCCAAGGCTCACCCACCAGCCTAGTAAGTGTTTAACTTATAGTTAGGGCCCGGCACGCCCATCCTTGCCCTGCCCTGTCCATCCCTGTCTTGTCCATCCAATCCCTGCCCTGCCCATCCCTGCCCTGCCAATCCCGTCCACCAGAACAAAGAAAGGCTGGGATAGAGGGCCAGGCAGACGCCACTACCCTCTCTCACCCACCACCATAAGTTCTTGAAGAAGTCAAAGAACATCAGAAGACACGCAAAATCAAGGCTGGACGGTGGACCTGGGTGCCTGGCCTGGGGAGGACAGACTGGACACGGCCCCGGCCCCACCACAGTCCACAGCACGTGGTGGCGGTGTGGAGACAGCCAGGCAGGAGGAAGCTGACAGGCAGCACTAACTGGTAAGAGAATAAGGCAGGACAAATGGCCTATGGCCATAATGGCAGCTGGCGGCGGGCAGTCAGGGCCAGGTCATGGTGATGGCAACTGGCTAGTCGCTGGTGTATAAGGCCCCACCGAGCCAGGCTGGGGGTGGTGGGCAGTCAGAGGCCAGAGTAGGGTGATGGCTGCTTGTATATGGGCCCTGCCAGCGGACCGGGGGGAGGGGGGGTGGCAGTCAGGGCCATGGCAAGGATAAAGAGAATTTTGTTTACGTACCGTAAATTCTTTTTTCTTTAATCATCAATGGGAGACCCAGACAATGGGGTTTAGGGCACTGCCCTCCGGAGGTCACACTAGGTACTACAAGTTTGTAGACACCGCCCCCTCCGCTTATAAACCCCTACCGCAGGGAACATCCTCAGTTTGGTCCATAAGCTGCGAGGAGACAAATAAACCACACCCGAAACGTCGGGAATAAACCGTGCACAAACGGTTCAACAACCCGGATAACACTGTCCCAACAGGGAACAGATCAACTGCAGAATATGCAACGGAACAACTGGGTGGGTGCTGGGTCTCCCATTGATGATTAAAGAAAAAAGAATTTACGGTACGTAAACAAAATTCTCTTTTTTCTGGTCATCATAATGGGAGACCCAGACAATGGGGATGTCCTAAAGCAATCCCCCAGGGCAGGAAGAGTTCCTCAAAGACGGATAACACATGGTCCCCCTCAAAGGTGGGCAACCGCCGCCTGTAGGACCCGCCTGCCCAAACTTGCATCCGCAGAGGCATGGGCATGCACCATATAGTGCTTAGAGAAAGCGTGCAGGCTGGACCAGGTGGCTGCCTGACACACCTGTAGAGCAGAAGCTCGATGTCGCAAGGCCCAGGAGGCACCGACAGCTCTGGTAGAGTGAGCTTTCAATCCCACCGGGAGAGGCAAACCAGAAGACCGGTAGGCCTCCTGAATGGGAGCCTTGATCCATCTGGCCAAGGTTGACTTCGATGCCGCGGACCCCTTACAGCGACCTGTCGTCAGGACAAATAATGAATCCGAACTCCGGAAGGAGGCAGTCCTGGACACATAAATGCGTACAGCCCTCACGAGATCCAGAGTATGGAGATCGCGCTCGACCTGATGAATGGGAGCTGGGCAAAATGATGGGAGAACAATCTCCTGGTTCAGGTGAAAAGTGGAAACCACCTTTGGCAAGAATTCCGGCCGCGGGCGTAACACCACCTTGTCTTGGTGAACCACCAGAAAGGGCGACTTGCACGATAGTGCAGCCAATTCTGAGACCCTTCTCAGAGATGTAATTGCCACCAGAAAGACCACCTTCTGGGACAGACGAGACAGAGAAATGTCTCTCAGCGGCTCAAACGGCGGTTTCTGCAGTGCCGCCAGGACCATGTTAAGGTCCCAAGGGTCCAGTGGTCGCCTGTAGGGCGGGACCACCCGAGATACTCCCTGGAGAAACTGACGGACCTTGGGAAGGAGCGCCAAGCGCTTGTCAAACAGCACTGAAAGAGCTGACACTTGACCCTTCAAAGAGCCTAGGGATAACCCCAATTCCAACCCCGACTGAAGGAAAGCCAACAATGTCGGAATGGACAAGGGCCACGGGGACCGACCACCCGAGGCACACCAGGTGAAGAAAATCTTCCACGTTCTGTGGTACATCTTCCTGGAAACAGGCTTCCTAGCCCGAGTCATAGTGGCAACAACCGTAGGAGAGAAGCCCCTGGACGTCAGCAGCCAGGCCTCAAGAGCCATGCAGTCAACCTGAGGGCCCTGGAATTGAGGTGGAAGAATGGGCCTTGCGCGAGCAGATCTGCGCGTTCTGGAAGAGCCCACCTGTGTCCGCCTGACAGTTGCCACAGGTCCGGATACCAGGACCTCCTGGGCCAATCTGGAGCCACTAGAATGGCTACCCTGCACTCCGACCTGATCTTCCACAGAACCCTGGGAATCAGAGCTAGAGGCGGGAACACATACGGAAGATGGAATCTGGACCAACTCAGGATCAGGGCATCTGCCCCCAGAGACTGAGGATCCCATGATCTCGCCATGTATTGCGGCACCTGATGATTCAGCCGCGAGGCCATCAGATCCACGTCTGGAGTGCCCCATCTGCTGCAGATGTCCCAAAAGACTTCTGGATGAAGGGACCATTCTCCGGCGTCCATCCCCTGCCGGCTCAGGTAGTCGGCCTCCCAGTTTTCGACCCCTGGGATGTAAACTGCGGAGATCAGGCAGTCGTTGTCCTCCACCCAGGATAGAATGCGGTGGACTTCGGTGAGGGCCTGAGCACTTCTGGTCCCTCCCTGATGGTTTATATAGGCGACGGCCGTCGCGTTGTCGGACTGAACCCGAATGGGCTGTCCTGACAGGAATTTCTGAAACGCCAGGAGCGCCAGATAGACCGCCCTGATCTCCAGCACGTTGATCTGCAACTCCGACTCCGACTGAGTCCAGAGGCCTTGAGCCCTGTGGTGTAGGAACACCGCACCCCAGCCCGTCAGACTGGCGTCGGTGGTCACCACTAACCATGACGGTTTGAGGAAGGACCGGCCCCGTGACAAATGACGTGGCTGGAGCCACCACTGCAAGGAATCTCTGGTCGGTTGGGAAAGTGTCACCAGCCGATTCAGAGAGATCGTCCTCTTGTCCCATCTGCGAAGAATCTCCAGCTGGAGAGGACGGAGGCGAAACTGCGCAAAAGGCACCGCCTCTATCGCAGCTACCATGCGGCCCACCAGCTTCATCAATACCCGTAGGGATGATTGTGGTGACAGGAGGACTGCTTGCACTCCTGATTGGATCGCCATCTGTTTGACTCGTGGCAGAGACACCATGGCTGAGTCCGTGTGGAAGTCCATGCCCAGATATGTCAGTGACTGGGTTGGAACCAGGGTCGACTTCTGGATATTGAGAAGCCACCCGAACTGTTCCAGAGACTTCATGGTCACCTCCAGGCTTTGCCGACAAAGGTGTTCCGATGGCGCCCTGACCAGCAGGTCGTCCAGATAGGGTATTACGGCGTGCCCCTGCACGTGCAGGAGAGCCATCATGGAGGCCATCACTTTTGTGAACACCCGCGGTGCCGAGGCCAACCCGAACGGCAGCGCCACAAATTGGAAGTGTTCTTCCCCCACTGCAAATCTCAACCAGCGCTGATGAGCCGGTGCAATGGGCACGTGAAGGTAAGCGTCTCGGATATCTATGGACGCTAGGAAGTCCCCCTGTGACACAGCTGCGATCACGGATCGCAGTGATTCCATACGGAACTTCCGAACCAACACGTGATGGTTGAACAACTTTAGGTCCAGAACCGGGCGGAAGGATCCGTCCTTTTTTGGGACAATGAAGAGGTTGGAGTAAAAACCCCGAAACCTCTCCCCGGACGGTACCGGAACCACCACTCCGTCCCTGCGGAGACCCTCCAACACCCGGTGAAAGGCCTGAGCCTTTTCTGGGGATGGGACCGACCGATGGAATCGGGGTATCGCTTTTGACGTCAGCTCTATCCTGTAACCTCGCGAGACCACGTCTCGAACCCACTGATCTTGAACGTGAAGTAGCCACCTGTCCTGAAAACGAGACAGGCGACCCCCCACCTGTGGGGAGGCAGGGAGGGAGAGCGAGTCATGTAGAGGCGGGTTTGGGGGTGGCAGCCGCTGCCCCCGCCGGCTTCTTTGGACGACTCTTAGAGCGCCACTGAGAAGCGGGCTTGCCCCCTCGGTCCGTGCGAGCGACGGTGCTGATGACTGTGAGCTGGAACGAAAGGACCACTGTTTTGGGTTCCTCTTAACGGTATACCGTGGCTTAGGTTTATTCTGCGGGATCTTAGACTCAGCAGAATCCTTTATCAGCTTGTCCAGCTCGGTGCCAAAAAGCCTGTCACCAGAGAACGGAAGATTCTGCAAAATCTTCTTAGATGTGGCATCTGAGTCCCAAAGACGCAGCCACAACAACCTGCGAATCGCAATAGCATTGGCCGAAGCCACAGCTGAGCGAGTAGCAGTTTCCAAAGTCGCCGTCCTGGCGTAGTCCGCATAGGCCTTTGCCCTTTCTGTAAGCGCCAGGACCTCTGGACTGGACCTTGCCAGGTCCGAGATACCATCCAAGCACGTAGTAATCGCTTGTAAGGTCCAGACCGTGGCAAAATTAGGGGCAAATGAAGACCCTACAGCCTCATAGGAAGACTTGGCGAGTTGCTCGACCTGTCTATCAGTCGCATCCTTCAGCGAGGAGCTATCAGAGGCAGAGAAAAGGGAGCGTGCAGCAATCCTGGTCATGGAAGCGTCCACCTTCGGGGACTGCGACCACTCCTGAAGCACCTCCTGGGGGAAGGGGAAGCGATTGTCCTTTGGTTTGCGGACATAACGCCGCCCAGGATGTAACCTGGGAGCTCTGACCACCCTTCCAAAGTTAGTGTGGTCCATGAAGGAGCCACTTGGTCTAGCCTCCGGCCGCAGCCATTGATAGACCTCCCTCGGGTGTACAGTCACCTCCTCAGGGGGTGTCACGAGACGTAAGGCCTCGTTGATAGAGGACACCAAATCCTCCACCCCGTCTGGTGGTTCAGACACAGACACAGACCCAAGAGTCGAACCCCCATCATCTTCCTCACCATCAGAGGAACGCTCCTCCTCAGAGAACCTGGAGCTCGGGTGAATCCTCACGACGAGCCCCCTTAAGGGGTCTCACAGCAGAAGAGGGAGACACCCGGGGGTAACTGGAAGGAGTAGCTGGGCTTTCCAGCCTCCTATTGAGTGCCTCCAGAGACTGCGACATGGAGGACAGCTGGGACAACAGAGATTCATTGATCTTATTCTGAGTTTCCCATGGCCCTGGGATCACCTGAACCTCAGGGTACAGCACCGGAGCTGCTGTCTCAGCAGTATCAGTCCGGGCCTCTGGGCGTCCGCAGTTATTGCAGGAGCCCTCCACCAGAGTCCCATTGCATGTAGCACAGGTAATGGTGGCATCTGCCGCCTTAGCAGCACGCTTCCCAACTGAGGACATCGCCACAGTAGGGGAAAATAAGCCAAATTGTGCAGACAAAACCGGGAATCCCGGTGGCTTACCGACCGCAGCGAAGCGGTAGGAGGAAGCGGTGTGTGTGTGTGACCTCCGCGAGAGTTTCCGGTCTCCCCTGGAGTGCAGACGCACGCTGCAGACAGATCCCAGCCGGGAAGTGAGGGGTAAAGATGGCCGCCGACAGTGAAACTGTGGGCGGCGCCGAAAACACGCGGGAAGCACACACACACGCCCATCGATGACGTCACCGCACGGGCTGCTTCCCATCCTCCAAGCAGCCTCAGTATGAAGGTGCCAGAGCCCGCAGCGCGGGAAGTAGTGTGATAATACAACACACAGACTGCATGTACAAACAACACATCCGCAGCCTACGGCCTCAGCCCCTGCGACACACAGGGCGGTCAGCCAGGGTAACCCCAGCACAGGGTATACCTCCAGATCCGCGGACCCGAGAGTAACGCGCGGTCTGAGTGTCAGGACACATAAAGTGACCGACACTACCCCCAGGCACACAGGAGACACAGAGTGCCTCAGTGCCGGTCCGGTCTGTAAGCACCATTTAGGGAGGCCTCGGACGGGGGTTCAGCACCAGTCCGGAGTGTAAGCACCATTTAGGGAGGCCTCGGACTGGGCTGGCTCCAGTCCGGTCTGTAAGCACCATTTAGGGAGGCCTCGGACGGAGCGGAGCTGTGCAAGGCTCCCATCTCCCACTCTCCAGAGCCCCCCAGAGAGGGATGGAAAGGAGCGCAACAGCGTACCGGGAGAACACAAAGTGTCCAGGCTCTAGGCCCTCCGGTACCTCCACCTGCGTGTTCCACAAGGGTGAGCGGGGAGGCTGTCGCAGGTCCCGACCGGGACCATTTTACCTTGTCTTCAGACGCCATCACGTAAGTTGTGAGAATGCAGTGAAGTGCAAGCAAAGCGTGATCCTCCGAGCACACTAAGTTTAAAACTGAGGATGTTCCCTGCGGTAGGGGTTTATAAGCGGAGGGGGCGGTGTCTACAAACTTGTAGTACCTAGTGTGACCTCCGGAGGGCAGTGCCCTAAACCCCATTGTCTGGGTCTCCCATTATGATGACCAGAAAAAGAGTGTCTCAGCTGGCTGGTATATGGGGCCCCATATACAGGGCTAGCCCACTGTAGACTGTGCTGAACCATTACAGAAGAGGCTAGCCTAATATAGACAGGGCTAGCCCACTGGACAGTGCTGACCCATTACAGAAGGGGCTAGCCTATTATATACATTGTAAACGTCCTGCACAGTCTCCAATGTGTATACATCCCGCAGCAGTCTCTAATGTGCATAGGTCTCACAGCCACCTCCACTGTGCATTTGTCCCACACCCATCTCCATTGTGTATGTGGCCAGGCCAGCAGCAGTCTCTATTGTGTACTCTCTATTGTGTACAGCCAGCAGCAGTCTCTATTGTGTATTCTGTACTGTGTGTATAAGCCAGCAGCCGTCCACATTGGTTATACGGCCCACAGCTATCTCTATTGTGTATACAGCTAGCAGCCGTCTCTACTTTGTATTTTCTATTGTTTATACAGCTATTGTGTTTTCAGCCCACTGCAGTGTTAAGTGTGTGTGTAATATATAATAGAGTGTGTAAAAAAAGGAAAAACAGCACAAAAATATAGAGAAAAGTGTACTTTATTGCCCAACGTGTGGCCACACATTGGGCAATAAAGTCCACTTTTTTCTATTTTTTTGTGTCGTTTGTCCTTTTTTACTCTATTGTAAGGAACCATCCGGATTGCTGTTTGGGAAAGCTTTACACATAAATTGAGGTAATTTTTGGTGATATTCCAATTTTTCACTATAAATATAATGTATGTTTGGGTGGAGACGGAGCATGGGTAGAGGCAGAGTATGGGTGGAGGCGGAGTCGGTTGGACACTGGGCGGAGTCTCAGGGGGGCCCCAAAATTTTGGCAGTAAGGGGCCCCGAAATTCCTAGTGGCAGCCCTGTAGAGGACAGAGGAGTCTGCAATACAAAGACAGGTTATTAGAGGACAGAGGGGTCTGCAATACCAAGACAGGTTATCAAAGGACAGAGGAGTCTGCAATACCAAGACAGGTTACTAGAGGACAGAGGAGTCTGCAATACCAAGACAGGTTATTAGAGGACAGAGGAGTCTGCAATACCAAGACAGGTTATTAGAGGACAGAGGAGTCTGCAATACCAAGACAGGTTATTAGAGGACAGGTTATTAAACTTGGGGTTATTTAGTTCATCTAAACCTACATGACCACAATAACATATTTACTCTTGATAGCTTATGCACTTTTATGACCTTCCATGGAAAAGAGGATTTACCGTAAAATGTCTTTCTCGTAGCCCTCATTGGAGGACACAGCACACCTAAGTGTCCGATACCAGGAATTACAACCAAGAAAAACGTCTCCTACCCAGCAGGTTACACCTGACTACTGACAACCAAGGTACTTAGTCGGAAAAGCAGGAAGACAACGCGCATGTTTAAAATACAATTTGTGTGTCGTGGTATACAGTTAGATACAGTACAATCAGATCTTCGTGATTTCAGCTCTGCAGACCACCATTTTTTATTTAAAATCAAACAACTGAGATGGAATTGAAGTGGAAACTTCCAGGTTTAATTAAAAGGTTTGGACAAAAATAGAATTATTCTTACCGTTAATTCGGTTTCTAGGGCCCTTCCACGACAGCATAGGAGGTTGCCTCTCCACGCCCTATTAGGGACAGGAAGCACAAGAGAGGTTAAAAGGACCCTCCCACCTCCCACTCTCCAGTGTCTTACAAAGAACCATAGCATGACCAAAGCAAGACAGAGCATTCCATGAACAACAAGGAAGTAAAGGGAGGGAATTAGGTGCTGTTGTGGAAGGGCCCTAGAAACCGAATTAACGGTAAGAATAATTCTATTTTCTCCAGGCCCCTTCCACGACAGCATAGGAGGAATACCAACGAATACAAACCTAGGGCGGGACCACAGCCTGCAGGACTTTCCTGCCAAAGGCCAAATCCCTGGTAGAACCTAGGTCCAAACGATAATGTTTCGTGAAAGTATGCAGGGAGGACCACGTAGCAGCTGTACAGATCTGGTCCGGAGAAGCCCCCGCCTTTTCAGCCCAGGAGACCGAGGTAGCCCTGGTGGAGTGGGCCGTAAATCCAGAAGGCATCGGCAGATGTTGAGACAAGTAGGATGCAGCAATGGCCTGCTTAATCCAGCTTGCAATGGTGCACTTTGCCACCTTCCTGCCCTTATTGGGACCAAAGGGATGGACAAAAAGGTTGTGATCAACCCGCCATGGCGCCGTGACCTCCAGGTAATGAAGCACAATTCTGCGAACATCCAAAGAGTGGAACTCCTCCTCTTTCGGAGAACGAGGAGACTGACAAAAAGAGGGCAGGACAATGGACTGGGAACGGTGAAAATCCGAGACCACCTTGGGGAGAAAAGAAGGGTCCAGCTGGAGGATGATGCAGTCATCACGGACGTCAAATATGGCTCCCTAATGGACAGACCTGGAGTTCTCCTAACCGGCGGGCGGTTGTAATAGCCACCAGAAAAGCTGTTTTATGAGACAGCAGTCGAAGATCACAGGACAACAATGGCTCATATGGGGAACGGGACAATCCAGTCAAGACCACATTGAGATCCCACGCGGGAGCAAGGACCCTAATCCGTGGACGAATCCTAGAGGCGGACACCATGAACCGGCGAATCCAGCGATGGGCGGCCAAATCCGCATCAAAAACGGAGCCGAGAGCGGAAACCTGGACCTTCAACGTGCTAGGCCGAAGTCCAAGGTCCAACCCCGCCTGGAGGAAATCCAAAATCTGAGATACATTAGGATGGAGGGGATCCGGAGGCCGAGAACCACACCAGGAGGAGAATCTCTTCCAGATCTTATTGTAAATAGCATTGGTGACTGGTTTACGATTCCGTTGCAAAGTCGCCACCACCTTGGCAGACAAGCCCTGTGACATCAACACACGGGCCTCAGAAGCCAAGCAGCTAAGCTGAGCCTCAGGGGATCCGGATGAAATAGAGGACCCTGCGACAGCAGACTGGGATCCGCTCCCAGAACCACAGGACCGTCGACCCGAAGAGACACAATCAAATTGTACCAGCTCCTTCTCGGCCAGAACGGAGCCACCAGGATCGTTGGAACCCCGTTCGGACCTTCCGCAAGGCCTTTGCCAGTAGGGGAATTGGAGGGAAGGCATATGCCAGATGGAAGTCCCAAGGCCGCGTAAAGGCGTCCACCCCCACCGCGTCGTCCCGAGGATCCAGGGAGAAGTATGTTGCGACCTTGCGATTGGTGCTGGAGGCGAAGAGGTCGACATCCGGAGCACCCCATCGGGCCACCAGGGAGCAGAAAACGGCCTGATCCAGACTCCATTCGCCCGGATGAAGGTCTGTGCGGCTGAGGAAGTCCGCCTGAATGTTCAAGGACCCTTTCAGGTGGACCGCGGAAAGAGACAGGAGGAACCGTTCCGCCCAGGAAAATATTCGAGAGGACACTGACCCCAGAGCCCTGGATCGAGTCCCTCCCTGATGACGAAGGTGAGCCACCGTGGAGACGTTGTCCGAATATACCATAACGTGGGAACCCTGTAGCAGATGGGCAGCGGCCAGGAGGGCTTCCTCCACGGATCGCAACTCCCTGTAATTGGACGAGCGAGCCCTGATCACCTGGGGCCACAACCCTTGAAACGGGGTGCGGGCAACGACAGCCCCCCACCCCCTCTGGCTGGCGTCCGTAGTGAGGGTGACCACCGGGGACTGATCCCAGGCCACCCCCCTCCGCAAGTTTAGGGAATCCAACCACCAGCGGAGGGACGAGGAGGCAAGACCCGAAAGACGAAACCTCCTGTTGAGGGACGAAGGCAGGCCGTCCCAGCGGGAATGGACATGCGCTTGAAGAGAGCGGGAGTGAGCCTAAGCCCACATGACGAGGGGATACAAGAGGTCATGGACCCCAGCACCGACATGGTCGTCCGCAGCGTGGGAGCGGACATCCGACACAGAGCAGAAACCTTGGTCTGCAGCAGCACCCGGTGGTCCTCCGGGAGAAAGGAAGCCTGAGCGTCGGAGTCCAACAGGACCCCGAGGAACCTCCTTTTGGTCGACGCCTGGAGCTGGGACTTCTGAAGATTGGGGATCCAGCCCAACGACTTCAGCACCCTGAGGGACTCCTCCACACCCCACTGGAGGGACATCGCTGATGGAGCGACAAGGAGAAAGTCGTCCAGATACGGCACCAGACAAATGCCCCGATCCCTCAGGAAGGCCACTACTTCCGCCTAACCTTCGAGAAGACCCTGGGAGCTGAGGAGATGCCAAAGGGAAGGACATTGAATTGAAAATGGAGAATCTCCCTGTTGCGCACAATCGCAAACCTGAGGAACCGACGGTGGCGAGGATGAATAGGAACATGGAAGTATGCATCCCGCAGATCGATGGTAGCCATCTGATGATGACAGCCGATTAATGGAATTGCCGATCTGACAGACTCCATTTTGAAACGCCGGTAACGGACATGCCGGTTGAGGCGTTTCAGGTTGATTATCACCCGAGAATCGCCCGACGGCTTTTTGACTAGAAAGAGACGGGAGTAGTGACCCAATCCTGTGTCCGACACCGGAACGGGAGAGACCACGTTGGCAAGCAGCATGTCCTGCACTTTGGAGTACAGGACTCCCTGAGCCGCCTCGGAAGGCAGCGCAGTGACCCGAAGACCCGGGGGGGGGTTCTGACACAAACTCGATGAGGAGGCCCCTGGAGATGACGTTCAACACCCACTGGGAAGTGGTGACCTCCCTCCACTGCGGGAGGAAGGCCGCCAGGCGACCCCCCACCGGGATCGAGTCACTGTCTATCGGAGGGCTGGGGCCTATGGGAGGGGACAAGGATATTCTTCCCTCTCCCTTTCTGGCAACTCCAGCGACCCGTCTTGCCCTTGCCTTTGGACTGGGAGCCCTGAGGCACCGAGGAACGAAAGGGCCGCTGGCGACGGGCTTTTGCTCTGGGAGGGCCTTGCGGTCAGTCGCTTTCTCCAAGATCTCCTCCAAGGCAGGACCAAACACCAGCTCCCCTTTAAACGGAAGGGAGCATAGCTTCAGTTTTGAAGTGGAATCCCCACTCCACAACTTTAACCACAAAGCCCGCGGAGCCGAGTTAGAGAGGACAGACGTCCTGGCTGCCAAACGGACCGAATCCGCAGACGCATTCGCGAGAAAACAAGTCGCTTTCCGAAGCAACGGAAGAGACTCCAGGAGTTCCTCCCTAGGGGTACCCTGTGCAATATGAGCCTCCAGCTGTCCATCCACTTAAGAAGTGATCTGGACACACACGTGGAGGCAATATTCGCCTGCATAGAGGCTGAGGACGCGTCCCAGGAGCGCCTCATAAAGCCCTCAATCTTCCGGTCTAACTGATCCTTGAGCTGGGATGTGTCCTCAAAGGGAAGCGCAGTCTTTTTGGCCACCCTGGCAACCTGCACGTCCACTTTCGGCACATCCCATGGGATCTCACAAGGTTCCAACGGAAAGCGGCGAGAGAGATCACTTTTGACTCTCCTCTCAGGGAATTCCCATTCCTGGGAGATGAGCTCCCGGAGAGTAAAATGCACCGGAAACCCCGTCTGTTTAGCTGACCGGAGACCCGCAAACATGTCGTCCTGGACGGATGAGGGTGTAAGAACTTCCTCTAACCCCATAGTGCTCCGGACTGCCCCAATAAGATCCCCTAGGTCATCAGAGGGGAACAAGAATCTACGGAGATCCGCCGGAGGAGCAGCAGAGTAGTCCTCGGGGCCCTCAGAGTCGGAGTCAGGGTCAGGGTTAGGGTCCTCTGAGCCTGGCGGGGTAGCCTGAAGCTTCCTTCTCTTAGGAGAGGGAGGTCCAGCAACGGAAGACACAGGCGAAAGAGAGGCCAGGGAAGCTTGAATCTCCTGCTTGACTATGGCCCTCAAGTCATCAACCAGGCTAGGGTGCTCAGCCCGAACTACTTTATCTGTGCAGGTCTGGCACAGCTTTTTATCTCATCCAGCAGGGAGCTTCTTACTGCAGACAGGGCATTTAATAGACTCTTGGGCTGGCTTGTCCTGGAAAACACAAACACAGGACCAGGAGCCATCAGCCACAAAGCCACCCCAGCAGGAAAGAACCCCCCCCCTGAACACCACCCTTACTGAGGCAGGGGGACCACTGGGCTCCGCAGATGCGGGAGAAGACATGGTAATACAGCATACAGCAATACCTTACCATGTGAAGACTTCAGGGCAGCCTTTAAGCAGGAAGGCCTGCCCCCCCAGCGGAAACGCGACCCCCGCTTCCCGCACCAGAGGCCATCGGAGACGTGCCCGCACGCTGCCCCGCAGGACTCCACCGCCGGAATCCGGAAGAGACGCGCTCCCAGCGGGGAGCGCGCGCGCGTGAACCGGAAGTCCCGCCCTCACAGCGTCACTTCCGGTCACGGGGCAGCGCGCAGGAAGCAGTCGGCGGGCTGCACAGAGTGAGGCCGCCGACTGGGGGACGCCATGGCCTGCATCACCCCACCGGGATCCAGAGGGCCAGGCGGAGGGCCCATAGCTCCAGCTATGGGACCAGCAGAGGAGGAACCGATGCCCGACCAAAGCTGTCCGGCAGCACATATGGTAAGCCGTAGTTTGCCGGCCCCCTACAGCCTAGGACAAACCTCTCCATGCCCCATGGGGACAGGAAAGACACTGGAGAGTGGGAGGTGGGAGGGTCCTTTTAACCTCTCTTGTGCTTCCTGTCCCTAATAGGGCGTGGAGAGGCAACCTCCTATGCTGTCGTGGAAGGGGCCTGGAGAAAATATCTTGTGAAATGTTTAGGAGTACTAGCCGTTTTTCTACAAATCCTCCTCATTTTAGGAGACCAGAAGTAATTGGACAATAACTTTCCCGTAACTTTCTCATATATAAAATGAGGACATGCTGTGCTCTGCATCATGAGCCGCTCCAAGACTTCTCCAGACTTTCTTCTTCAATCATTCTGGTACAGGTTGATCATAGTTTCATCTTTCATCTGCGCTTTTCCAGATCTGGGCGGCTTCTCTAAATTATTTTTTAGCAAAGTCTAATCCAGTCTTTCTATTTTTAGGCTGATGAATGTTTGGCACCTTGTGATGACTCCTCTGTATTTGCACCTTGCGGTGACCCCCTCCTTATGTGCACCTTGTGGTGACCCCCTCCGTATGTGCACCTTGTGGTGACCCCCTCCGTATGTGCACCTTTTGGTGACCCCCTCCGTATGTGCACCTTGTGGTGACCCCCTCCGTATGTGCACCTTGTGGTGACCCCCTCCGTATGTGCACCTTGTGGTGACCCCTCCTTATGTGCACCTGTGGTGACCCCCTCTTATGTGCACCTTGGGTGACCCCCTCCTTATGTGCACCTTGTGGTGAAACCCCCTGTATTTTCACCTAGAGGTGAAACCCCTGTATTTGCACCTAGAGGTGACCCCCCTGTATTTGCACCTAGAGGTGACCCCCCTGTATTTGCACCTAGAGGTGACACCCCTGTATTTGCACCTAGAGGTGACCCCCCTGTATTTGCACCTAGAGGTGACCCCCCTGTATTTGCACCTAGAGGTGACCCCCCTGTATTTGCACCTAGAGGTGACCCCCCTGTATTTGCACCTAGAGGTGACCCCCTGTATTTGCACCTAGAGGTGACCCCCTGTATTTGCACCTAGAGGTGACCCCCCCTGTATTTGCACCTGAGGTGACCCCCCTGTATTTGCACCTAGAGGTGACCCCCCTGTATTGCACCTAGAGGTGACCCCTGTATTTGACCTTGAGGTGACCCTCTGTGTTTGCACCTTGCAGTGACTCCTCTATGTTTGCACCTTGTGATGACCCCCCCAGTAATTGCACCTTGCGGTGATCCCTCTGTATTTGCACCTTGTGGTGACCCCTCTGTGTAGTTGCATCTTGCGGTGACCCTTTTGTATTCAGACCTTGCGGTGACTCCTCTGTTAGTTGCATCTTGCGGTGACCCTTCTGTATTCAGACCTTGCGGTGACTCCTCTGTGTTTGCACCTTGCGGTGACCCTCTGTATTTGCACCTTACAGTGACCCCTCTGTATTTGCACCTTGCGGTGACCCCTCTGTATTTGCACCTTGTAGTGACTCCACTGTTTAAAATGACCCTCCGTGTTTGCACTTTGTGGTGACCCCCAGTATTTGCACCTTGCGGTGATCCCTCTGTAGTTGCACCTTGAGATGACCCTCTGTATTCGCACCTTGTGGCGACTCCTCTATTTGCACCTTGCCGTACCTTCTCTGTGTTTGCACCTTGTGGTGACCCCCTGTATTTGCACCTAGAGGTGACCCCTCTGTATTTGCACCTTGTGATGACTCCTCTGTGTTTTGCACCTTGCAGTGACTCCTCTGTGTTTGCACCTTGTGATGACCCCCCCAGTAATTGCACCTTGCGGTGACCCCTCAATGTAGTTGCATCTTGCGGTGACCCTTTTGTATTCAGACCTTGCGGTGACTCCTCTGTCTGCACCTTGCGGTGACCCCTCTGTATTTGCACCTTGCGGGGAGCCCTCTGTATTTGCCCCTTTTAGCGACTCCTCTGTTTGTAATGACCCCTCCATGTTTGCACTTTGTGGTGACCCCCCAGTATTTGCACCTTGCAGTGATCCCTCTGTAGTTGCACCTTGAGGTGACCCCTTGGTAGTTGCGCCTTCTGGTGACCCCTCTGTATTCGCACCTTGCGGTGACCCCTCTGTAGTTGCACCTTGCGGTGACCCCTCTGAAGTTGCACCTTGCGGTGACCCCTCTCAAGTTGCACCTTGCGGTGACCCCTCTGAAGTTGCACCTTGCGGTGACCCCTCTGAAGTTGCACCTTGCGGTGACCCCTCTGAAGTTGCACCTTGCGGTGACCCCTCTGAAGTTGCACCTTGCGGTGACCCCTCTGAAGTTGCACCTTGCGGTGACCCCTCTGAAGTTGCACCTTGCGGTGACCCCTCTGAAGTTGCACCTTGCGGTGACCCCTCTGAAGTTGCACCTTGCGGTGACCCCTCTGAAGTTGCACCTTGCGGTGACCCCTCTGAAGTTGCACCTTGCGGTGACCCCTCTGAAGTTGCACCTTGCGGTGACCCCTCTGAAGTTGCACCTTGCGGTGACCCCTCTGAAGTTGCACCTTGCGGTGACCCCTCTGAAGTTGCACCTTGCGGTGACCCCTCTGAAGTTGCACCTTGCGGTGACCCCTCTGAAGTTGCACCTTGCGGTGACCCCTCTGAAGTTGCACCTTGCGGTGACCCCTCTGAAGTTGCACCTTGCGGTGACCCCTCTGAAGTTGCACCTTGCGGTGACCCCTCTGAAGTTGCACCTTGCGGTGACCCCTCTGAAGTTGCACCTTGCGGTGACCCCTCTGAAGTTGCACCTTGCGGTGACCCCTCTGAAGTTGCACCTTGCGGTGACCCCTCTGAAGTTGCACCTTGCGGTGACCCCTCTGAAGTTGCACCTTGCGGTGACCCCTCTGAAGTTGCACCTTGCGGTGACCCCTCTGAAGTTGCACCTTGCGGTGACCCCTCTGAAGTTGCACCTTGCGGTGACCCTCTGAAGTTGCACCTTGCGGTGACCCCTCTGAAGTTGCACCTTGCGGTGACCCCTCTGAAGTTGCACCTTGCGGTGACCCCTCTGAAGTTGCACCTTGCGGTGACCCCTCTGAAGTTGCACCTTGCGGTGACCCCTCTGAAGTTGCACCTTGCGGTGACCCCTCTGAAGTTGCACCTTGCGGTGACCCCTCTGAAGTTGCACCTTGCGGTGACCCCTCTGAAGTTGCACCTTGCGGTGACCCCTCTGAAGTTGCACCTTGCGGTGACCCCTCTGAAGTTGCACCTTGCGGTGACCCCTCTGAAGTTGCACCTTGCGGTGACCCCTCTGAAGTTGCACCTTGCGGTGACCCCTCTGAAGTTGCACCTTGCGGTGACCCCTCTGAAGTTACACCTTGCGGTGACCCCTCTGAAGTTGCACCTTGTGGTGACCCCCTTGTATTTGCACCTAGAGGTGACCCCCCTGTATTTGCACCTAGAGGTGACCCCTCTGTATTTGCACCTTGTGATGACTCCTCTGTGTTTGCACCTTGCAGTGACTCCTCTGTGTTTGCACCTTGTGATGACCCCCCCAGTAATTGCACCTTGCGGTGACCCCTCAATGTAGTTGCATCTTGCGGTGACCCTTTTGTATTCAGACCTTGCGGTGACTCCTCTGTCTGCACCTTGCGGTGACCCCTCTGTATTTGCACCTTGCGGGGAGCCCTCTGTATTTGCCCCTTTTAGTGACTCCTCTGTTTGTAATGACCCCTCCATGTTTGCACTTTGTGGTGACCCCCCAGTATTTGCACCTTGCAGTGATCCCTCTGTAGTTGCACCTTGAGGTGACCCCTTGGTAGTTGCGCCTTCTGGTGACCCCTCTGTATTCGCACCTTGTGGTGACCCCTCTGTAGTTCCACCTTGCGGTGACCCCTCTGAAGTTGCACCTTGCGGTGACCCCTCTGAAGTTGCACCTTGCGGTGACCCCTCTGAAGTTGCACCTTGCGGTGACCCCTCTGAAGTTGCACCTTGCGGTGACCCCTCTGAAGTTGCACCTTGCGGTGACCCCTCTGAAGTTACACCTTGCGGTGACCCCTCTGAAGTTGCACCTTGTGGTGACCCCTCTGAAGTTGCACCTTGTGGTGACCCCTCTGTATTCTCATGACATCTTCTCTTTATCGGAGACTTAGATAATGAAACACTGACTTCCTGGATATCGTTCTTCACTTGGGTGGATATTGTGAAGGTTTTTCTTTACAACGGAAAAAATTCTCTGATCATTCACACAGTCGTCTACCGGGGACGTCCAGGCCTTTTTGGTTTCCCAGCTCACGAGAGTTTTTTTTATTTTATTTTGCAGAATATAAGAAACTAGCTGGGTGCCCGATGCAGATGCATCGGGATTCTAGAAGAGCGAGTCTCTGACTCGCAATGGCCGCTTCGCGGCCAATGCTTCGCGCTGCTAAGGCGACTCGCCATGCCCGCTGCGCGGGCATAGCAAGTCGCCTTAGAATTGCTCGCAATGGCCGCTGCGCGGCCAATGCTTCGGTCGTATCCACATGACCACGCTGACTCGCAGCGTGAGCGGACTCAAAAGGGGCAAAAAGCCCATTCGTGATTATAATAGATTGTTGATTTGGCTGCTTCTAACAATTCTGTTCTCTCTGGAGGATATCTTCCTCTGCTCATCCTAATGTTGTTCCATTTCTCTTCCTCTGACTGCATGTTGTAGCTTCACATAAACAGCTTCCAAAGGCAAATGCTGTACCTGGAATCAGCTCCAAACCTTTTAATTGCTTAATTGATGGATTAATGACGGAATCACCCATGCAGCCCATTAAAGAGCTTTTGGGATCACTGTCCAATTACTTTTGTTCCCGTGAAAAAGTCAGCTCTATATTAAAGAACAGTAATTCCTAAACCTCCCTCCAATTAGGATGTGAATACCCTCACATAAAGCTGAGAGCCAGCACTTTAAGGCTGGCTTCACACCACGGTGTGATCCGATCTGGGGCTGTCCGGTGTAAACCAGACAGCCCCGAACCGGTTTTTGGTCCCATAGTAGCCTATGGGCCGAATGGAGCCAGATGGCAGCTCTCTGCCATCAGATTTCATCCCTGCGGTGGAATCCGGGAGAATTCGGTTTATTCTCACCGGACACAAAAATGTTGCTTGCTACATCTTTGTGTCCAGGGTGAAAAAACAAACCCAAAAGCCGGGTTCGTGGCAATCCGGTTCTCCCTAACATGGGAGCCTATGGATCCATATTGCCCGGTCCGAGCGAATCCGGGAACCGGATTCCGGCAGCTGCACGCCGCTGTTGTTTCAGGACCGTGGCTAGCATGGTCTTGCATGCTAGCCGCGGTCTTGAAAAATCAGCAGTTGCGGCTGCAATTACAGCCACCCGGCTGCACACAAGACCGGAGGGCACATTTGGCCCTCCAGTTCTGTGTGCTGATCCGGTCCGGGGCTGTCAGGGTCATCCCGGACAGCCCCGGAATTGATCACACCATGGTGTGAAGCCAGCCTCAGATTGATTATATAACTATCATGAATAGGTTTCAATAAACAGATAAAATCTGTGGCACACTCCAAATATCTCTGAAATTAACTAGATTTCCAAATGGATGTCTCTGTATAGATTAGTGTAGTCATCCAGGCTATTCTATAAAAGGCAGAAAACTAAAGTACCAAATTTTTTGGATTTACCATATTTTTCGGATTTTAAGACATACTTTTGATCCCCCAAATTTTGGAGGAAAGTGGGGGGTGCGTCTTAGAATACGAATCTAATTTGCAGGAGGGGGTGTGGGAGCATCTTTGGAGCCGATGTCCAGGGGCTGGAGGGGGCCAAGAACAGGCTGCAGCTGCAGCCCATGGTCACGTGGTGCCGCTTATTAGGTTAATGCAATATTCACTGCATCCCCCTGTCCATCCCTGCAGTCCGCACCATCCCTGCTCTCTGTGCCGGCATCCGGTCATGCGAGCGTCGCTGCACAGTGACATCATCACTGCGCACACCGCTCGCAATCCTGGATGCCGGCTCAGCAGATGGATGGAGGGATGGCGCAGGCTGCAGGGAACGTTTGAGAGAGGTAAGTATGATCGGTTACTATTTTGTACATGTGCGCCAGCATGGAGGCCATGTACCATCATATGGGGAGCCGAGTGCCATCTTAGGGGCCATGCACCATCATATTGGGGGCTGAGGGCCATCATGGGGGAGCCATATGCCATCATATGGGGGGCCATGTACCATCATATGGGGGGGCCATGTACCATCATATGGGGGGGGGTCCATCTTGGGGAGCCATGTACCATCATATGGGGGGCTATGTGCCAGCATGGGAGAACATATATATATATCAGGATTGGGTGGTCATATACCAGGATGAGGGACATATATACTGACTGTAAGATGGACACTGGCATTATAAGACGGACCCCATATATCATTAAAAATATAATTTTTTTTATTGTTTTCTTCACCAAATTTGGGGTGCATCTTATAAAGTGAAATATACGGTACCTTTCCTCCAAAAACTTTGGAAGAAAATGGTAGGGTGATTTATAATTCAGCTGTAGCTTACCCGGGGGAAGGCGCTGTGGAGCAGGGTCTTGGAGGCAGGGTCGCTGATGAATGGAAGCAGTCAGTGGTGGGAGGAGTAGGGCAATGTTGCAGGCAGTGCAGCAGGTGTTCAAGTGATGCTGCACTGTAGGCGGTGTGAGGCAGGAGCCAGGCCCGCAGTTGTATGCAGGTAAATGTTGGCAGAGTCAGCTTCAAAGAAATGGCGTTGGATGCAGTGCATGCACAGATAAGGATCTCGACTTGTCATTAGCCGAGATCTCAATTTGTACACGCCTCACTTTCAACACCATTTCTTTAAAGCCCGCACTATCAACATTTACCTGAATTCAACCACCAGGAAAGCTGCTGCCTCAAACCACATGCAGAATAGCCCTACCCCTGCCACCGCCGGCAACTCTGCCTTCTGTGACCACGCTCCACCACCAAACCCTCCCTACACAAGGCTTTTTTGAGCGTGATCTAAGAGGGGTGGTGGAAGGGTGTTATACTTAAAATATGCCATCTAATCGAGTGACATACTGTATTTTGTTTTTCTCTTTATTTTATCTCAGATATGTATGTCTACCTTGCACTTCTTTCAATACAGATGGTTTTAAAAGTTAAATTAAAAAAAATAAAAAAAACACATCAGGATTAAAAGACGGCTCCCATTTTCACCTTAATTATTTAATTTTATTACTCTAAATTTGGGGTGCGTCCTATAATCCGATGCATCTTACAAAGTGCAAAATACAATAATAGTGGAAATAGATAACGTAGGACGTCTTGCAGCCGTACTTTGATTGTAGTAAGAGCACTGATCGCTGCTTCCTAAACCCAGTTTATCCGTAAGGGAATGATGAGTAAAGGAGAAATCTATCTTGTACCTTGTACACTGGATGACGCTGCATCCTCCGGTTTGCCGGTTTCAGCAACTGCATTGGGAGCAGGGGACGAGTCCTCGTCACTTTCTTCATCTGAAGAGGAGGATTTCTCATCAGAAGACTCTGCAAATATCGCTTTAAACAAGTCAATCGGCGGACGCTTTTCTTCCTCTTCAGGATCCTGCTCTGACGATCCCTAGGAAAGTGATAAATATAACTCCATAAAAGAAATTTGATCACAATAAAAGGAGAATCAATATCTGGAAATAGAATCCCTACTTGTGACCAGTACATAAACCTATAAACATCAGAACATTGTTGTCAGACATGTCATGACATTGCAGGGTGGCGGAGTCGGGGATGTCGACAGGGTTGCAACTGACTACAGATCCAAGGTCCTGCAGATACTATAGCTCACCTGTAGCACATCGCTTTTAATTCCTTCACCCAGTATATTTTCCGGGTTTTTTTTCCTTTCTCCCTACTACCAAGAGACATACTGTTTTTGTATTTTGTACCACCAATATAGCCATTAGAGGCTTGTTTTTTGCGGGACAAGTTGTACCTTTTCATTCTAAAACATAGTACACTGGAGAATGGAAAAAAAAAAACATTCCAATTGCAGTGAAACTGCAAAAAAAATAAATAAAAGAAATACAACTCCACAAAGTTTTTTTTATGGTTCTATTATTTACTATGCTCACTATAAGTAATTTTTATTATTTAAATGGTGAAAAGAAAAATTCAGAAATTTGTAAAAAATATAAAATAAAAAAGAGAGTTTTGTTTACTTACCGTAAATTCTTTTTCTTCTAGCTCCTAATTGGGAGACCCAGACAATTGGGTGTATAGCTTCCGCCTCCGGAAGACACACAAAGTACTACACTTAAAACAAAAAGTGTAGCCCCTCCCATACTGCCTATACACCCCCTTCAGGAGAAATCCCATCAGTTCGGTGCACAAGCAGGAAGGAGGAAAAAGACCCACACCAAAACCGGAAGTCCGGCCAGAACATATCGGCAAACCGATTAACATAAGTGACATGTCTAACACCAGCCACTGAACAGTAAACAAAGCCCAAAAGGCAACAGGGTGGGTGCTGGGTCTCCCAATTAGGAGCTAGAAGAAAAAGAATTTACGGTAAGTAAACAAAATTCTCTTTCTTTTTCGCTTTCTTTTTCGCACAGCGGAAAGGGAGGAAACACGTAGGGGAGACGAAACTGTGACCAGTCTTGGACCAGAGCGTCCGCTGCCAAAGCTTGGTGCTCCCGGGAGCGAGCCATGAAGGCAGGAACCTTGTGGTTCAACCGAGAGGCCATCAAATCCACGTCCGGAGTGTCCCATCAGTCACAAATGTCCTGGAAGACATCTGAGTGCCCAGATAAAGAGAATTTTGTTTACGTACCGTAAATTCTTTTTTCTTTAATCATCAATGGGAGACCCAGACAATGGGGTTTAGGGCACTGCCCTCCGGAGGTCACACTAGGTACTACAAGTTTGTAGACACCGCCCCCTCCGCTTATAAACCCCTACCGCAGGGAACATCCTCAGTTTGGTCTACAAGCTGCGAGGAGGAAAATAAACCACACCCGAAACATCGGGAAGAACACCGTGCACAAACGGTTCAACAACCCGGCAAACACTGTCTCAACAGAGAACAGAGCCAATGCAAAACAAGCAAAGGAACAACTGGGTGGGTACTGGGTCTCCCATTGATGATTAAAGAAAAAAGAATTTACGGTACGTAAACAAAATTCTCTTTTTTCTGGTCATCATAATGGGAGACCCAGACAATGGGGATGTCCTAAAGCAATACCCCAGGGCGGGAAGAGTTCCTCAACAAGACGGATAACACATGGTTCCCTTTAAAGGTGGGCAACCGCCGCCTGGAGAACCCGCCTGCCCAAACTTGCATCCGCAGAGGCATGGGCATGCACCATATAGTGCTTAGAGAAAGTGTGCAGGCTGGACCAAGTGGCCGCCTGACACACCTGTAGAGCAGATGCTCTATGTCGCAAGGCCCATGAGGCACCTACGGCTCTGGTAGAGTGAGCCTTCAATCCCACCGGGAGAGGCAAACCAGAAGACCGGTAAGCCTCTTGAATGGAAGCCTTAATCCACCTGGCTAAGGTTGACTTTGAAGCCGCGGACCCCTTACAGCGACCCGTCGTAAGAACAAACAAAGAATCCGAACTCCTAAAGGAGGCGGTTCTGGACACATAAATGCGTATAGCTCTCACGAGATCCAGAGTATGGAGGTCGCGCTCAACCTGATGAACGGGAGCGGGGCAAAATGATGGGAGAACAATCTCCTGGTTCAGGTGAAACGTTGAAACCACCTTTGGCAAGAATTCCGGCCGTGGACGCAACACCACCTTGTCTTGGTGAACCACCAGAAAGGGAGACTTGCACGATAGTGCAGCCAATTCTGAGACCCTCCTCAGAGATGTAATCGCCACCAGAAAAGCCACCTTCTGGGACAGACGAGAAAGGGAAACCTCCCTCAGAGGCTCAAATGGCGGCTTTTGCAATGCCGCCAGGACCATGTTAAGGTCCCACGGATCCAGAGGTCTTTTGTAGGGTGGAACCATCCGCGACACCCCCTGCAGAAATTGACGGACCTTCGGGAGAAGCGCCAATCGTCTGTCAAACAGCACAGAAAGTGCTGAGACCTGACCCTTTAAGGAGCCAAGGGATAATCCCAACTCCAAACCCGACTGTAGGAATGCCAACAATGTCGGGATGGACAAGGGCCACGGGGACCGGCCCCCAGAGGCACACCAGGTAAAAAAGATTTTCCACGTCCTGTGGTACATTTTCCTGGAAACTGGCTTTCTAGCCCGATTCATAGTGGCAACCACTGTAGGGGAGAACCCCCTGGATGTCAGCAGCCAGGCCTCAAGAGCCATGCAGTCAATCTGAGGGCCTTGGAATTGAGGTGGAAGAATGGGCCTTGCGCGAGAAGATCTGCGCGTTCTGGAAGAGCCCACCTGTGTCCGCCTGACAGTTGCCACAGGTCCGGATACCAGGACCTCCTGGGCCAGTCTGGAGCCACTAGAATGGCTACCCTGCATTCCGATCCGATTTTCCACAGCACCTGGGAATCAGAGCCATAGGAGGGAACACATATGGTAGATTGAATCTGGACCAAGTCAAGATCAGGGCGTCCGCTCCCAACGACTGGGGGTCCCATGACCTCGCCATGTATTGCGGAACCTGATGATTCAGCCGTGAGGCCATCAGATCCACGTCCGGAGTGCCCCATCTGCTGCAGATGTCCCGAAAGACGTCTGGATGAAGGGCCCACTCTCCGGCGTCCATCCCCTGCCTGCTCAGATAGTCGGCCTCCCAGTTTTCGACCCCTGGGATGTGAACTGCGGAGATCAAGCAGTTGTTGTCCTCCGCCCAGGATAGGATGCGGTGGACTGCGGCCAGAGCCTCTGCACTCCTGGTTCCTCCTTGATGATTTATATAAGCGACGGCCGTCGCGTTGTCGGACTGAACCCGGATGGGATGTCCTGAGAGGAATCTCTGAAAGGCCAGGAGTGCTAGATAGATCGCCTTGATCTCCAGCACGTTGATCTGTAATGCCGACTCCGACAGAGTCCAGAGGCCTTGGGCCCTGTGGTGTAAGAACACCGCACCCCAGCCCTTCAGACTGGCGTCGGTGGTCACCACTAACCATGACGGTTTGATGAAGGACCGGCCCCGCGACAAGTGATGTGGTTGAAGCCACCACTGCAGGGAATCTCGGGTCGGTTGTGACAGTGTCACCAGCCGATTCAGTGAGATCGTCCTCTTGTCCCACCTGCGTAGTATCTCCAGCTGGAGAGGACGGAGGCGAAATTGTGCAAACGGCACCGCCTCTATCGCCGCCACCATGCGACCCACCAGCTTCATCAACCCACGAAGGGACGATTGTGGTGACAGGAGCACTGCTTGTACTCCCGATCGGATCGCCACCTGTTTGGATTGTGGCAGAGACACCAGGGCTGAGGACGTGTTGAAGTCCATGCCCAAATAAGTCAAGGACTGGGTCGGAACCAAGGTTGACTTCTGAACATTGAGGAGCCAACCGAATTGTTCCAGAGACCGCATGGTCACATCTAGGCTCGCTTGACAGAGGTGTTCCGATGGCGCCCTGACCAGCAGGTCGTCTAAATAGGGAATGACGGCATGGCCCTGCACGTGCAGGAGAGCCATCATAGAGGCCATCACTTTTGTGAACACCCGTGGTGCCGAGGCCAAGCCGAACGGCAGCGCCACAAATTGGAAGTGTTCCTCCCCCACTGCAAATCTCAACCAACGCTGGTGAGCCGGTGCAATGGGCACGTGAAGGTAAGCGTCTCTGATATCTATGGACGCCAAGAAGTCCCCCTGTGACACGGCCGCGATCACTGAGCGCAGTGATTCCATACGGAACTTCCGAACCAGCACGTGGCGGTTGAACAACTTCAGGTCCAGAACCGGGCGGAAGGATCCGTCCTTCTTTGGGACGATAAAGAGGTTGGAGTAAAAACCCCTGAACCTCTCCCCGGAAGGCACCGGGACCACCACTCCGTCTCTGCGGAGTCCCTCCAACACCAAAGAAAAGGCCTGAGCTTTTTCTGGGGAGGGGACCGACCGATGGAATCGGGATATCGGTTTTGACGTCAGCTCTATCCTGTAACCTCGCGAGACCACGTCTCGAACCCACTGATCTGGAACGTGAAGCAGCCACTCGTCCTGAAAGCGAGACAAGCGGCCCCCCACCTGTGGGGAGGCAGGAAGAGAGAGCGAGTCATGTAGAGGCGGGTTTGGGGGTGGCAGCTGCTGCCCCCGCCGGCTTCTTTGGACGACTCTTAGAGCGCCACTGAGAAGCGGGCTTGCCCCCTCGGTCCGTGCGAGCGGACGGTGCTGATGACTGTGAGCTGGACCGAAAGGACCACTGTTTTGGGTTCCTCTTAACGGTATAACCGTGGCTTAGGTTTATTCTGCGGTATTTTAGACTCAGCAGAATCCTTAATTAGCTTGTCCAGCTCTGTGCCAAAAAGCCTGTCACCAGAGAACGGAAGATTCTGCAGAATCTTCTTAGATGTGGCATCTGAGTCCCAAAGACGTAGCCACAACAACCTGCGGATCGCTATAGCATTGGCCGAAGCCACAGCTGAGCGAGTGGCAGTTTCCAGAGTCGCCGTTCTGGCGTAGTCCGCATAGGCCCTCGCCCTCTCGGTAAGTGCCAGGACCTCTGGACTGGACCTTGCCAGGTCAGTGATACCATCCAAGCAGGTAGTAATCGCTTGTAAGGTCCAGACCGTGGCAAAGTTAGGGGCAAATGAAGACCCCACAGCCTCATAGGAAGACTTGGCGAGTTGCTCGACCTGTCTATCAGTAGCATCCTTCAGTGAGGAGGTATCAGAGGCAGAGAAAAGGGAGCGTGCAGCAATCCTGGTCATGGAAGCATCCACCTTCGGGGACTGCGACCACTCCTGAAGCACCTCCTGGGGAAAGGGGAAGCGATTGTCCTTGGGTTTGCGGACATAACGCCGCCCAGGATGTAACCTGGGGGCTCTAATCACCCTTCCAAAATTAGTATGGTCCATAAAGGAGCCACTTGGTCTAGCCTCCGGCCGCAGCCATTGATAGACCTCCTTCGGGTGCACCGTCACCTCCTCAGGGGGTGTCACGAGACGTAAGGTCTCGTTGATAGAGGACACCAGATCCTCCACCCCATCTGGTGGTTCAGACACAGATACAGACCCGAAAGTCGAACCCCCATCATCTTCCTCACCATCAGAGGAACGCTCCTCCTCAGAGAGAGTCTGGAGCTCGGGTGAAGCCTCACAACGAGCCCGCTTAAGGGGTCTCACAGCAGAAGAGGGAGACACCCGGGGTAACTGGAAGGAGTAGCTGGGCTATCCAGTCTCCTATTAAGTGCCTCCAGGGATTGCGACATGGAGGACAGCTGAGACAACAGAGATTCATTGATCCTGTTCTGAGTCTCCCAAGGCCCTGAGATCACCTGAACCTCGGGGTATAGCACCGGGGTTGCTGACCCAGTAGTTGCAGCCCGGGCCTCTGGGCGTCCACAGTTATTGCAGGACCCCTCCACCAGTGTTCCATTGCACGTAGCACATGTAACGGTGGCCTCGGCCGCCTTAGCAGCAAGCTTCCTAACTGAGGACATGGCCACAGTAGGGGTAGATAAGCCCAATTGCAGACAATAAAACCGGAGATCCCGGTGGCTTACCGACCGCTGTAAAGCGGTATGAGGGAGCGGTGTGTGTGTGTGACCTCCGCGCCGTCTTCCGGTCTCCCCTCTTGGAGTGCAGACGCACGCTGCATACAGTTCCCAGCCGGGAAGTGAGGGTAAAGATGGCCGCCGACAGAGAAACTGTGGGCGGCGCCGAAGACACGCGGGAAACACACGCACACGCCCCGCGGTGACGTCACCGCACGGGCTGCATCCCATCCTCCAAGCATCCTTCTCATGAGGGAGCTGGAGCCCGCAGGGCGGGAAACAGTGTAAAAAACATTGTACACAGACTGCAAATACATATCACACATCCGCAGCCTACGGCCTCAGCCCCTGTGACACACAGGGCGGTCAGCCAGGGTGACCCCAGCACAGGGTACACCCGCAGAACCGCGGGCCCGAGGGCAACGCGCGGTCTGAGTGTCATGAAACACATAAAGTGCCAGACACTACCCCCAGGCACCCAGGAGACACAGAGTGCCTCAGTGCCGGTCCGGTCTGTAAGCACCATTCAGGGAGGCCTCGGACGGGGGTGCAGCACCAGTCTGGAGTGTAAGCACCATATAGGGAGGCCTCAGACTGGGCCGCTCAGCCCAGTCCGGAGTGTAAGCACCATTTAGGGAGGCCTCGGACTGGGCTGGCTCCAGTCCGGTCTGTAAGCACCATTTAGGGAGGCCTCGGACGGAGCGGAGCTGTGCAAGGCTCCCATCTCCCACTCACCAGAGCCCCCAGAGAGGGATGGAGAGGAGTGTAACAGCGTACCGGGAGAACACCAGGTGTCCAGGCCCTAGGCCCTCCTGTACCTCCACCAGCGTGTGCCACTAAGGGTGAGCGGGGAGGCTGTCACCGATCCCGACTGGGACCTTATTACCTTGTCTTCAGACGCCATCACGAAAGTAGTGAGAATGCAGTGAAGTGCAAGCAAAGCGTGATCCTCCGAGCACACTAAGTTTAAAACTGAGGATGTTCCCTGCGGTAGGGGTTTATAAGCGGAGGGGGCGGTGTCTACAAACTTGTAGTACCTAGTGTGACCTCCGGAGGGCAGTGCCCTAAACCCCATTGTCTGGGTCTCCCATTATGATGACCAGAAAACGTTAGCGTTTGTGCAGGCAGGAGGGAGGACTTCGGCATATTGATAAGCCAACCGAATCTCTGAAGAGTGTCGAGTGATCGAGAGACTCTGCTGACACTGTTCCCGAGAGGGGGCCCTGACCAGAAGGTCGTCCAAGTATGGAATGACAGCGTGGCCCTGGGAATGCAGGACGGCCACCATCGCTGCCATCACCTTGGTGAAGACTCTGGGGGCTGAGGCCAGGCCGAAGGGCAGAGCCACGAATTGAAAGTGCTCCTCCCCCACCGTGAATCTCAGCCAACACTGATGCGCAGGAGCAATGGGGACGTGAAGATAGACATCCTTGACGTCCACAGAGGCTAGGAAATCTCCCTGAGACAGAGAGGCAATCACAGACCGCAGTGATTCCATCCTGAAGGTTCAATCCTGGCGGTTGAGCAGTTTGAGATCAAACACTGGCCTCACCGAACTGTCCTTCTTGGGAACCGTGAAGAAATTCGAATAGAACCCTTGGAAGAGTTCCGTGGAGGGAACGGGCATCACGACTCCATCCCGTCTAAGGGCGTCTAGTGCCTGAAAAAAGGCAGGAGCCTTTGCCGGCGGGGGCGAGGAAAGACAGAATCGAGTCAGTGGACGCGAGGTTAGCTCTATTCTGTAGCCGTGGGAAATGACCTCTTTCACCCATCGGTCTTGAATACTGTTGTGCCAGGTGTCTCCAAAGTGGGAGAGCCTGCCACCTACCCAGGATGCTGCTGGGGTAGGCGGCGAGTCATGCGGAAGCGGCCTTGGAGGCAGAGGCCCCGGCTGGCTTCTTCTGTTGCGACTTAGCGCGCCAAGTACGATTTGGCTTCTGATCCTTGTCCGAACGGGAGGACGAGGATGAAGAGGGCTTTGAGGAGGGACAAAAGGCCCGAAATTTGGCATGCATCTGACGTTGGCCAGACTTCTGCACCTTAGACTGAGGCAAGGAGGTGGTCTTTCCACCTGTGGATTCCTTTATAAGGTCGTCTATTTGCTCCCCGAAAAGCCTGTTCCCAGCAAACGGGAGTCCCTGTAGGAACTTCTTGGGAGGTGGCGTCAGCCTTCCAATCCCGCAGCCACAACATTCTGCGGGCGAGTTAGCCGAAGCCACAGCTGTACGGCTGGCATACTCCATGACGGTCGTCCTGGCATAGTTCGCGAAAGCGGTGGCCTGAGACGTCAAGGTGGCTACCTCAGGAATGTCATGTGCCACTACGTTAATCTCTGCCAAGCAGGTAGAGACTGCCTGCATGGTCCACACAGCCGCGAAGGCAGGAGCAAACGAGGCTCCTGTAGCCTCGTAAATTGACTTCTGCAGAAGTTCAATTTGGCGGTTGGTGGAGTCCTTTAGAGACAAACCGTCTGCAACTGACATCACAGTATTGGCCGAAAGTCTAGAAACGGGAGGGGTCCACCCGTGGTGACACCGACCAACCCTTTACCACGTCCGGGGGAAAGGATAACGAGAATCCTTTTGTTTCCTAGTGAAGCGTTTGTCAGGGCAAGCCCTGGGCGTCTGCACAGTTGATCTGAAGTTAGAGTGATCACCAAAACAAGCCGTGTGACCTGGATGGCGGGAGAAACTGATACAGTTCCTCCGAGAGGGATGCCTCCACAGGTGGAGGAGGTACAGACAGGTCGAGCACGGTATTAATGGATGATACCAAATCATCCATTAGAAAATCCTCCTCAGAGGCCTCGTCTGGAGGAGAGGCAGAATTCTGCCGTTCCTCATCCCCATCGAGCTGAGATTCCTCAGCGTGAGACTCAGTGTGATGAGAGGAGACAGGAGAGAGATCTCTGCGTGGCCGTTTGGGAGGCTGAGGAGAGGGAGCTGGGTTAGATACTTCAGTATTATCTCCGGAGTCCATGCCCCTGGAAGGGGATGACTCGCTGTAATGCCTGCGGCGAGAGCCAGAGGGCCCGGGGGCATCTCTCCTCTGACTTGCCTGCAAGGTCTCCTGCAATACCCTGGTCGGGTTGTCATAGACTGGGAAAAGGAGTCCGAGAAGGACTTGGCAAACGCCGCAGTCCAGGGGGGTGGCATTGCCGAGTCCTCTGGGACGGTGGAGGGCTCCACAGCCGCAGAGCTGGGGGGATGTCCTGAGTTCTGCTTCAGCCAGAGTCTCATGTGTAGAGCAGGCCGAGCAGTGAGGGAATACAGATCCAGCAGGCAACATAATCTTGCAGGCAGTGCAAGAAGAATAGAAAGTCTGCACCTTAGGGGCTTTGCTCCTGGTGGAAGACATATCGGCTTATGTGTGGATCCTCCCAGAGAAATCTCACAGAGGCAAAATAGGCAAAAGGGGTCCACAACCGGAAATACCGGTATGGCTTACCGGCCGCGATGAGCGGTTTGTGTGTCCTCAGAAATCGCGCTTTCTCCCTAAAGCAGCAGAGGCTTGAAGTAGTGCTGCTTCAAGCTAGACACCGGCAGAAGGTGTAAAATGGCTGCCGGAAGCTGTCATGAGGGGCGTGGCTATGTAAACGCGGGAGATCTGGAGGACCGATTATACAGGCAGGGGGCGGGTCCACAATAGCGGTGGGAGTGCCCCGTGCCTCAAGACTGCCTGCAATGGCGGACGATCCCGCCGGTCTCACTGCGCAGTCGCAGTGGACCTGGTAGGCCACGGCGAAGGCGGGGGCTAAATTTTGCGGCTGCCCGGCGCGCCGATGAGTAGAGCCGGCGCGCGAACGCCCGCGGCCTGACAGGGTCCGGGCTAGCTGAAGAACAGTGCGCCGGTCCCAAAGATGTAATCACCCCCAGGTACCTCACAGAGTGTGGGAGGGTCTGAGGCCCGGGCTGCAGCCGCAGCAGTGCGTCGATACAGAGTACCTCGTTTTGCAGGGCCCGGTCCCTGGGGTGACGCGACTCCGGCCAGCAGGTCCAGAAAAGGGCTGTGGAAGGAGTTAGGGTTCCCTAGGGCATGGGAACCCGTGATGACTCCCACTTCCCCAGAGCCCCAGAGGGATGGAGAAGGAGAACGGCATGAGGGCTCCAGCCCATTGTACCAACAATAGGTACCTCAACCGCCCCTGCCCAAGGGTGGTGAAGGAGACACACCGGGGGTCCAAAAGAACCCACTTTTCTTCCATCCGTCACTCTCCCAGGAGAGTGTGTCTGACTAAAATGAGAGTGGATGAGTGCAGTGTGTTCCTCCTTCAACACAAAGCTAAGAACTGATGGGATTTCTCCTGAAGGGGGTGTATAGGCAGTATGGGAGGGGCTACACTTTTTGTTTTAAGTGTAGTACTTTGTGTCTCCTCCGGAGGCAGAAGCTATACACCCAATTGTCTGGGTCTCCCAATGGAGCGAAAAAGAAATAATAAATATAAAAACCTAAACTTTTGTCGCCATTTTCCACAATCCGTAGTGTTCTTATTTTTTGGAATCTGGGCGGTGTGATGGATTATTTTTTGTGTCTTGAGCGGACGTTTCCATGATATTATATTTGGGTAGATGTGATGTTTTGATTGCCTGTAATTGCAATGTTGCGTCGACCATAAAAAAACTTAATTTTGGCAATTTTGACTTTAATTTCCTATTACACAGTTTACAGATTGGATTAATGTTATATTTCGATAGATCGGGCAATTCTCAACTTTGCAATACTAAATATGTATATTTTTTCATTTTTTAATTATTTTACTTTCAATGGGGCAAAAGGGGGATTTGAACTTGTGTTTTCTTAAAAAAATGTTTTGCTTTCACTTTTTATTGATTTTACTAGTCCCATTAGGGAACCTGAAGCCTGCAACAGTACGATCACTTCTGTACAGGGCCGTGATGATGCATAGCAGAGATGATTAGCTCCTGTGAATGCCGCCACTCAGCCAGCGTTCACAGGAAGCGAGTCATCATCTGACCCCTCATTGTTATGATGACACTGGCGTCCCGTGATCACGTCACGAGGTCGCCGACAGGAGCGGGGAATGGCGCACTCCCCTCTGGCACATGTTAGATTGTGCTGTCAGAGTTTGACGATGTGATCCAACGGGTTAACGGGCGCGGGGGTGTATCTCTGATTCATTTGCTCCTGTTAGCTGTGCATGTCGGGTTATCAGATCAGCCGACATTTGCAGGGAACAATGTGAGCTCAGCACGTGAGCCCACATCAAAGGGAGGGAAGCAACCAAGGACATACAGGTGCGTGCTTGGTCGCCTCTCTACCTTTGAAGGGGTTAAATAAATAGGTCGCGTGACCTTTAAAAAAACAGAAAGAATGCTACTGCATTTATGAGCTTGAATTTTTGTTTCTGGCACCAGCACTATTTTATGGTGGTGGATATATGGTATTAAACACAACTATTACCCTAAATCAATCAATCTACCATAGCTACAGACATACCTCGGCTGGCACAAGGCAGCTGATGTAGACGGAGAATCTTTTGGTTTTGTGTTGGTTTCTTCTATGACTTCACTCTTACTACGCTCTTGACTTAGAAGCTCGCTGATGGAGTCTTTCTTCTTTTCATCGGCAGCTGACATATCCCACCTGGATGACTTCTTTAGTTCTGAAATGTATAAACCATCAAACAAATAAGCACCTGCAGAAATTAGGAGTTGCAATACTGATTTTGCTCCCATGGATGTATGCACTTCTCAATCATTATCATTTCTCCAACACATTCAAATGTTTTTTTGTGAACAGACTGGTAAAAAAAGAGAATTTTGTTTACTTACCGTAAATTCTTTTTCTTCTAGCTCCTAATTGGGAGACCCAGACATTGGGTGTATAGCTTCTCGCCTCCGGAGGACACACAAAGTATTACACTTAAAACAAAAAGTGTAGCCCCTCCCATACTGCCTATACACCCCCTCTAGGAGAAATCCCATCAGTTCGGTGCACAAGAAAGGAAGGAGGATAAAACCCACACTAAAACCGGGAGGTCGGTTATGAAGTATCGGCCAACAAGGCCATAAAAGCGACATGTATTACACCAGCCACTTAAACAGAAATACAGCCCAAAGGGCAACAGGGTGAGTGCTGGGTCTCCCAATTAGGAGCTAGAAGAAAAAGAATTTACGGTAAGTAAACAAAATTCTCTTTTTCGCTCCATTGGGAGACCCAGACATTGGGATGTCCAAAAGCTATCCCTGGGTGGGAGAAGACCCAAAGCGTGGCAGCATTAATCACAGGTGAGCGACCGCCGCCTGAAGGATCCGTCTGCCCACCTTAGCGTCTGCCGAGGCATACGCATGAATTTGATAATGTTTCGTAAAGGTGTGTAGGCTGGACCAAGTGGCCGCCTGACACACCTGTTGAGCTGTAGCCCGTGACTGAGAGCCAACGAGGCACCCACAGCTCTTGTGGAAAGCGCCTTAATCCCCGCAGGTAAGGGCGTTCCAGAGAGAAGGCAGGCCTCCTGGATAGGAGCCATGATCCACCGAGCCAAAGAAGACTTGGAGGCCGGCGAACCTTTTTTTTTTTTTGGGTCTGTCTTGAGAACGAACAGGGCGTCCACACGGCAAAAGGAAGCCGTGCGGGATACATAAATCCTGACAACCCTGACCTGGTCCAGGGTATGCAGAGACTTCTCATACTAAAGAACAGGATTAGGACAAAAAAGACGGTAGGACAATGTCTTGATTAAGGTGAAACGGTGAAAGCACCTTAGGAAGAACTCGGCTACAGGTCGGAGCACCACCTTATCCTGGTGAATCACCAGGAACAGAGTCCTGCACGACAGAGCAGCCGGTTCTGAAACTCTCCGAAGAGAGGTAATGGCCACCAGAAAAGAAACTTTCTGGGAAATCTGGAGAGAGACACTCCCCATAGGGGTTCGAAAGGTGGCTTCTGTAACGCCTCCAGAACCAAGTTAAGGTCCCAGGGATGTCTGTAAGGAGGAATGATGAGACTTGCTCCTTGTACAAACGTCTTCACCTGAGGGAGGTTAGCCAGACGTTTGAAGAACGGCACAGAAAGTGCGGAAATTTGCCCTTGAGGGGGCTGAGGGTCAAACCCTCTTCTAACCCTGATTGCAGGAAGGCAAGAAGGGTCGGAAGAGAGAAAAGCCCAGGAGAAATTCCTGTGATACGGCACCAAGGAAAAGAAGATCTTCCAAATCCTGCGATAAATCTTCGCTGATGCAGGTTTCCTGGCTCGTCTCATTGTGGCGCCTACTTCAGAAGAAAAGCCGCAAGACGTTAGCAATCAGTCTTCAAGGGCCACAAAGTCAGGCTGAGGGCCGCTGCAGTGTGGTGGAAGAACGGACCTTGTGACAAGAGGTCTGGCCGGGTCGGGAATTTCCACTGATCCCCCGCCAAGAGCTGTAATAGGTCCGGATACCAGGCCCTCCTGGGCCAGGCTAGGGCGATGAGCAGGGCATGTCGACATTCAGCTCTGATCTTCCGTAGAACTCTGGGAAACAGAGGCAAGAGAGGGAAGACATAAGGAAGGCGAAACTGGGACCAGTCTTGGACCATAACGTCCGCCGCCACTGTCTGGCGGACCCGGGAGCGAGGCATGAAGACCGGAATCTTGTGGTTCAACCGAGAGGTCATCAAGTCCACGTCCGGAGTTCCCCATCTGTCGCAGATGTACTGAAAGACGTCTGGGTGGAGTGCCCATTCGCCCGCGTCCATACCTTGACAACTGAAATAGTCGGCCTTGTGGACTGTCGAGATGGACGAGTCGTCGTCCTTGACCCAATGCAGGATGCGCCGGACTTCCGACAAGGCTTGAGAACTTCGAGTGCCTCCCTGGATGTAAGCGACCGAGGTCGCGTTGTCGGGTTGTATCCGAATCTGAGTCCCCGCCAGGAATCTCTGAAAAGCCAGCAGAGCCAAGTAAATGGCCCAAATCTCCAGGACATTGACATTGAAGGGAGGACTCCTGCTCCGCCCAGGTGCCCTGAGCCCTGTGATGGGAAAAAACACGGCACTCCGACCCGAGAGGCTGGCGTCTGAGGTCACAACCAACCAAGCGGGGGGCAGAAAGCATCTGCCTCGTGACAGAGACATGGGAAGCAGTCCCCCATGGAGGGATTCCTTCGTTGACGGTGACAGCGAGATGTGCCTGTCGAGAGATGAAGGAGACTTGTCCCAACCGCGGAGGACCTGCAATTGCAGTGGACGCATGAGAAATTGCGCAGAAAGTACTGCTGCTATGGCTGCCACCATCTTTCTCAGAATGTGCATCAGACGTTTGATGGAGACTGAACCCGACTGAAGAAGGAATTGGACTTCCTCTTGAATCGACATCTGCTTGCTTAAAGGCAGCATGACCAGAGCCTGAGCTGTGTAAAAGTCCATGCCCAGATACGCTAGCGTCTGCGCAGGAGAGAGAAAGGACTTCGGCACGTTGATCCGCCACCCGACACGCTGCAGAGTGACGGGAGTTATCGAAAGACTCAGATGACACTGCTCCAGAGAGAGCCCTGACCAGCAGGTCATCCAAGTATGGGGTTACTGCACCTGGGAACGCAGCACGGCCACCATTGCTGCCATCATCTTGGTGAAGATTCTCGGAGCTGAGGCTACGCTGAAGGACAGCCAACCGAAAGCGCTCCTCCCCCACCACGAACCTCAGCCGACACTGATGTGCAGGAGCAATGGGGAAGTGCCGAAGGGCATCCTTGACATCCCCCAAGTCTAGGAAGTCCCCCTGCGAGAGCGAGGCAATCGTGGGCTGAAGTGATTCCATCCTGACAGTCCTGACTCTCACGAGCCGGTTGAGCAGCTGGAGACCCAAAACCGGCCCTGGAGGCGTTCCACGTCGGGAACCCGAATCACGACCCCGTCCTGTTACAGGGCGTCCAGTGATGAAAGGCCGAAGCCCTTGCCAGCGAGGACGAGGAGAGACAGAAGCGAGGCGGAGGGCGCGAGGTTGTCTCTATTCTGTAGCCGTGGGGAATGGCATTTACCACCCACCGGTCTTGGATATGGCTGCGCCAGAAGACTCAAAATCGGGAGAGCCTGCCACCGACCAAGAATGCTGCTGGGAGTGGCGGCGAGTCTTGTGGAGGCTGCCTAGGAGGCCGAGGCTTCGGCTGACTTAGTCCGCCATGTCCGTTGACTTTCCTAGACTGAACGGGCGGACGAAGAGGAGGGCGGCTTTGAAGAGGGACGAAAGGCCCGAAATTTGGCATGCACTTAACGCTGTCCAAACCTCTGCACCTTTGAGTGAGGCAAGGAGTTGGACCTTCCACCTGTAGATTTCTGTATCCTCGGAAAGCCTGTTCCCCGAGAACGGGAGTCCCTGGGGGAACCTCTTGGAAGTGGCGTCAGCTTTCCAATCCCTCAGCCACAACAATCTGTGGGCTGCGAGCAAATTAGCCGATGCCACTGCGGTACGGCTGGCAGACCCCATGACCGCCGTCCTGGTGTAAACTGTGAATGCGGAGGCATGAGATGTTAAGGAAGTCACCTCAGGAGTATCCTGAGCTACTACGTTGAGCTCCGCCAAGCAGGCAGAAACTGCCTGCAGAGCCCACACTGCCTCAAAAGCAGGGGCAAACGAGGCTCCTGTAGCCTCGTAAATTGACCTTTGCAGAAGCTCAATATGGTGGTCAGAGGAGTCCTTCAAGGAGGAGCCATCTGCCACAGACATGACGGAGTTGGCAGACAGTCTAGAGACAGGAGGGTCCGCCCTAGGTGAGGCCGACCAACCCTTTACAAGGTGTGGTGGGAACGGAGAACGAGACACCCTCTGTTTCCTAGTGAAGCACTTATCAGGGCAAGCCCTGGGCGTCTGCATATTTGATCAGATGATGAAAAAAAAACAACAAGCCATGTGACCTAGACGGAAGACGAAACTAAGACAATTCCTCTGAGAGCGAAGCCTCCGTGGGGGAGGGGGTGCAGTCAAGTCCAGCACAGAATTACTGGGAGATACCAAATCAATCCACTAAGGGATCTTCCACAGAGGTCTCGTCTAGAGGCCTTACAGAATTTAGCCGATCCTCATCCCCATCAAACCGAGATCCCTCAGTATGGGTCTCAGCAAGGTGAGAGGAGGCAGAGAGGGCTCTCTGCGGCCGTTTGGGAGGCCGTGGAGAGAAAGCAGGATAAGATACCCCAGTACTATCTCTGGAGTTTATGCCCCAGTACTATCTCTGGAGTTTATGCCCCAGGAGGGGATGACTCGCTGTACCGCCAGCGGCGAGAGTCAGGGGGACCGGGATACTTCAACGGTGACTGACTCTCCTGTTATGGAGGAATATGCACTGCAACCAACAGTGCTCTGAGTGCCCTCCTGAAAATGGCCGCCACTGCCTATGGGGAGGGCGGTCCAGACCTGAAAAAGGTGCGCAGCAGCTCTCACAGAGAGCGAGAGGCGCCAGGAACAGCTGTCCCGCCCCGTTACGTGTCCTGCTATGACGCGAACCACGTCATCCGGAAAGGCGGGCCGGGGCGGGCAATAGGCGGCGGCTTCACAATAGGCCGAAGCCGCGGCCTAAATTAGAAACCCCATGCCGCGAAAGGCTCGGGGTTGGCGCGGAGGTCCGGGAGAGTTCAAAAAAACACCTAAAACGCCTAGGTCCTGCCGCGCTGGGGCTCGCGGGAGGTCCAGAGATCTGGAACTCCAGCGTTCTGGAGCAGGAGAATGTCTGCTGCCCCCGGAGCCCCAGGTGCCTGTCAGCAAGAAGCTGGAGGGAGCGCATCCTTGCGCCGGGGACCGGGCTACCTCCCTGCCCGAGTGCAGGGAGCGTAGGGGGGCTTCTAGCCCATGGAGCCTTCAGCCTGAGAAGGCAGGAAATCCCGGCTACCACACAGCCTGAATACCGGGCCGAAAGTAGTCCGCGGCAAGCCGGGGCCAAATCTTTGTGGTCGCCCGGCGCCAGGAGTGGGAAACAGCGGAGAGCCGGAGGTGAACAGGATATTCCGCAGCACGGCTGGGACCAGGCAGACTGTGTCCCGCACGGCGAATACCCCCAGTTATACGGAACCGGAGACCGGACTGCAGCCGCAGCGTAACCCCACACAGAGTACCTTATCGGTGCAGGGCCCGGTCCCTGAGGGTAACACAACTCCGGCCAGCAGATCCATGAGGGGCTGTGGATGGAGTTAGAGCTCCAAACTGTATGGAAGCCTGTGACAATCCCACTTCTCGAGAGCCCCTAAGGGATGGAGAAGGAAAGCAGCATGAGGGCTCCAGCCCATTGTACCCCATGGGTACCTCAACCGCCCCTGCCCGAGGGTGAGGAAGGAGACATGCTGGGGATCCATATGGATCCACTTTGCTTCCATCCGACACTCTCCAGGGAGAGGGAGAAAGACTAAAGTGAGAGTGGATGAGTGCAGAGTGTGCCTCCTTCAACACAAAGCTAAGAACTGATGGGATTTCTCCTAGAGGGGGTGTATAGGCAGTAGGGGAGGGGCTACACTTTTTGTTTTAAGTGTAGTACTTTGTTCTCCTCCGAGGCGGAGTAGGGAGGGCTACACTTTTGTTTAAGTGTAGTACTTTGTGTCTCCTCCGGAGGCGGAAGCTATACACCCAATGTCTGGGTCTCCCAATGGAGCGAAAAAGAAAATCCTCATGCCATATTTTGTATACATCTCCCCTACAGATCTTACACTGCAGTCTGTAGCCATTGAGACAAAAAGCACTGCATACTTTATTATTGTCTGCTAGATGGGGGCCCGACGTGATTGCATCGGGAGATTGTAGAACGTGTGCGATTAGTTGAACTATGTTGTTAATGGTGCTGTCTCTCCCCTACGTGCGCTGGCTCCACTTGTGCCGTCTCTTCACCCTTTGCTCTCGGTGGCCGGGCAAGTTACTGCGCAAATCAAAACCTGTTTTTGTATGCACATTTAGAGTAACTCCCGCTGACGCCATCTTTGTTTACCCAGTTACGCGCAGGTGTACAAAAATGGCGGCCGCATTAACTCAGCCACCGAGTGCCATCTTTGCACACCCCATCATGTGCAGCAGTGGATCGAGTGTACAAAGATGGCGGGCGCATGTGTATTTACTCACGCAGCCACTGGGTGCCATCTTTGTACATCCGGTCATGCGCAATAGAGGACTGAGTGAATAAAGATGGCGGCAGCATGCATAGTAAATCACATGACAACCATATTTGAACACTGACAGTTGCATGCGCAGTAAGTCACACGACCCACATGGACACCGGCAGCCACATACATAGTAAGTCATACGGCCAAATTTGGACACTGATGGCTGCATGCGCAGTAGCAGATGGGTTGTACAAAGATGGTGTCTGTGTGACTTATCGCGTATGAGCAAGGGAAGATTTTTTTTTTACAATGTGGCCAATCAGGAGACACATGGGTCTGCCTGCGCTGCAGTCAGTGTCCTCTAGGTGGCAGTATTCTCCGAACAAACTTAGGCTACGTTCACACACTGCGTCTTTTTACGCAGCTGCGCTTTTTTACACGCGTATTTGTGAAATATGCAGCTCCTTTCACACTCTGCATTTTTCTCTGCATTTTTCTCTGCATTTTTTCGAGCCATGGGGGCAATGGAAAAACGCAGAGAAAAACTGCAGAAAGAATTGACATGGTGATTCTTTTTACGCGCGCGTTTTTGTAGTGAAAACACGCGCGTAAAAAAATCTCAAATACGCAGCATGTGAATGGATTTTGTCAAAACCCTTAGGTTTGGCTGGGCTGCTTATCCAGAATTGTGTTTTCACTGCAAAAAGCGCGCGTAAAAAAACGCAGCAAAAAACGCAGGTAAATACAGAAAACGCAGTAAAAAACGCAGAGAAGCAGCAAAATACGCAATGTATGAACGTAGCCTTAGAGTGCACAGACATGATAAGGCTTTTATGTAAGTAGATTTGAAAAAATCAGTACACTTTTTTTTCTTTTAAATGTTTATGGTAAAATAAGGAGCACTTACTGTTCCCAGACGTCGGCTTTGGCTTCTCAGGTCCAGTTACACTATGAGTAGGTTGTGTTTCAGGAATAGTTAGAAAATTGAAGACAGAGAACTTATCTCTTTTGACTTTTGGAAGCCCAATGATGGTTGACCTAGAAATAAACATATTATAAACTAAATAAATCTCCGAATATCTATAATCAGTCCATTCTCACCTGTGGAGTTTGGCTTAAAAGGGTTGTGCCACGAACAATTGTACATTTTAATCAATGTATCTTAGAACAACAATAAGTTCCATAATTGGATGTGTTAAAAAATAATGTTCCTGTCCTGAAATATTCTAATATATGTGGCCCTGTGCTATGGATGTGTTCAGCCATGCAGGAACAGGTGGGATATACCACAGCTTCTGGGCAAGGGGAGGGGGTTTAAGTAAGATAGTATACAGACATTACAGCAGGAGATCACAGAATATAAGAGTATGCACATACAATGCTATGCTGCACTCAATCCTGTCTATAAAGGTGCTAACTAAACACAATTCTATTTCAAATATAAAATAGTTGCACTCGACATACTTATTTCAAAATAGAGACAAAATGATAATGAAAAAGTAGAGATACTTAGTATTATGGAATTGGCCAAATCGATAATTCACCCAGTCGCCACGTTGAGGCGATCTCTATTAACTGGGTCCTAACACTAATGTAACTGCCTGATGTCTTTCTGGGCTTTTCCTCATCGGCTGATACCAGAGAGTGCAACTATTTTATATTTGAAATAGAATTGTGTTTAGTTAGCACCTTTATAGACAGGATTGAGTGCAGCATAGCATTGTATATGTATGACATGGGTCTGCACCCGTATGCAAGCACCTTTCCACACTCTAGTTGTCAGAGATAAGCTATTGCCCTCTGGTATCAGTCTCTAGCACGCCTAAGGGGTTAACCTCTTTTCCCAAGGCACCAATTAGATATTCAAAGCACCTGTCTTTAGGAACAAGACTGCAAATCCATTGTTCTCTGGTATCAGCCGATGAGGAAAAGCCCAGAAAGACATCAGGCAGTTACATTAGTGTTAGGACCCAGTTAATAGAGATCGCCTCAACGTGGCGACTGGGTGAATTATCGATTTGGCCATTTCCATAATACTAAGTATCTCTACTTTTTCATTATCATTTTGTCTCTATTTTGAAATAAGTCTATGTCGAGTGCAACTATTTTATATTTGATATAAGAGTATACAGACATTACAGCCGGGGATCACAGAATATAACAGTATATAGACATTACAGCCAGGGGTTCACAGAATATAAGTGTTACTGACAATACAGGCGGGGATCACAAAATATAAGAGTATACAGACATTATAGCCGGGGATCACAGAATATAAGAGCATACAGACATTACAGCCGGGGATCACAGAATATAAGAGTATACAGACATTATAGCCGGGGATCACAGAATATAAGAGTATACAGACATTACAGCCAGGGATCACAGAATATAAGAGTATACAGACATTACAGCCGGGGATCACAGAATTTAACAGTATACAGACATTACAGCCGGGGATCACAGAATATAAGAGTATTCAATCAAAAGAAGGAATCTGGGCACTAGAGGGCTGGATTTGTTCCTAGGCTAGTATTAGCTTCCTGCAAAAAGGTGTTGCACAAGTCTGAGCGTAGCTTAATCACAATATTTAGATTGTATTCTTATATTATAGAATATTCTTATATTCTGTGATCCCAGCTGTAATGTCTGTATACTCTTATATTCTGTGGTTCCCAGCTGTGAGGTCTGGATACTCATATTCTGTGATCCCTGGCTGTAATGTCTGTATACTCTTATATTCTGTGATCCTCGCTTGTAATGTCTGTACACTCTTATATTCTGTGATCCCCGGCTGTAATGACTGTATATTCTTATATTCTGTGATACCTGGCTGTAATGTCTGTATACTCTTATATTCTGTGATCCCCGGCTGTAATGTCTGTATACTCTTATATTCTGTGATCCCCGGCTGTAATGTCTGTATACTCTTATATCCTGTGATCTCTGGCTGTAATGTCTGTACACTCATATTCTGTGATCCCTGGCTGTAATGTCTGTAGGCTCTTATATTCTGTGATCCTTGACTGTAATGTCTGTATATTCTTATATTCTGTGATCCTAGGCTGTAATGTCTGTACACTCTTATATTCTGTGATCCCTGGCTGTAATGTCTGTAGGCTCTTATATTCTGTGATCCTTGGCTGTAATGTCTGTATATTCTTATATTCTGTGATTCTAGGCTGTAATGTCTGTACACTCTTATATTCTTTGATCCCTGGCTGTAATGTCAGTATACTGAAATTCTGTGATCCCCAGCTGTAATGCCTGTATACTCTTCCATCCCACCCCCGCCCAGGAGCTGTGGCATATCTGACCTGTTCCTGCATGGTCAGACATATTCATTACACAGGGGCACATATATAAGGATATCTTGGGACAGAGACATTTGATTTAACACATCCAATTGTGGAACTCATTATTATACTAAGATCTATTAAGTAAAATGTATACCTATTGGTAGCACAACCCCTTTAATTATTTGAGATCACAGAAACAAGCCACCTGTAGCTGACACCAAGGAGCGTTATTTATTTTGGAGGAGAGCTAATTTGCATACTTTTTCCCAGGAAGCATTGCCTGGAGGATTTACTTCGCCAGCTGAATCTCCACTTAGTGTTTCCAGATATTGATTTTTTTTTTTATTATTCTCTTTTTTATTTTTCTAAACTTGCAATAATTTATCCTGGAATCCTTATCTAGTGCACTAGTGTAACATGTGAATTGGATATATGTATGCTATAACCTATTTACAGTGTGACTTGTGGGCGGTAGCCTTTTATATGATGCATTGACCAAAGCCCAGAAGAAGCTGGTGATGGTGAAACCCATGGTCGGCTTTTTTACTTTTCTTATCGGCTTCCAGTTATATTTTAATGTTAAAAGTGCTTTTTTTTTTAATGATGGCTGAGTTTTTAACTTAAAAGCTGGTTGCTATTGACATAATCAAAGAATTAAGTGATTGGACTCTTCTAAAGGGAGTAATGCTTGCCTCTACTGACCAGACAGGCCTGCAGACGCTGTATGAATGATATTCTCCAGCAGCTTACCCTGGATAAGGATCGGGGATATTGAACCGTTTGCACAGTAGTCTGTCGGGGTGCCACTCGAATTTATCCCGCGTCAGTTTTCCAAACATTTTCATTTTCACCGCCGACGCCTTGTCGTTTAGGTCACCCTGCAAAAGAAATGAGCATGATAGGGGTTGAGAGGATAAAGAGGCAAAGGGTGAGGTTATTAGTGATGATTTTTCATGTATTCGCTATTCCTTATGTACCTGGTTAACGCCATGGAAAATGTTAAAGGGGCATTCTAAAGTCTTAAAGGGGTTATTACCTCTATTGAACACTTATAATATATCTATAAAGTGAACCTGTCAGCAAGATTTTTGCATACAAGCTGCAGCCACCACCAAAAAGACCTTATATAGAGTATTCTACAATGCTGTATATTAGTCCCCAGGCTGATCCTTTCTTCTTGGTATTGCCATCCTCTCCTGCATCATGTGGGTTTCGCATTTTATGTCACCCACACACAGTCTCCGCAATTGCGCTCCTGCGCACGCACACACCTCTCAGCCCTGCCAGGAGCAGAGTAAAGTACTGTACTGCGCAGTGTAGGGAAGAAGTCAGAGCGCTTGCGCATGCGCACTATGCCAGCGTTCTATGATGCACAATGGAGGTCAGTGTGTGGGTGATGTAGAAAGAGGACGCAAGAAAAAAGGAGGCGCTGGATTGAGATCTGCGACCCCCATTAAACTGGACTGACTTCCCCCCAAGATGAGTATACGGAAACCCCCCTTTTTTTTGCATTATGTAGATCGGCCTGAGGACGTCTATGCAGCACTGCAGAATACTGTATTAAGGGCTTACTGGTGAGGGCCGCAGCTTATATGCAAAAAAAAAAAAATTCTGACATGTTCACTTTAAGAAGAATGGAATTAAGAGGCAAAGGGTGATGTTGTTAGTGATCATTTTTCATACATGCACTATTCCTTATGTACCAGTATAACTCCATGGGAAATATTAAAGGGGTATTCTAAAGTCTTAAATGGGGTTATTACCTCTTTTGAACATTTATAGTACATCTAATATGTAAGTTGCTGAAAATAGTAATTAAAAAATAAACATACCTCCTCATCCCTCGGGACTTCAACAGTGTCCGAATCATCCTCATGTTTTCCCCTGGTGAACCGAGAAGAGAGATGGGAGTTGGTGGGCTTATACAGCATGGCAGATCGCATGAATTCCTCTCGCTCGCGGGATCGCTCCCATTCCGTCATGTTGGCATCTAGGCAGCTCTCCAGGGCATCTGCAAAAACACAGGACTCAGCTCAATTGTAAACATGGGTGATAGGTGAATTTAAAGGGGTATTCCAGTCTCCAAAATATTAGCAAATACCGGAGCAACTTTTTACAAGGGAGCCATCTCATAAGAACTAGCAAACACCAGGTCAGCTCATAATAAAAGGTGTCTGTAATGAGACAATCCCTTTAAATGATTGGTACCTTTCTGTCCCTTGTGAAGGCTCCTAATGTAATTTTCATATCTCTTCTGCTTTTCTGGATTTCTTTCGAATGGACGAAACTCTCCGGCATGCTCCGGGATCAGCTGCCGGTCGAGCAGACTTTGCTGCAACTTGTTGCCCTCCTCTTCTGCAGCCGAAGCTTGGAAACGTTTCTTCAAAGCTTCCTGTGCCAGTCTCTGGGCCTTGGATCTCTGTTCTTCCAGATTCTGCTTCACATCCTGGATTCGTCCCCGGTCTTTCTCAGAAAGGAGCTCCAACACTGATGTGGGTCCTAAATAATCACACACACAAAAACATTAATGAAAATAACAAAGCAACACCTAAATAAAGGGTCGTCCACCACTGCATCACCGGTGCGACCACTGATTGTCTGCAGTGGTCACACACCGTCCTATGAAGAGGAGAGACTGCTATACGAGGAATTGTCACGTCAGTACAGACGTTTTCACACTCACCCTGAAGGGGAGATTCTCCCAACATCTCTCTTCGCTGGGAGGAATTAAGTTGGTGTCTGCTGGCCGCCTGCTCTTTGACAGGAGCCACACTGGGTTTCGAGGAGGATTCAATCATGGCCTGAAGAACTGCCGAATGCTGACTGCTCTCAGGAAAAACAGGTCTAAAATAGTGCACGGGCCTATAATCCCTGGGGAGGTCAGGAGGAGGATAAACCTGAGGATGACATAAAACAATCAATGTTAATAATAATAATGGAAATCAATTCTTCACAGATTACTGGCTTCAGCTGGGCTTGTGGTTGAAACAACAGCAATGTGAACAAGCAAAGATGAAGTGTAAAGCATGGTGGCAGCAAAGTAGTCTGCGCCTCTGGCAGAGCACATATTAGTTTAGACACCTTTGGAGACAAACTAAAGACATCCAACAGGGAATAAATCTAGTAAAATGCAGATAATCCCTGTACAAAAAATGGGATTGAGTCCAATTGGATTCTAATTCAGTTTCACTGATTTTCTCTTTCTAGGTCTACTTTTGAGTAAAAAGGAGATTTTTGTGTACTCACTGTAAAATCCTTTTCTCTGAGCCTCTAATTGGGGGACACAGGACCGTGGGTGTTATATCTGTCCACTAGGGCTGATGAGTTGTGGTGGGATATCGGGCCCTGAGTGAGAAGATCCGGTCTGGGAGATGCCAGGGGGTGTCGGCAACGAGTTGAAGCAGGTCGGCGTACCAGGGACGTCTGGGCCAATCCGGGCCACCAGAATGACCGAGTGCCCTCTGCTTTGATCTTCTGCATTGCCCTGGGAATGAGGGGTAATGGAGGAAAGATCAGGGTAGTCGGAACTGAGTCCAGGATTGGACCAGTGTGTCCGTCCCCGACTGCGGATCATGAGAGATGTCATGAACTGAGGTACCTTGGCGTCCAGACGTGAGGCCATGAGATCCATGTCTGGAGTCCCCCAGCGAAGGCATATCTGTTGGAAGACTTCCAGATGTAGGGCCCACTCTCCTACACAATGTCTTGGCGACTGAGGAAATCCGCCTCCCAATTGTCGACCCCTGGAATGTGTACAGCTGATAACACCGAGTGGGTCGACTCAGCCATTGAAGAATGCGCTCCGTTTCACGCATTGCCTGTCGGCTGCGGTCCCTCCTTGGTGATTGAGGTAGGCAACTGCTGTAGCATTGTCCGATTGTATCCTGATATGACGGCCCGCCAGGTGTTGATGAAAGGAACAAAGGGCCAGGAAGATTGCACGAATCTCAGAAGACTGATGGGAAGGGTGGATTCCTGGGGAACCACCGCCCTGTGCCGTATGCTGTCGGTAGACTGCTCCCCAGCCCTTGAGACTGGCATCCGTGGTGAGGACTTCCCAATGAGCTGGGAGGAAGGACCTTCCCTGTGAGAGGGAGGCTGGACTCAACCACCAATGAAGTGCCTGTTGTGTTGTTGAGGACAATAAAACATCCTGTCCAGGGAGAACGGACTTCTGTCCCAGGTTGTGAGAATGGCCCTTTGGAGGGGTGTGAGGTGAAACTGGCGAAGGGACACCTCCATCGCAGCCACCATCTTGCCGAGAAACCTCATCTTGAATCTCAGGGAATGTGGCAAGGACGAAGGAGAGTTCGGACCCTTGACAAAGGGCACGAGCCTTGTCCTGGGGAAGAAGCACCAACCCACGGGAAGTATTGAACACCATTCCCAGGAAAGTGATCGATTGACTCGGGACTGGAGAAGATTTCGACAGGTTCAGGGTGTCTACTGTGATTTGGATGCTTTCCTCGCAGTTGCAGAAGGAAGGAGCTTTGACTAGGAGGTCGTCTAGATAGGGTAGGACAACTATGCCTCAGGAGTGAAGGATTGTCATGACGGCCGCCATGACTATGGTGAAAAACCCTTGGGGCTATGGTGAGGCCGAAGGGTAAGGCAACGAATTGAAAATGGTCGTCGTGGATGGCGAAACGCAGGAATCTCTGATGCGCGTGAGAAATGGGGTTGTGCAAGTACGCGTCTTGAATGTCTATGGAGGCTAGGAATTCTCCTTCCTCCATGGATGAAATGATGGAGCGGAGTGACTCAATGCGGAAGTGACGAAGGAGGAGAGGGTCGACGGCCAGGAAGAAGGCGCGGGTCTTTGGTGGAGACCGAGGAGGGAGTGAAGGAAAGAAGCAGTTGGGGGGATGGGTCTGAAATTCTATGTTGTAACCGGAAGACACCACCTCCTTGACCCATCTGTCTTCAGTAGCGGCGATCCAGACGTGTTGAAAAAGGGAAAGTCAGCCGCCTACTTGAGAGGTATCTTCCGTGGGAAAGAACGAGTCAGGAGGAGGAGAATCTATGGCAACTGGATCCTGTAGGCTTGGACTGCCTTGAATAAGACTGCCAGGTGTTTATCTTTTGGGAAGGCTGTGTTCCTTTGTCCCTGTGCGGAGAACGGTTGTGGGTTTGCGACAGGCGCAATGTCGACCAGTCAAACGAGTTCCGAAAGGAACGGAAACGTACCTGCTGGCGTTGGCAAAGGGACGTCTCGGTTTATGTTGGGGAAGAGAGGTACTTTTTCCCCCCATGGCATCTGAGATGAGTTTGTCCAACTTCTCTCTGAAGAGGTGGCCACTAAGGTAAGGAAGACCAGTTAGAGGTTTCTTGGAGGCAGAATCTGCCTTCCATTCCTGGAACCAAAGAGCTTTGCGAATGGTGTTGGCGTTTGATGCAGCAACTGTGGAGCAGTTAGCCGCATCTAAGGATGCATGCATCAAGTATTCTCCGGCCACTGAAATTTGGGCTCTTAGGTCCACCAGTTCCTGGGAAGAATCAGTATTGTGCAAGGCAGAATGAAGAGTACATGTTAGGTCATTATTGCTTTAGCCACCCAGACGGATGCGAAAGACGGGGATAGAGATGAGCCAGACGCCTCGAAGACCAAGCGCGTGCCAGCTGTTCAATCTGACGGTCGGTTGGATCCTTAATGGAGGAACAGTCAGGCAGGGAAAAGGAGATTTTTGTGTACTCACCGTAAAATCCTTTTCTCTTAGACTCTAATTGGGGGACACAGGACCATGGGTGATATGCTGCATTCCACTAGGAGGTGACACTAGGCAGAATCTGCAAAAGAGTTAAGTGGCTGCTCCTCTGCAGTATAACCCCGGAGCAGGCATTGCCTCACCAGTTTTGTGCTAAAGCAGTAGGAGAGTTAACAGAATAATAACACTACAACAAGGCCTGTAATCATGCAGGCAACCTGTGTAAAAATATAATGGCTAACAAAGTAATAACGGTTTACCAAGGCCTGTAACTAAGCAGGCACATGCGTACACAGTGAAGAGTTAACGTAGTAATAGTTAGTTTAACAATACCTGTAACCAAACAGGCTCATGTGTAGGCAGTAATTAGAGTTAACTGAGTAAAACAGTACTACAAGGCCTGTAACCAAACAGGCAAACATGTGTAAACAGTTAACCATGTAACAGCTGAAAAGCTATGTGCTAACTGTAGTAAAGGCCCAGATGGGCAACAGGGTGGGTGCTGTGTCCCCCAGTTAGAGGCTAAGAGAAAAGGATTTTACTGTGAGTACACAAAAATCTCCTTTTCTCCTTCGCCTCTTTGGGGGACACAGGACCATGGGACGTCCCAAAGCAGTACCTGGGTGGGAAAAAGCGATTGAACTAGTAACACTGAACATAGTCAGTGAAGAACTATGCACCGACAGGTAGACTGCTGCCGCCTGGAGGGCACATCTACCCGGACCTGCGTTTGACGAAGACTGAGTGTAAACACTGTATTGCCGTGAGTACGGGAGTAGGCTGGACCGTTTGGCTGCCTTTCACACTTGTGGCACTGACGCCTGGTGCCGAACGGCCCGGCCAGAGGTCTCCACGGCTGCCGGAATGGGTGAGTTTTCGAAGGTATTGGCATCTTGGATGGTTAGACGATCCATCTGGTTAGATTAGACAAGAGGCTGACGTGTTTATTTTTGCCCTCTGGAAGAAGGATGAAAGAGAAACCGACCCTTTGCAAGGGCACTGGCCTGGATGTCTTTATTTATGCCCTCTGGAAGAAGGAAGAAAGAGAATCCGACCCTTTGGAAGGGCATTGGCCCGGATACCAAGATGCGTAGAGCCCTGATGAGGTCCTGCATATGTAGGTCCCTCACGACCTGATGGACTGGAGTCAGGCGCAGCGATAGCAGAGAGAGGTCTTCATTTAGGTGGAATGAGTATGCCGCCTTTAGAAGAAGGATGGAACCGGCCTTAGGGCAACCCCTTGTCTTGGTGGAAGACCAGAAAGGATGGTTTACGTAAAACGCTGCAAGTTGCGATCTCTCTGCAGAGAGAAGTATTTGCCACCGAAAAATATGACTGCTTGTATGAGAATGCTAAGGGGAATTTCCCGTAGAGGCTCAAAAGGTGGTTCTTGTAGGGCCGTGGGATGAAGTTCAGGTCCCACGGGTGTAGTCCTTAAATGGCAGACCCTTCAGCGGAAGGATCTCCTTGAGGTTTGGTGGCAAGATGTTTTTGGAAGAAGGTGAAAAGAGCTGAAACCTGCTGTGCGAGGGAGCCTAAGGCCAGACCTGAGTCTAGGTCTGAGTGGAAGAAACAGAGTTCTTGGTACAGAATAGCACCAAGGGGAATGACCTCTAGAGGAAACCCCAAGCAAAAAACGAATACCCTGTGTAATGGTGTATCGTTGATAAGGCTGGTTTCCTCGCTGTGATCGTGGTTGCTACATCATCCTGGGAAAAAAACCCTGGGTTAAATTCCAGGTCTCAGGGCTACGCCAGTAATTCCAGAGTTGAGGAATTCTGAGAGAGAACGGGCCTTGAGAGAGCATGTCTGGACAGTCTGTTAGGCGTCCTGGTACTGCCGCAATGACTTGATGAAATCTGCGTATCAAACGCATCTGGACCAGTCAGGGGCCACAGGGATGATCTGACAACCTTCTTTTTTGATATTCGGCACTACCGTTGGAATTAGTGATAGTGGGGAAAAGACATAGGGGAGACGGAGACAGGTCCAGACTGGGACTAGTGCGTCTGCCCTAGTGACTGTGGGTCCTGGAACCTGGCCAATCGGGTTAGAACCTTGGCATTGAGGCATGACGCAATCAGGTCCACATGTGGGGTTTCCTGGTGCTGGCAGATGTGACGGAAGGACATCTGGATGAAAGGAGCATTTTCCTATGTTTATCCCTTGACGGTTTAGGTAAACAGCTTTCCAGTTGTCTACACCTGGTATGAGAACAGCTGACAATACCATGTTCGAGGATGCCACCCAGTAAGGGATGTGGCGAACTGGTTGACGCATGCCACGGCCGTGGCAGTGTCTGACTGTATCCTGCATGTCCGACTGCCAGAAGGTGACAGAATAACTTCAGTACTAGGAATATTGCCCAAATCTACGTAGATTGAGGGGCATCTTCGGGTCTGGGCGAGACTATTTGCCATGTGTATTGTGATGGGGTATATTGCACAACCTCCTGTCAGACTCGCGACTGTGGTTATAACCTTCCAACGAGGTGGAAGGAATGACTGTTAGTAGAAAGAGTGGCCGGAGCTACCAGTGGAGAGACTACCTGGTCGATGATGGTAGATAAAACAGCCTGTTGAGTGACTGGGGGTTCTCGTGCCATGTGTGAGCATGGATAATTGAAAAGGCCGGAGGTGCCACTGAGCCAATAGAACTGCCTCTAATGCTGGCACCATCCTACTTAGGACTCTCATGGCAGTTGTGAAGGGTTGGGATTGTGGTAGATTAGTGGAGGTTGATCCGCCAAAGGAGTTTTCATAAAGTGCACCTGAAAGTGACACTGTGTCTGTGACCCTGAAGGTCATGCATTGATGAATGAGTCATCCAGATATGGGAGGATGACTGCACTCCTGGAATGCAGTATAGGCATGTGCTTCGGGTCTCATGGTATTCTCTTTTTGACTCCGATACGAGAAGGGGACTTGACTGCGTGGAAGAATGTTTGGACCACTGCCATACGAGAGCCCGGAGGGCCCATCCATTGGGTCAATGCAGTCGGAAATCTGCTAGGCCCTGCTTCGGAGCAGGCTGTGTATAGTACTTGTGTGTGCTATCTGAACCAAGTACCTAATTAGTGCAGTAGGAAATGTCAGCTGGGCTCTGTTCCCATCTGCGACCAGAGTTCATCTTTGTAGTCTGGGGAGGAGCGGTAGCTGTGAACCGGAGGCCATCCATTGGGTCAGTGCAGTCAGGAGTCTGCCAGTCCTGCTTCGGCGCGGCTGTCGAGTACTTACGTGTTCATCTCAACCCAAGTACTTATATATAGGCAGTGAGGAGATGGCAGCTGGGCTCGTGTTCCACATCTGCGACCCAGAGTTTCGGTTTTGTAGTCTGGGGAGGGAGGCCGGGTAGGCCTTGAGAACTCACCTTCAACCCGAGTCCCAGCAGTGGGGAGTCGAGGAGGAATATGGCATATAGCAATCTCAGCTACGACCCAGCGTCCCAACAGTGGTGATCTGAGGAGGGAGTATGCTATGGGTCGTAGGTTTCAAGAGACCCTTAGATGAATTACCCATGCAGCTGCGGATCATGGCGTTTCAGTCCGCGTCTTATGAGACTTGGCTGTCATCACCGCCATCCAGAACTCCAACTGTGGGGTCTGAAGAGGGTTGGCAAAAAGTCCTGGTACGCCTTACATTTGTCGGGTGATTTTAGGTTACATCAACTTCAACTGGGCTATCCAGGAGTGGGGGCCGAGGAAGGAACCTGTCAGGTAAACCCGTGGGAAGTCCACCACAACTAGTTGTCCCAGCTGCTGTGTGGGGGATAAATGAGGAAAGGGCATGTCGGCGTCGCATTTTAACCTAGCACCCCCCAGGGTAAAGCCATAAGGTTGGTTAGGTGTATCAACAGGTACCTGCATCTGGCACGGTGGTAGGAAAAACGCAATACGTGCAGTGGCCTGTGTGCTGGACAGAGGGACTCTGTATGTGCAGCTTCGGGAATCAGGGACGTTATTACTGCTGTAGGGTAATTGTGAATGCTGAACAAGCTGACATGTTTGCACTGCCTTTTTCGTATTCCTGTCAGGTGTAGGAGAAGACAAGTTGCAGTAGGATATATCACTGCTGGTCGTCCTGCTGTTGCTATTGGAGACGCCGCACAGCGAAACTGTGCTGACTGTACCCTCCAAATCCGTGTGTGCCCGCACGGGAAAGCCGTGATGCCTCCTTTATAATGGCTGGGTCCTGATTTCAGCATTGACTCCCCATGTCCCAATCAAAGCTTGTTGTAAAGTACGCAGAGGAGGGTTTCTGTGTGCCAGTATACAGTCCAGCTGGTGCTGTACCCCCACATTGGGTAAGCGGTGTCCACCGCTGGTTTTGTGACCCGAGAGGAATGGAAGTTGTATGTAGTAGGGAGGGCTGGTGCAGGTGCAGCAGCAGCCTACCATGCTTAAACTGTATGTGGCAGGGAAGAACTGGGCAGATGCAGAAGCAGTCTGCACTTGCTATCCGAACAGCACAATTGATCCTGAATCTCCTGGGCTCCACCTTAACTATGCCACATGCTCTGCCTGTGAGAGCTGCTTCTTTGATTGTATGGGGCGGTGGAGCTTTGGAACAATGAAGGAAGGCGGAGCCTTGAAAGGGCGTGAAGCTCTGTGAAAAAATGCACCCTGCAGGCTTCGGTCCGCCCCTGCTATGACGTCGGCCGCGTCATTATAGTCATCCAGAGTACGGGCCGGGGGCGGAGAGAGAGGCATCAACTTCGCGCTGAGCCGAAGCCGCGGCCTACATTAGAAAAGTCCGCCCAAAAATGGCTCCAGGCCGGCAGAGGTCCGAGGGAGGGGGGAACTGGAACGGACCCCTCCGGACCCTCGTGGCAGCCAGAGTAGCGCCAGCACGGAGGTGGACTCGGCAGGAGCACACAGGGTCCGTGTCTCCTTGATCCGGCCACAAAGCCGACGTGGCTATATGCAGGAGCACAGATAGACTGTGCTCCTGTTATTGCTGGCCTCTTAGTGTCCCCGCCCCTTCAGGAGCCCGCAACAAGGCTGGAGCTCCTGGAGTGCTGCGGGCAGCTAATGGCCGCGGTTTTCATGCGATGCTGGGCATGTGTTGATGCTGGGGCATGTGTCCTATATGGCTGAGGATCCATATATGATGCTGCCGCATGTGCCTTTCAGGAGTACGCAGCAGAGCTGGGACTCCTGGAGTGTGTGTGCTGTGCTGCAGCATGTGCCCCTTAGGAACAGGCAGCAGGGCTGAAGCTCCATGTGCTATGCTGCTGCATGTGTCTATCAAAGCACTCCGCATGCTGAGGCTTCTGGAATGGGCTCGCCCTACCTGCGGTGTCTCAACCTAAAGGCCCCATGAGGGGTGACTAGGGAGGGATGCTGGCGACCACCATTGGAGGACTCATGCGTAGCCTCGACTTCAACCCAAGGTCCCCAACAGTCAGGAAATGAGAAGGAGGGACATCGTCTCGACGTCAACCCAGCACCCAACAGTGGGATGCCGAGGAAGGAGCGCAATGTGGGGTGAGGTCTCAACTTCAACCAGGCGCTCCCAACAGTGGGGGGCCGAGGAAGGAGCCATGCCGGGAGTCTCTCCAGAGACCCACTTTTCTTTTGAGGTAAAATTCAAAAGTAAAAAATTTAAGAAAAGTAAAATTTAGGTGTGCCTCCCAACAACACTAAGCAAAACCTTGTGAGGCAGTGCCTGCTCCCGAGGTGTATACTGCAGAGGAAAGCCACTTAATCTTTGCGATTCTGCCTAGTGTTGCTCCAGTGACAGCAGCATAACACCCATGGTCCTGTGTCCCATGAGGCAAAGGAGAAAGTAAGGTCTTAGTGTCAAGCGGAGACTGGAGAGTCAACCGTGTGATTCTTCCAGTCTAACCTAGGCTTGAGGAAGGGTAACGGCTTCCATTGATTTACGGCTCAGAAACTTTTATCGGGTGAGCTCTGTGCTTCTGCAGAACTCCTGAATTCAGGTGATCACAAAATACGTGTGTGACGTTTACCTTGAACGAAACGGCATGATCTGGGGTTTCACAAGGAGGGTCGTCGACATGAGTGATTGGTTAACAGAGGTGATTAGATCCTCAACCATGACCGGGGTATCCCAGATGTCCATGTCCATAGAGGTCTCTAGGTCTGGGTCTGAGTCCAGGTCATAATGCCCATATCCTGAGGGCGGGGGACCGCTCTCTCTGGAGGGAGATGAGTGGGGGCTCCTTGAAGATACAAGAGAAAGGCTTTTGTGGGTTCTCTTTCGTCCCATCTCTGACACTGATGGCAGAGAATCTCGTACACTGTCTCTGGTCGGTATGTCTTCCTGCGGTGTGGTTTGAGCTGAGGTGCAGGGTGCGGGACGGCTCTGCAAAACCTGGATTAAGGTAGATGAGAGATTTCCATTGACTGCGTCATGGATTGCGATAAAAGGACAGCCCAGTCAGGTGTAGTAGGATCATTGGCAGGTACAGCGGACTCCTTGGCTGGATTAGATTCACAAGCCTGGCAGTTCAGGGTAGTATGCCTGCTGGGCAGGGGAGCCTTACATATAGTGCAGGATGCATAATGGGTTGAGAAGGCCTTGGCAGATCTTTTACTATTCCTTGAGCTCTGCATGATATTAGCACTAGGTATGTTATCCCACTACTGCCTATGTGTATAGAGACAGGGAGAGATAAGTCGGGCTGCAGCAGGAGAGTCTACTGAGCCCCTTACCACCAGCCAGTGTGCACTTCAGAACAGGTGTGGGTGATCCCGGGATCCTGTGTCCCTTGTGGTGCAGACGGTCTGTGATGGCAGAGACGCTGGAGAGGCCTGGATCCCAGAGTGAGGAGAAGAGGGGCGGGTGGTTAGGAAAAGCGCGGGCATCCAGATCTCACGATGAGCGAGACGCGGGTAATTACACCAGCCCGCCCCTTCTGTGATGCAGAATCAAGACAGTGCGGCTGCGATGACATCGGCCGGGGGCGGGGGGCACCGCTGTGTGAGGCCGAAGCTGGGGCCTCAAGTGAATTGCAGCCCTGGGAACCTGACAGGCCGGCGCGGAAGTCCAAAAAAGTGAGGTGCCGCGTCAGAACTGCTGTAGGCGCTCCCAGTATATGTGCTGCGATGTAGGAGCTGGCTGTGGGGGGCTGGTGGCACAATTAACAAAAAGGTGCAGCCACTGGCAGCAGGGGCCTGGGACACTGTGGGAGCAGGGGACTTGATGTACCTGGAGTTTTAGTTTTTTCAATGTATGATAGCAGATTAATGGCACATCTAGTGGCAGCAGAGGTTCCTCTACTCGGAATAAATCCCACTTGGTCTTTATGGAGAAGTCCTGGAGAGATTTTCTGTAGTTTCGAAGTGATAGTTTTAGCAATGATTTTTAAGTCAAAGTTTAGGAGGGAAATAGGACGGTAATTGGCGACATTGTCGGAATCTCCTTTATTTTTGGACATCACCATAATGATTGCTTCCTGCATTTCTGCTGGGAAGGCGTCCTGGGATGTGGTGGAAGAGTTTATAGGTTTTGTGAGGTACGGAGCAAGGAGTTTTTGAAGTTTAAGTAGTATTCGTTTTGTAGGCCATCGGGGCCAGGAGATTTGCATTTGGCTAGGGAGTTGATTGTCGCTAGAATTTCTGTTTCAGTAAAAGGGGAATTAAGGAACTTCAAGTCTTCTTTTAAAAGAGAGGGAAGAACAATGGAGTCTAGAAATGTGTCTATATCTGATTTTAAGGGAGTAAGCTCTGCTGGGTCTTCCTTTAAATTATAGAGTTTTCTATAAAAACTGGCAAAGATATTCGAGATATCTTTTGGGTTTTTGTGTAATACGTTTTTGTTGTTTTTGATTTGGAGGATTCTAGTTTTGCGTCTTTGAGTTTTAATTTTATTGGCAAAGAGTTTGAAGGGCTTGTCCATACAGTTATGGAAATTGCTTTTTATGGTGCGGATGAATTTATCATATTCAGTTGCTAATAAGTTTTTTAGTTGAATTCTCAGTTGGAAACATTTCTGTAAAGATTTTAGCATTCTTTGACTTTTAATTAAACTTATTAAACCTCTAACATCAATTGTAGATACTAACCTAAAAACCATTTACAAAACTATACAGACTGATAATCTACATCTGGCAAAGATAGAAATTTCTTGGTTTTGCAGAATCAATGCATACAAGATGAGCCTTTTACCAAAACTTTTATATATTTTTTAGATCTATCCCTTTAATAATCCAGAATAAGTAGTAATAAATATTACAATCTCAGTTGGTTACATTCATCTGGGCAAAAAAGAAACCTAGGGTAGCGAGATTAGTCCTAGAAAAGAACAAAAAACATGGAGGACTCGCCTTGCCCAACTTAACTGCCTACTACCATGCTACTCTAATTAAATGAAGCCAGAATTGGTGTGGCAGGAGAAGATGGGTCGACTTGGTTAGATCTAGAGGAATCTATAAAACCTCAGGGTGATCTTGGCCTCAACACTCTCTCCTACCTATGTGACAAAACTAAAACTCCTTGAAGGAATTCGTGTCAGATCTGCAATCCTCTCTTGGAGAACTCTACTGAAACTTACAAGTCTCATCTTCCGGTGTCTCCAACGTGGATAAATATAGATATCGTGGAACTTATATAGTCAGGAATTAAACTAAACTCATGGAAGAAACTAGGTGTCAAGTCCATTGCACACATAATAGATGAAAATAAAAAAACTCATTCCCTTCCAACTTCTTATGGAAAAATGTAAACTCGACATCCTAGAAGAGATGACATGGAAGAAGATTTAAAATCTCATCAACTCCTATAAACTAAACTTTTTCCGACCCCAGAACCTAGCTCAGATGTTCAAATATCCTCGAACCCTTCTTTTCTGGAAAACTGGGCATATATATCAAAGCTTTAACCAAGACACTCATTTTTCATACTCTTCGAATATAAAAGCATGGGAAAAAGAACTAAACATAGAAATTACAACGGATATCTGGCATCAAATCTATCTACTCTCACATCCCCTGCTCATCCCTTGCAGAGACCCACTAGAAGATTTACACATGCTGGTATTACTCTCTACTTAAACTTCATCAAATTAAAAACTCCAACTCCGCCCTCTGCTGGAGGAATTGTAAGGCTACGTTCACACATCGCGTATTTTGTCGCGTATTTTTACGCATGCAGTTTTCTAAAGAAATACGCGCGTAAAAAAACGCATGTGTGTTCACACACATGCGTTTTTTGATGCGTTTTTTTTACGGACGCGTTTTTTTCTGCATGTGTACTGCAAACACATAGAAATGAAGTTTGTTAAAAAAAAAAAAAGAAAAAAAAAAGCCTTGTGATGTCATTTCCTTTCTTTTCCATTATTACATTCTCCATTGAAAAGTGAACTAGAGAATGGACAATCTACATGCTGCATTTTCTATGTCCAGCAAGGGTAACCCAAGCAGCTGGGGGCTGGAATCCTCAGCGTGGTGAGGCCCAACCGTTCTGGGCCCACCACGCTAAGGACCGCAGCCAACAGCCGCCCCAGGAGTGGCGCCTCAATGAGAGATGCCAAACCTGGCAGGTACCTCGCTCTTCCAGCTGCCCTGGGCAGTGGCAGTCTGGGTAATAACGGGGTTGGTGACACCTTTTTTGACAGCTGCCACCAAGCCTCTATTGGTAATGTCAGCCGTCAGTGTGACAGCCAGCTATTAGCAATAGAGAAATTGAGATTGGAAACAAAAAAAAAATTGCTATTGCATCGGGAGTGCGATGAAATGACCAGGTGCCGTAGAAATAGCCGCTGAATAGCACAGTCCTCTCTCCAGAAACTACACTGTTGTTGCAAGATTTATATGGAGTATATGGTGGCTCTGTGGTAATCGCTGTACAGTGGCTCAGTGGTTAGCACTGTATGGTGGCTCAGTGGTTAGCACTGTATATGGTGGCTCAGTGGTTAGCACTGTATATGGTGGCTCAGTGGTTAGCACTGTATATGGTGGCTCAGTGGTAATCGCTGTACAGTGGCTCAGTGGTTAGCAGTGTATATGGTGGCTCAGTGGTAATCGCTGTACAGTGGCTCAGTGGTTAGCACTGTATATGGTGGCTCAGTGGTTAGCACTGTATATGGTGGCTCAGTGGTTAGCACTGTATATGGTGGCTCAGTGGTTAGCACTGTATGGTGGCTCAGTGGTTAGCACTGTATATGATGGCTCAGTGGATAGCACTGTATATGGTGGCTCAGTGGTTAGCACTGTATATGGTGGGTCAGTGGTTAGCAGTGTATATGGTGGGTCAGTGGTTAGCACTGTATATGGTGGCTCAGTGGATAGCACTGTATATGGTGGCTCAGTGGTTAGCACTGTATATGGTGGGTCAGTGGTTAGCAGTGTATATGGTGGGTCAGTGGTTAGCACTGTATATGGTGGCTCAGTGGTTAGTACTGTATACGGTGACTCAGTGGTTAGCACTGTATATGGTGGCTCAGTGGTTAGCACTGTATATGGTGGCTCAGTGGTTAGCACTGTATATGGTGGCTCAGTGGTTAGCACTGTATATGGTGGCTCAGTGGTTAGCACTGTATACAGTGGCTCAGTGGTTAGCACTGTACAGTGGCCTCCTCTCCTCCCTGGTCTCGTCTCCTCCATGTCCTCCTTAGCCTCCCTTTGTGGGGGAGCTCCAATGTGGAGACACACAGGGACCCTCCAAACATGGTGTCCGCTAACAATTTGAGCTCATTTTCCATTCAAATTGTTAGCGGACACCATGTCGCTTTTGGAGGGTCCCCGTGTGTCTCCACATTGGAGCTCCCCCATAAGTGACCCCATTTTGGAAACTAGACCCCCAAAGAAACATATCTTGATCCATATTGAGCACTTTGAACCCCCAGATGCTTCACAAATTGATCCGTAAAAATGAAAAAATAAATTTTTGTGAAAATAAAAATGTACTTATTCCTTATTACGGATCAATTTATGAAGCACCTGGGGAAACAAAGTGCTCACTATGCATCTAGATAAGTTCCTTAGGGGGTCTAGTTTCCAAAATGGGGTCACTTGTGGGGGAACTCAAATGTTCAGGCACACAGGGAGGGGCTCTCCATACGCAACAAGGTTTCCGCTAACAATTGGAGCTAATTTTCCATTGAAATTGTTAGCTGACACCATGTCGTGTATGGAGAACCCATGTACCACCAGCACAAGGGCAACTGGAAGAGTTGGGTTGCAGCACCAGAAAATGCCGCCTCTAATGAATGCGCTATTTTCTTGGGTGGCTGTGGGTTGCAATTTGCAGCGTGGGGGACCCACAACATTTGGGTCTCTCCACGCTGAGGATTCCAGTCAGCCAGCTGCCAAGTTGTACCTGGCTGGCTACCAAAAATACAACGAAGGACTTTTTTTTTTATTTCTAGAACTAATTCTAGAAAAAAAAATGACATGGGGCTCCGCCATATTTTTGGTCCAGCCAGGTACAACTTGGCAGCTACAGACTGCCAGCAACCCCCAGCTGCCTTGTTGTACCTGGCTGCAACCAAAAATACAGCGAAGCCCATTTTTTTTTTTATTTCTAGAATTCTAGAAAAAAAAAAAATGACATGGGGCTCCGCCATATTTTTGGTCCAGCCAGGTACAACTTGGCAGCTACAGACTGCCAGCAACCCCCAGCTGCCTTGTTGTACCTGGCTGCAACCAAAAATACAGCAAAGCCCATTTTTTTTTTTATTTCTAGAATTCTAGAAAAAAAAAAATGACATAGGGCTCCGCCATATTTTTGGCCCAGCCAGGTACAACTAGGCAGCTGGGGGCTGGAATCCTCAGCATGGAAAGGCCCAAGCTTTCTGGGCCCCCCATGCTGCGAATTGCAGCCCGCAGCCGCCCCAGAAAATGGCGCATTCATTGAAGCGCCATTTTCTGGAGCTGTACCCATGCTCTTCCAGTTGCCCTGGTGCCGGTGGCAAACTGGGTAATAAAGGGGTTAATGCCAGCTTTTTATTGGCAGCTGGCACTAAGCCCGAGATTCATAATATAGGGCCAATGTTAGACCCGCCATTAGGAATCTCTGGTAAATAGTCAGAAAATACACACATAGAAAAATCTTTTTATTTGAAAAAAAACACAAACAAAATTCGGACTCCATCTTTATTATAAAGATCCGACGTAGTCCACAACAAAGGTCCCACGACGCTCGATCGCCTCCGACGTAGTCCACAACGAAGGTCCCACGATGCTCGATCGCCTCTGCTCAATCCAGAGACTACAGCAAGGGATCAAGTGTCCTCTTCCTACAGTCTCGGGGGTCAGAGTTGTGGTGCACTGTATGACAATGATCTGTTATACAGTGCACCATGACTATGATCCCAGAGACTATAACAAGGGGACACTTGATCCCTTGTTGCACCCATCCATCCATCCATGTATGCACCCATCATCCACGCACGCACACAACCACGCACATCCACACACACATCAACGCACGCATGCTGACATCCACGTTCGCACACATCCACGTACGCACACAACCACGTTCGCACACATCCACGCACGCTGACATCCTCGCACGCACATCCACACACACATGAACGCACGCATGCTGACATCCACGTTCGCACACATCCACATATGCACACAACCACGTTCGCACACAACCACGCACGCTGACATCCTCGCACGCACATCCACACATACATCAACGCACGCATGCTGACATCCACGTTCGCACACATCCACGTACGCACACAACCACGTACGCACACATCCACGTTCGCACACATCCACGCACGCTGACATCCTCGCACGCACATCCACACACACATCAACGCACGCATGCTGACATCCACGTTCGCACACATCCACGTACGCACACCACGTACACACACATCCACGTTCGCACACATCCACGCATGCACGCTGACATTCATGCAAGCTGACATTCATGCATGCACTCATCCAAGCACGCACACATACATACATACATTCACCCATCCATCTATTCATACTTACCCACCGATGAGGAGGAGGAGCCCCTGAGAAGAGGAAGGGCCACACCGGAGACTGCAGAGGAGGCCGACGGTGCGGGCCGGTGCACCGGCACGTGCAGCCCGCCGGACCAGAATAGGTGGCAGGGCTGGGTACGAGCAGGGGGGTGGGTAAGAGCAGGGAGGAGAGGGGCCTGCAGCTTGACCGGTGGGCGCATGAGCCCGCCGGCCGAAAAACTATAGGAGGAGGGCGGGTGGATGGCGGGGACCGGTATGGGAGGGTGCAGGCTGGACAGGACACGGGGATATGGACACAGGGGGGCTGGACGGAGCGGGGATATGGACACAGAGGGGGCTGGACGGAGCGGGGATATGGACACAGGGGAAGCTGGACGGAGCGGGGATATGGACACAGGGGAAGCTGTACGGAGCGGGGACAGGACACAGGGGAAGCTGTACGGAGCGGGGACAGGACACAGGGGAAGCTGTACGGAGCGGGGACAGGACACAGGGGAAGCTGTACGGAGCGGGGACAGGACACAGGGGAAGCTGTACGGAGCGGGGACAGGACACAGGGGAAGCTGTACGGAGCGGGGACAGGACACAGGGGAATCTGGACGGAGCGGGGACAGGACACAGGGGAATCTGGACGGAGCGGGGACAGGACACAGGGGAAGCTGGAGCAGATAATGGCCGGCGGGTGCAGCGGGACCCAGGGACAGCCACGGGAAAGCAGGAATCCCAAAATGGTGGGATTTCCTGTTCCTGTTTTCCCTGGGGCTGTTCCTGTGTGACATCATTTCCTGCACATACCTGTTGCCCGCTCTGGAATGCGCATCGTCTGAATGACGATGCGTAATTCCAGGGTTAAAATGGGGCCTATGGGAGAAGGCGCACGTAAAAAGACGGAAAGAATTGACATGTTCATTCTTTTTACGCGCGCGCTTTCTCCCATAAAAGCGCGGCCGAAAATTGCGCTGTGTGTGAACAGCAAAAGTGAAAGTGCATTCACTTTGCTGTGACACGCAGACGCAGGTCCGCTTTGGGGGGAAATACGCGCGCAAAAAAGCGCAAATAATACGCGATGTGTGAACGTAGCCTAATGCTACTGGTAGCTCTGGAGCTGTGGAGTTCTCAAATACTTCTGGGACGGAGTTGAGGCTCTAATTAACAACATCACTGGTTTGAAATTACACCTATCTTCTGAACTAGTACTTCTCCTTGTTGGCCTCAAATCCATCCCTCATAAACATAGACCCATCATTACGCAAATTCTACTCACAGCTAAAAGTAACATTGCTGCCCTCTGGAGGGACCCTATTCCACCTACAGTGAAAAACACAATAGAGAAAATAGCATGTCACAACACACACTAACACACAAATGCCCTTAGAAACCTTTTAAAAAAATACTCCAAAAAATGGAAGGAGTGGAACAAAATTATGTCTCCTACAAATCAACCATAAAGACCTCAATATTGTACAAGACCAGATCAATCTGCGTACCCCGACCCAACTTATTTACCATAACTATTTCAAGTAAATCATAACCCACGTTAATTCATAGCGGGCATTCTTATATACTCTTTGTACTTCCATGTATGTAAATAGTTAAGTTACTGTTTAGCAACTCGCTATACATAAAATAACCAAATTACTGGAATATGAATGATATATATAAATCATTGACCGAGCGGCTAAAGCCTTGAGAAGTGTTATATATTTCTGATTCATCCTCGGTCTATGAATATATAGATTATACATCTTTTTTCATATTGTACCACCTAGATTACTAATCTCCTTTTAGGGTACAGTTACACGTCGCAACATTGCATGCAATTTCACTTACAATTTGCTGGTTGCAGTGAAATCATGGACACATTGTTCTATTTTGTTGCCGTGTACAAATGTAACTGTGTCCATGATTTCACTGTAACCAACAAATTGCAAGTAAATTGCATGCAATGTTGCGACGTATAACGGTACCCTTATTGTACTTCATTGATTTCTGTATCATTCATGCAAATCATACTGTATGCCTTACCATTCTTTTATTTGCAAACCAATAAAAAAATATTTTAACATAAAAGCACTGTTCTGTCTATTATTAGTTTGAAGATTTCTCATTTGCTGCAGATAAATACAACATTTTTAACTTTGAATTTCGGAGACATGTTGTCAGGAGTTTATAGAATAAAACAACCAATGTACACTGTACTCAAAAATATACCTAGAAAGAGAAAAATCAGAGAAACTGAAAAATTTGCAGTGGTCTCTTAATTTTTTCCAGAGCGAAGGGGTGCAACACCACTAGGCTAAACAAAGCCAAAAAAGTGAACTCCTCCCCCCAACCCTACCCACTGACTGGAAGGGAGCTAATCAGTTTCTTGCTTAGTGTCTTAGGAAGCAGACATGGGGCTTCCTTTTGAGCTCTGTATCTACCAGGCCAAACCTGTTGTTTTTATTAATATTTTCAGCTTTTTCTTTCAGATTTTACTCAGGATTCACCTACAGGGAATACAGAGTGCAGTGAGGCACTCCATCACCCCACATGGGTACCGAGGGTCCAGAAAGCTCCGGGCTGCCTGTTAACCCTCTGTCTCCCTGGTAAGATATCTCCCCATCACAGATGTGTGCTCATGGTCAACCAACGGTCGGTCCTGCCTATAACAGCTCCCCTAACACGCTCACCCACAAGAGCTGGCCTGAAGGGTGCACAGATGTCAGCAGACCCCCTGCTAGACAGGAGAGAGCTCCCTGCATCTGGAGCTGCACGGTCTTCCTGTGTCCCCCAATGAAGCGATAAAGAAATATATATTATATAATACTGCAATCATCCCTTCACTGTGTCAGCCCGCTTACCTTTTTAGATGGGGGCACCTGTTCTGCCAGACAAAAGCCTTCCAGCATTTTGCCGATATACTGAAGTTCTTTAGAAGAGCCTAAAATATAAAAGGAAACAAAAATAAATTTGATAAAGAGAAAAAGAAAAAGAAAAAAATTAGGAGGAAAGATATGTAACACGATAAGTCATCACATGGGTGCCGCTTGATAGACATTTTTCTGAATCAGAGAATTTTGCTGTTTTTTTTTTTATGGAGCTCAGTGTCTTGTTATTCTGGGGTTATAGCATTGAGGTCCAGATCTAGACGTCAGATCATAATTTAACTAGCACAGATAATTTTGCAAATTGCAAACAGGAGATACCACATGTCGTGTTAATGTGCTTTAGAGTAGATTGTAAGCTCTATTGTAGATTGTAAGCTCTTGCGAGTAGGGTCGTCATTATTTTTTGCTTTTTAATTATTGTCTGTGGTGTAACTAGAGTCCGATGGGCCCCCGATGCGAAATTTAGACCTGGGCCCCCATGAGCACGTAGGTCAGTTGTATGGGCCCTGTTTAATGTTTTAAATACTTTAAAGACCCACAAATTGACCCCTCTCCCCTTCATTATGTATTAATGTCCCTCATCTTGGAATATGGCCATTATCGTGGTATGTATGTCCCCCGTCCTGGTATATATAGTCTTCCTCCTCCAGCCACCATTGTCCTCCAATTATTATAATGCATCCCTATATTCCTCCATATATTACAATGTACACCCATAGTCCTTTATGTATTATAATATATCCCATTGTGCCCCATTCATAAGGTAGCCCCCATAGTCATCCAATTATTATAATGCACCCCCATTATCCACCCTCCATACAGTATAATGCAGCCTCTTAGTCCTCCACATGGTATAATGCAGCCTCAAAGCCCTCCATACAGTATAATGCAGCCTCATAGCCTCCCCATATAGTATAATACACCCTCACAGTCCTCCATATAGTATAATGCATCCTCATAGTCCTCTGTACAGTATAATACAGCCTCATAGCCCCTCCATATAGCCTAATGCAGCCTCCTCTCTATATAGTGCAGCCTTCTCTCCATATAGTACAGCCTCATTCTCTCCATATAGTGCAGCCTTATATAGTGCAGCCTCCTATCTCTATATAGTGTAGCCTCCTCTCACCATATAGTGTAGCCTCCTCTCACCATATAGTGCAGCCTCCTATCTCTATATAGTGCAGCCTCCTCTTGCAATATATTGTAGCCTCATAGTGCAGCCTCCTCTCTCCATATAGTACAGCCTCCTTCTCTCCAAATAGTGCAGCCTCATCTTCTTTCCATATAGTGCAGCCTCCTATCTCTATATAGTGCAGCCTCCTCTCACCATATAGTGAAGCTTCCTCTCTCCATATGGTGCAGCCTCATAGTTCAGCCTCCTCCCTCCATATAGTGCAGCCTCCTCTCTCCATATAAGGCAGCCTCATATAGTGCAGCCTCCTCTCTCCATATAGTGCAGCCTCATATAGTGCAACCTCCTCTCTCCATATAGTGCAGCCTCATATAGTGCAACCTCCTCTCTCCATATAGTGCAGCCTCCTCGCTCAATATAGTGCAGCCTCATCTCTCCATATATTGCAACCTCATAACTCTCCATACTGTATAATGCCCCCCCCCATAGTCCTCTGGCCACCATGTACTCAAAAAAATAAATCTGTACTTACCTCTCCCTGTTCCCTCGCTGCTCCGGTCTCCTTGCAAAGACTGAAGACTCAGGAGACTGCGGTGTAGGTGTGTGTTCCACTGTGAACACATAAAGCAGGAAGTACCGCCTACTATTGTGGATGAGGCGGCACCAGCCTGATGTATGGGCTTCACAGTGGAACACCCATGGAAAGCCCGGCTGTAGTAACAAGAAGCGAGGGGAGGGGCGGGGCCGGCAGTAGTTGGAAACAGGAGGCTCCGCCCTCCCCTCCTCTCCCTGACACACAGGCCATAAAGTGGTGTGTGCTGAAGCGTGGTCACACGGATGTACGTCCTTGGAGACAAACATAGTGAAGCAGGCAGTGGAATCGGCGGGCACAGGGGGCGGCTGGCGGCACAGGCCCCTTATACTATAAGGCTTATAGGGTCGGGCCCTATTGCAGCCGCGACCCCTTTGACCGTGATCGTTACGCCCCTGATAATTGTGCCTTCCAAACCTGTTTCTTATGACTGTTTACTTGCATATGAATCGGATTTGTAAAGCGCTGTGGAATATGTTGGCGCTATATAAAGATTATTATTATTCAGAGAAAACCTGCTAGCTTTTACGTTACACTGTTTAATGTTTCTTTTCCCTGTGGGGGTGCTGCAAGAATACTAAACACTTCACCCTCAGATTACACAAAGGTTCGCAGTGGAATGCTTATTTAACAAAGTAGCCAACTTCTCTAATTAGTAAAAATGGACATGGCAGGGCACAGATCTGTTCAGCTGCTCCATTGATTGGAGGTTAATGAGCTGCCCCCCACTTTATAAAGCTTTTTGCAAAACTTTCATGCATGCTCATTAAAGTGAACCTGTCACCAGATTTGACCTTTGAAACTAAAAGCTTCACTTTCAGCAGCACCTATGCCGCATTTTAAGGTGGCGGCTATTATACCCTTAATCTACCTCTACAACAAATAAATAAGTTTTAAAAATTTCCTGCCGTGTATTGTAATCACCTGTTTCAGGTTCAATGGGCTTAATTGCAGCTTGGTCCATCCCACCTCTCCCCGCCATCTAACAGCCTCTTCTCCGGAGGGATATCCAAATGTGCATTTGCACAGAGATTTTACAGATTGCGTAGGTGCACTGTGTGCTTACGCAGAGACCTTAGCAGTTTGTGCATCTGCAGAACAGTTTTAGGCTCTACCTGCAGTAGGGCAGACCACAGTGCGCTTGCGCGTTCCGGATAAACCCTCTGCGGCTGTTGCACGGCGAGGACAGGCGGGACAAACGGCGAGGAGAGGCCGGACGGACTGAACTGCAATCAAACCATCGAACCGGAAACAGGAAATGCTAATACAGGGCAGAAAGTTTTTAAAACATTTATTTGGTGCACATGGGCAGTCCATGCATAATATCCACCTTCTTAAAATGCAGCATAGGCGCTGCTGAAGGTGAAGCTTTTAAATTATATCACCCAAATAGCCCAGGTTTAACACTACAATGAGCACTGGATGTAAATTACATAACAGGAATTAGAATAATCCCACAATATCAACATTTAAAAACACTGACATATGAGGTCTCTGGATGTGAAAATCTCTCTTGATGGTCCCATATAGTTCCTGCAGAGAGTAGCATTTTTAGTAAGTAGAGGGTTAACCTGATGGCTGCGGATTTATAGAAAGAGAGACGACAGAAACAGGAGTGCACGGCAAACAATCTGCTACCCACAGCTAAGCAAATAAACAGATCGGGCACACCTCTGTGGATACAAGAGCTTGGCACACAGTGTTGCAGGTTTGTGTGTGAGAAAGTGTCTGCTGGTAGATGGCTGCCCCTGTCTGCGGAGACATTGCTCCCATAGACACCTGCTCTTTACAAATAGATTTCTGGATGCAAATAGAACCCCTATAACAGATTTATAGACAAAATGTAAGGAAACATGGAGATTTTAAGTACAGGATGTGCACAGTCTCCAACTATTGCTTTGCTGATGTATACAGCCCTTATTCAGGCTTATGTGTCTCCATGGTTACAGACTACAAACACACCGCATGTAGTCAGATCCTGTAGTTCGGTATTACTCTCGCTACCTACAGCACCTGCTGTGAAACTACGATTCCAAACATGCCATTGCTGCAATATGAGACTGTCGGGGAATGCTGAAAGTTGTAGTTTCACAGAAGTTGGGAGTTGTTGGTCCCTAAAGGTCTCAAAGCTGAGGGTTTGTGACAATTGCATACAGTCTGGACAAAAATAATCTGGACGTCCGAGGTGCAGATTTCTACATTACAGTAAAATGACAGCTGGGAATGTACAGAACATATCTGGCTGCTTAGATCTCCACTGCCGTCTATTACCTTTTTTATTTTTATATTCTTTTGGTGCCGTCCATCCAAATAGTCCGTCTCCGGTCTCCTCTTCCCGCAGGACGGTGTCGTACTTTGACAGAGAGTCAATGCTGTAGATATCATCGTCATCATCTTCCATTGCACCAACACCAAAAGCCTGAGAAAACAAAGGAAAAAGCCATGAAAGCAACAACAAAATGACACCATATGGTCAGATGTTATAATCACACATTAGTGGAGATTGCACTGTGCTGATACCCAGCACCTCACCTGCCCAGAGATTCCCACTTTCCTTCCTTTGCTATGTCGCACATCACCAAGTAAACTGCTGGTCTTTTCTGAGGAGTCGCTGAAGACATTCATGTGTGTGTGCAGAGAGCCGAACAAGGCTTGGTGAGGATTAAGGCCCCGATAACCCAAACCATGAACATTATCTTTTACTGTAAAGTCTATGGGAGTCACATCTTTGGGTGCAAATGTAATATTCTCAGGAACGTAGTCATCTTCATCCTGTGGGAGAGTAATGGTAAAAAGCTCACAGCCTAATACAATGTTCATCATGAGTTACCTCCTGTATTATACTCCAGAGCTGCACTCACTATTCTGCTGGTACAGTCACTGTGTACATACATTACTGATCCTGAGTTACCTCCTGTATTATACTCCAGAGCTTCACTCACTATTCTGCTGCCGCAGTCACATTAAACCATGTTCCAAATTATTATGCAAATTGGTTTTATGTGTCATAGGGTTTTTTTTTTGTTTTTTTAAAGGGATCCTGTCACCCCCAAAACACCTCAAAAGCTATTAAAAGCTGTCCCTAAAGCATAGTAACACTTACCCTACACTCCTTTTAGCTCCTAAAAGCATCTATTGAGAATGAAGATAAACGTTATCATTAGCCATGATAATTAGTGACTATTGTATGCATAGTCACCCTGGCAGGCTCTCCCTCTTCATGATATCACACCTCAATAGGCGTGATCTTCAAATCAGATCAAATGCGGGCGCCTCCCCGCTCTGTCCTGTGTCGGCCGGGCTGCAGTGGGGCTGGGTGACGCGAATCGCGTCATTTCCGGCGCCGGGTGACGGTATGTACACCAGCGCTGCTCTGTTAGCTTCAAAACGCGCACTGCGCATGTGCAGTGCGGGTCTTGAAGCCAACAGCGGCGCGGGTGTACATACGTCACCCGATGCCGGAAATGACGCGATTCGCGTCATACAGCCGCACAATGCAGCGGTCCGGCTGGCATAGGAGAGAGGGGAGGCGCGCATTTGAATGTGAGTAGAAGATCATGCCTATTGAGGCGTGATATTAGCCTGCCAGGGTGACTATGCATACAATAGTCACTAATTAACATGGCTAATGAGGTAGTTTTATAACGTTTATCTTCATTCTCAATAGATGCTTTTAGGAGCTAAAAGGAGTGTAGGGTAAGTGTTACTATGCTCTAGGGACAGCTTTTAATAGCTTTTGAGGTGTTTTGGGGGTGACAGGATCCCTTTAATGAAACCCATTGATGGTATTGTGTCTCAGGGTTCTTTGGATCACTGAAATCAATCCCAGATGCTTGTGATAATTAGGCTATGTGCACATCTGACGTTTGTGCATCTCTGCAGAACGTCCAAAAACCTGGGTTTTTTTAGCAGAAACTGAGTTTTCTGTGCTCAGCAGTGTCCCTCGTTTTTTGCTCGTTTTACGCCGGGTTTTCCAGCGTTTTTCTCGGCTGTTTTCTCGGCTGTTTTGAAAACTGAGTTTTTAGTGCACTTGATCAGCTGGAAGCGCTGGAAAAACGGAGGAAAGAAGTCACTTGCTCTATTCTTTGAAAAACGTTGTAAAAACTCAGTTTTGACTGAAAAAACTCAGTTTTGACTGAAAACGACCAGAAGAAAAACGTTCTAATGAAGACAGCGTATTCTAAACTCCATTGAGTATCATGTTAACCCAGACGGTGGCTAGGATTAACATAAATTAACATAAAACTCAGCAGAAAACGCCGACGTAAAACGTCCAAAAACAGCCCAGAAAACGACTGATGTGCACTTACCCTTAGTTTTGCAGGAGAGCCCAATAAAAACTGGATGTTCCACAATATTGACCAGACCACAGTTTTCAAGTTTAGGCCCAGTTACACACACAGATAATTGTGCAGAGATTGTTCGCAGATCTCTGGTTGCAGTGAAATCATGGACACATTGTTCCATTTGTACACAGCCACAAAATGTAACAATGTGTCCACGATTTCACTGCAACCAGACATCTGCGAACAATCTCTGCACAATTATCTGTGTGTGTAACTGGGCTTTATGGCTCCTTTCACATCAGCGGTTTACGCTGATGTGCGGCAGATCTGGCAGGTGGCGCCATATCTACTGGATCTGCCGCCTAACGGTCGACTTGCTGCCCGTATCTGGCAAGCCCCATGCATTGTCTATGGGGCTTGCGGTCTGGTGCGGCAAGTGCGGTTACACCGGATCGGCCGGATCCGACACTTGCGGCTGCGAAAATACAAAAAACGCTGCAAGTAGCGTTTTTTTTTCGCAGCCACAAGTGCCGGATTTGCTGCATCCGGCAGAACCGCACTTGCCGCACCAGACCACAAACCCCATAGATAATGCATGGGGCTTGCCGGATATGGGCCACAAGTCGGCCGTTAGGCGGCAGATCCAGGAGATATGGCGCCACCTGCCAGATCTGCCGTACATCAGCGTAAACCGCTGATGTGAAAGAAAAAGGATCTCTCTGCTGGCGAAAAGCAACAAATAGTGCAATGCCTTGGACAAGGGATGAAAACATTTGATATTGCATGAAAACGTAAGCGTGATCATCATACTGTGAAGAGATTTGTGGCTGATTCTAAGCACAGATGTGTTCGTGCAGATAAAGGCAGAATGAGGAAGGTTTCTGCCAGGAAAATTCATCAGATTAAGAAAGCAGCTGCTAAAAAGGCCTTACAAACCAACAAACAGATATTTGAAGCTGCTGGTGCCTCTGGAGTGCCTCGAACCTCAAGGTGTAGGATCCTTCAAAGGCTTGCTGTGGTGCATAAACCTACTATTTGGCCACCCTTAAACAGTGCTCACAAGCAGAATCGGTTGCAGTGGGTCCAGACATACATGAAGACTAATTTTCAAACAGTCTTGTTTACTGATGAGTGCTGAGCAACCCTGGAAGGTCCAGATGGATGGAGTAGTGGATGGTTGGTGGATTCCATCATGTCCTAACAAGGCTTCGACGTCAGCAAGGAGGTGGAGGAGTCATGTTTTGGGCCGGAATCATTGGGAAACAGCTGGTAGGCCCCTTTAAGGTTCCTGAAGGTGTGAAAATGACCTCTGCAAAGTATATAGAGTTTCTGACTGAGAACTTTCTTTCATTGTACAAAAAGCACAAATGTGCCTTCAGGAGCAAAATCATCCTCATGCATGACAATGCACCATCTCATGCTACAAAGAATACCTCTGTGTCATTGGCTGCTATGGGCATAAAAGGAGATAAACTCATGGTGTGGCCACCATCATCCCCTGACCTCAACCCTATAGAGAACCTTTGGAGTATAATCAAGCAAAAGATCTATGAGGGTGGGAGGCAGTTCACATCAAAACAGCAGCTCTGGGAGGCTATTCTGACATCATGCAAAGAAATACAAGCAGAAACTCTCCAGAAACTCACAAGTTCAATGGATGCAAGAATTGTGAAGGTGATAGCAAAGAAGGGTTCTTATGTTACCATGTAACTTTGGCCTGTTAGGATGTTTTGGAGTTAAATAGCTTTTTATTTCAGTGAATGTGACCTCCTAATGGTGCAAATTCAACAAATGAGCATTTTCAGTTCTTTCAAACATATCAAATGCACTGTGCGCATAATTTGGAAAAGTGCATTTAGAGGTTTTTTCATTTTGAAGATTATACTGTTATCATTGGGAGGTTTCTTCAATAAAATTTGATGTATACTCTAACGGGTGATGACTTATTACAATGACTGTCGTTTGCACCAACCATTTAACAAAATCAGAGAAAAAGAACATTTGCATAATAATTTGGAACATGGTATAAATTACTGATCCTGAGTTACCTCCTGTATTATACTCCTGAGCTGCACTCACTATTCTGCTGGTACAGTCACTGTGTACATACAATACATTACTGATCCTGAGTTACCTCCTGTATTATACTCCAGAGCTGCACTCACTATTCTGCTGGTGCAGTCACTGTGTACATATATTACATTACTGATCCTGAGTTACCTCCTGTATTATACTCCAGAGCTGCACTCACTATTCCGTTGGTGGAGTCACTGTGTACATACATCACATTACTGATCTCGTATTGATCCTGAGTTACCTCCTGTATTATACTCTAGAGCTGCACTCACTATTCTGCAGCCTTTAGAGCTCAGATGTAGTATCTCTAACTTAACTACTGTAATACTGAGGAGAAATGCTACTTTGTGACATCTTCACTCGGGAAGAGCCCCCTGAGCCTCCTCTCTTGTACAAGAATGTGTTAGTTATAGTAACTTACGTCAGATTCCTCGGAGCCTGTCGGAGGCAGCGCACAGCCATACGTCTTCACATTACTTTCTGGAATGCAAAAATAACACGATCTCACACTCGACTCTGTATATTCTTTGCATATATTTGATTCGAACTTTCAAAATGGCATACTGCTGCATCTCAATAAATTAGAATACTATCAAAAATCAATACCATATTTCCATGTTTCAGAGCTTGTCTTAGAGCCCTAAAATATGCTTACTAATAAATCAATATTATATTCCCACTTTGATGTCTCATGGACAGCACAGTTTTTAACCCTTCATCCTTCCTACTCTATATGCACCACGCTGGGGACTGCAGCAGCCGTTATCTGCTATTATAGTGGTTGTGACTCTCACAACCACACACGGTGAAGCCTCTGATACCTATTTAGGTCATATTATATCTCTCAGACCCTTCATCCTCCCTACTTTAATTTTGTGAGATAATGAGCTTTGGGTTTTCATTGGCTGTAAGTCATAATCATCAACATTAACAGAAATAAACACATGAAATAGAGTCATTACACACAGAGGGATCTATATATGTGTTTCACTTTATGTATTGAATTACTGAAATAAATTAACTTTCTGATGATATTCTAATTCATTGCGATGCTCCTGTATGTAACCTTCCAGGATTATATACAGCTCACTCACAGGAAACTACGTGGCCTAGTATTATTATTATTATTTATTTATAGAGCACCATTGATTCCATGGTGCTGTACATGAGAAAGGGTTACATACAAACAAGTTAAAAAAACAATGAACAAATTAACAGCGACAGACTGATACAGAGGGGAAATGACCATGCCCTTACGAAGTTACATTCTACAGGGCAATGAGGAGGGAGACAGTAGGTTGGGTCAGCCCCGGTGGCGCCCCAGCTCCCGTGTGGTCCGCTGGCGTGCCAGCTCCCGTGTGGTCCGCTGGCACACCAGCTCCTGTGGCATTAGAGTCATTGCAGGCAGTAAGCTGGTCTGACGAGATGAGTGTTCAGGTTCCGTTTGAAGGTTCCGAGTGTGGGGACAGTCAGACGTGTTGAGGTGCAAAATTCCAGAGAATGGGAGATGCTCGGGAGAAGTATTCCAGGCGGTCAGATGTGGAACATACAAGTGTGGAGGAGAGGAGGAGGTCTTGGGAAGATTGAAGATTGCGAGTTGGATGATATCGGGAGATTAGTTCAGAGATATGTGGGGGGACAGATTGTGGACGACTTTGTAAGTCAATGTTAGAAGTTTGAATTGGATATGCTGGGGAATTGGGAACCAGTGGAGGGATTTGCAGAGGGGAGGAGTGGAGGAGCAGCGAGGAGAGAGGTGGATTAGTCGGGCAGCAGAGTAAGGGTCAGACTGGAGAAGTGAGAGCGTGTTAGCAGGGAGGCCACAGAGAAGGAGGTTACAGTAGTTGAAACGGGAGGTTATGAGGGCATGCACTAGTAATTTAGTAGATTGGGAGTGAAGGAAAGGATGGATTCTGGAAATATTTTTTAAGCTGGAGGCGACAGGAGGTGGCAAGGGCTTGGATGTGCGGTTTGACGGTCAAGGCCGAGTCATGGGTTACTCCGAGGCAGCGGCCCTCAGGTGCAGGGCAAAATGTGATGTCATTCATTGTGATAGACAACTCGAGTAAGGAAGGTGTGTGAGATGGGGAAAAGATGATGAGTTTGGTTTTGTCTACATTTAGTTTTAGGTAGTGAGAGGAGAAGAAGGAGGATACGGCTGATAGATACTCTGGGATTCTGGGCAGCAGAGAGGTGACGTTTGGGCCAGAGAGGTAGATCTGAATATCATCAGCGTACAGGTGGTAGTGGAAGCCATGGGACTTTATGAGTTGTCCTAGGCCAAGGGTATAGATGGAAAAAAAAAAGTTTTGAGGGACACCAACAGAGAGGGGATGGGATGAGGAGGTAGTGTGGGAGTTGGAGATACTAAATGTGTGGTCACAAGGGTATGATGAAATCTAGGAGAGGGCAAGGTCAGGAATACCAATGGTAAAGAGAATCTGTAGTAGGAGAAAGTGTTCGACTGTCGAATGCAGAGGACAGTTGACCTAGGAGGAGGAGGATGGAGAAGTGTCCGTTAGCTTTGGTGCTAAGTGGGTCGTTAATAATTTTGGTTAAGGTGGTTTTGTGGGAGTGGTAGGAGCAGAAGCTAGATTGAAGTTGTCAAAGAGAGAGTTGGATGAGAGGTGGGATGAGAGAACAGTGTGGACGAATGGGAGGAGCGATATGAAGCCGTAGCTGGATGTGGAGGTTGGGTCGAGGGATGGCTTCTTTAGGATAGGTGTAATTGTTGCGTGTTTGAAAAAGGAATGAAAGGTACCGGAGGTTAGTGATAGATTGAAAAGGTGGGTTAGGGCTGGAGTAAGTGTGGTGCTGAGGTTGGGGAGGAAGTGGGAAGGGATGAGGTGCGATGTACAAGTGGTGAGGTGCAATTTGGAGTGGAGGTGTGCAAGTTCTCCTTCACTGATGGAGGGGAGGAGGATTAGTGGGGGAGAGAATTGATCCGGTATACATAGGGGTTGTGATGGTTCGGCAGCAAAGACTTGTCTGATCTGATCGATCTTGTAGCTGAAGTGTGTTGCAAAGTCTTCTGCAGAGATATGAGAAGCAGGAGGGGGCAGTTAATTGTGTTGGGGTTGTGGGACAAAGAGGATATGAGGTTAATGACGTAAGTCTGTTTAGTGGTGGTGTTTGCTGACTTGAATTTGAGAAGTGCTTGTTTGAATGCTGTGTAGTCTTCTTGTGAATGTGTTTTCTTCCAGCACCGCTCAGCAACCCTAGACTCTCGCAGAAGCTTTTTAGTGGTGTTGGTGTGCAAGAGTATAACTTCCCCTGTATACACAGCTCACTCACAGGTAACTACATGGCCTGGTATTACTCCCCATGTATACACAGGTCACTCACAGGCGAAAACATGGCCCGGTATAACTCCCACTGTATACACAGCTCACTCACATGCAAATACATGACCCAGTATAACTCCCCCTGTATAGAAAGCTCACTCATGGGTGACTACCTGGCCCAGTATATATTTTTCCCTGTATACACAGCTCACTCACAAACAACTCGCCTGGCCATCAAGTTTCCCCAGCAATGTATATTACTAGATATTTGCCTTTTTGTGTGTCAACATTACTATAAAGTTCCCTCGTAAATGCTGGTGACAGATGAATTGTTGCAGGAATTCCTATAGATCTATACACAGTAACATTACAACCTCACCCATCATGGCCGACAACACATGCTTGTAACCTTACGTTATCAATCACTTTCATGGTCACACTTCTGCTATAATGCCCTGTAACAATGCACCCGTGCATTCTCCTTATTATAAACCACTTGTAAAACTTTACTACATTCCTTTTACATTTAAAGGGATTGTCCACTTTTATAAAGTATGTGTGTAAATAAGAGCTAATAAAAAGTTATATCGCTTACTCATATATGAAGATTCATACAAGTATCATATGAACTATCCTACAAATGATGCCCAAGGTCCATTTACGATAAAGGATTATTATGAACGAGAGTTCCCAGGAATCGGAACGTAGTTAATCTTACAGTCTAAACCGGCTGCTGAACACCTGATATGATCATTGCTCTCGGCAGGGCATCGTCCTGTATAAAAAATGCAACTAAAGTGAACTTGTCATCAGATTTTTTGTTTGTCTAAACTAAAAGCACCATCTTCAGCAGCACTTATGCTGTGTTCCATGAAGATGTATATTATTCCCCGACTCTCCCGTATACCCAGAAATACCTAAAAAAATCTCCCACTCTTTATGTAAACTTGTTCTGTCCAATCTGATGGGCTTCATGGCAGCGCCATCTGTCCTGCCTCTCCGCGCTGAACGGCATCTTCTTCTGATCAATGTGGCTATTGTGCAATCCATAGTGCCAGCGAAAATCATGTGCTTGCGCAGAGGCTGCAGCAGTTTACATGTGTGCAATTGTCTTTGAGGCTCTGCCCGCAGTGTGGCAAGGCACAGTGTGCAAGCGATTCAGAGGAGTCATCCACATCACCAGGAGAAACTTCACGATCTGCGCAGAGGCCTCTCTATGATCACGCAGGTGCACTGTTCTTCGCCATGCTGCGGCCAGAGTCTAAGACACAATTGTACACACGCAAAATAAGCGCGGTGTCTGCGCATATGTAAGATTTCGTCTAGCTTCGTGGATGACGCAGGAGGTATTATCCACATCAATCAGAAGAGGAGGCCGTTCAGCACGGAAAAGTGGAAGGGTTGCTACTGCAATGAAGCCCATGGGACTGGACAGAAGACAGAAGCTGGATACTTTTATAAGGTATTTCTAGGATATACAGGGGGAGTGGCAGGGTCTAATAGGCTCCTTCATGGAACGCAGCATAAGTGCTGATTAAGGTGGTGCTTTTAGTTTAGAGCAGGGCTGTGGAGTCAGTAGCCAAACATCTGACTCTGACTCTTAAATTTCCCTGAATCCCAACTCCACCAAAATAGACTCCAACTCCACAACCATGGCTGTGAAATAAGTAAGCCAAACATCCGACTCCACCCAAAATGGACACCGACTCAGACTCCACAGCCCTGCTTTAGAGAGCAAAAATCTGGCGACAGTTCACTTTAACTTGACCACCAACCAGGCAAATAAGTAGCTGTTCAGTGGTTGTTAGCTTCGACAAGTTGGTCAATGTACATGGACCTTGAGATTGATATTTTCAGCACTTACCAGTTTTTTTTTTCTGGGCTCTCCTCTTTATCCTGGGCCCCACACCTTGCCCTTCTTTCCACCCCATCTGCCGCAAGAGCTGCACTCCCATCGTGATCCTGAAGATAACAAAAGGAAACAAAAGTACACAATAACAAAATATATATTGCACAAAAGAGGACACAGAAAATCTTGTTCTTTTTCACACACCAGTATTTTTTTGGGTGAATCTTGAATAGCGAGGGGGGCACCAACTGAAAATATTGGCAGCAATTGATACATAATAAAGATAAATGCAACTCACAAACGTCCATTACTAAAACACTAAAAAGTAAGTTAAAAGTATCTAAAATTGTTACATTTTGTTTTGGGTCTTTTGGCCTGTACTAAAGTTGCTGATGGTAAACTGCTGGTCTCTGCACTGATGCCGGGATGAGACTGCTCAGACCAGTGACTGTACGCAGCAGTCACATTGTGCAGACAGTTCAGAAATGCTTCACCATAGTGAACAAAAAATGGTCCACAGCAGCAAAGAGGTGAAAAGCAGCAGTGGTTTCAATAGGCAAGTATACTTCATATTTGGCGGTTTTAAAGCATAAGCAGCAACCTTGCCCCATGTTTTTTTTTTTAACATATAAAAACAACAGACTCATAATATCTGACATTGGTCTTGCTGAAATGATAACATGTACTGTAAATTGAATATAAAGGTTTAACAAATACTTTGCTGGAGCTATGAGATCTTCCAGTATAGTTGCTCCTGGGATTGGTGCTGTGACTGACGCAAGCTCTCTGGCTTTTTCCCGTATTCGGTCTTTGGTTTTTGATGCAAAATCATCCGTGGTCAGTATTTCCTTAGGTGCTATGCCAAACTCTCCGAGATCCTTGAAATAAAGGGGAATTACAAGTCAGATAAGTGCAGATAAAGACAAGGGGATCCATCTGTTCTAATAACCACTTCATGTATTATTCACATCCTAGGAAGGGGTCCTCACATGTGGCGGGGACTCAAGAGCTGTCCCCCTCCACACATAGCAGATACTGGCTATATTATATAGCCTGCATCTCTCTGACAGTCAACAAGTTTTTTACTGTTAATCATTTAAATTACATCGTCAATATCTGAAAGCAGCAATTAAATGGAATATGCTCTCATCAGCCCCCCATGAAAAGATTGCAGGGGTCAAAAAAATTACTCTGACTGCCAAAGTCTGCAGAAGACCATGCTGCCATTGTAAGACGATGAACGCAGGATCCTGGAAAAGTGATTTATTCATTGTGTTTTGGAGTGGATACTCCAGGACAATCACATTAATAAAATAATACCGTATATACTCGTGTATAAGCCGACCCGTGTATAAGCCGACCCCCCTACTTTTGCCCCCAAAACCTGGGAAAATCTATTGACTCGTGTATAAGCCGAGGGTGGACCCCAGCACAGGTATACAGGCCCCCCAGTGGTAGTATACAGCAGCCTTCCCAGTGGCATATACAGGCCCCAGTAGTATATACAGCAGCCCCAGTGGTATACAGCAGCCTTCCCAGTGGTATATGCAGACCCTACCAGTATATACAGCAGCCCCAGTGGTATACAGCAGCCTTCCCAGTGGTATATGCAGACCCTACCAGTATATACAGCAGCCCCAGTGGTATACAGGCCCCAGCAGCCCCGGGGGTGTACAGCAGCCTCCGGGGGCATACAGCAGCCCCAGCAGTACACAGCAGCCCCAGCGGTACACAGCCACCCCCAGGGGTACACAGCAGCCCCCAGGGGTACACAGCAGCCCCCAGGGGTACACAGCAGCCCCCAGGGGTACACAGCAGCCCCCAGGGGTACACAGCAGCCCCCAGGGGTACACAGCATCCCCCAGGGGTACACAGCATCCCCCAGGGGTATATAGCCGCCCCCAGGGGTATATAGCCGCCCCCAGGGGTATATAGCCGCCCCCAGGGGTATATAGCCGCCCCCAGGGGTATATAGCAACCCCCAGGGGTATACAGCCGTCCCCAGGGGTATACAGCCGCCCCCAGGGGTATATAGCCGCCCCCAGGGGTATATAGCAACCCCCAGGGGTATATAGCAACCCCCAGGGGTATACAGCCGTCCCCAGGGGTATACAGCCGCCCCCAGGGGTATATAGCAGCCCCCAGGGGTACACAGCCGTCCCCAGGGGTATATAGCCGCCCCCAGGGGTATATAGCAGCCCCCAGGGGTACACAGCCGTCCCCAGGGGTACACAGCCGCCCCCAGGGGTATATAGCCGCCCCCAGGGGTATATAGCAGCCCCCAGGGGTATATAGCAGCCCCCAGGGGTACACAGCCGTCCCCAGGGGTACACAGCTGCCCCCAGGGGTACACAGCTGCCCCCAGGGGTATATAGCAGCCCCCAGGGGTACACAGCCGTCCCCAGGGGTACACAGCTGCCCCCAGGGGTGTATAGCAGCCCCCAGGGGTACACAGCCGTCCCCAGGGGTATACAGCTGCCCCCAGGGGTACACAGCTGCCCCCAGGGGTACACAGCTGCCCCCAGGGGTACACAGCCGTCCCCAGGGGTACACAGCTGCCCCCAGGGGTACACAGCTGCCACCAGGGGTACATAGCAGCCCCCAGGGGTACACAGCCGCCCCCAGGGGTACACAGCCGCCCCCAGGGGTACACAGCCGCCCCCAGGGGTACACAGCCGCCCCCAGGGGTACACAGCCGCCCCCAGGGGTACACTGCTGCCCCCAAATGCTGGCACTCGCCCCCCCTGCTGCTTAACTTACCATCCGGTATTCTGATCAGCGCTGCTCCTCGCTGCTCCCGTCCTCGCGGCATCCGGGATCCCGGCCGTCGCACGATGACGTCATACCTGCGACGGCCGGGGATCCCGGAAGCCGCGAGGACGGGAGCAGCGAGGAGCAGCGCTGATCAGAATACCGGATGGTAAGATAAGCAGCGGGGGGGCCCTGACACAGAGGGGGGGGGCGAGTGGCAGCGTTTGGGGGCCATATGCACTGCTTCCCCCTGCCGCTGATTGACAGGGGGAAGCAGTGCATATTTAATGAGCGGCCCCACGTGACGGGGCCGCTCATACAGCAGCCTCCCCCCGCCTCCTGCAGCCTCCACAGCCCCCACCACATCACATACCGTATATGACCCGTGTATGAGCCGAGGGGTAGACTTTTCAGCCCAATTTTTGGGCTGAAAAACTCGGCTTATACACGAGTATATACGGTAAGTATTGTGATTGTCCTGAAAATGGGATATCCACTCCCAAACACATTGAATAAATCACTTTTCTATGTCCTGTATTCATTTTCTTACAAAGGCAGCATGGTTTTTAACCCTTCTCATTCCATTGTCTGCATTTCCATGTGTTTGGGGCTGCTGCAGCCATTATTATGCCATTCGAGTAGTTGTGTTTCACTCATCCCCTCCAGGTGAGCAAGTCTTTGTCTCTGATCACTTTTACCATTTCTATAGATAAGACCCTATTGCACTCTTCTCTTCTCCATTTAGAAGACCCATCACTGTCACCTCAGTCAACTAGTGAAGCTCAGCCGTAAGCTGAGGTCAATAGGAGACCAAGATTATCATTATTACTTCCACACTTATTTTAGTCTGTCTTTGTTGTCTTGTAATCCATTTGTACAAAGAATTACCAATGGATTACAAAACAATTCAGATTTGGAGAATATGATCGTGTGACTCTAGTCTTATTGGCGGTCATTCAGTTTTCCAATAGATTAATGGCATTGAAAATTAGCATTTCTCTTTGAATTAATGTGTTACTGTGTCCTTTATACCTCATCATCCATAAAATCCTCCGGTCTACTGACATGTCTATCTGACGTCCCTTGTCGAGAAGACACAAACGTTGATGGCGTCCATCCTAAACAAAACGAAAGGCAAATGATTACCAGTATAGTAAAAGCTAATTGAACATCTTGCACAGATTGAGGCTCTTAAAGGGGTTGTCCTAATAAATACATTTAAGATAGGTGGCGAAAGTATGATCGCTGGGATTCTGTCTGTTGTACTCTCAGCAACTGGGGTACAGAACCGCTTTGAATGGACAGGAACTTAGTGTGTATTCATGGCCAACTGTCCCACTTATGGTGGTTGCCCCCTACAGCTCCATTCACACAGGACTTTCAGATCCATATTCTTGGGGGTTAATGATTTAAAATAACTTTTCTTTTCCATATAAAAGGACTTTTCAACTTCTAACAAATAAAAACAGGACTCTGCAAATTACAGGATAAGACGTCTCACCTTCTTTTGATCCAACTGTGTTAAAATATCCAGCAGAAAATCCTCCGGTGAAGGCGCCATGAAACCGTTTGTAGCGTCCTTTCTCATCTTTCACCGTTTGCTCCTGGAGAGGTATTGGCCTCTTGGGCTGCTCCCCTAAGAAAGCAGAACAGATATAACATGAGATATTGCATGAATTATGGCACAAGATGATAGAGAAACAAACAGTAATGGCCCCTTTACACACAGCTACAGGTAACAGGTTGTCCACAGGTAACTTACTGGTTGCAGTGAAATCATGGAGACATGGTTCTCTCTTGTTGCTGTGTACAAATGGAACTATGTCTCCATGATTTCACTGCAACCTGTAAGTTACCTGTGGACAACCTGTTACCTGTAGCTGCGTGTAAAGGGGCCATAAAAGATCTAGAGGTACATGACTAGAGAAGGGCACAGGAGTAAAGCCAGTCAAAGGAGCCAAGGGGGGAGCTGCGACTGAGGTTCATGCAAAAGGGGAACTGAGGCAGCAATTTATAAAGTATAGCAATGAGGCCAAGAGCCATTGCATCATGGCTCCTGGGCAACCAGTACAGATGACCACCACGGCTGCCCGGGCCACCAGTTGCAATGGCCACCATGGCCGCCCGGGCCACCAGTACAGATGACCACCATGGTCACCCAGGCCATGAGCAAAGACAACCACCACAGCCGCCCATCCACCAGCAGCGACAACCACCAGGGCCGCCCAGGCCACCAGCTGCGACAACCACCAGGGCCGCCCAGGCAACTAGTACAGATGACCACCACGGCTGCCTGGACCAACAGCAGCGACAGCCACCCGGGCCACCAGCCACGACAACCACCACGGCCACCCGGGCCACAAGCAACGACAACCCCCACGGCCACCCGGGCCACAAGCAACGACAACCACCACGGCCACAAGCAACGACAACCACCACGGCCACCCGAGCCACAAGCAACGACAACCACCACGGCCACCCGGGCCACAAGCAACGACAACCACCACGGCCACCCGGGCCACAAGCAACGACAACCACCACGGCCACCCGGGCCACAAGCAACGACAACCACCACGGCCACCCGGGCCACAAGCAACGACAACCACCACGGCCACCCGGGCCACAAGCATCGACAACCACCACGGCCACCCGGGCCACAAGCAAAGACAACCACCACGGCCACCCGGGCCACAAGCAACGACAACCACCACGGCCACAAGCAATGACAACCACCACGGCCACCCGGGCCACAAGCAATGACAACCACCACGGCCACCCGGGCCACAAGCAACGACAACCACCACGGCCACAACCAACGACAACCACCACGGCCACCAGCAACCACAACCACCAGGGCCGCCCGGGCAATCAGTGAGGTACCTTTACACGTGGCAACTTATCTAGGAATTTCACTGGCAACTTACTGGTTGCAGTGAAATCATGGACACATTGTTCCATTTGTACACAGCAACAAGATAGAACAATGTGTCCATGATTTCACTGCAACCAGTAAGTTGCCAGTGAAATTCCTAGATAAGTTGCCGCGTGTAAAGGTACCTGTACAGATGACCAGCACGGTTACCCAGGCCACCAGCAGCCACAACCACCAGGGCTGCCCAGGCAACCAGTACAGATGACAACCATGGCCGCCCAGGTCACCAGCAGACATATAACTCTATGGAAGCAGCTATAAAGTCACAAAACAAGGTCAGTCCACACAGGTAGCATCTATCCGGCCTGCTGTATCCTCAGAAACCTTTGTTTATTGTTAATGTTGCATTATACATTACGAAATACAAAAAAACACGTCCCTCCTTCCCAGCAATGCTCTGCCCAGCACACCGTTATAGCCCCGGTATGCAGCCTGCCATGTCCCCCCGTAGGTGTCCGCATGCCCCTCACCCTCCTCGTACTGCTCCAGAGACTTTCCGTATGTCACAAAATCCTCCTCCCCATCACTATCGTGCGCCGCCATCTTTGCTGTACCTACGGGCGCCGAGCGGAGTCAAACCTCCTCCACGTGATCCGATCTCCGGGGGCTGAGGGGTATTCCCATGGTAACCTGCCAGGCGCGGGAATGATGCCAGGCCTTGTCAGTACTGCTGCCAGTCAGGGCAGGCGGCTGTGTCTGACAGAAGTTATATCATTGTGTAACACTGAATAGGTTTCATTTCATTGCCATAACAGTAAATATCAGATATATGTGAAATAAAGGCACAAAAAATATACCGGTACATACTCCTGCAAGTATGGCCGCTGTGCCAGAAAATCTCCCAGCAGTGGCATTACTTGAAGCTCAGGGGCCCCAGTACAAAAGCTACAAAGGGGCTCCCAATTATTGCAAGTGTTTAATAGTATTAGTCTTTTTCTATAGGCCAAAAGGACTTTTGGGGACCCTAAGCTTGAGGGGCCGGTGCGATTGCAACCCCTGCACCTGTTGTAGCTACGTCCTGTCTCCCAGTCACGTTTGGTATGTCCTGACAGGATTTTGGCATCCATAGTGCCCCCTAATAACATACCTTGTCCAATTTCCCTCTAGGGCCCTTTACTGTGGCTGATGGGGCCCCTCTTCACTTTCCATTTTTCCTCACTTTCCACAACATATAACTTTTATTTAATGTTAATTAATGGGTACAAGATGTCATTTTTATCACTATTTTGGATCCTTCAAACTTAATAGTCTTTATTCTTTTTTTTTTTTTGTAGAAAAATTGTGATTCTGCCATTTAGGTTTTTGTTTTTTTTACAAGAACAATACGGTATCTTATTAGTCTGGACGGATATGACATGGTGATACCAAATACATTCATTCTTTTTTAATTACATTTTATTTACATAATATGGGGGGAGATGTCAACTCTTATTTTTTTTTTTTTTATATTTTTATTATTTTTTCCTGCATTATCAAATTGTTACCCCCTCCCCGAAGGCGAAACCACTTCTACCATGAGGCGAGATGAGCATTTCACCTCAGGTGAGAGCAGGGGCGTAACTTGAAGCTCATGGGCCCCAATGCGAAAGCTCCAACAGGTCCCAAATTATTGCACATTTTTAATAGCAGTAGTCTTGTCCTATAGGCTAATGGGACTTTTGGACCCCCCTAGGCTCCAAAGCCCAGGTTTGATTGTAACCCCTGAACCTATTGTAGTTACGCACCTGGGTGGGGGTCTGAGGTATTTTTCAGTAGAGGCGACATTTTGTATTTTTCTCCCCAGCTAAATTACAAAAAAAACAAAAAACTACAAAGGTTCTGTATCACTGGAGTTGTACTGACTTTAAGATTGATGTTGACAGCTCATTTTTGCAATACAAAGAATGCTGTAAGAGCAAAAAACACTAATAACTAGGGATGAGCGAGTATGCTCGGCACTACTCATTACTCGCACGAGTATCTCGGTACTTGTTATGCTCGACGAGCACCGAGTACCGCCGAGATGCACGGACTCCTCACTAATAATTATCGATCTGACACAAATACACAGCTCCCTTCAGTGCACACAGTGAACTGGCACCTTACAGGGAGCAGATTGATTGTTTGGATCCCTCTGGGGGGCACAGCAAGGTGTATGCTGCGGCGATTTGAAAAAGCCCACCCTTTCCCAGAAACACTTGTTTTATAGCCGGAAGTCTGTGAGCAGAGCCTGTCACTAATTGACTTACATTGGGCTCGGTGCTCTGGCCAAGTACACAAGTATCTTGGGATGCTCAGCCAGAGCATCGAGCACCCGAGCATTTTAGTACTCGCTCATCTCTACTAATAACATATACTGTACAGGTTTACACTGAATCACATGGAGTGGCGTAGTTAGACTTGGGGGTGGCAACTGTATAACTCAGCCAGCAATGGCGGACACAGACATAAGAGGGCCCCTGTGCAAGAACAGTATATGGGCCCTTTGAAGCCTAAAAGGTCATCAAAATACACAATTTCAACAGGTTTGAATGTTGAAATGGGCCCCCTTACCTCTTGGGCCCCTGTGCGGCCGCATTGGTTGCACCAATGATATGTCCACGCCTGGCAGCCAGCACCTGAGCTGTATAGAGCATTCTGACCCCCTGATCACACTCCATAGACCAGGGGTCCCCAAATCCAGGCCTCGAGGGCCGCCAACAGTGCATGTTTTCAGGATCTCCTTAGTATTGCACAGGGGTTGGAATCATTACCTGTGCATTTGATCACATTAACACCTGTGCAATATAAGGAAATCCTGCACTGTTGGCGGCCCTCTAGGCCTGGAGTTGGGGACCTCTGCCATAGACGCAGGCACACCTATGCATCATACATGTACAGTAGAGGGAAATCAGGCCCGAAATGCAGGCACACTAGGTCCTGCCACTTGCCCTGGTTCTTTCGTATGTTTTGACTTTTTTTGCTGCGTTTTCAGAACAGAAATTCATCAACTCTCCAGTCAAACTCTTTGGTTTTGGAGAGTTTCAAACAAAAAAAAACCTTCAGGATGGACAAACCCTTAAGGCCCCGTTACACCTGGCGACATCGCCTTACATAGGCGATGTAGGGGCGTGGCCTATCGCCCCTGCGTCGCCTAATGTAAAGGGGCGATGTCGGCGGCTCTGACAGCTCGCCTTGTTTCACATCAGTGATGTGAAACCAGGCGGCAGATCTGGGGCGATGTGCACACATCGTCCCATGTAAACGGCCGCCAGCGAGCTGACAGGCGATGGGAGCCATAGGCTCCCATTGTCCTGCATCTCCGCTGGGGTTTTGAGACACCCCGGCGGCAATGACGCCTGTCAGCTCACCAGGGTGCCGCCGGAGGTGCCGCCCTATGTAAATGGGGGATGGCGACACTGGCGGGGCGTCAAAAACATACGCGCACCCACCAGTCGCCGCCGACATCTCCGACAGCATCGGCAGGTGTAACGGGGCCTTTAGGGTACGTGCACATGTGGCGCCCCACAACGAGTGCGCCACAAGAGGGTATTGCAGCCGCAATATCCTCTGACTCAGCAATGAAATAGTTAACTCGGAGATCCAACTCAACATGCAACACCTAGAACAGGGAACCAATCATAGGCCCTGGGGGGTGGAGTGCAGTGTAAGAGAACAGAAGAGAAGAGAAGAGGAGAGAGGACCCTCGAGAGAGGAGAGGAGCGGGGGCTCCGCACCCCGTGCGGGCCCCTGGGCCGTCACCGGACGGGTGTCACCACCTGAGGCCTTATCATCCGGGAATGGGCATTATTACACGGGTTCCCAAAAGACTCCCAAGCCCACAATTTACAGCCGGTTCACTGGTACCGAAGCTGGCAGCAGTTCACCTCTGTCACGCGAACCAGCCCCGTGGAGGAGCAGCTTTATAGGAGCACCCCACCACCAACCAGTCGTCTAACCAGCGGAGTACTCACTGAGGGATCCAAGGCTCCCCAAAGCATCCACAGCATACACAGATGGATAGGGCATTGAAGCAGCCTCCCCGTACCCGACCTGGTATTCCTGGGCGACACTGGTTAGAACAAGACAGGTAGAATGGAGGAACACTTGCAGATCTCTGAGGAACACTACCACTGCTGAGTCCACCCGGTCCGCTACCTGTAACCACTGCATACCGTGTATTGCCTTCATGGTTACAGTAAAGACCGTTATAGAGACAATCTGTGTCCGTGATTCCTTATGAACTGTCCGTCATTAACTAAAAGGTAACCGCAGCTGCCGCACAACATCTTGAGCAGCTCCAGCCTCCGGGGATCACCGCTCAGCCTGTGGGGAGCGTAACATCTTGCTGCTGTCCATCACCCCGGAGGTTCCGCAGCGTCGGTAGCCCTTACCGAACTACTCATAGGTGGCGTCACGAAGAAAACAAATTAAAACCCCTTTAATCTGTTCCCGCAAGACGTCTTCACTTTTGATCTGCACTACACCGGGCCCCACTACCGGCAGGCGCGGTCCACCCGTGACAAGGAAGGGAGAAGAATCGCCTGTCTAAACCGGAGTCAGCCGGCCGCGGTGAGTCACACACATCTTTTTCTGGCAGGTCTCTTCGTTTCCCCATGACCTGCATAGCTGGCGGTCAATCAAAATGCTGGAGTGAGGTTATATGCACATTCAGTTGATAAGCAATGCATAAGATTTTTTCATTTGTACTGTATTTTTACAATGTAATTATTACAATTTTACAATTATGTACCAGGGGGTCATAATGATTGCGGTGACATGTGCCAGCTGACCCCAGCACCTGCTTCTGCTGGATGTTTGTCTGAGGACACACATCCACCAAAAATGCATGGCAGCAAACAGCGGCTGGCGGCTGATGTCAGCAGTACCGAGACAGAGGGCGGCGCATGAAAGTGATGTCATGCGCCATGATGTGCACTCTGATGTCAGCTGCCAGCCACTCCCCCAGCTATATAGACCTTATATACCAGGAAGGAGGACATATATACCAGGATGAGCGATATATATTTAAGAGGATGGGCCCATATATACCAGGATGGGGACCATGTATATCAAAATAGGAGACATACCAAGATGGGGGACATGTATACCAAGATGAGGACCATATATACCAGCATGTGGGTCATATATACCAGGATGGGAGACATACCAGGATGAGGACCATATATTCCAGGGTGGGGGATATATATGAGGATTTGGGTCATATATACCAGGATGGGAGACATATATATCAGGATGAGGGACATATATAACAGGATGGGGGACACATATACCGGGATAAGGGACATTACTACATAATGAAGGGAGTGTGGGGGGGGGGGGAATTTTTAAGTCTATAAGATTTAGGACATTACAAGGGCCCATACATCTGACCATTGTGCAGGGGGAAGAAGCCCAGGTCCAAATTTTGCCCAGGGGCCCATTGGACTCTATTTACACTACTGCATAGCACGATCTGTGGACGGTGCAGAACTGTTCGTTGCCGGATAATTCTGATTTTATTTTTATTTTGCCAATAAAACATTCCTGAGCTTGAGCTGCTATGAAGGAATCCAACTAACACAATTTATGTTTTCTTTTCCACGAATTTCTTATCTTCCCTTATTCAAAAAGTGACTAAAAAAGTATTTGAGAAGAATAGGTTTGGTCTGTAAAGTGAAACAACAACGAGAAAGATCTGGATGTCTCAGGCGAAGAGAACACGGCTATATTTTCAGTAAATACCCCATGTAGCTGTTACCACCAAGCCAGACCTGTTTATGCCACAATATGTCAGAGAGAAGATCCAGAAATTCTGTCAGAACCTCATGTGATTTGAAGGACATTTCTTCCAACATTGAATCTAGTCCCCCTGGGTTTTCCTATTGGAGGTCTTTACAAATTAAGGGCTTGAATCATTTAAGTTTTATTTGTTTTTTAATCCACTTCTGGGTTTTTTTTGGCTTTGGGGTATTTGTTGAATTTTCTGCACAAAATTCTTCAAACTGGTGCATGTAGTTCATACATTTTGCCCAAAATGTTTGTCTTTAAATTTTTTGTGACTTTTATTTAAAAAAAAAAAAAAAAAAAAAAAAAAGTTGCATGCCCATCTAAAATGTTGTAATATTTGGCGCAATTAAAAGAAATTCAAGCATAGAACGGGTGGAGTATACTTGTCCAAAAAGTTTCGGTTTGGTGCAAATAGAAAAAACAGAGCAAAAACAACAAAAAATACAAAAATGAATTGGGCCCTTAGTTTATTTGTTTTTATTTTTGTTTGATTCAAGGAGACAACATTACAAATCTGCACACGTTCATATGCAAAGTGTAGAAAATCCATTCTGCAGCATGTTCAAAAATTCCACTAAGCTCCATTCTAATTAATGTATTCTTCAACAAATTCTGCAACGCTTCCGAGTCAGAATTGTCACAGTCCCTACGCGCAAGGCATCTAGGAGGCTATTGTAATTATGCTGTTACTGATTCCTGGGTGTGCTGAGCTGATTGTATGCTGATCTTCAGAACAGTCTTCTATTCTGGTTCTGGGAGGGGTTGGATTGCTCAGGTGTTCCAGCTTCCAGTGATTGCTCTGTTACTTAGCTGAAGAGCCTCTCTCAAAATGCCACCAGTCGTACATTATGTCTGAAGTGCTGTGTGGCCTGCATTCCTGTGTCTGATCTGATCTCAGTTATCTGACCACGACTGTAGCTTGATTACTCTTTTGCCTGTTCCTTGTACTTGTTACTTATTCTCCTGGTATTTGACCCTTGGACTGCGACCTGGATATACCTGACATGGGTAGACAATAAAGATGTCTGCTGCACAGCGCAACACAAAACAACAGCGGGAGATTGAGACATCTCCTGACATTGGCTGGTGATAATGTCATGAGGTAGTTAGGATGAGTGGGGGACCGGGTCTCTTAGACTGACCCTCAGGCTAGAGGGGCCCCAGCTGTCCCTTATCCCAGAGATACCTCTGAAGGTGAGGATGTCTGAGCTGCCTCCCTTGCTCTGCTCCTAGCCAGCCCTGGTCTAATACCCCTTTTCCCATAGCCGGGGGTTGGTGGCCTGGACAAGAGTTGTAAATCCCCACACAAATAGAACAAAATGGATACAAAAAAACTTGAAAGCTGTAGCTAAACTCCAAGGCTACAAAATGCTCGGCTCCTAGATAGCAGATCTCCAGAAGCAACAGGAGAGTTCCACACAGACCAGGATGGTCTTGAATAGAATGATCTCTATAAACGACATCAGGTAATGGGTCATATGAGTGTGGCATGCCTGCGGTCAGGCTGCTACTAATGATATTGCATGCATTTTACATGTATGGTACCATGCCCAGAAGTAAAAGGGGAAGGCTTTGCCGAGACCACCATTTGCACCCAACACAAGCCAAACTCCAGGCCAGGGAGGTGCTGGGCAGAAGAAACCCATATTCAGGGCAATCCCCACCTACTAGATGAAGGGAGGAGTTAGGTTGTGGGGGGGGGGGGAGGCAGAAGAAGACAACTCTAGTGAGATCCAGATGGGCAGTTGGGAAAGCTAAGACTACACGTGGAGTTAAGTGCTACCGTAGTCCTAGGGCCTGAGGACACAAATCTGCTGCCAACTGTCCAGCCGGGCAGAGGAACTTGCTGCACTTGGATACTTGAACTTGGGTACCAGTCCCAATTCAGTTTGGATTCTTCGAAAATGGAGGTCACTGGCCTTCAGGTACAATGGCTACCATACCCTACCCAGGCTCAAGGAACTATATAGTGTTAAGAGGACCAGCGAGACTGTCGCTCACAGAATCCACAGTCACCTCTGCCTGCTGGGGCTGCCAACCACAAGACACTTAGAAGAGAACAGGGGTAACAAGTGTCAGGAAGAGGAAAGTTTGGCGCCCCGCCAAGCAGGCGTCACAGAGGGGTACTGCACCCGTAAAAGAGGTGCAGATGCTCCAGCTGCAGGTGGACCCTAGGATGGTGGGTGGAACCCATAACCAGCACTCCCACATTAGTTTACATGATGGGAGATTACCCGGGAGGGAATAAAAAGACCTCTAGGGGGAACAAGGAGGTCTTTGCCTCTAAGTTTTGGACCCAGGGCCACATAATCAATGAGCCAATGTGAGCGCTCTGCTCAGGCGGCGATGAGTCCCTGAAGACAGGGGGCGGCAGAGTGGTCAGATGACATGCTGCCATGCTCCTGCAATCCTGTGTCTGTTGTCAGTGACTGTGTGGAGCAGCTGCGGTCGGGACTGGGGAGGAAGGAGGCTCCTGGCTGCTTTTACTTTCCGTACAGCAGCAATTGGCTCTGCCTCCTCAGCATCCACCCCCTCCAGCCAGGGAGTGTGATGATTGGTCAATCCAGCAGTCATTCTACCTCTGCATCAAGTGACCCTGTGTTCATCGGGACTCCAGGTGCTGTATATGTGGGGCTCTGCTGTATGTGGGGGGCTCTGCTGTATGTGGGGGGCTCTACTGTATGTGGGGGGCTCTACTGTATGTGGAGGTACTGTATATGGGGCTGGGGTACTGTATATGGAGGGGGTCTGCTGTACATGGAGCTGCAGTGCTGTATATAGGGGAACTCTGCTGTATATGGGGGAGCTCTGCTGTATATGGGGGCTGCTGTATATGGAGGAGCTCTGCTGTATATGGGGGGCTCTGCTGTATATGGGGGAGCTCTGCTGTATATAGGGGCTCTGCTGTATATGGGGGAGCTCTGCTGTATATAGGGGAACTCTGCTGTATATGGGGCTCTGCTGTATATGGGGGCTCTGCTGTATCTGGCAGGGGTCTGCTGTATGTAGGGGTGCTAAATATTGGGCTGGGGTGCTGTATATGGGGGGCTCTGCTGTATATCGGGGTGCTTTGCTGTATGTGGGGCTGCTGTACATGGGGCTGGGGTGCTGTATATGAGGGTGCTGTGCTGTATATGGGGGTGCTGTGCTGTATATGGGGATGCTGAGCTGTATATGGGGGTGCTGTGCCGTATATGGTGGTGCTGTATAAGGGGGTACTATGCTGTTTATGGGGGTGCTGTACTATATATTGGGGTGCTGTGCTGTATATGAGGGTGCTGTGCCGTATATCGGGGTGCTGTGCCATATATGGTGGTGCTGTATAAGGGGGTACTATGCTGTTTATGGGGGTGCTGTACTGTATATTGGGCTTTTGTGCTGTATATGGGAGTACTGTGCTGTATATTGGGGTGCTGTATATGAGGGTACTGTGCTGTTTATGGGGGTGCTGTATATGGGGCTCCTGTGCTGTATATAGGCGGTGCTATATATGGGGTGCTATATTGTACATGCGGTGCTGTATGGTATATGGAGGGCTTTGGAGTGCATTATACTATATGGAGGACTATGGGGAATGCATTATAGTATTTGGAGGACTATGCATGGTGCATTATACTATATGGAGGGCTATGGCGGAGCTTTATATTTGTAGGTTTATGGGTGCATTGTAATATATGGAGGACTGTGGGGGTGCATTGTCTACAGAGGTGCATTTTATTATATGGAGGACTATGGGGGTGTATTATAGTATATGGAGCCAATTATACTATATGGAAGTCATTACAATATTTGGAGGGCTCTGTGGGGGCAGGATAATACTTGCAGGGCTATGATGGAGCCTTTATACTTTATGGGGGGCTATTTGAGGGTTGTGTTGGGGTCTATTATACAGTGTGAAGAGGTTCAGGGAACATTATACTATATGGAGGGCTGTGAGGGGGTCACAGTTGGGGATCATACTGTGCCAGAGTAGTTGGGGGATACCGTATGGTACGTGTGGAGGGTCCTGTAAAGGAATTCACTGTGGGGGGATCATAGTGTTTGGGGGACACTTTTGGTGGCATTATACTTTATGGGGGCAATGAAAGATCAATTCTCCCGCCGGTTGGTCGGCACTTGTCCTCCTTACTGCTCCCACATTGGGGGATGATGGGTGCTGCAGATGGATAATGGGGATATTGGGAGATGTTGGGGGCTGTGGAAGGATAATGGGGGCTGCAGGGGGATATTGGTGGGATGATGGGGGCTGCAGAAGGATGATGGAGGCTTCAGGGGGACATTGGGGATGATAGGGGCTGCAGATGGATGATGGATGACACAGTTTGGTTACGCTTGGCTGTGATGACAATTACTGTACAGTATGTAATAAATGTTCATTTTTTCTTGTTCAATAAATGTGAATCCTTCATGGAGATAAGACGTCCCCTGAAAATAAGACATCGTGCTTCTTTGGGGCAAAAATTAAAACAAGACGGTGTCTTATTTTCAGGGAAACAGGGTATTAGCTCCGGACAGCCCCGTGTGCGGCGCTTATGATTAGCTATGCGTTTCGGAGGAGGCGTGGTCTGTTGGGGAAGATGCGCCATTTTCCCAGCTTAGTGCAGTGGCTGCTTGTTGATGCTCAGACTGCAGGTCGTTGTATGTGTGGACGGTGCGGCATGGAGACATGTCTGACAAGTCATGCCAGGCAGTGATCACATTGGAGCTGCCCAGAGTGTTGTAGGTGTGTGCCATAGACAATAGGTGGCAATCAGTGCTGCCCCCTGTGCTATAAGGCTGCAGCCACCATTGTATGTTTGTAGCTTGTGCCAAGCTGCAATTGCCATTAATGATCCTTATTCTGGATTCTTCTATGTGATTCTTGCATGTGCGTGTGATGGTGCTGACGTCCTTGTATTTGGGGGGGGCCGTTTTAAAGTTCGCCTCAGGCAGCAGAGAGGCTAGGTTCACCCCTGATCCCAACTACATCCTACACCTAACAAGGGACCTAGGCCCTAACTGGAGAGGACCCAACACCTGGCTGCCATCATCCTTTAAGGGCTCCCCACAGCAGCCCCTGGCCACCTGCAGGCCAGAACTCCAGATGGTGTCACAGCAATTTCCCCTGTAAATATTCCCTTAACAATGTTCTGTCAAGGCCACGGCTTCTGGGCCCCCACTGTGATCAGAGACTTACCGCAGAGTGTCCGAGTACCCCGGCCCCATGACAGCTGCATGAGCATTTAAAGGGTGGTGGAAGGGGTCAGCAAAACCATATCACCTGACGAGCAGAGAAAAACATTAACCCTTGCAGATCCAAATGAAATGAACCCATTTAATAACACAGACTCTGGAGCTGTAACTCATGACAACACCTCTGTTTAATCCCAGAATCTTCATCGTGATCTCCTGGAAAACCTGACCCTGGACTGTTCTATGACCACATCTCTGTCTACTCCCTAAATACGGCAAACTCTGCTGGAACTAACTCCAGATTACTTGACCGCCCTTTTGTCTCTATTCTCATAAGTAGTGACTGTGTCACAACCTAGTTTTTTTTAGTGACTAGCTTCACATTCTGTGTTACAACCTAGCTTTTGTAGTGATTAGCATCTGTGACGTGTTGACTGCTTTGCAGTCCATGAGTGTTGCCGCTGTGATTTTAATTTAAGTTTTATTCATTTAGTTAATGCTGTAGTCTATGCTATTCGTGTCTCTGCAGGTGGAGGTAGAGGAGGGTGTCATATCATTCAGGTGAAGGTGGAGGGTGAGGGATGTGTCTTAGGATTCAGATATCCACTCCCTCAGCCTTGATGTAGTTCCACTTCCTTCCACGGGTGTTGCAGATAGAGTTCATTCTCTACTAGGACCCTGTGCGGTGAAGACGTGCTGTGCTGAGCTGTGCTGCTGCTCTTCCCTTCCATAGGAGCTGCTGAGTTTTCTTGGTCCTTGGGTGGTGGTAGGGGCTCTTAGCGTAGAGCTGATCAGGAGCAAAGGGCAAGGGTGGTGGCCTGGACATCCTCACCTTCATAGTTAATTTCAGGATCAAGGTGAGCCAGGGACCTCCAGTCTAAGTGTCAGACTAGTTCCGCAGTTTGCCTTTGCCCATATTACCATCTTGCCTCTTGCTTCTCTATCTGCTATAGCACCCTGTGACAGTGTCACATGAATATATCCAAGAGCACATCTATTACCTATTCACAGGTTTGGTGATAAATTTATGATCTTTTGGGACCCCCACTGATCAATAGGATGGAGATCCCAAGTCTAAGTTGTACTATCGCTCCACACAATGTTTATTGGACTGATGGGTATACCAAGTACACTCTCCCTATTGGTTGAGACTGAATGGAGCGATGCGGTGCATGTGTGGCCACCACTTAATTCAATCAACTTTGGAAAGTGGGTCTCTGAGGACACGTCATAGTGATCGGTGGGACTCACAGCATTTATATTCTTCCTTGTGGATAAATGATACATGTTTTTCACAGGCCAACAAAATCTGGAAGTTGATGTATCCTAGTTCCAGTAGGTGAATGTTCCCTTCTTTAGAAAGTTCGGTGACAACTTGCTGGCTGTTATTATAGTTCTCCTGGTTATTCACACAACTTTCTTTCATTCAGAAAACAGAAATGCTTTGACATAATCCTCACTATCATAACGCAACATACCTAGGCAGGTGACCTGCTACTTGCAATCAATTAGTAATTTTGTTACCAGTTCTTCTGCTCTACTCCTAAATGTGGCCATGTTTTTATTTTGTTTCTGCGCCTTTCCATTCCTTAAATTCGGCCCTCTCCTCCCTGTATGTAATACAAAGGTGACCGCTGTAAAAGGAAAACACTACTATACAGGTAAACAGTTTAAAGTTGTGAACCGGTCAGATAGAGGCCAAAAGGACATCCTTTTCTCTTCCGTCTGATAAATAAGGGTTTATGGGTGCGATCAATTAGCTTTCCAGTTTAGTGCATGAATGCAGATTAAAAAATCTCCTTCCTAGGTGCTGCATTGTCATAAAGAGTCATTCGGCTTCACCTCCTATAGGTCAACCTGGGAGCGGCTCTCACAGGCGGATCCACACACCGGTTACATAACAGTACAGGACTTCAATGTTGTAGAACTGCAACTAAAGTCATAAATAAAGTCCTTGAGTTGTTCCTTTTCTGAGATCCCCTTCAACCCCATATATTGTCCTACACTATGTTACGTGATGGTAATTATGCACTCACATAAGGAGTGACCTAATATGTCATTTACATGATAATACTGTACTGAAACAAACACATCATTTATTACCAAGAGAAGCAATTATATGGAAGCCCAAAAACAACTGTCCCACACGGGTGTGGACCCACTGTGCCACGCAACCGCGCTCACCCTGGAAGATGACAACTAAGCGACTACCTTGTCTTCTCAAGAGCCTATAATGGGGAGGATAGGCTTGGAATGGAAGGTAGCCGCCAGGTGCTACTCCAGGAGAACTCTGTTCAGAAGCTGCTAACCCCAGGAGTCGGCAGTGCTAATTTAAAATTGAGTTGGTCGACAGGGTAGGGGGTACTCGGATACCGGGATAGGTGGTTGCTTCGATGGGGGAATCACGGCTGGTCGGTTCCCGGTTCCGTGCCCTGGACCCTCATTGGCGGGGATGGTGGGGGATGATGATGATTTAGGGGAAAAGAATGGTAATGTGACGCCACCTGTGGTACCTGGTAATAGGCATACCAGCGCTGCGGCCGGCTGCTGAGGTGATGGAGGTGCAGCTCAGAGTAGTACAGTTCCCCACAGGTGGAGCTTTACCCCAGGGCAGCGGGGTAAATGAGGGGAGTCGTAGTTCTTACCCCTCTGATGATGCTGAGGCCTCTGGGCGGCGAAGGAAAGGATCACAGACACCGATTCAACTCAAACGTCACTTTACTGGTACCGGGTAGATGATACAGTACACAGTCACAGTCTGATTGAACGGGGACGTAGCCACAGATTGTAAGGTGATCCTGTAGAGTCTGCTGATGATCCCTTTTAATGGCTTTCGGGGTCTGTGTTCCTCTTTACCCTCTTTAACCACTCTGCAGAGCTCCTAGACCAGCCCACTAGTCTGTTACAGTGAAGTACGTTCGGTTCCTTACCGGTACGGACGGGAACGGCAACAACCTAATCCTTCCACCACCGGAATTCGGTCCTTTTCCTTAAAGTGTCCTGGACCCAATATAGGACTGAGGTCGAGGTACAGTCTGTGGTGCTATGGCTCCCTTCTGTCGGTCCCACAGCTTGTCGGTTTGCAACCAGGGATAGACCACTGATTGCCTCGGCTCTGGTATACCGGTGTCGACCCGGGACTTCCCCAGCTGGCTCCAACCAGGCCTGGTTCGTCCCCTCCGCTTCCCGATCACCTCTCTCTAAGAGGCGCCCTCCTGTCAGGTCCTCTGTCAGGCACGTCCTCACTGGCTGCCTTCCCAGCACTGTCTCTCTAAATATTAGCTCAACTGTCACTCAAGTCTCCCGCTCTACTCTAAGCTGCACCCCCTGGACCTACTGAATATACGGTCCCTATGCTAAAGGGGGGTTAGTGCTTTGGACAGACTCTACAAGAAAACCCCAAATCCATAGCTACAGAAGCACTACACCTTCTGTTTGGGGTGCAGTACCTCACTGTGACGCCTTGCCATAGGGGAACCACAAAATCAGGTGCAGGCAAACGACCTAAGAGGCAGAAAGGCTGGTACTAGCAGGTTCTGGCAGGTACAGGAGGGTTCTGGCAGGTACAGTGGGTACAGGCAGAATATGCTAGGTGCCGGAATGTTCTGACAGGTACAGCTTGTAAAGGCATGTTCTGGCAGGTACAGGCAGGTTATGGTAGGTGCAGCGGGTGCAGGCAGATTCTGACAGGTACAGCTGGTAAAGGCAGTTTCCGGCAGGTTCAAGCAGGTTATGGCAGGTACAGCGGGTGCAGGCAGGTACAGTGGGTGCTTGCAAGTACAGGCAGGTTCTGCTAGGTGCAGGCATGTTCTGACAGGTACAGCTGGTAAAGGCATGTTCTGGCAGGTTCAAGCAGGTTATGGCAGGTACAGCGGGTGCAGGCAGGTACTGCGGGTGCTGGCACGTACAGGCAGATACAGGCAGGTTCTGGCAGGTTATGACAGGTACAGCGGGTGCAGGCAGGTACAGGCAGGTACAGTGGGTGCTTGCAAGTACAGGCAGATTATGGTAGATATAGCGGGTGCAAACATGTACAGTGGGTGCAGGCAAGTAAAGGCAGGTTCTGGCAGGTACAGCGAATTTAGGCAGATTCTGGCAGGTACAGCAGGTTTATACGGGTTCTGGCAGGTTTAGCAGGTTCTGGCAGGTTAAGCGGTACAGTGGGTTAGCAGGTCTGGCAGTACAGTGGGTTTAGGCAGGTTCTGGCACGTACAGATAGGCTCTGGCAGGTATGAACAGACAGGTACGCTGGACAGGAATAGGAAGACAGGTACTGGTTATGGGCACAGGATACAGAAGACCTGACAACTATCTTATGAACAGACAAACTAACTAAACACTTTGCTTAGGCACCAAGGGAAGAAGATGCCTTAAATACTCTGTACTTCTCAGCCATAGGATGAGAGGCACTTTGGGGTTAGGGAATGCTGGCCCTGTAAGAAAAGGAAGACTGGTGTGCACATGCCCTATATGTGCTCCTGGGGACCTGTGGGACAGTGTACACAGGCAGGAAGCCCAGACGGGGGCCGAAACAGAAGCAGTAGAGTGGCCGGAGCAGTGAGCGTGTTGGCGTCACTGTCGAGTGGAGCACAGAGGTGCTGGCAGTGTTACAACAGCCAATTCTAGCTTTCTGCCAAAAAATAGTGACAGCTATGACCTCTGACTTCTTCATCTCCATCCAGGCTTAGTATCTGGTTTTAATGAAGAAGAGGGAATAAGTAGCTGCCAGACACCTCTAATTCCATACATTTATCATAATGACCTTATCTTATTCAGTCTTTGTAAGTGTGACATCTTTCCAGGAATTACAGAATATCTGCCGAAAAAATCCAACTTTTTTAGGCGGCCGTCAGACGCTTCAATATCTTGAACGATATTGTAAGCGATCACGTGCACGCGCGATTGCTTACAATATCGCTCACATCGCTGGTGAGCTGTCACACAGGCAGACTCGCCAGCGATGTGGGCCAGCGAGATCGCTGGTAACTATGGTACACACCGGGTTACTAGGCGCCGCGCGGCGCTTAGTAACCCGACGTGTACCATAGTTACCATCTCCCAGCATAGGCTCTGCGCTGGGAGATCGTTCATCGTGGTGTCACACACCACGATGAAGCTGATTGTTAAATCGTTCATCGCTAGATATGAGGTCCTGCTCTCATATCTGCGATGTCACGATCAAGCGATTTTACATCGTAAAATCGCTTGATCGCACGTAACGATGCACAAACGATATCGCTTAAGTGATCAAAAAGCAGATCGCTTAAACGATATCGTTCAAGATATTGAAGCGTCTGACGGCCGCCTTAGGTAGAAACCTACAGACAAATCTTCAAAAAATATCAGACTTGTGCCAATTTAGTACAAAACTGGCTATTTTATGGCATTTCTGTCCTCCTTGGGGCAGTCCTGAGCGGTTCCTGTTGATTTTGGAAAATGCTGGTAAATGTTATATGTCATAGGTGTTAATTCATTGAGGGTCTGCACCACTCTCTAGTACAAAATGCTCGCTAGTATATAAAAGAAATCAGGGGGTCACCTTTCTATTGATAGATGATAAATGAATGTGAAAACCTTATCTAGAAGTAGTACATGGGTTCTATGTACGGATCACGGGCATAACTACAACAGGTGCAGGGGGTGCAATCGCACCTGGGCCCTTGACCCTAGGGTGCCCCAAAAGTCCCTTTGGCCAATAGAAAAAGACTAATGCTATTAAAGATTTGCAATAATTGGGGGCTCCGTTGGAGCTTTCTCATCGGGGCCCATGAGCTTTGAGTTACGCCACTGGTATGGATAGTTCTTGGCCGTGAACAATGGGTATGGATAGGTTCACACATAGCAGATAAAGTGTGGAATTGGCACAGAAGAGTGCATTAATTCGGCCTGCAACAATCTACGTCTATTACTAGATGCTGTTGTGTTCCAGACATCTTTATATTTCCTTAATCAATATATGTACATCTTTCTGTGCCTCAGCCTCCAGGGAAAACTCACTCTTGTTTAACTCTCTGTGTAATAGATTCACGTGTAACAGACAAAGGGACAATTGAGCCTCATGTATATTTAATGCCCACGGTCTAGTACATAAAGGTGAAATCTTTGTGCCGGAACATCTGCTAGGAGAGAGGCGATATTGCGTATCGTCTGCAACCCTGCCAGCGGCAACATTAATATAAAAAGGATTTTGCTACCTTGTTACCATTGGGTTTACATATGTTATATTAATGTTGATGTACAGGAGCATCTCAATGAATTAGAAGATCATCAAAAAGTTAATTAATTTCTAGGCTTGGAGAAGACCCTGGTGGACCTATCTAGTTTTAGAGAAGACCCTGGTGGACCTATCTAGTTTTAGAGAAGACCCTGGTGGACCTATCTGGGCTGTACAAGATTGATCTTTGAGTGGAAGGCCAATAAATAGTAAAGGCTAATGGAGGTGTGCAAAGTTAGAAGGCATAACCTCATGATCTAAATAAAAAAGCTGATGGCAATTCCTAACACACAAGTCTGAACAGGTGTATACTGAACATGAACTTGAGATCTATTTACATAATTGTTGAATTGTCCTGTCACATCCGTCATCAACCTCCGGCATCAGAATTTCGTCCTATCACGTGCCAATGACCTCCGCCATATTTGCACACCCAAGTGATGGGTGTGAATATATGGCACCCAATGATGGTACTAGCACATTGAGCAGTGCTGCATGGTCTTCTCCAGCAACCGCCGCCAACCGCAACCATCACCAAGAACCACCGCTGACACTGATAATCCCCGCCTGAATAAGTTTGCATGTGCACATACTCAGGCGGTCACCGTCATTGTATACTGAAGTGTCCAAAGATGGCAGGGGCGTAAGTGTGCATGAGCAAAGATGGAAGTGGCATGACGCACTACACTGCCCAGAGAGCGCACAAAGGGACAGAGAGAGTGCACGGGGGCAGAGACAGCGCACAAGGGGGTCAGAGACAGCGTAAAAGGGGGCCAGAGACAGCACACAAGGGGTCCACAGACAGCACACAAGGGGACCACAGACAGCACACAAGGGGGGTTGAGAGAGCACACAGGGTGCCAGAAACAGCACACAATGGGGGCAGAGGCAGCACACAAGGGGGGCAGAGACAGCGCACAGTGGGAGAAGATAGTGCACAGGGAACCAGAGACAGCGCACAGGGGGCCAGAGACAGCGCACAGGGGGCCAGAGACAGCGCACAGGGGGCAAGAGACAGCGCAAAGGGGGCCAGAGACAGTGCACAGGGGGCCAGAGACAGCACACAGGGGGCCAGAGACAGCACACAGGGGGCCATAAACAGCGCACAGGGGGCCAGTTACATAATTGCGTTGTCTGTCACTTCCGCTGCCACCCAAAACCACCACCACCCTAAACCGCCGCCCGCAGCTGCCGCCGCTGGCACATTACCCTTGAGTAAGTACGCATGCATAGACCTGGTGTGCATGCGCACTTGAAGGCCTGAAGATTTAGCGCAGAATCACACTGCGCATGCCGCCACTCATCGCAATGATGGCAGCAATGCAGAATTTCAGAAAGGAGAAACCCAACCCACAAGTCCCCAATGCACAGAATACGTCATCAGAGGAAAACTTTACAGGAAGATTATTCAACAACCACAGATCGTATTCCTTCACCGCAGGTATCAGTGTAATCAGCGTCACAGCACCATTGTGGTCCTGGCTTTACTTTATAGCGATAAATCCTACTGACAGGTTCTCTAGTGTGGGATCCTGTACAATAAGTATTATTATTAATGCGATTTTAGCGATACAGTAGCCCAAGTCATAAGAGCAAACAGTCTGCAGCCTTATCACATACCTAAGATAAAACTCAGCAAGGAAACGCCCTGAAATCTCGCAAGGCAATAGGGATTTCATAACAAGAAAAAGACGTCAGAAGAGGGTAATAAAAGCTCAGCTTTTCCAGGGAGAATTTAAAGCTGCTAAAAAATGGTATTTATAGCCTGAACATGGCACTGACAAGCAGTCATCATGACCCTGCATCCCTGCTACATGCTCCATCCTCCCTGTGTCTCTATGGGGGTGGGCAAGGTGCAATTATCTGTACACTGTCTTATGAATACAGGACTGGTAATTATCATTGAACACAAGAGCTCTCCACTAATCAGTATACATTCATCACCGACAAGCCTGGCAACATCAGCCCCCATGGTCACAATGTTCATTGTATTCTGGACACGCACCTGTCAATCACCTAGGAGTTTGATCCTGTGTTTCCCTGAAAATAATCCAACGTCTTATCATTTTTTGATCCAAAAGATGGGTTCGGGTTTATTTTCAGGGGATGTCTAATTTTTTTTCCAAAAAACAAAAATGTGTCCTTGAACCAAATAAATCAACATTTATTCAAATATAATGATGTCATCACATTCTGAAACATCATCATAAGGGCAGACTAGACACACTCATGTGAGCTGCATGCGAGTATCTGTCACATGCATCTTGCATGAGTCACCCGGCCCGGCTGCTGGCTCTCTGAATGGGAGCGTGGAGCTGACTGTGTTTCTATGGAGTGCCACGCTCCTATTCAGAGAGGCAGGGGCCAGGCCGGGTGACTCATGCAAGATTCATGCAATACATTTGCAAGCATCTGCCATAGTGTGTTACTTTCCAACCTAACTCTCCAAATCCTGCAGTCCATCATTAATGTCTTGAGATCCTATTTCCTTTTTTCATGTACAACAATCTACATGAACCAGTGAACAAAAATCAAAAAGTATCCAGGCGGCTATAAGGAAACACGTAAAAAAGACCTCCTACAAATGATAGAAAGTTAAGAATAAATGTAAAAAGTATATCTATATTACTTGTATCATATCACAAAATGTTAAAAATAAGAGAAGTACTCCTATTATTGTGGGGTTTATTGAGTATGATTCTTTTGGGGTGTCTGCCTTCTTTTTTTCTTCCCTTGTGTGTCCTTGGATGACCGGGCAGCGCGGACTGTAGTACACCGATTGATCCCAAAACTCCTTTCTTTTGGGGGTGTCTGTTTTATTTTGAGGGTCTCTGCTTTCCTTGTTAAAGGGTCATCTTTCTCTGCCCTGCTGTATTCTATCTACCTGTGTCTGCTTCATTTTGGGGTCTCAGCTTTCTTTTGGGGGTGCCTGCTTTCTTGTGGGGGTCTCAGCTTTCTTTTGGGGGTGTCTGCTCTCCTTGATGAAGGGTGTACTTTCCCTGCCCTGCTGTGTTCTATCTACCTTTGTGCATGTATAGCGAGCGGTAGCTGACTGGACATTTTTTAATTGAACTGTAACTGGGGCTTATATTTCAAATATACTCCCAAAATCCTGAAAAATCATGCTGGGGCTTATTTTCAGGGAAATAGGGTATACACTTGAACTAGTTTATTTCAGTACTTGTCAAAGGCTTAACCTCTTCATGACCTATGACGTCTAGGTACGTCCTTGGTCGCCTCCTTCCCTTTGATGCGAGCTCACGCGGAGCTTGCATCATTCCCTGCACATGTTGGCTGATCTGATCAGCTGACATGAGCAGCGAACAGATGCAAGCAGATCAGCGATCCGCCCGCCAGTGTTAATACCTTAGATTGCGCTATCAAACAGTGAGAAGATGCCGCAGCGGGGATCACGCTGTTCCCCGGCGCCACTGGCGACCCCATGATCGCGTCACAGGATATTGATGTCTTGCAATGACAGCGAGGGGTCAGATGAGGACTCCCTGTTGCTGTCATGACTCACTTCCCTTGGATGCCAACCAAGAGGCAGCATGTGATGTGCATCATCACAGCTTTATTAAGCGCAAGCAATCGGACACTGCAGTGTTGAGGCGACCCTAGGAAGCCAAGTAAAATTAAAAAAAAGTGAAAAAAGTTTTTCAAAAAATGAAAAAAAAGTTCAAGTCACCCCCCTTTTGCCCCATTGGAATTAAAACTATGAAAAAAAATACACATACTTGATATGGCCGCATTTAAAAATGCCTGATCTATCAAAATATAAAATTAATCAATCTGATCAGTAAACTACATAATTGGAAAAAAAGTAAAAATGGCAAAATTACGATTTTTTTTTGGTTGCCACAACATTGCAGTAAGATTCTATAATGAGCAATCGAAATATCGCATCCACCCCAAAATTGTATCATTAGAAACGTCAGCTCAAGACACAAATAATAAGCCTTCACACAGCCCTGATCTCTAAAAATGAGAATGCTACGGAGCGCAAAACATGGCGCAAAAGCGCAATTTTTTTTAACGTCTGAATTTGTTTCAACATGTAGATAACAGTAATAGTATACATGTTTGGTATCTACAAACTCGTACTGACCTGAGGCATCATAGCGACATATCAGATTTTCCATATAGTATACATGGTGAATAAAAAGACCAAAATAAAACAATAGTATAATTGCACTATTTTTGCAATTTCACCACACGTGGATTTTTTCCCCTGTTTTCCAGTACACTATTTGGTGAAATTAATGATGCCATTCAAAAGCATAACTCGTCCCGCAAAAAACAAGCTTCATAGGTCTATATTGATGGAAAAATACAAAAGTTATGGCTCTTGGAAGAAGGGGGAGGGAAAAAACAAAAGTGCAAAAAAAATAGAAAAGAAGGTCATGAATGAGTTAAATTGAGGCTCATGTTTTCCAATGTAAAATCATGGGGCCCCTAATTATATAATACATGTCGTGGGGCCCCAGAAACCATTTGTCCTTCCCAGTTGCAGCTGTTACCTCTGCACCCCTTACACCCAGTGTGACATATTTGGGTTTTTTCCATGTCACATACACATTTTTGGGTTTGGAGGTCAGGTTGTAATGTTTCATACATTGAATAGGGCTGACGTATGAGATCTCAGACCCCCTAGATAATCTTTTTGTGCTGTGCTTGTCATTCTTGCCATCTGTCATGTGCAAGATTTATGTTGTAGATTGAAATGGAATTGCAATGACTCTGGTGAAAAGTTAAAAATAGTAACAATAAAGTGAAACCCAACGTTAGATATAGTTATTTATTACTCATTTTATGATGTTTCCTTCTATCAACAGAATGACGCTGAGAAGAAACAGAGCTGTCACATTGTGTTCATTCCTGGTGAACTTCCATCCTTTGCACGGTGCATGATGTCACACGTCGTGATTTTACTCATTTATTGCTTCGGGGGGTAATATGGCTGTATCATAGCGCATACATTTCCTCTATTGCTCCTAATGGCCTTGAACACCACATTAAAACATGCCAGGCGTGAAGGTATTCAGTGAACCGAAACATTATGTCCTGGAAAACTATTGCTCAATTTGCAAAGGTATAGGTGGCCAAACACATGGGATCCAACACGCAGATTTCATCGGAGGAAAAAAGGATAGGGCATGTTGGATTTCAGTATGCCCGATTCCTTTTCTTACCCTTAAGCTGATGATAATACACTCCAGTGTGCTGAGTGAGAAGGCATTGGTGGTAAACTCCCAAAAAAATGACGGTGTATGATAGACATTAGTGTGACGCGAGTCACTACAGTAATAAGTAATCTCTGAGGTGCTGAAAACAGACTGTAATAATGGAAAGTAAAAATAATAATATTACTACTTATTGGTAGTAAAGAGGTCAAAACAATCCAAGGTCAGGTCCAGGAAATGGCACAGTAACAGCTAGGGGTAGTCAGAAGCAAAGTCCAATTCAAGCCGAAGTCAGGAAATCAGAAGGACAAAACAGAATACCGAGGAGCAGGCACAAAGAGGAATCACAAGCAGAGGGTCAAGTCCAGGTAAGGTAACTAATCAGGCAAGGTCTGGTTCAGAGCTCAGAGCGATCAATCCTACACACCCAAAGGCAAATTTACAATTGACATTGAATAGGGCAGTAAGCTTGCTTAAACAGGGTCCTAATCAAGTGAGCTGAATGCAGGTGATCTGCAGTACAGAGCCAGCCCATCCTGACAATCCCCACAACACCCTAGTAACAGAAAAAGGCACTGTGGAGATCATGACAATTAGTGATTTCAAGTTATAATTGTGCTTTAAGAAAACTGTTAACCTGTCATAAAGATGGTGGTAGTCTACTGCTGAAATTACTGCAAACAACGAGCAAAAATGCTGAATAAGGTGCTTCTTTCCTCCTTATTAGTGATGAGCAAGCACTACCATGCTCTATCCTCTAAACGAACAGTCGGATGCTCAGATGGGCGCAACTCAAGTGCCACAGTATAATGGAACTCAATGGGGAACTCAAGCATTTTTCCGGGAATTCTCTAATGACTTCCATTATACTCAGGTACTCAAGTCGTGCCCATCCCATAATTTTGTGTAGTGAGCACTCGAGCATGGTAGTGCTCGCTCATTACTACTCCTTACTTGTCTAAAGTCTTGGAGGCAAGAAGTGCTTTGCTTAGCTGAGGGCTTCTGCTCCTTTGCTTTAGTAATTGGTAGGGGTCTCAGTAGTGGCGTAACTACAGTGATGGGTCCCAGTGTGAAATTTAACTTCCCCCCCTACTGCGCCTGTTGACGCCCCTCAACAGGAGAATGTCTCCCATCATTTTATATATGGTCTCCATCATGCTGTATTTGGTCCACTTCCAGGAATATGTCCCTTATCCTGGTATATATGACCCCATCCTGGTAAATATGGTCCTCCTCCTGGTATATATGGTCCACAACCTGGAATATGTCCCTTATCCTGGTATATATGACCTCCATCCTGGAATATATGGTCCTCCTGGTATATATGGTCCACGTCTTGGAATATGTCCCCTTATCCTGGTACATATGTCCTCTATCCTGGTATATATGGTCCTCCTCCTGGTATATATATATGTCCTCATCCGGGTTTATATGGTCCTCCCCTCCTTCCCTATAGTCCTGCAATTATTATAATGCATCCCCATATTCCTCCATATATTATAATATATCCCATTTGTCCTCTTTGTATTATAATGCATTTCTCCATGCATAAGGTAGCCCCCATAGTCTGCCAATTATTAAAATGCAGCCTCATGGTCCTTCAATTATTATAATGCAGCCTCATATCCCTCCATATATTATAATGCAGCTTCATATCTTTAAATATATTATAATGCAGCCTCATATCCCTCCATATATTATAATGCAGCTTCATATCCTTAAATATATTATAATGCAGCCTCATATCCCTCCATATATTATAATGCAGCTTCATATCCTTAAATATTTTTAATATTTATTCATTTATATAGCGCTATTAATTTATAGCACTTTACATACATGAGTAATGCTGTCTCTCTTGGAGCTCACAATCTAAACATCCTATCAGTATGTCTTTACAATGTGGGAGGAAACCCACGCAAACACGGGAGAACATACAAATATATTAAAATGCAGCCTCATATCCTCCATATATTATAATGCAGCTTCATATCTTTAAATATATTATAATGCAGCCTCATATCCCTCCATATATTATAATGCAGCTTCATATCCTTAAATATATTATAATGCAGCCTCATATCCCTCCATATATTATAATGCAGCTTCATATCCTTAAATATATTATAATGCAGCCTCATATCCCTCCATATATTATAATGCAGCTTCATATCCTTAAATATTTTTAATATTTATTCATTTATATAGCGCTATTAATTCCATAGCACTTTACATACATGAGTAATGCTGTCTCTCTTGGAGCTCACAATCTAAACATCCTATCAGTATGTCTTTACAATGTGGGAGGAAACCCACGCAAACACGGGGAGAACATACAAATATATTAAAATGCAGCCTCATATCCCTCCATATATTATAATGCAGCTTCATATCTTTAAATGTATTATAATGCAGCCTCATATCTCTCCATATATTATAATGCAGCTTCATATCTTTAAATGTATTATAATGCAGCCTCATATCCCTACATATATTATAATGCAGCTTCATATCCTTAAATATATTATAATGCAGCCTCATATCCCTCCATATATTATAATGCAACTTCATATCCTTAAATATATTATAATGCAGCCCCCATATCGTTTAATGCCCCGCCCTCGTGGTCCTTAGACCACAGGGTACTAAAACATTACAAAAGTAAATAAGTACTCACCTCTCCTCGGTTCCCCACTGTTCCTGTCTCCATGCAAGTGGCCTGCACTCTGCACATCTCAGTATGGTGGCGTGCAGTAGTGATGTCATTGCGCTCCTCTGCGCTGAGATGTCAGAGCGCAGGCACAGTAGGAGACTGATGAAGGACAGAACAGATAGTGGAGCACTCCCTCTTTCATCATTGCTTTGTGCAATGACAGGCAGGGGGCCCCATTGTGGCCACATGGTCTGCTGCCTTTGGGGGTACGCCACTGCTGAGCCATCCTTCTAAAGCAGGTGCTGGGGTTGGGACCCCTGTACCCCCCTTCTTGCGACCCCTGCGACCCCGATCGTTAAGCCCTGGGTCTCAGCATCTGGGCCACACCGATATAATAAACTTTTGACATTCTCCTTGTTTGCATGGGAGATGTTTAAGTCTTAATTCCAGACCTGGCATGTCGCTCTTCACAAGGAGAAATCTTAATCCTTAGATCTATTAAATTACAAAAGGTTTTGTTTTAAAGTTCAGTAATAGTTTTAAACAGTTCTTTAGTTAAATCAATCCCTTTTTATTAACCAAGTCCAGTAGTTAATGATTTCAATGAACAGCTACATTCTTTCATCGTGAAAGCTGCTTTGCTTTTATTATTTGCAGGGTGGTCTATTGGGGGCGCTACCTAAAAACTATTTATTATGTTGACATAATTTATTACATCACATCTGTTTTGAACTCTGTTTGGATCGGTTGCTCAGACCTGATGATGGGCGATGATGCAGTTCACATTACCTCTGATTGCCAGGGAACACCCTATACCAGCAATGATCAAACCCTGGAAGTGAGTAGAACGTAAGAAACCAGAGTGCAATGAAACCTGCATGATGGCACACCATTTTAAGCTTCCATCACACCCCTGTGGCGTGATCGCAGGTCACTGATGGGTTGCTGTGACAGCAGGTGTCTGTTGAAGACCTCTGTGCCTTTCATAGCAGCCTCCCTTGTAATCTGCCTGTGGCTTCAGAGAAGACTGTGATTATCACTTTATGTAGCTCTTGTCACAATGGTCTTGTGTGTCATTCTTGTATTGAGACTTCATTTTAAATGTGTTTCTTTCCTTTCCTTTGGCAGTGTAGGAGTTAATGTCAGTTTCTGCTGCTGCAATACTCCTTAGTTCTCTTCCCAGGTGTGGCTACCTTGTGATCATTCCCATCTCCTTTATATGGTCACATTATCAAGCATTCCTTGCTGGTGACTGAACTCCATTCCTGACCTGGCTTCCTGACGTGTAGGAGGTACACGCTGGAGAAGCTAAACGTTGCCAATCCATCTGCTGTCTAGGAGAGTGGCAGCAGGTGTGAAGTTGTTTTTGTTGTTTCCCTGTCTTCCCTTCCCATCTTGTTGTTATTAGTGCAGCGGTTGGGACTAGTGCTACCGCCAGCCATCTTCCGATGGGGTTAACATCAGGGCCAAGAAGGGACTAGGTATACTGCTCGGCGACGGGGTGAAACATCCTGTATAGGGACAGTAGTCGCAGGTGAGTGCAGGAGGTCACCTCTTCACCGTTCCCTACACCACTGCTGTACATAGCACAAGCGATCAGATGACCGCAGATTCAAGTTCCCTAAGGGGACTATTAAGAACAGTGAAGAGTTAATCAGTGATGGCTCTAAAAAAAAGGGACGGAAGAACAAAAATGCAAAAATGAAAAGTGGCCGGGGTTAAGATTCTCTAAACCAAACTGACACAGAGATTACTCTATAGCATGAAATAACAATTCCACAATGAATCTAACATAATTGTAAACCTACTAATTGGAAATAACAATATATTCTCTAAAGAGATTTTCTAAAACAATGGCAAATTGGTCATAGGACTAAGAGCAATGACACAAAGTAGCAAAACAATGGTCAATCGCAGGATTATGGACTTGGCTGTGACAATCTCTGCGTAGCCCTTTATAATAATAATAATTTTTATTTATATAGCACCAGGCATATTTGGCAGCACTTTACAATTCTCAGCAGTCATGTCTGACTATGAGACAACACATACAGGAGCATCTCAATAAATTAGAATAGCATCAAAAAGATCATTTATTTCAGTAATTCAATACATAAAGTGAAACACATCTATTATATAGAGTCATTACACACAGAGGGATCTATTTCATGTGTTTATTTCTGTTAATGTTGATGATTATGGCTTACAGCCAATGAAAATCCAAAGGTCATTATCTCAGAAAAATAGATTATATAAGACCAACTGAAATAATGATTTTTAACTCATAAATATTGGCTTAATGAATAGTCTGTACAGTAAACGCACTCAATACTCGGTCGAGCTCCTTCTGCATGAATTCCTACATCAATGTGGTGTGGCATGGAGGCAATCAGCCTGTGGCTGCTGAGGTGTTATGGAGCCCAGGTTGCTTTGATAGCAGCCTTCAGCTCATCTGCATTGTTGGGTCTGCTGTTGACGCGCCCCGTGGGTGCCGTGGGACACTCGGAGCCGGGTCATGCAATGTTGTCCAGGGAATGGGATGTCATGGTGGCGTGACCCAGTCCGTGGCTCCGGAGCAGTCAATAAAAGAGGGAGGATGGTTGAAGGTTCATGGAATAGGGGAATTTATAGGGATTTAAGGGTGGTTGTCATGACGCCACCCGTGGTGTTCTGGTATGAATGGACGCCACTGCTGTCCGGGACCCCTGGGGATGATGGAATGGCAGTGGTGATGGTTTTGCTCCCCATGGGTGGAGAGGGTCCCCAGAGCATCCGGTGTAGAGGTCTTGGTGATGGAGGGCCAGCGGGGCTGATCTGGCTGGAGAGTGGGATCGGAGCGCCACACAGGCAGGTCCTTGCGGTCTGCGCACCTCATCAGTCTACCGCTCCTCAGGTGCGAAATGAATAGTTTCACACAGTTCTGAGTTCCAAACCCGGTTTACTTAGCTTTCACTCTGCTAGCACCACATGGTACAGTTCTCTTTCAATTGCAGTCCAGATAGTCCTCAGCAACCAGGATGGCTTGTCTAGTACACCCCTTTTATGTTCCTTTCTTCTCAGGTTGCTTTCTCTCTCAGCGCTGCCTGCTCGCCTGACTCCTACTCGTGCCTCCGCACACAGTTCCCCAATCCAGCAGCCATGGATCCTGTCGGGTCAGCCATGTCCCCTGACCCCTAGTATGGCTGCCTTCTCGGCGGATGTGGCGGGAGTCGGCCACAGCTCCGCTAGAACTCGTGGCCTCCTGTTCTGTGGTTGGAGCGTAGAGTCTCCTCGCCACCTTCAGGGCCGGTCCCCTGGTTCTCAACCTGTCCCTCTGCTTCACTTCAGATTTGGGTGCAGGGTTGGATTGCTTACTGCCCGTGCCCCTAGGGCTCCTTCGGTCTCTCTGCAGTCTGCTATCCCGGGACGAGCCTCATCTCCGCTCAAGTCCTCCAGGTCCTTCTCCTTCCACTGACTCCGCCAACTGTCAGACTACTTCACCACCAGGTCTAGCAAACAGCTGCAAAGAGCAGGTCTCCTGATGGTGACTTTTGTGAGTAGCTCCACTGAGAAGAGCAGATCAGAACAGGGGTAAGGTAGGAACCCCTGGATCTGGGTATTTTGCCCCTGTGTGATTTCTTTGGAAAAGCTTTGGCTGTCATTATACCGATAATGAGGGCTCTCGGTGTCACTAGTGTGAGGAGGGAGCTGGATGTGGCTCACAACCCTCTCTCAGAACTGAATGTGGCTCTCACGATCCTGTTTCAAAGCTGAATGTGGCTCGCGACCCTCTCTCAGAGCTGGATGTGGCTCGCGACCCTCTCTCAGAGCTGGATGTGGCTCGCAACCCTCTCCAGAGCTGGATGTGGCTCACGACCCTCTCTCAGAGCCGGATGTGGCTCACGACCCTCTCTCAGAGCTGGATGTGTCTCACGACCCTCTCTCAGAGCTGAATGTGGCTCGTGACCCTCTCTCAGAGCTGAATGTGACTCGTGACCCTCTCTCAGAGCTGTATGTGGCTCGCAACCATGTCTCAGAGCTGGATGTGGCTCGTGACCCTCTCTCAGAGCTGGATGTGGCTCGTGACCCTCAGAGCTGGATGTGGCTCACGACCCTCTCTCAGAGCTGGATGTGGCTCACGACCCTCTCTCAGAACTGGATGTGGCTCACGACCCTCTCTCAGAGCTGGATGTGACTCGTGAACCTCTCTCAGAGCTGGATGTGGCTCATGATCCTCTCTCAGAGCTGGATGTGACTCGTGACCCTCTCTCAGAGCTGGATGTGGCTCATGACCCTCTCTCAGAGCTGAATGTGACTCACGACCCTCTCTCAGAGATGGATGTGGCTCGTGACCCTCTCTCAGAACTGGATGTGACTCACGACCCCCTCTCAGAGCTGGATGTGGCTCGTGACCCTCTCTCAGAGCTGAATGTGACTCACGACCCTCTCTCAGAGCTGAATGTGGCTCACGACCCTCTCTCAGAGCTGAATGTGACTCACGACCCTCTCTCAGAGCTGGATGTGGCTCGTGACACTCTCTCAGAGCTGGATATGACTCATGACCCTCTCTCAGAGCTGGATGTGGCTCGTGACCCTCTCTCAGAACTGGATGTGACTCACGACCCTCTCTCAGAACTGGATGTGACTCACGACCCTCTCTCAGAGCTGAATGTGGCTCACGACCCTCTGTCAGAACTGGATGTGACTCACGACCCTCTCTCAGAGCTGGATGTAGCTCACAACCCTCTCTCAGAGCTGGATGTGGCTCACGACCCTCTCTCAGAGCTGGATGTGGCTCACGACCCTCTCTCAGAGCTGGATGTGGCTCACGACCCTCTCTCAGAGCTGGATGTGGCTCACGACCCTCTCTCAGAGCTGGATGTGGCTCACGACCCTCTCTCAGAGCTGGATTTGGCTCACAGCCCTCTCTCAGAGCTGGATGTAGCTCACAACCCTCTCTCAGAGCTGGATGTGGCTCACGACCCTCTCTCAGAGCTGGATGTGGCTCACGACCCTCTCTCAGAGCTGGATGTGGCTCAAGACCATATCTTATTGCTGAATATGGCTTGCGACTGGATGTGGCACTCAGCTCTATGATTGCATTTGTCACTGTCACAGATAGATGTCTGTCCATGTAAACAATGCAGGAATGATCCACTCTGCTCTGATTGTTACATGTATCTGCCAGCTGTCTCCAGCACTCAGCCATGTTCTACTCTCAGGCTGCAGCCTCTATTGTGCTTCGTTGTTATGTTTGCAGGTAGAAGCAGGGGCCAAAGTGTAGAGACAGGGGTGTGGCCTGCCAGATGGGTGGGGCTAAAATAAACCCCGCCCCTGACATTGGGAAAGTGAGACAGGTCTGCAAGAAGCTCAGAGATAGGAAGCAGCAGGCGCTGGATACAGCTGGAAGGAGAGAGGACACTGAGACTGCAAAAAGGATACAGAGACTGCAAAGAGGATACAGAGACTGCAAAGAGGACACAGAGACTGCAAAGAGGATACAGAGACTGCAAAGAGGATACAGAGACTGCAAAGAGGATACAAAAGACTGCAAAGAGGACACAGAGACTGCAAAAAAGATAGAGACTGCAAAGAGGATACAGAGACTGCAAAGAGGATACAAAGACTGCAAAGAGGATACAGAGACTGCAAAAAAGATAGAGACTGCAAAGAGGATACAGAGACTGCAAAGAGGATACAAAGACTGCAAAGAGGATACAGAGACTGCAGCACACAGGGCTCAAAGGAGAGAGGACACAGAGACTGCAAAGAGGATACAAAAGACTGCAAAGAGGATACAGAGACTGCAAAGAGTATACAGAGACTGCAAAGAGGATACAGAGACTGCAAAGAGGATACAGAGACTGCAAAGAGGATACAGAGACTGCAAAGAGTATACAGAGACTGCAAAGAGGATACAAAAGACTGCAAAGAGGATACAGAGACTGCAAAGAGGATACCGAGACTGCAGCACACAGGGTGGGCACCTGCAGGGGGAAACATGACTGATACCCTGCATCCAAGAGACATCAAGGGAAACCTCCCTGATCAGAGCTACTTCAGAAAGGTGAGAGGCTGCTCTGTACAGTGATACAATGTATTCTCTTCTTATACACTGTTCTACAATGTATCCACTCTTTAGCTACAGTGTATCTTCACCTTTACAGTGCTACATTGTAGCCACTCCTGTTTATATACAGAGCCACAATGTTATACACAGTTCTACAATGTATTCACTCCTTATATACAGTGCTATAAAGTATCAACTCATGCTTATACACAGTGATACAATGTATCCACTCCTTAAACACTATGTATCCTCTCATGTGCAGTGATACAATGTATCATCTCCATACTATACAGGTGCATCTCAATGAATGAGAATATCATCAGAAAGTTAATTTATTTCAGTAATTCAATACATTAAAGTGAAACACATATATTATATAGAGTCATTACACACAGAGGGATTTATTTCATGTGTTTATTTCTGTTAATGTTGATGATTAAGGCTTACAGCCAATGAAAACCCAAAGGTCATTATCTCAGAAAATGAAGGTAGGAAGGATGAAGGGTCGGAGAGATAAAATATGACATAAATAGGTATCAGAGGCTTCACCTTGTGTGGTTGTGAGAGTCACAACCACTATAAAAGCAGATCACGGCTGCTGCAGTCCCCAGCATGCTGTATTCCATGATACATCAAAGGGTGAACATAATATTGATTTATTAGTCAATGTGTTTCACGGCTCCCTGGCCCCTTCTTCAGGACAAATCAATATCATATCGACATGTTTAAGGGAGATAACTACCTTTGGGTTTTCATTGGCTGTAAGCCATAATCATCAACATTAACAGGAATAAACACTTGAAATAGATCACTCTGTGTGTAATGACTCTACATAAAATAACTTTTTGATGATATTCTAATTCATTGAGATGCACCTGTATGTATATACACACAATATGTCCACTTCTGCTTATGTACAGTGATACAATGATCCACTCCTGCTTACATACTGAGCTACTATGTATCCATCCCTGATTATGTATCCACTGATCATTTATTTATCTATGTGCATATATACTGTAAGACAATGCATGCTAGCAAATGCCAGAGCACGCTGGGGGTTGTAGTGCTGCATTGGTTTGGTTCTATGGTCATTGCTCATTTATATATATGGTACCAAGTAGTAATCATTTTATAATTTCCTGACATCCTGGGTCTTGTAGTTCTACCACACTAGCTGCTATTCAAACTGTATACATATATATTATTTTAATCAGATTAGTCATCTTGTGCTCATTTTATACATACACATGCTATATAAGTGAGAAATTGTTTATTCCCAGCTGTTGTCATGCTGGATTTTGTAGTTCTCCACCGTTTTTTTTTTGTTACAGGATCAGTTTGCTGGCCAAGGCCTGACAAAAAGGCAAAGTATCTTAATCTTCTGGTACCCTCCTTATTCCTTTGGTGTACAAGCATAGCTGCAATAGGGGTAGGGGCCCTAAAGCTGAAGCACAAAATGTCCCTCTGGCCTATATGGAAAGACCAATGCTATTAAAGACTTGCGATAATTAGAGGCCCTGCTGGATCTTTTTCAATGGCGCCCATGAGCTTCAAGATATACTACTGGTTTTGTAGGTTCAAAGATGATAACATTCTTCCAGATGTTCCATGCTGGGATCGGTAGTTCCAACGATGATAGTTTTACAAGTCTGTGCTTTATGCAATCAGTTGGTAGTTCCTTGTAAAGCAAAAAAAAAATTGTTTTATATATATATATTGTGTGCATGACACATACTGGATCCCCAGTGTTGTCAGGTGTCAGCGGTGGCTGCTGGCATGTGATGGGTTAACCATACGGTCACACCTTGTACAGTGACTCATGGTTCTATCACAAGTTTCATAAAACGTGGCTCTTATCGCTGCTGCTGTTTGTTTATGTAGGGCTTGGAGCTATTAGACCTGTCATTGGGTGAAACTTGGTAACAGGCAGGGGCTTAACTACAAAGGGCGCAAAGGATGCAATCGCACCCGGGCCCTGGAGCTTAGGGGGCCCCAACAGTCCCTTTTTGCCCTATAGAAAAAGACTAATGCTGTTAAAGATTTGCAATAATTGGGGGTCCAGTTGGAGCTTTCGTATCGGGGCCCATGAGCTTCATGTTACGCCACTGGTAACAGGCCATTATTAAGGCAGCAGATCCTCAATGTATTTGTATCATCATTGACCGGCCTGGGGGGCAAATGCCTCCCTGCCCCCCTGCCCAGCCCACCCCTGCCCTGCAGTCAGCAATAACTGCTGATTATCTCCAATCATGGAGGACAATCTGGCCATATCTTTGTGGCATGTTGTAAATTATTGTGGTGTCAGGGCTTCTGGTTGTCAGACGGGTATTGGTTTAAACAGCAGCTTTCTCAGATTCCCATGTAACATATGCACTGCGCTCTTTCTGATGTATATGTTTGTGCTGTGTTCAAGCCTATGTTCACACAGGGGGGCTTTGCTGCTTTTTTCTGCAACAAAAACTCAGGTGAGATGTTTGTAAACAAATTCTCTCATAGGTGTATTCCTTTGTTTTTTCTTCATTGCAATTTTACCACGTTTTTGTTGTGATTTTGCTGCGTTTTTACTGAGGTTTTCCAGTTTTGGCTTACAATTGAAAATATAGTGGTTTTCCAGCTGTGATATTCCAAAAACAAGGCAAAAACGCACAAAGAATTGACATGATCATTCTTTGAAAAACACAGCAAAATCCATGCAAGTATCAATTTCTGGCAAGAAATCAAACCAATGTGTGTTCACCACGTTTCCTGAATCACATAGGTTTTGCTGGGAATCAATGAAAAACGCAGGTTTGACACGAGCCTCTACAGAAATAACTAGTCCCAGAGGTGAAGAGAGAGACTACAATTACAGATAGCAATTAAAATAACTAATACTACTACTACTGGATAAGTAAAGGGAGGTCAAACGATCTGAGATCAGGTCCAGGTAATGGTGCAGTACAACAAGAGGTAGTCAGAGAAGAAATCTAAATCACAAGCCAAGGTTAGAAAAACTAGAAAGACAAGACAGTTTACAGGGAGCAGGCAAAAGAGTAGTCAGGTCACAGGCAGAGGGTCAAAGTCCAGGTAAGGGAATAAAGTCAGGCTGGGTCAGGCACAGAGCACAGAGGGATCAGTCTTACACAGGCAACAGCAAGTGTACGATTGACACTGGATGGAGGAGCTAGCATGCTTAAGTAGAGGTCTAATGAAGGCAAGTGAACACAGATGATTGCACCACAGACCCAGCACCGACTGACAGCCTCCACAACAATAGTAACATAGCAGACAAGGACAGTGTGGAGATTGTGACAGCTGGCTTATATTAGAATAGATTTGCATAAAACCTAGGTAAAATCACACCAAAAAAATGCACCAAAATCACAGGAAAGACGCCCTGTGTGAACATATCCTGACACTTTAAGCAAAGTCGATGTGATTACATAAAAATGTAAAGTCATTGTGCATTTAAAGATCATGATTAAGGCTATGTTTTAGCTGAAACGCGTCGCTTTATAATCTCTCCCATGACCATCATTGATCGGTCTGACCTCCATATGCAATTGCATTTTTATGAAGATATTTTGCAAAAAATATGATATTTTATTGAACATCATGGTGCCGAAAAGTCTCTCCGTTCGCTGGATCATACTCCTCTTTTTCCTGATTACGAGTTGTGCATTTAAAAGTGATTTTTTTTTTTGCATTTTGTTTCCTATAGACGTCTATGGGGAGCTTGAATCTAAACAAATGCAGGTAAGGCTATGATCACATGTCCAGTAATCGTTCGTTAGAGCGGATCTTGCACTGATCCATTGGCAAAAAACTTATAACAACACAACTTATTTGTCTGTTTTGAAATTGGTTCTGCAGGATCCGTTTTTCTTAACACTGGAGTCTATGGAGAACAGATCCGTTATCTGATCGATATTTATGTGCCATTTAAAACTGATCCAGTAGGAAAAAGCGGATGAAAAAAAAATGGAGGCTAAATAGTGATCAGTTAAAGGATGCGTTTCTGGATCACTATTAAAAACATGGATCCTGCAGAAATCAATTATTTCAAAGCGGACAAAAAAGTGGCGTTTGCAGAATGGATTGTGCTGGATCTGATCTAACGGATCATTACTGGACATGGGGACGTTGCCTAAGACTGGTTTCACATGGTTGTTCTTTGGAATCCGTGTGATTCCAGCCTAAACTAGGTGCACCCGCATCCGTTTTCAGCCCCAATGGGCCCGCAGGAACTTGCGGGTGCATCCAGTTCTTTCCATTTTCCCCTGATCCTGGGAGGAAACCTACATAAACACAGGGAGAACATACAAACTCCATGCAGATGTCGTTCACACAAGGATTTGAAACCGGACCCCAGCATGTAAAGGGGAACTATAGAGGGAGCGGGAGCTAGCATCTGCCTCTCTTGGGTTAATGATTAAAGGGAATCTGTTACCAGGTTTTTGCCATCCCATAATGTAGAGACAGAGACCCTGATTCAGCGATGTGTCACTTACTAAGCTGCTTGCTGTCATTTTGATAAAATTACACTTTTCTCTGCTTTAGATTTAGCAGTTCATGAATATGCTGGACTACCTAGCAGCCAAATAGTCCTAATGATAATCTCCAGCTGATTAAACAGTGATTTTATCAAAACTACACTGAGCAGCCCAGTAAGTGACACATTGCTGGAATCAGGATCTCTAGCCCTTCTCTCAGATTAGGTGGCAAAAACCTTATGACAGATTCCATTTAATTTTCCTGCCTAACCTTGTATCTAAACCACTGATAAATGGTAGAGCAGCTTGTTGGAGCCGTCCCTAATGCCGAGACCCTATCCCTGATCATACAGCATGCTGAGACATGTAGTTCCACAATAACTGAATCATTTGTTTCCCTGTCCTTATTATTTAAGCTCTTCTTTACAGTCTAATCTTGTTTTAATTGGAATATGGGGATGTGCAGTAGTTGTCCATCTTCCCCTCCTTTGTCTTTTTATCCCTTTTTCCCTCTTGAATAGATACCATGATGATCTGTCAATACACACAATTACAACTTATTTTCCATTATGATCCAAGGTGAAAGAAGCTTTTCACATAATGAGTTGAGTGGGTGACAGCCGCCGGCCGTGGAAACTATGTATTATCATTGTGTTTCTCAATTTTAAAAGGATTTCCGACGTCTGTCTTTACCAACCTTGGATATTTAACACAACACCTACAGATCGAGGGAGTGGGAAAAATCCAATGTCATTAACAGCACACCCATAAAATATAATTATATTTTTAGGTATAATATTTAGGATACATTGGAGCGTATGATAACACTTGTTACATAATCTTATTACAAGTTGATACAGTGTAGTAACCAATTACCACCTGTTAGGGATTGGCATGGAGAATCCAAACTTGGTATAAACTATACTTGTGCCATGACCGGCACCTGGCAGTATACAAACTCTACCCCATGGCAATCATTCAATGGGCATCTTATTGACACCTTGATGGACACATGGTAACACTCTGTGTTGGTCATGGCCATAATTCAGACACATTTTAAAGTTTTTGTTAGGACCACACGACCAGAACCACAATTCTATCCATCTAAACTAAGGTTAGGTATTAGGCTACCGGTTTTCGGTATCCATGTGAATCCAGCTGAAACCCTATCTGTTTTGGGCCCCTGTAACTTTCAATGGGGCCACAGGAACTTGCGTGTGCCTCTGGTTGTTTCCGGTTCCCCCTGATTCGGGTGTCCACAGTCTTTTCACATTGCAAAACCGTGAACACCTGGATCCGGGGCAATGTGGGTTAAATTAGAATGTGGCTCTATGGAACCCAGATCCTGCTTAATCTGGACGCTGGATCCAGGTTTTTGGACTGAGCAGAACCCAGTTTGAAATGACACACCCACTAACCCACTAGCGAGCGTGTTATTTACAACCGGATCCAACTTAAAAAGGCAATCAACCGGAAGCACCCGCATCGGTATCATCACTGATCCGTCAGACAAGTTAGTGATAATGCGGGTGCAGGTGCTTCCAGATGTATCAAGTTGTACAAATGCGGGGAAATCTGGGGGGCTACAGGTTTTACCCCCCCAAATTCCAAAAGACCTAGAGATGATTGGACCTTTCAAGGTACGGTTCGGTGCAGGTCACCAAATTACCAGTGCTATGCAAATCTGTTTGGAGTTCGGATGCTTTATTTTTACAAAGCTCTGGAGCGCTGAGGTCGGGTACAGTTAGTTCTTGGCCCACACACCCGGGCCCTGGAGCCTTGGGGGCCCCAAAAGTCCATTTCCGCATCAGGGCCCATGATCTTCAAGTTGCGTCACTGATTGCACATGTATGAAGGAGAAGTCAAAGTTACTCCAACATTCCACCAAAAGCTTGACAGAACAAATGAGTCGTTCCAGTAGATCGGAAGGCAATCAGAGGGCTGAAAACTCGGAGTGCTATATATAAGATATATACACACACTGTAGATATGTAGCATGAATGTCTCTCTTCTATCTCAGCATTCTGCCTCTGCAGGTGAATCCTACTTGTCCGGATATACCAGTCTTCAGTTACTGTAGGGTCCTGTACTCAATCACTGATCAGAGGGAGCTTTAACTCTTGCATTTCCAGCTGGAGTTACCAGATCTCCTATGTAATCTGATCATGGTGTGCCTACGTGAGGCCTCATTCAGACTTCCGTGTTGCATGTATGAGATGTATCCGTTTTTTTCACGGATACTGCACATTCCCAATATAACCTATGTTGACCTTCACATGTCCAAATTGTCACACAACCTTGTGTCTGTACAAAACACAGGGAGACCCGATTGTTTTTCGGCAGCACAGATGACAATGGCCGATATAACTCCATGGATCCGTTAAGAGCACGTACAGTGTATGTATGGATGCATGGAGGCATACGTGACACTGGTGGTAAGAACGCACACGCGCACACTGATGACGTTTTTTACGTGACTTTTTTGTTGCAGTCTTTGCATTTTAAAAGCTGCAGCCTTAATTGACTTGTGTAAGAAGAACGCCCTCAGATATGGCCGGCTCTTCAGACGTTTTCAAGATCAATAGAACCACAGGTCTCAACATGTCCTGACAGCTACATAAGCAGGAATGCTGCAAAGCTGCGGGGCCAGAGCTTGTGCAACAGCTAACACCTAAGATCGATGGGACGTGAATCACAGTGTTGGTGTTTACCACATTTTCTTTTTAAAGGGATTGTCCACGTGGGGCATTCTTTACAAAAAAGAAAGCACCACATGACTACCAGATCTGTGCAATGGTGCAGATTAGTCCTATGGAAGTCAATATGGAGATTCAGTACCAACACAACCCGTAGACCCGCGTGGTGCTGTTTTTAGAAAAAAAAAAAGTTGAGTTTCTCCAAACTAAAGTTGGATGCAAAGGGAATAGGAAATATAAAGGATGAACTTTCACTTGTATGTTTCCTTCATGCTGGATCCACTTCTGGCTTTGGCTCCAAAAACTACATCCAGAAACTGTCACATGTGGCCGAGGAAACATCTGACATGCGGTGCAACCCAGGCTTACAATTGGGATCGATAGGGGAGGAGGCCCTGATGGTAGGGAAAGGGGATATGAGTCACCTGACAATATCCTGTACCCTGAAATCCCTAACATCCCTATACGGGTCCTTCCCCCTCATCGCCGTTACATGTCTAATGCATAGCTTTCCGTCCACTCATCTTGAATAGTGCACAGGCCGGTGAGTACATTTGACTTCACCACTGCAATAATTGCACACAGGGTACGTAAGACAAAGACAAAAAGGATGCACTCCAAAGTCAACTTTGCATGCAAGTGGCAGCTCTTCAGCAACATCAAGAGACTTGTAACTCACCGTGGCCGGGACTCCGGTTTAGACAGGCAGTAGCTTCTTCCTCCTTGTCACGGGTGGACCGCGCCTGCCGGTAGTGGGGCCCGGTTGAGTGCAGATCAAAAAGTTGAAGACGTCTTGCGGGAACAGATTAAGGGGTTAATTGTTTCGTGACGCCACCTATGAGTAGTTCGGTAACTTTACCGACGCTGCGGGGCCTCCGGGGGATGGATAGCAGCAAGATGGAACGCTCCCCACAGGCTAAGCGATGATCCCCGGAGGCTGGAGCTGCTTAAGATGTTGTGTGGCAGCTGCGGTTACCTTGTGTGCAGACGGACGTAGTCATAAGGAAGCACGGACACTGTAAGTCTCTGTAACGGGTAATTTACTGCAACCAGCAAGCAGTACATGGCATACAGTTAACGGGTAGTGGACCGGGTGGACTCAGCAGTGATAGGTGTCCCTCAGAGATCCGCGGTGTTCCTCCATTCTAACTAAGTTGCCGTTGTCGCCCAGGAATACCAGGTCGGGTACAGGGAGGCTGCTTGAATGCCCTATCCGGGGTATACGTTCCGGATGCTTTGGGGAGCCTTGGGTCCCTTGGTGGGTACACCGCTGGTTAGACGACTGGATTTGGCGATGGTGGGGTGCTCCTGTAGAGCTGCTCCTCCACTCTTCTGGTTCGCATAGCAGAGCTGAACTACTGCTAGCTTTGGTACCAGTAAACCGGCTGTATATGGGCGCAGGGTGGTTTTGGATCCGCATGTTGATGCCCAAGTTCGGTTGGTAGTGCACCGGCAGTAATGGTGATCAACCATGGTAAGGGTGAGGAGATGGCCGGTAGAAGGTGGCCAGGGGGCTGCACCGACTGTGCAACCCCCTCTCCTAGGTTGCAGAGCTGGGATTCTGCAGAGGTCTTCTAAGTTGCTGTTACTTCTCCAGACTCGAGGCTAGAACTCTCTAAGCTGGACTAAACTTCCACTACACACTACCCTTGCACTCCACCCACCAGGACCTTGATTGGCCTTCTATGCTAAGTGAGGCATGCAGAGTATGGAGCTCTAAGTTAACTAGATGACTGCTGGGTCAGAGAATATTGCTGCTGCATTTAGGGTGCCTTCACATTAGCGTTTGTGTCTGCATGCTGATGGCATGCAGACACAAACGCTGTCAAAAGCAGGGACACTTTGATGTGTCCGCAGCGGATAATGTCCGCCTGCGGACACATCACTAGGGAGCCCGGCAGCCAATCGGCGCTGTCCGGGGGCGGAGATCAGCGCCGGAGATCTCCGCCCCCCGGCCGCCGGTAAGCTCGGGGACTGTCGGCGGGGAGAACAGCTGATTTGTCAGCTCTTTGAATCTTCCCGCGCCGACACCGAGAGGAGATGTCGGCGCGGGAAGATTCAAACAGCTGACAAATCAGCTGTTCTCCCCGCCGACATCGCTAGCAAATTACAGGCGGCGGGGAGGAGGAGATCAGCAGAGGCAGAGCTGATCTCCCGGTGGCCGTCGGTGAGCTCCTGTGACATCACCGGCGGCCACCGGGAGATTTTTCAATGGGTCCGCAGCGTTCTCCAGCGCTGTCAAGCGCTGAACACTGCGGACCCATTGACGGCAATGCATTTTTTGTACGCTTGGGGACGCTTGCTGATCTTCCAAGATCCCCAAACGCACAAAAAATGCAACATGCTGCGTCCCGGGTGCGGATGCTGGACACCGGAAGGAGCAGATATCGTCCGCATCCGCACCCGAACGCAGCAAACGCAGGCACCATGCGTTCCTATGTTAAACATAGGAACGCAGTGCGCATGCGTTTGAATGCGTATGGGAACGCAGCATACGCTGCGGCCCCAAACGCTAATGTGAAGGCACCCTTATGGCTGCAATACCCTCCTGTGACGCACTCGGTGCGGGGCGCCACACTTGCACCTTCCACAGTGGCCAGCATAGAAATGATTCTATAACCAGCAACAGGCAAATGGAACATGTGACTATTTAAAGGGAAAGGGAGTGGTCACAAACCGGCTGCATCTAGGATTGGAGCAACAAGAAATAACCAGCAAGGAAAGAGTTTTTAAGCCTTGCTGCACCAAAAGAGAACAAATACATTTAAAACCTAGAATCTCACAAGACAATGTAACTTGTGAATGCTAGTGGACGCCAGCCACTGCCGTGCATCTGCATCGGATCTCTTGAAGGCAAAGGTGAGCCCTCTCCACATCCCCTTTTCCCCTTGCATGATGAGGCTAAGGCAAAATGCTGCGTTGTACAGTTGAAGCGCAGTGGATGGTTTTTGTAGAAATCCTATCCTCACTATGCTTCACTTGACCGCAGTGTTTTGACAGCTGCGGTGCGGTCCGCTCCTCCACATGTTCATTTCATGGTGCAGAAGTTGGAAGCGGCTCCCATCGGGTGCATGCAGGGAGAAGCCGCTCTGCACTGAACGCACATGGTGAGTACAGGGCGGCTGCGGTCTCCCACCCGCGGGTTCCTGCAGATCCGGAGCTGCTCCCATCGGGTGCATGCAGGGAGAAGCCGCCCTGCACTGAACGCACATGGTGAGTACAGTGATTTGCTCTCTCTCAGTCCTGTACAAAGTGAATGGTGCTGTTTTTGTTTTCTATTACTGGATATCCATCCGTTTCTCTTTCATTCGTTTTTTTTCTTACCGGATCAGTTTCAAATGGAAGATAAATAGCGATCAACTACCGGATCCTTTCTCCTGGATCTGATCTAACGGACGATCAGTGGACATGTGAACTCGGCCTTAGAAGATGGTGAAACCTCCATCCATTAGTTTTTGGAATTCTTTGCTTGTAAGATGATAAATTGACCCATGGACCAAACATTAATGAAAATCGGTCAGTTTTTCTGCGTATGAGAGATTCATTGATAAATGAATGAACCCTTACCTGTCTAGAGGCGTGTTCTGCACACGTTCTCACCCATGAGGCCAACCTAGGCTGGCCCCCTTTTCTTTTTGGGGCCACAAAAGCACTGTGTGACCCATGATGGGAGCATTTATTAGAGGAGTACAAAGCAACAGGACAGGGGTCACTCTTTGTCCTTTAATCAGTAGAAAGGCTTCAGATAACCTTGTTTTATTGTCACAGGCCGGCCATTGTTTTTGGAGAGGGGTCTTAATTCCTCTTTGTGAACCTTCACATCACAAGGAAATGGGTCTAATCCATTTTGTCTTATCTTCCAGGGGTCGGCTTCTTTTTTAGGTGCTGCCAAGCAAACATTCAAATCCTTGCAAAACACAGAACAAAGCCCTTTATCTGAGGCACTTAAATACAGTTTAGTTCCATCGGCCACCCCGTTGAGCGTCCCAAATCGGGGATCTAAATCCTGCCTGTGAAACATTCATGACTATGGGGACAGGAGGGAGGAAAGTCCTATATTGACTATGGCCAAAGCTTTCCAACTGCGGCAGATACAAACAAAAAGAAATCATTTTGAACAATGTTTGCAAAATGGCAATTATTAGTGATGAGCGAGAACTACCATGTGCGAGTGCTCGGTACATGAGCAGGTTGGACCCTCGGACAGGCGAGACTTCAGTAGCGAGTACAATGGAAGTCAAAGTTCTTCCCAATGTCACACACGAAGGAGGGGATTTCCGGCGCACGGCGCAACAAAGAGGTTACAACGGGATGAAAAAGGAGAGGAAGACCCTGATGATAGGGAGCGGGGAGGAGACACACATTAGATATTAGAAAAAACTTTTTGACAGTAAAAGGGTGATCAACGAGTGGACAGTAACCTGTGTCTGGCCCCTGAGCTCCCCTAATGTCCCTAAATGGGTCCTTCCTCGCCATCACGTGCCTAGTCCCTAGCTGTCCTTCCACTCACCTTGGCTAGTGCATAGGCCGGTGAGTGCACTAGACTTCACCACCAGTTTTTTCTTTTTAATTTAACAGTGAGGGTGATCAGAGAGTGGAACAGGCGGCCACAAGAAGTGGTGAGTTCTCCTTCAGTGGAAGTCTTCACACAGATGCTGGACAGACATCTGTCTGGGATGATTTAATGAATCCTGCTATGAGCAGGAGGTTGAATCAGATGACACAGGAGGTCCCTTCCAACTCCACCATTTTATGATTCTATGATACTAACCTGTGTCTGGCCCCTGAGCTCTCCTACTGTCCCTAAGCTGGTCCTTCCTCCCCATAACCATATATGTGTCTAGTCCTTGAGCTGTGCCTCCTGATCTGTCCCGCTACTCGACCTAAGTGTGAAGGCTGGTGAGTACACTTGACATCACCACTACTGTAATATCACACAGGTGAAGGAGGATAGACAGGAGAACAAAACAAAAGGATACACAACTTCACTGCTACTGCCAAACACAAGGACGGCAGACCAACTACAGAACTCAGCAGCAGAATACCCAGTAGCCACTAGAGACTTCCTCCCTTCATGGTGGTCAGAATAGAAAGAAGCTATTACCAGTAACAGGAGATGGGACGTGTGACTATTTAAAGGGAAAGAGAGTGGTCACAATCCTGCTACAGCTGAGATAGAACTGACTAGGAACTATCAGCAAAAAAAGTAATTAACCCTAGCTGTGCCAAAAGAAAGCAATCGCAGTTAAAATCCTGAGTTTCACAAAACAATGTGAAGCTCAGATCCCAGAGTGTCACCAGTCTCCCAATTACAGGAGACACTTGGGACACCCATTGACTTCCAATACACCCATTATACCCACCTGAGCCTCCAATTGCTCTTTACAAGCAAGGACCAAGCACCGTTACACGGTAGTGCTTGCTCATCACTGGCAATTATACAACTTCTAGGAATTCTATCACTTTGATAATTTGATTTTCCAACTAATATAATGTCCCCTTTAGATGAGTTGGCTGTGACCTTATTAAATCACATGGTGAAAGGAATCTCCAGTAATTAGTCAGAGGCCTGAAATTGGGGAAAGGGGCCACTTATGTGCCATGTTGTCTTGTTTGTTGGGCTGCTCTTTCAGGGGATGCGCATGTCTGTCTAATCAAACACAAGGAGCCCCAGACAAAGGCTCCATTCATCCACTTTACCGTGAGCAGGGCCACATTCATTGCTATTAATATGACGATCCCGATGTGACAGCGGGTAAACAGAGGTGATGTGTTACTGCGCTCGTTTACATTCTTCTTCTTGTTAGATGGAGACATTACAAGGCTGACACATTAATGGGCCATTGTCACCCAGGAATCTGCTGTTTACAGGCCGCGGGGCGATGAAGTGGTCCGTGTTAGCAAACATGCCTGACATGTGCCCCTGAATAGGGGCATTACTACAACAGGTGCAGGGGTTGCACTCACCTGGGCCCTGGAGCCTAGGGGGCCCCAAAAGTCCCTTTGTCCTATAGAAGAAGACTAATGTCATTAAAGATTTGCAATAATTGGGGCCCTCTTGGAGCTGTCGCATTGGGGCCCATGAGCTTCACGTTAAGCCACTGGCAGCAGAGGTTATGCCAGGAGATGTGACAAGTGTGAAATGACAGGCAGTGTCTGGATATGAGGAGGGGTACAGGGACATGTGTGAGCACAGCTATAATGAATGGGCACCCACAGCAGCACAGAGGATTTATGCACACGAGGTTGAGAAGAACCTATTTACTACTTTTTCAGAATCCCTTTCTATTATTGTTACTGTCTTCCTTGCATGTGACATCTCTCATCATGTCGTGTCTGAAGAATTGTTTGCCATTTACTTTCTTGATCTAGTTTGCATTTATTTCACTATATACACAATAACAAGCTCCCAGGGGAAAAAAACACTTTATTTTACAGCTCAATAATATTTACATTTGCCTGTGAAATATGAGAACTCTATTAGATTAGGAAACCTGCGCAATGTTTTGTTGAGCCTCCCCTACTTTCAAGTTGCCTCAATGGTGGCGCTACCGCAATGGCGTCTATGGTAATATTGGCTTATGCCTTTCTGGTGAAAAGTGGTACTGCTGGCTAGAAAAGCTGAACTAACAATTAAAATTTGATCATTTATAGTCATAGAAATTCTGTTTCCTTATTCATCTATTGCATTAGTAATATTTGACTTATAACATGTTACACTATGACTAATCATGCATATAATTTAACTTCATAGTGAGTAATAGATAAAGTATGGAAGCTAACGTTCAGGAAGAGCAATAATTAGTGGACAGGTAATCCACCGGCATGTCTTACATAAAAATAGCTCTTTTCAAGTGTATCCAACCTGTTCCTAATGAGGTTTTGTGAGCTGTGAGATTAACATGGGAGGAACAGACATTTTAGCTGACCCACCTAGTTTAATGTTTACGACCCTCCTCTAATTAGCCAATAGGTCACTGTCTATTATATAGCTTCAAACACCCTCAACGACAACTTGGAACCTCAGTGACCTAAAACCATTGGGACTCTGGGAGTTGTAGTCTAAAATTAGGCTAAAACTGGCTGTGGATGCTCCTATAATGTAGAAATGGCCTCTTACACTTTCACGGGGATTGCTATTGACTATAATAGCTGCAAGGGTTGCAATGACACCCGGACCCTGGAAACCAGGGGGCACAAATGGTCTTTTTGACCCATATGAAAAGACTACCTGCAATGAATGGGGGCACCCAAGTTCCGGAGGCCAGAGGGCACAAAGCTTCTTTTTGGCTCATATTAAAAGACTACAAGTAATGAATGGGGGCACCCAAGTCCTCCTGGAGACTAAGGTGGCACAAAAGGTCATTTTGGTTATATGAAAAGACTACCTGCAATGAATGGTGGCACCCAAGCCCTGGACACCAGGGGAGCACAAAAAAAGATCTTTTGGGGCCATATGAAAGACTATGTAATTAATGTGGGCATCCAAGTCCTGGAGACCAGGTGGGCACAAAAGGTCTGTTTGGCCCATATGAATAGACTACCTGCAATGAATGGAGGCAACCAAGTCCTGGAGACCAGGTGGGCACAAAAGGTTTTCTGGCTCTTATGAAAAGACTACCTGCAATGAATAGGGCACCCAAGCCCTCGACACCAGGGGGGCACATAAGGTCTTTTTGGCTCATAGGAATAGACTACCTTCAATGAATTGGCCACCCAAGTCCTGGAGACCAGGTGGGCACAAAAGGTCTGTTTGGCTCATATGAATAGACTACCTGCAATGAATGGAGGCACCCACGTCCTGGAGACCAGGGGGCACAAAAGGTCTGTTTGTCTCATAGGAATAGACTACCTGCAATGAATGGGGCATCCAAGTCCTGGAGACCAGGTGGGCACAAGAGATCTGTGTAGCCATATGAATACACTACCTGCAATGAATTGGTCACCCAAGTCCTGGAGACCAGGTGGGTACAAAAGGTCTGTTTGGCCCATATGAATAGACTACCTGCAATGAATGGAGGCAACCAAGTCCTGGAGACCAGGTGGGCACAAAAGGTTTTCTGGCTCTTATGAAAAGACTACCTGCAATGAATAGGGGCACCCAAGCCCTCGACACCAGGGGGGCACATAAGGTCTTTTTGGCTCATAGGAATAGACTACCTTCAATGAATTGGCCACCCAAGTCCTGGAGACCAGGTGGGCACAAAAGGTCTGTTTGGCTCATATGAATAGACTACCTGCAATGAATGGAGGCACCCACGTCCTGGAGACCAGGGGGCACAAAAGGTCTGTTTGTCTCATAGGAATAGACTACCTGCAATGAATGGGGGCATCCAAGTCCTGGAGACCAGGTGGGCACAAGAGATCTGTGTAGCCCATATGAATACACTACCTGCAATGAATTGGTCACCCAAGTCCTGGAGACCAGGTGGGTACAAAAGGTCTGTTTGGCCCATATGAATAGACTACCTGCAATGAATGGAGGCAACCAAGTCCTGGAGACCAGGTGGGCACAAAAGGTTTTCTGGCTCTTATGAAAAGACTACCTGCAATGAATAGGGGCACCCAAGCCCTGGACCAGGGGGGCACAAAAGGTCTTTTTGGCTCCTAGGAATAGACTACCTTCAATGAATTGGCCACCCAAGTCCTGGAGACCAGGTGGGCACAAAAGGTCTGTTTGGCCCATATGAATAGACTACCTACAATGAATGGGGGCACAGAAGTCCTGGAGACCAGGGGGCACAAAAGGTCTGTTTGGCTCATAGGAATAGACTACCTACAATGAATTGGCCTCGCAAGTCCTGGAGACCAGGTGGGCACAAAAGGTCTGTTTGGCCCATATGAATAGACTACCTGCAATGAATGGAGGCACCCACATCCTGGAGACCAGGGGGGCACTAAAGGTCTGTTTGGCCCATATGAATAGACTACCTGCAATGAATGGGGGCATCCAAGTCCTGGAGACCAGGTGGGCACAAGAGATCTGTGTAGCCCATATGAATACACTACCTGCAATGAATTGGTCACCCAAGTCCTGGAGACCAGGTGGGTACAAAAGGTCTGTTTGGCCCATATGAATAGACTACCTGCAATGAATGGAGGCAACCAAGTCCTGGAGACCAGGTGGGCACAAAAGGTTTTCTGGCTCTTATGAAAAGACTACCTGCAATGAATAGGGGCACCCAAGCCCTGGACCAGGGGGGCACAAAAGGTCTGTTTGGCTCATAGGAATAGACTACCTACAATGAATTGGCCTCGCAAGTCCTGGAGACCAGGTGGGCACAAAAGGTCTGTTTGGCCCATATGAATAGACTACCTGCAATGAATGGAGGCACCCACATCCTGGAGACCAGGGGGGCACTAAAGGTCTGTTTGGCCCATATGAATAGACTACCTGCAATGAATGGGGGCATCCAAGTCCTGGAGACCAGGTGGGCACAAGAGATCTGTGTAGCCCATATGAAAATACTACCTGCAATGAATGGGGGCCCTTTTAGAGATCTTGCATTGGAATCCACTAGCTTTAAGTTACACCACTGGTTGGCACCCAGTTTTCTAAACTCCATAACAGGGTTATTGAGAGACACTGCTGACATGGCCTCTATTGGCCGTGCATTAGGCATATTGCTCTAAATTTGAGCAGATTTTACAATACCTAAGGGAGCTATAAGATAAGGGTATGGCCAGTTTAGCTGTCACCTGACTTTCCTGGATAAAGACAAAGTATTAAACAATTTGACATCTTGACAGAAGACAATAGCTAGTCCACATGGGACTGATATCTGCAGCTTCTTTGCCAAAGGAAATCATCAAACTCAGTCATTAAAATGTTGTGGATTCTCCAGATATTTAACAAAGCTTCTGGCTGGGATTTGGTAAAATATAGTTATTGAAATTACCGTACCTGGATTGATTGCATGCAAATCAATGGTGGAAAATCCACAGTCTGTTCCAGTGGCGGACACAGACAGAAGAGGCCCCTGTGCTAGAACAATACAGGGGCCCTTTGCAGTCCTATAGCTCTGTATAATCCACCTGCTTTGGAGGTAGATGTGGCTTCTTATCCCTTGGGTCCCTGTATTGCTGCACAGGTTGCACCAATGATATGTCCGCCCCTGGTCTATTCGCTATGTCGGGGCATATAACTTGTGCTTTATCATTTTATGGGAAAATGCAGGTTGAGAGTTCAGATCATCATATTTTTTTTTTCCTTTGAGCCAAGTCGCCCACCTGTAACATGAGAGTCGGAGGAGCGACTGTGCCCTTCACAGGCCTTTCACAGTCTGTTCTGGACCGGTTACCAAGCACAAATGTTTGCAGAGCTCATATATGGCCTGCTGAGATTTGGACAACTCCTCTGCCTCTTAGTAATTGCTAGTTGCTTTTATAAAGACAAGATCCGGTTGCCAAGCCGAAAAGTAGATTTTAGCTTTTGAGTAAATCTTTGTTTATTAAAGATAACATAAGATGATCCAAAAATTGTACAATTCCATTGAATTTTATACCTATGCTATTGAAAGAGAAACTTGAGAAAGGGATTTAAGAAAAAATAAAAGAGATACCTTGGAAGAAAAATACAAAATCCTCTATTGTACATGGTATGACCCTGTCATCATTTCTATCTTCATTCCACCATATGTGCATATGTTCACTGGCAACAATGGTACGCCTGATTTTCCCAGATAACCAGCATAATATTAATAATGAGCCGGGGAGAAATAAGTCCTCCTATTATAGAAAGGTTAAACAATTCTAAGTTGGATAATACTAAATAAAGCTTAAGTATATATAATGATATAGTGAAAAGAAAAAGAGAGAGGGTAGTAGAAGAGGGGAGGAGAGGAAAGATTGGGAAAATAGAAAGGGGGAATATGGGTAAGGGTAAGACCCTTCCATGCCAACGGCCCATTGAGGTCCAACAATACCATCTATTCACATGAATAGTTCCTGAAAATTAGGGGAATCACGGAATAAAATCCATTCAATTCAAATCAGGTTGAACCTATCCCGGGAGTCTGTACTTTCTGCAGCTAGTTCTTCCATACAATAGATATTTCCTCGTACCACTCGCAAATAGAGGGTTGTTCTGTAGTTTTCCAGAGCCTCGGGATGATTGCGCGGGCCGCAGCAACACAAAACCGCAGGATGTCTTTTTTAATGTGACTCATGAAGCCTGGTAGCATAGACAGAAGTGCTATTTCAGGAGATCCTACAATAGTACTACCTGTAACAAAGGCTAGGTTCACATTTGCAGCAGAGATTCTCCGCATACATTCACATCAGTATGGTGCCGGTCAGCTAATCAGTGATCTCGGCGGCGGCTGGGAGGCGGAGATCAGCGGCGGAGATTTCTTCCTCCTGGCCACCGATGATCTACCGGTTGTGGGCGCGGGAGAATTGACGAAACAGCTGATCTGACAGCTGTTTAAATCTCCTGCGCCAACACCAAAGAGGTGATGTTGGCACGGGAGGTTTAAACAGCTGTCAGATCAGCTGTTTTTTCAAATCTCCCGTGCCAACACCACCGGGAGATTAGCGGCGCCGTGCCCGGGAAATCAGCGGCTTCTCCAGCTGATCTCCCAGTAGCCGCCGCTGATCTCCCGGAAGATCAGCAGCAGCCACCAGGAGTGATTTCAATGAGATCCGCAGCTTTCTCCTGCGCTGTCATGTGGAGGACACTGCGGATCCATTGACTTCCATGCATTGTTTGTGCACTTAAGAGCGCTTGCTGATAAAACAAGCGACCGCACAAAAAATGCAACAGGCTGCGTTCAGAGGGCAGAGGAGGGCGTCCAAATTATGTGCATTCAAACGCAACCGAATGCAGCCAAAGCAGGTACTATGTGTTCCCATGCTAAACATAGGAACGCAGTGTGCATGCGTTTGGCTGTGTTCTGTTACCCTGCGTTCCAAACGCAAATGTGAACCCAGCCTAAGGTATAATACCTGAAGACTTTGTCCCAAAAGCTGCGTACCTTTACACAGTCCCACCAAATATGTAGCATAGTACCAACTGCTGCCTCACAACCCAACATTTGTTAGAGATTGAAGGGGGAAGTTTTTTGGAGCCAGTTTGGGCAGAGATATTATCTTGTTAAAACTTTATAATTCCTTTCTTGTGCCAAGCATGGAGAAGACATTGAGTGGGTACGATCGATTTTAGCTTTTAAAGATATTAGATATGCTGGCAAAATGCACATTGATCTCTCCACCTGGAGAATAAAAAGGTCCAAAATCTATTTATTCTTGTTTTCGTATCAGGCGTCAGAAGCGATAGCTGTTGACTTAATGCTTAATATCTACTTTGTATGGTGGGGCCCCATGTCAAATGTCTGAATGGGCAAATGCTTGGCAAATGAGGTTTCACGTTGATAAATGTAGAGTAATGCACCTAGGACGGAGTAATCCTAATGCTACATATTCAATAATTGGAAGTAAACTTGGTGCTACAGAACAGGAGAAGAACTTGGGGATTCTGGATACAATAAGCTGAGCTGTAGTGCTCAATGTCAGGCAGCAGCTGCTAAAGCAAACAAGACATTAGGGTGTTTAAAAGAGAGAAAATCCTGGATCCCAACGTGTTGTTACCCCTCTATAAATCACTTGTATGGCTATATCTATAATATGGGATCCAGTTTTGGGCTCCATGTTTTATAAACGATATTCAGAAGTTAGAGTCAGTAAGGCGCAACTAAATTATTACAAGGGATGGAGGCCTCCCATAGGATGAGAGGTTGCAAAAGACGTCTCAGAGGATTTATCTGTATAAATACATGTAAGGTCAATACAAAGGATAGCACATGACTTATTCCTTCCAAAGACTTATTCCTTCCACTCCTAATCAACCCTCTATACCTGTCATGCACAGACTAGGGGATGTCTGGCATACAGCGCATCACAGAGGATACAACAGGATGAAATGGAACAGGAAGACCTTGACAATGGGGAGTGGGGGATGAGAAACCACCTGTGACTGGGCCCTGAGCTTCCATAAAATCCCTAAGCGGGTCCCCCCCCCCTTGTGTCTAGCCCCTAACTTTCTCTCTTTCCCTCCACTCACCATGGCCGGTGAGTACACTAGATGTCACTGCCGCTTTCATATAACACAAGGAAAGGAGGACAGACTGGGGAACATAGACAAAAAAGATATGATGCAAACTTGACTGTTGCAACCAAAACACCAGGACTGCAATTCTCCAGTGGCAGAATATCCAGCAGCCATTTGATACTTCCTCCAAAGTGGTCAGAATAGAATGAATCTATTACCTGCTTCAGGTGATTGATCATGTGACTATTTAAAGGGATCACAAACTGGTAGCAGCTGAGATGAATTAACAAGGAGCTAACAACAAGGAGAATGTAATTAACCCTTGCTTGTCCAAAAGAAAGCGATCATTTAAAATACGGAGTCTCACAAGTTCATGTGAAGCTTGGATCCCAGAGCTGTCACAAGCTGTGTCGGGACCCATGAAGGAGTGCTGTAATCTGCTTGGTATGTTTTGAAAAGTATATGTGTGCTGGCTGAAATCAGTTCTTCCCCAGTGGTATTGGGGAATTGCTATTTAAGCAATTTACTAGGAATTTTTGCAGAAATGCCAAAGAGGAGCATCAGTCTGAATACTTCACCCCTTTATATCGTGACCATACATTATTTCAGGATGAGAACAGTTAACTCCAAACCCTGCGTCGTGGGTTCACGGCGTCACATGAACGTCACTTGCCGGTGCTCAATGTCTGTAACATATAATTTACTAAAGACGTTGTCCTCAGACACGGACTAATTACAGGATTCACATAGGGGCTTGCATGCTACATGACTTTCCGCTCAACCAACTACCACAAGTTTTCTGCTCCTGCAAGATGTGGACAGTAAAATAAACAAGTAATAACCTTAGAGAGCTCTTCAGATTGATTTTATTTAATTAAATTGAAGGATAGATAAAAAAAGAAGTGGTGATTTTCAGCTAGCGCGGCAATCTGTGGTGTAGTTCCACTATAGTCTGTGGCATATTCTCTGTATTACTGTCACTTTGCATATATTTAGGCATATTTTTTTGCCATATTAGTATAATAATGACGTCAGGTGCAGCAGGTCACATTGTGCCGGTATGTGGGACACGGTATTCTGCTACTGTTTCATGACCCAGAATATGACAGATCGGTGACCTCTGTGGCATAATACATTGCTATCCCACGGTAGCTGTTACAAATGTTGTTCTATTGCCAGCTGAGAGAAGGAAAAACATAAGATTCGTAGAACATTCCCCCCCCGGGCTGCCTGCAGCGTGTACTGTATTAACCAGGTGTGCAATGTCAAGGGAGTGAAACTATGGATATCACATACAGAAGCACCGATGACGGCATGAGAGCACCTTCAGCTCTGGGTCAGGGATTATTCATCATCTTTCTAGTGGCATACTATTTTTATCTATCCACGTGTCTCTGGTATATCAACTATATCTATTTATGTATTAATATGACCCCACCCACTGACTTATCTATTCACCCATCCAAGCCCCTCCAACCACCCATCCATTACCCACCTATCCATCCAACCAACCCCACACACCCACCTATCTATCCAAACCCATCCATCCACCTACTCATTCATCTTCAACCATTCATCCACCAATCCATCTATTTTACCCAACTCCATCAACACATCTATCCATCCCCACCCATCAATCTGTTCATACCCACCCATCCAAACATCCATCCATCCATTACACCCACTCACTATCCATCCACCCATCCATCCCAACACAACCATCTATCAGACCAACAACATCCATCCACCTATCCAACCACCTATCTATCCATCTTCAACCATCCTTCTACCCACCCATCCATATATTTCACCCAACCCCATCAAACCACCTATCCATCTCCATCCATCTATCAATCTATCACCACCCACACATCCATCCATCCATCCAACCCCACCCACACATCCATCCATCCAACCCCACACACCCACCTATCCATCCAAGCCCATCCACCTACCCAAGCACCTATCCATCCATCTTCAACCATCCATCCACCCTCTCATCTATTTCGCCCACCCATCCATTCAACTCCACCTACTCATCCATCCAACCCACCTATCCACCCCTCATCCAATATTTCAACCCCACACACCCACCTATCCATTCAACCCCATCCATTATCCCACCCACCCATCCATCCACCTGTCCATCCATCTTCAATCAGCCATCCACCCAACTATCCATTCATCCAACCCCACCAACCAACCCTCACTCATCCACCTATCTATCCATCCCAACCCACACAACTATCCATTACACCTATCTATCTATCTATCTATCTATCTATCTATCTATCTATCTATCTATCTATCTATCTATTCATGAGGGATGTGTGTTTGCCAGTGCTGGGACTTCTGGACATTCAGTTCGTGTAGTATCTGATTCTACATTCCAGGCAGGTCTCCAGTATTGGTCGCTGCTGCCAGCTATTGTTCACCAGCTCAAAGAGGGCATTTCCATGGCGAGCCCTCAATGTGAGCAAAGAGCGTAGTAAAGACGGGGTGTGAACTGAAAGATAAGTGCACATTGCACCAGGACTTACCCGGGGCTTCCATTACAGCCTCTGACGCTGCCTTTTTCTGCCCTATAGCTTTGTGAGTAAATGTATTTTCTTGAGAATCAATGTTTCACATTCCTTCCAAAAGTAAAAATGTACTTAATATAATTAGAGGATGTGGATACATTTTATTTATTTTGAGCATTTTTTTTTCTACAGCCTCTACAGTACCAATCAAAACATTGCACAAACCTATTCATACAATAGCTTTCCTTGATCTTATTGGAATGTGCACATTCTAGATTCAGACTGAAGGCAGCAAAAACAATGGAGCAACACATGTGGAAGGAGAAAAGAAACACATGAAATAAACCAGAATATTAGTACACCTTAAATTCCTCACAGCACCCGCTTTTACTTCTGATGACAGCCTTAGGGTATGTGCACATCTGACGTTTCTGCATCTTTGCAGACCGTCCGGAAATCGGTGGAGAATGGCAGAAACTGAGTTTTCTGAGCTCAGCAGTGTCCCTCGTTTTGCGATCGGTTTTTTAGCGTTTATACAGCGTTTTATCGGCAGTTTTCTGGCGGTTTTTCTTAGCGTTTTCCAGACTGGTTTTTGGTGCACTTGTAAGCTGGAACCGCTGGAAAAACGCTCAAAAGAAGTCACTTGCTCTATCTTTGAAAACCGGTGGAAAACCGGTGAAGAAACTGGAAAGGAGACAAAAAAAACCGTTCTAATGTACACAGCGTTTTCTAAACTCCATTGACTAGCATGTTAATCCAACCGGTGGCTAGCATTAACATAAATTTACATAAAACTCAGCGGAAACCGCCGACGGAAAACGCCGACGGAAAACGCTCAAAAACAGCCCACAAAACTACTGATGTGCACATACCCTTACACCCTCTTGGCTTCTCTGCAGCTTCATCAGGTATCACCTGGAATGGCTTCAACAGTCGTGAAGCATTTTCCAGAGGAGCTGAGGACTTTACTTTTTGCTGCTTTGTCTTCACTCCACATGAAACTTAGCCAAAACATCTCCGGTGGGGTGAGATCAGTGACTGAGGAGGCCATGTCCACTGATGCACTCTCCATCCCTCTCCTTTGTGGTCACACAGCCCTTACCTTGCCTGGACATGTGTTTTGGGTCATTGTCCTGTTGCAACACAAAAAGGTCCCACTTAATGCAGACTAGGTGGAATATCTGTGGTTGCAGAATGCTGTGGTTGCCATGTTGAGTAATGTGTTTTAGAGTCAGTCACCAAAAATGTCAACCACAAAGCACCCGGACATCATCAGAGTGGGCGTCACAAATGTAGAAACCATCACTATTTCTGCATCTCACAAGCGCATGATGGTGGGTACCAAAAATCTAAAATTTTGTCCACAATACAGATTTTCACTGATTTAATATCCAGTCCTTGTGCTCAGCCCAAACAAATATTTTCTCCTTGATTGCAATCCTCAGTATTGGCTTCTTTGTAGCAATTCCACCATAAAGACTGTTTCTCGTGTGGTGTCTGCTATTTGATAGCTGAGCATCATTTATGACCACTATTATCCGAGGTGCTGTAAATTTGCAGTTTCTGAAGCTGGTAACTCTGATGAACTTATCCTCTGCAGCAGAGGTCATTCTTGGTCTTCACTAGCTGGGGCATTCCGTATGAGAGCCAGTTTCATCACATCATTGATGGTTGTCATGAGAGTACTTGTTGATACTTTCAAGGTTCTAGCAGTTTTCTGGTCTGACTGATCGTCATATTTTAAAGTAATGAAGGACTGCGGTTTGTCTTTACTTAGTTGAGTGGTTCTTGGCATATTCTTGTTTAGAACAGTTGTTGGATGGGGCTCAGCACTGTGCTGACTGTGCACCAACATTGCTCCCTCTGCAAAACACAGTCTGAAGGCTGATGACTCCACAAATTAATTCTCGAAAAGGCGACCTGCTCATTGTTAGAAATTCCAGGTGATGGCCCTTATGAAGCTACGGATAGACTGCAAAGGGGTGTAACATTGTCTTCAGAGTAAATGGGAAACAATCAGGAATATAAGGTTTTGATACCTATTCTGATCAAGAGCTGCAGTACCACATTCTACCTGAAGTCAGGGGAGGCGCTATATTTTTAAAATTTGGCCTACCCCTTTAAAGATGAGGTTGATTTAATCAATGGAGAAGAAATTATATTTTTGAGAATTAAATTCCTGGTGTTAGGATACAGCAATAAATGAGAGCTCGTAAGCTGGATCGTCATCGGAAAATTGGGCAATTTCCCATTTTATTGGGCAAAGACTCTACACGCAGCCTCTTTCAATGAACACCCATAAAACTTATATAATTGGGGGGCTAGGTTTAGTGGTCGTTGCTGTCATTCTCAAGTATTCACCAATGCTTTAGGGCTGACAAATCGCCCCACTCAGACAGCAACGCCTCGTCTGATGCTTTTTTCCCAAATAACAGCCCCATTTACTGCTTATATTGGAATAAAGGCCGAACGTAGGATGCTGTGTGCGTCCAATGACTGTCAGCACACAATGGCCGCTCCTCGCCTCCCGCCGACACCTCATTGTCTGGTGACATCACCCACTCTCATAACAAATCCTACGCTTTGTGGTCGCCTTTCACTAAGAGATGACTCAGATCCTGGGATGTGTAAACCCAAGTGACCAGGACAATGAAAGCCGACATGATGCTGCGGGATATCCCTATAAACGCCGCTGTAGGCACAGTATATATGTATCTATGAAGTGGAGGGGAGTGCCGTGCTTTGTATGAGGATTTTGTATGATCGCCTGTCGTCCTGTTAAACATATGGCGGCGTCTGATTCTCAACATATAACTCGGTTTCATTGCCCTAATGAAATGATTGGCCTCATCCCAACACATGGCGGCCATTCTGAGAGCTAGGCCAATACTTAAGGCAGAATCTGCTCGGGTGAGCAATCACCACTTAAAGGGATTGCAAATCTGACCACCAGGACCCTTCCCGATCCCTAGAACAGGGTTCTGAAATGCCCCCATGGACCGGACATGTGCACCGATGCTCCATTCTCTTATGTGACCGCCAAGGCTAAACCAGCGCTTTATTCCGCTGTCTCCTACAGTCAATGAATGGACTGGTAACGTGTACGAACAGTCCCTGCTCCATTATAATGGGACATTTTAAAGCTCTGTGGTCAGGATCGATTTGGGTCTCAGTGGTTGGACCCCCCGCAAACAGTAAGTTACGCGTACATCTCAATGAACTAGAATATCATCAAAAAGATCATTTATTTCAGTAATTCAATACAAAGTGAAACGCATATATTATATAGAGTCATTACACACAGAGGGATCTATTTCATTTGTTTACTTCTGTTAATGTTGATGATTAAGGCTTACAGCCAATGAAAGCCCAAAGGTCATTATCTCAGAAAATTAAAGTAGGGAGGATGAAGGGTTAAAAACTGCGCTGCTATATTCCACCAGACATCAAAGGGTGAATATAACATTGATTTATTAGTCAACGCATTTCACAGCTCCCTGGTCCCTTCCTCAGGACAATCAATATCATATTGCCATGTTTTAGGGCGTAATAAACCAATATTATACTCACCTTTTGATGTCTTGTGGAATACAGCAGCGCAGTTTTTAACCCTTCATACTCCCTACTTTAATTTTCTGACCTTTGATTTTTCATTGGCTGAAAGCCATAATCATCAACATTAACAGGAATAAACACATGAAATAGATCTCTCTGTGTGTAATGACTTTATATAATATATGTGTTTCACTTTATGTATTGAATCACTGAAAAAAATAACTTTTTGATGACTTTCTAATTTATTGAGATGCTCCTGTATCATCGATCAGTGGGGTCCCAGTGGTCGTACCACCAGCAATCAGCATGTTATTGCTGACTAATGTCATTTAAAGGGGTATTCCCCTCTCCAAGATCCTATCACAATAAGTAGTAGGTGTAATAATAATAATAATATTAGCAAATAATTCTAATTAGAAATGCAGTATAGTTCTCCTGATATAGCCATTTCTGTTGCGTCATGTGCAGGGCATTGCAGCAGCTTAGATATCCATGGTTATTACAACCAGAAGTAACTGTCACTATGAGTGGTCGTAACCATGGATACGTAAGCTGGAATGTCCTGCACAGGAGGTAAGTGACAGCTAATCAGGGAGAACTATATTGCATTTCTAATTGGAGGGATTTACTAATATTATTATTATTGCACCTAATGCATATTGCGATAGGAGATGGGAATATCCCTTTAAAGCGAACCTGTCACCCCCCCCCGGGCATCAAAAGCTCTAATAGCCACCTTCTGCAGCACTAAGGCTGCATTCTGAGAAGGTGCCTATAGGCTTTTGATGCCCTTTATAGTATGAAATATTAAGTTAGGTAATTGCTCACTCTTCTGAAGATCGAAGACCGGGAGGCGGGGTTTCACGCTCCTCCGGCCCGCCCCCTCTTGTCAATCATTGTGCGCGCCTGCTGCTGTCTCCCCTCAGTGTGGAAAATGAACGCGCGTCTCCGTTCTCATGCACGGAGCCGCGCATGCGCTGTGCGCCCGGTGTCGACTTCCTGGACACCGGGCGCACAGCACATGCGCGGCTCCATACAGGAGAATGGAGACGCGCGTTCATTTTCCACACTGAGGGGAGACAGCAGCAGGCGCGCACAATGATTGACAAGAGGGGGCGGGCCGGAGGAGCGTGAAACCCCGCCTCCCGGTCTTCGATCTTCAGAAGAGTGAGCATTTACCTAACTTAATATTTCATACTATAAAGGGCATCAAAAGCCTATAGGCACCTTCTCAGAATGCAGCCTTAGTGCTGCAGAAGGTGGCTATTAGAGCTTTTGATGCCTGGGGAGGGTGACAGGTTCGCTTTAAATATGAAATCTGCTTTGATGTCATATCCTGAATTCTGCGCCAATCCCTACTCTTCTACCCTTTTTGGTCAAGGCTGACGCATATTCAAAGAAGGGGGCTGGCTTTTATGCTCAGTTCATACCCTAAGCCAGCCCCCCTCTCTGTGTATTATCTTTGACCAGAAAGGGGGCTGCCTTACCAGACAGGCGGATCTGATTATGCATCAGTTGGGATCAAGAAGGAGCTACGTTGGCTGATAAACCTTTTTGTAGCTATATAAACTTTTTATAGCTATAATATAAACCCACCTTAATTATATAGCTGAGTGCTCACTTCACATTGCAAAGCAGCCTTCCTTCATGCGGAGAAGCCCTTTAAATGACAGTAAATTAGGTTCAGGCTGAGCAAAGTTGCACCAATCAGTCCAAGAGTGATACAGCTATAGCTGAGCTGCTCAGCTATAGCTTTACTGCTCAGCTATAGCTCTACTGCTCAGCTATAGCTCTACCACTCAGCTATAGCTGTACCTCTCAACTACAGCTGTACCCCTCAGCTATAGCTGTACCGCTCAGCTATAGCTGTACCCCTCAGCTTTAGCTCTACCACTCAGCTATAGCTGTACCCCTCAGCTATAGCTCTACCACTCAGCTATAGCTCTACCACTCAGCTATAGCTCTACCACTCAGCTATAGCTGTACCCCTCAGCTATAGCTGTACCGCTCAGCTATACCCCTCAGCTATAGCTCTACCACTCAGCTATAGCTGTACCACTCAGCTATAGCTATACCGTTCAGCTATAGCTCCACCACTCAGCTATAGCTCCACCACTCAGCTATAGCTCCACCGCTCAGCTATAGCTTCACCGCTCTTGTACTGATTGGTGCAAACTTTGCAATTCACGTTTTTAGGACTGTATGTGAGTGGCCCCAACTGGAAGAGTGTTTAAGCTTTGGGCTGCGTTTACACATATCAGTAATGCTGCCCGTTTTCTGCCTGTAAGTGAGTCGCAGCAGTGTCGAAACATGCAGATTTGGCTGCTAATTTGCTACAGGATTCGCATAATGGATTTCTTTCCTTCCCATGGGCATCTACATTGCTTGGCTCATAGGCTGCGTTCACACTCAGCTCCCAAAAACACCAGCACCAACCCTCAGCCTCTGCTATATTTTAACTGCCCCTGCAGGCGAATAGCGGTTTCACTGGCAAACAATGCAGCCACTTGTATCAGCCGCACACTTCTGCAGCGGATCGGGGCTGGTGCTGTTTTTGGCTGCTGTCATAAAGCGATGTGATGATTCAGGTTAGTAGCTGTCACTTGCAAAAGAAACATTTTCTGTAATCCATGGGGTGGGGAACTCCAGGCCTCAAGGGTCACAAATGGTGCAGGTTTTCAGGATTTCCTTAGCATTGCACAGGGGTTGGAATCATCACCTGTGCAGGAGATTATGTTATCATCTGTTCAATACTAAAGAAATCGTGAACACCTGCACCATTTGCGACCTTTGAGGACTGGAGGTCCCCACTCCTGCTGTAATCTATAGCCTGCTGGATACTTATCTAACACATATGCATGTTTTTTGCAGGGTAAGGCCATCGCACAGACCGGGCGCAGCAAATTGCAGAATCAAAGGGCCGGGTTGAACAATCAGATCCTGAAAGCGATGCGGATGAGAGCCGGGGCTGAGAACCTCCTGCGGTATGTTCCCATCTCTCTGTACAAAATGAAGTCTTTGTTCTGTCGGCTCCGGTGATCTTAGATTTCCCAGAGCAGATTCCCAACAGATGCCGCGTACTAATGAACACAGAGAGACAGCACATTGATTGTAGCAACAGTTCAGGCGCAGGTTACCATCCCTCTCCCTACGGAGGACATACACAGGGGGGTGCAGCGTGCCAGGGATCGCCAGTAACCCTTTCGGCACGATAAACGGGTTCACTCTAAATCTTCCAATCACTCCTACTACCCCACTCCGGATATTTTTTGCAAACCTGGACGCCATAACCTGTAACATTGCACGCTGGAACTGGTCTTTGTGCAATAGTAGACAAGTCAGACAAGTTTACAATCCTTTTCTTAGCAGCGGTCATTGTAAAGTCACCGTGTTCACTGCATCGGCCATTGTAGTTTACAGAGGACCTGTCTTGGTGGTCCGCGGAGGAACAATGGTCTCCCATCCTCCCCTTTCCGAGAAATGCACAAAAAAACTCATAAAAGAACCACAGAAAGTTTAGTCATCTCTTATTTCAGAGGGAGCAGATTAGTCTAAAGATAAGGCATCAATTGTGCAGGTCCGTACAGACGTGGTATAGTGTAGGCGTATAGTACAAGATGGGGTATTAACGGAGATAAACCACCCAGAAGTATGGGCACATTCAAGCCTTGGATCCATGGATGATGCTGCACCCCATTGTGTGGATATACGGAGATTTTCTACCTGTAGTGTTTTTTTGAGGTCCCTTACAACTCTATTGGTCTATGATTCAATGGTAAAATGTTTGTCCTCACCCGAAACAAATTGTCAGACTGCTGTCATGCTGGGTGCAGGGAGTGTCCGGATACAGTGCTGACAGGGACGCATGGACCAACAGTGTCCAGAGCACTACATCATACAACAACAGACAGGGAGATACCGTGGGGACAAATACAGTGGAGGGCCCTGCTTGTAGGGAACGGGGGAGAGGTGACCTCCTGTACTCACCTGTGGCTGTGCCCTGATCTCCCTACTATCACTATATAGGTTCTTTACCCAGTCACCGAACAGGATACCTAGTCCCTCCTGGCCCTGGTGTTAACCCTCAATAGGGAGATGGCCGGCGGTAGCACTAGTCCTACCACTGCACTAAAATCAACAAGAGGGGAAGGAAAGACAGACAGGGAACAACAAACAACTTCACGCTACTGCCACTCTCCTAGGCCAACGGACTTGCAACGATCAGCTCTCCAGAGACGCTCCTTCACCACAGGTAGATAGGCCAGGAATGAGTTCAATCACCAGCAAGGTATGCTGGATCATGTGACCAAATAAAGAAGAAGGGAGTGATCACAAAGTAGCCACACCTGGGAAGAGAACTAGGGAGTTTGCTAGCAACAGAAAACTGACACTATCTCCAACACTGCCAAAGTAAAGAAACACTTTTTAATGAAGCGGTCCTGACACAGTCACATGTCTCCAAAGTAAGCGAGACCATCATGACAACTGCTCCTGATCCTCAAAGGAAATCTCAGTAAAGTGCTATTAATCATTAGGGTCTTCACGTCTAACTGTGAATATCCTGTGGTCTCAGGATGTCATAAAGGAGAATAAATAGAGATCAAAGTATTAGTTGTTCAGGCGAATTTAGGAGTATTGCAAACACCATCCATATTGGCTGAATTGTTCCACCAAGGAAATACGAACATGCTTCACATCTGCATTTTCTGCGCATTTTCAGTACAATGTATGGAGGAATATGTGTATTACATATCTGGGAATTGCTCTTAGGAATTGGCTTAATGGGCATTTTACAGCGTGTTAATGAAGAGGGGTAAATTGCACCCACGTCAACAGCAGACTGATATATTATGGATTTTATGGCACAAAATTGTAGGCAGATAATCAAAGTGGCTGTAAGTCTATTAATCTGCAGCCCCGACCTGTCCGGCAGGTTTTGCACGATTTCTGCAATGCATACAAATCATGAAATCCTCATGGATGCATTAAGGGTTTTAAGCACAGAGAGCAGACATTTTTGCTTTTCCCATTTCCCTGATGTGAGATTGAAAGTATTCATGTGCTTGCCATAAAAAAAAAAACAGATTCAGATAGTAGGAAGTGATGTTGGATGCAGACATTATTTCCCTGTGCGCGAAAAGATGCTAATGGCACAGGATTTGGAAAGAGCTAACTGGGGTCTGTAGTACCTAGAAACTCCATGGCAGTGGTAAAAAAGATCCTGATGTATATTTATGATTATCAATGGATTAACACTGTGCATGGAAGATTGATCTTGTGTAGTCCAGATCACCACCAGGGTCTTCTAAAACCCTAGATAGGTCCACCAGGGTCTTCTCCAACCCTAGATAGGTCACGAGGTCTTCTCCAACCTTAGATAGGTCCATTAGAGTCTTCTCCAAGCCTAGTTAGGTCCACCATGATTTCTCCAATCCCTAGATAGGTACACCAAGGTCTTCTCCAAGCCTAGAAAGGTCCACCAAGGTCTTTTCCATACCTTGATAGGTCCACCAAGGTTTTCTCAAATCCTAGGTAGGTCCAATAGGTCTTCCCCAAGCCTAGATAGGTCCAACAGGGTCTTGTCCAAGCCTAGATAGATCCACCAGTGTTTTCTCGAAGCCTAGATAGGTCCACCAGGATCTTCTCCAAGCTTAGGCAGGTCCACCAGGGTCTTCTCAAAGCCTAGATAACTCCACCAGGGTCTTCTCCAAGCCTAGATAGGTCCACAAGGGTCTTCTTCAAGCCTAGGCAGGTCTAACAGGGTCTTTTCCAGACCTAGATAGATTCACAAAAGTCTTTTTCAAGCCTAGATAGGTCCACCAGGGTCTTTTCCAAGCCCAGATAGGTCCACCAGGGTCTTTTCCAAGCCCAGATAGGTCCACAAGGGTGTTATCCACCATTATCTTGATTGTATTAAGCCATCGGGTTGCTGGTATTCCTCTTTGTCTTGTGTTTTTCTATTCTTCCCACCATGATGTCCTTCCCAGTTATTCTCTCTTCGTGTGATGTGTAGACAAGCCGTATCTTGGTGATCTTTTCTTCCAGTAACATGTCTGGCTTGATTTAGTCTAAAATTGATTTGTTTGCTCTTCTTGCCATCCATAATATGAGTAAGGAGACATCTAATGCTGTTTGCACAATATATCCACATTTTTACATGTTATGTAGCTTCTATAGAGCGTGAAGTCAGTGTTGGGTAAAGCCATCAGATCTTACGTGTTGAGCCTTCAAGCTTCACCCTTGGGGATGAGTTTTATGAGAGTGTCCCATAAGAATCACAAACTTTAATATATCTTACAAAAGAGGCATTAGATGGGCTCATTCACTTCAGCCAAATGCACCAATGGGACTTTTCGAAACACTTTCTTTCTGATATCTTCACAACCCTCTTAACTGGGCCATAAAGGAGACACGGTCTTCTTCACATCCTGATGACCATCCTTCCCACCACAGAGCAGCAGTCAACGCTTCTCATATTGGTAGGGGGATAATTCAATTAATTCCCCTGCAAAATACTGAAAAGCTGCTTAGAGACAATGACGGGTGGTGAGTGGAGGAGCCGTAGAATCGGTGTCCAATTTGGGTGGAGTTGGAGTCGGATTCAGGGGAATTGAGGAATCAAAGTTGGATGTTTGGCTTACTGACTTTATAGCAAGGACTGTGGAGTGGGAGTCATAGAGTCGGAGTCCATTTTGGGTGGAGCCGGAGTCGGATTCAGGGAAATTGAAGAGTCAGAGTCAAAGTTGAATGTTTGGCTTACTGACACCACAGCCCTGGTTATCGGATGTAGTGTATACCCCCAAAAAAAGTAACAATCCCATCCTAGCTCCCCCAGAAGTGCTTTATTTATGGTTGCTGTATGTTGGCACAGAGTTGACCTGCCCAATCAATGACGTCCAATGAGGTTTGTGTCAAGTTAGGGTCTGGCTGAACTCTAAAACCTGAACCTCCATGAGTCTGCTCATCTCTAGCTAGAATATATTAAAAATTATTAAAAACTTGATACAATAGCAGAAATGTTGAAAGCAAAAACCGCTCTCCTGGCCAGGTGAATCCATCTCCCATGGTCTCTTCCGATCTTTTATGATCTTTCCCTGGAGTGATCACTTCAGTGCAGACGGATCAGTACATGATGTCATTGATCCAGGAACATAAACAAAAACCACCGGGGACCTCCGGAGCGCTGGATCAGAGGGGGATTTACCAGGTGAGATTAGTTTGATTTCCTGCTGTCAGATTAATCTCTTATATACCACCGGACAACGCCTTGTAAGACATAATCCTTTGGAGGAAGTAAAAAATGTGAACAATTCTGAGCTCCCCACCAAGGTGAAGAATTACCTGCAGGAATCATTTTGCACCTAACAATGTCTTATTCTGTTCTGTCTCCCCAGGGCCACCAACAACAGCAAAGTCCGAGAGCAGGTTCTGCTGGAACTGAGTTACGTCAACTCCAACCTGCAGGTTCTCAAAGAGGAGCTGGAACATCTGAACATATCGGTGGAGGTCTACCAGCACACAGAGTAAGACCCGTCACCAGGGGCGTAACTATAACAAGTGGAAGGGTTGCAATCGCATGGACCTGGAGCCTAGGGGGCCCCAAAAGTCCTATGGCCTATAGAAAAAGACTAATGCTATTAAAGATTTACAATAATTGGGGGCCCCATTGAAGCTTTCGCATTGGGGCCCTGAGCTTCAAGTTACGTCCCCTCACATATCAGTGCATGGAGACAACTCCAGCACTATTATTAAGAGCACATTGACCTCTGAGCGCGGAGGTAATAGCAGAACTTCGATTGTTCCGCTCGGCCCTGCCTTTGTTTACCAGAGTCATATCTCGCAACCCTGATTATAGCCCTTAAGTTGGCATATTTAGACCGGCTATTTCGAGTGTCTCTTAAGGACAGACCGAGAATTTCTTGGCAGATAAGAACTACATTAGCTGTTTAGCAGTCACACTTGATATGTGCTTTGCTGTGATTGACTTTGTAGTTGCAAGTCAAGAATCACTCACTGATATTTTTTTACGCAATTTTTTTTGGCTAAGCACAAGTGGATACAAAAGAGGGAAATATATCAGTTTATTTATAATTAAAAAGGCCAAGAAGCCAGCGTTGCCTTTGGTCAGCATGCAGTAAAAAAATATTAATACTTTAAAATTGAGATATTTAACAATTGATCAATTCTTTGAGCCACCCTGCCACGTCACGGCAATCTCAATAGGGCGGTCCTACTCTACGCTTTTTATATACGTTGTGCCTTCTTGGCTTTTTGATTTGTTATTTATTTATACTTTATGTTTGGATCCTCCCCTTAAAAGAAATTGCAAGAAAAAAGGCATTTTAACGAGCATTCAGGAGAGAGATTGTTACAGATATTTGTCACTTTTAAACGTGGTGGCGACACTTCCATATGTTACTACTAAAAAGACCAGACTATGTATGAGCCGTATCTTCGTCGCCAGTGAAATGTTCCTTGATTTAAGGACCTTAACTGAACAATCCTATAGAGATAATGTAATATTCCAGCATGTCTGAAATCAGCTGTCACTTACTATAAATATGTATTTTTTAGATGGTGAAAATGTCGCTGTTCTCCTGATTCCGGAGATGTTTTTCTTTTGTTTCTGGGGCTCTCCATTCCAGAGATACGGCTCCTTCTTTCCTGTATATAAATCTATAGTCTAGTTTGCCAAGGAGGCGTGGTCCACAAGAACACACCCACGAAGAAGAGTTCAGGGCCATGCCCCCTTGGCCAACAGGACTAGGTTTATCTACAGGTAAGAATGGGGCATATCTCTGGGATGGAGAGGCACAGAAACAAAAGAAAAACATCGCCGGATTCAGGAGAACAGCAGCATTTAAGCCAGATATAAATAATTACATATTTTTGGTGAGTGACAGGTCGTCTATAACGTTTTTTATGCTGTGTAATACATTACTATGACTTTTATGGCTGACATGACTTATGCAGGTTGCTGATCTATGTCCGTCCTGTGTTTATAATTGGGTATTAGTAATATCTATAGAATGTGGACATGATTGCTGGGTGTGTATAGTGCCGCTGAGGTAATGGCAGATTACAGAGAGCACATGACCCGGTTTCAAGCATCCGTAGTCACTTATTATTAGTGAACACTCCCTGCCTCCCTGCGTCTTACAACATTCAGACTCATTAGATAAGGAAGCTGCAGATTCAGCAGTGCGAGGACATGGAGCAGCTGGCGCTGTGCTGAGGGCCACACTTTAGTTGGGATTTTTGTACATTCTGCAAAATGATCCCTTAATTCGTTTCTTTTATCCTGTTATTTCCAATATTTTCAATTTTAAGGCATTTTTCACAACTATCATCAGAAAGAGAGTCGCTCACTGAAGACCATCCCTTCATTAGTCAGACTGACAGGTGATGGCTCAAACAGAGGAGAAGCCCCCAGTTTTGGACTTTTAATCCCCGTGCATATGAGAGACCTTATGGCTGTATACTATGAAGCCTTTAAGGGGTATTTTAGGATGAGAAAACGTATATGCATTTTGTTAATGAAACAGCACCACACCTGGTTTTGGCAGGTATTGCAGTTCATTATAAATTTGATATCTCAGGAAATTATAAATCGCAAATCATAAACATTATTCCTGTTAAAAAGATACAGTCTTTATTGAGCACGTATGCTAAATACCCATCAAAACCCGTTAAAAACTGGGTGCACAGGTGATAGGAAGGAAGGAAGGACTAACCCTAAAGGCTAACAACTCCCTCCTTGCCCTACCTGCCAGCGGAGGTCAGCACCCTGAATACGATATGGCGCCCCCACTCCTCGTCGGCTCACACTACACTCGCCCTGAACTCACCCTCATAAAGGGGGAGGAAAGTAAGTGCTCCCCACCCTAGGATGGTATCATCGGGCTGTATAGCTAGTACCAGTGTCCCAGTGTTAAAAAGGAGCTGTTCCCCGTAGCTAAGTCTATGTCTGGTGTAGCAGGATGATAAAACCAGACCATATAGTTCACTCTCCAGACACAGCCGGTGTCCGCCCTCAATGATAATACAGGCTATGCATCCAGACCACCTATTGGAGGTAACTCAATAGTACTTAGCTTTCAGACGGGGTCACAGGTCACTCCCCGCGCGCCTCCACTATTGCAGTTCAGTGAATGGTGCTCAACTGCAATACCACATCCGACCTTGGAGCCGATGTGGCGCTGTTTTTAAAAAAAAATGTTGCTCTGATCCTAGACCACCCCTTTAAGCACTTTGTTTGCCGCTATATGGTGCTTTCATATGAAACCTTACCAGGAAGATACTTTTTCTTATATTGCATTCAAAAGCAGCCTCTATTATTCCGAAGACATAGAAGCTAAGATAATGATCAATGACTTCTTATCCTTTTCTGTCTCCTACAATGCTTTGCTCTTACATAAGACTGTACAATACTCTCAGGGCCGCGTTGCCATAGGATATGCCCTCATTGATTGTCTGGTAATACATTATACATTACAGGCAGACCGCCAGCATTCCTCTCATTCCTCTCGGCCTTAAAGAGACAAAAGATGTTAACTTCACCACGGCGTTCAAGGTAACTAGAATTTTTAATTTTCTAAATCCAAATAATAATTGTCTGTGTGTTGGAGTCTGGGTATGAAATGGAAGATTGGGGTAGCTTTTCCTGAGTTTTATGGGTAAAGATAGAACTGCCTTTTTTCATATATGTATATGGAATCTCTTAAAGGGGACTTATTACTGGATATTTTATTTTAAGCTGAGCACCTCATCTACTTACTGCTGTTCCACAGATTCTGGAACAGTTGTTCTTTTTCTTCTGTGCCCCTCTGTTCCAAAGTTATGCCTCCAGTAATAATTATGCAAATGTTGCTTTCAACCAGCTGAACATAAAGCACAGATATGTTCTGTGGTGTTTCTTTTTCCTCCTCTGATTCTGTCCAATCAAAACAAGGCCACGCCCACAAAGTGCTGTAGTTACGCCCGGTAGATGCAAGGGAAGATTTTCATCATTATTACCGAGGGGTATAACTTTGGAATGGAGGGATATAGAAGAAAAAGAAAAACTGTATCAAAATCTGTGTAGTAATGACAATTGAAGAAGGTACAAAGTGTAAATAAAACAAAATTAAAGGTCCACTTTTAAAGCCATCCTCCATGGTCATCCATAGTAAAGCTCAGTTACTGTCATTTAACTGTGGAAGGTTTCTGGTTATCATCTTGTGGTTTATTATCTGTACTTCCCTTTCTGTGAAAGAAATTTCCATGGAACCATCTTTTATCTCATTGAAAATTTTTACCTGAGGTGAAGGAGGTTCTCTGGAGAGCTGACTACTGCCAAGCCATCTACTGCCAAGGAGTGTGGCAGCAGGAATGAAGTTGCTTGTTGTTCCCCTGTCTGTCTTTCCTTCCCCCTCTTGTTGTTATTATTGCAATGGTTTGGACTAGTGCTCCTGCCGGCCATTTCCCTATTGAGGGCTAACATCAGGGCCAGGGATAGACTAGGTATTCTGCTCAGCAACGGGTTGAAAGAATCCATATTCAGACGGTAGAGAAATCAGGGCACAGCTGCAGGTGACTGCAGGAGGTCTCCTCTTGCCCATTCCTCATGAGCAGGGCCCTCCTCTGTATTTGTCCCCCTGCGTCTCCCATCTGTTGTTTTGTGTAGTGCGCCAGATATCATTGGTCCTTGCACTGCTGTAATGCACAGTAGCCAGACACCTCATTAGTCCAGTGAGACTGTATCTCAGACTATCTCAGACCCCTTGTAACTAAACTATTGTCAACTTTCCCTGTGCTGGGCTTATAGTTATACTCTCAGCCATTCAGAGGAGGCATCACTATAGAGGGAGGGGCAGAGTTGTAACATCAACCAATGATAATACAGGGGGTGTGTCTCAGACTACCACTGACCCTTGTAGCTAAACTATTGCCAAGTTTGCCTATGCTGGACTTAATTTATACTCATCAGCCATTCAGAGGAGGCAGAGCTATAGAGGGAGGGGCGGAGCTGCAACCTAAACCAATGAAAAGACAGAGGGGGTGTGTCTCAGACTACCTCAGACGTCCTGTAGCTAAACTATTGCCTTCTATGCCTGTGCTGGGCTTTATTCATACTCATCAGCCAGTCAGAAGAGGAAGAGCTACAGAGGGAGGGGCAGAGATGCAACCTCAACCAATTATAAGACAGGGGGTGTGTCTCAGACTACCACAGACCCCCCGTAGGCACTGTAGTCTTAGACCATAGCCTTAAAATAAAGCCATGCTTAAAAAAAATAAATACCAAAATAAAATAAAGGACCAAGAGAACTATAGAGCACAATAGATCTCACCATAAGAAACATAAAAACCCTAACAACAATGTAGGAAGTTTGTATGGAATGGGAGGTTTTGACCCCATTGACAGATCATCCTACAAAAATGTATTACTCCAGAGGTTTTTATCTTTCTTCTTTCATCTCAAGATGAGCAAGAATGAGGTTACTATATTTAGGATGACGAGTGCCGTCTATTTTTAGATAGGTAAATGTAGACTCAATTAATTGAAACGTGACCCGAGAGTGACGTCACCTATTATCATGCCCTGAATCACCTGACCCTCCCGCCAGATCGGAGGTAACGTAATACGACGAATGTGGAGCAGATCTCCGGCGGCGGGCAACACCCATCGCTTTCCTCCAAAACTACCACCCGAGGAAAGATCTGTCAGTGACTAATGCAGAATACACCCAGCATTCCTCTATGGAGCTACGCATCCTAATGTATTAGCTGTTATAATAATAATTAGTAATTTTCCTAATTAAAGTGGAACTCCACCTAAAAATAAATGGTTTAGAGCAAGTCCAGTGACATAAGAAGACATCAAATTCCAAATGTTAATCTTTCATTCAAAGAGTATATCCAAAAATAGATGATATCTTGCATATGAGTAGGGATCCAATCATTAGGACCCCTTACCAAAGCCAGGAACTGGGTACTGAAATGCTTCATTCATTCTCTACCGGAAAAAATATGAGTGCAGTTCCATGGAGAATGAATGGAAAAATGCACACCTTGGGACCACCACTCCATTTGGATAAAGCATTTCAGATGCTTGCTCTCTGGGTTTGTCAGGGTCCATTCCCTATTGAAGTAAAGTAGTTGTGATGCATGAGCGTTTGGAGTGTTAAAAAAGGTAGAGCACTGTACTTGCCTCTTTCTGGAAGTCCCATAGAGAAAGAATGGAGGAGTATCATGGAATCATAGAAGTTGTATAGTTGGACGAGTCCTCCTGGGTCATCTGGTCCAACCCCCTGCTCAAATAGGATTCACTAAATCATCCCAGACAGATGTCTGTCCAGCCTCTGTGTGAAGACTTCCATTGTAGGAGAACTCACCACGTGGCCGCCTGTTCCACTCGTTGATCACCCTCACTGCAAAAAGTTTTTTCTTTTATCCAATCTGTGTCTCCTCCCATTCAGTTTAATCACATTTCTTCTAGTCTTTCCTTGTGTAAATGTGAATAAAGCTGATCCCTCTACAGTGTGACAACCCTAGATAAAGCTCGTCCCTCTACAGTTGACAGCCTATTTCAAAGCTCATTCCTCTACAGTGTGAATCTAGATAAGCTATCCATGTACAGTGACAGCCTTGACTTGTAGACAGCTATTAAGTCTCTCGATCTCCCTACAGACGACATAACTCATTGGACAGGACATTCAACAAGCGATCGACAAGTTAAAGACTATCCATTGGAGTAACCTCCAAAAGAACAAAAGGGAAAAGGTAATCTCCAACCACAAGAATTCATACTACCAGTAAAATGAAAAAGTATGATAAAAGATATTCTTTATTGGTAACAATGATAAAAATATAAAACAGAACAACAGGAGGAACTCATAAGAAGAAGCCGCATACATAATGACTGAACCACCAGTATACAATTATATAAAAGGTATAAGGATGCCAATTCAAAGAATAGTCCCCATCCACAATACCAAAGTGTAAGATATATACGATTCATAATGTACATTCATAATGTACCGTATTTGAGGTAATTTTACCAAAGTGCAGAGGGCAAAAAGTGGAGTCCAGCAGTGTATTCCTTCTAACCCGACGCACGTTCCGCATTGATTTCTTCCAGGTACATTTTACCTCCTAGGAGTTTCTATTCTTTGTTTTGTGTTATATCATAATATTTTATCATTGATACCAATAAAAATTATCTTTATTATACTTCTACATTTTAGCATGAATTGTTATGGTTGGAGATTACCTTTTGTTCTTTTCAGATGTTTAACTAGTATTAAGTGTCATGTAGTTTCTGTTTATTTAGTTTGGACTGTGAATTGAAGTATCGATTGGATAAGTGTTACGGTAATTTTAAAACTTCATACACACCCTTGAGGGCCAACCATAGACATCAGGAGCGGTGGGGTGGACGATTTAGAAACCCCATATATTGGCATTCCTGAAGACATGGTCATTTCACCGCTGCTCCTCTGTCTATACTCCGACATAGTGATGAGTATGGATGACATGTCACTGGGGTGTCGTAATGCATTATCCTCTGTAGCCTATATATTATTGGTTCGGGTTACTGTTTTACATATATCAGCAGGGCCGGCCTCAGGCTAAATTGCGCCCTGTGCAAAATTCCCCTTTGGTGCCCCCAGACCATGTCACATGAGACATGCAGCCAATCAGTGGCACCTTCACTCTTTCCTCATATAAAACTGACAACCCGAGGAAATCAGGGAACAGCAGCAGCTCTCATTTATTCTGGATCACAGTTTTGAAGGAAGGGATAATGAAACAGCTGCTGATTGGCTGCAGGTCTCATGTGAAATAACGTCATGTGAAACCATGGAGACCTGGGGCACACATTGCTAGGACGATGCTTGGCTTTATCACTTGTCTAGTGTGGTTTTTTTTATCCATATAATGTAAAACGCCTAAAAATGCCTCACACAAAGCATGCTGCAATATAAGTATTTATAAAAAGAAAATCACCTGCAAAAAAGATCCTGAAACAATATCTACATGAGGCGTCTTTACTTTTACTTTACTGATAGGTTGTTTACATTGTGAGCCCCAATGGGGACAGTGTTGATGATGTATGTAAAGTGCTGTGGAGTTCATAGTGTAATATAAATGCAAAAAGTATTATTCTTAATATTATGTCACAATACCAGGATCTGAGGATCTTCTATTTCGAGGTCAGGGACTCTCTGACGCCGTGTTGCTGCTTGTCTCGCTGTTGTCCTCTTTTGAAACTGCAGTGCGGTGGACAAGAGGGCATTAACTGGTTAATAACAAGAAGTATGGAGTGTGTACTGAGCCATAAACCCTCCCCATACCATGAAGTATGGAGTGTGTACTAACTGAGCCATAAACCTTCCCCGTACCATGTCCAGCAGACATTGTAGGATTACTACCCGTATATACTCGTGTATAAGCCGACCTGTGTATAAGCCGACCCCCCTACTTTTGCCCCCAAAACCTGAGAAAACCTATTGACTCGTGTATAAGCCGAGGGTGGACCCCAGCACAGGTATACAGCCCCCAGCAGTGTGGTATACAGCAGCCTCCCCAGTGGTATATACAGACCCCAGGGGTAATACAGCAGCCCCAGGGGTAATACAGCAGCCCCAGGGGTAATACAGCAGCCCCAGGGGTAATACAGCAGCCCCAGGGGTTATTCAGCAGCCCCAGGGGTAATACAGCAGCCCCAGGGGTAATACAGCAGCCCCAGGGGTTATTCAGCAGCCCCAGGGGTAATACAGCAGCCCCAGGGGTAATACAGCAGCCCCAGGGGTAATACAGCAGCCCCAGGGGTTATACAGCAGCCCCAGGGGTTATACAGCAGCCCCAGGGGTTATTCAGCAGCCCCAGGGGTAATACAGCAGCCCTAGGGGTAATACAGCAGCCCCAGGGGTTATACAGCAGCCCCAGGGGTTATACAGCAGCCCCAGGGGTAATACAGCAGCCCCAGGGGTAATACAGCAGCCCCAGGGGTTATACAGCAGCCCCAGGGGTTATACAGCAGCCCCAGGGGTAATACAGCAGCCCCAGGGGTAATACAGCAGCCCCAGGGGTTATACAGCAGCCCCAGGGGTTATACAGCAGCCTCAGTGGTATATACAGGCCCCAGCAGTATATACAGGCCCCAGCACTATATACAGCAGCCCCAGTCGTATATACAGGCCCCAGCAATATATACAGCAGCCCCAGTGGTATATACAGGCCCCAGCAATATATACAGCAGCCTCAGTGGTATATACAGGCCCCAGCACTATATACAGCAGCCCCAGTGGTATATATAGGCCCCAGCAGTATATACAGTAGCCCCAGTGGTATATACAGGCCCCAGTGGTGGTGTATACAGGCCCCAGTGGTAGTGTATACAGGGCCCAGTGCTAGTGTATACAGGGCCCAGTGCTAGTGTATACAGGGCCCAGTGGTGGAGGTGGTGTATACAGCAGGGCCCAGTGGTGGTGAATACAGGGCCTAGTATGCGGACTGGGGGGGAGGGGTGCGCCTTTACACACTCACCGGTCACCGCGCCACCGCCGTCACCGTGCCCGTGCGTCTGCTGGGCGCTGGCTGTACGGAGGAGGAGAGGAGGGGCGGGCAGAGCGCGGGACAGGAAGTCGGACTCCCGCCCTCCTCCCTCTCTGGCCGACGCGCCGCGGCCGCCGGCGGCCAGCACGGGGCCTCCCAGGGGGCAGGCAAAAATGCGCCCTGCACTAGATGGCGCGCCTAGTTGTCGTCCCGGCCCTGCCTGCGTGTAAACCCGAGTGTGACTCGGGGTTACCGCTTCTGTCAGCTAAAGTTAACACCGAGTCACACTTGGGAATACCGGTAGGGAGGGAGCCGCAGAGAGACCATAAATATCCGTCTCTCTGGCGCCCCCTTTGATGCATGGCAGGCGGCGCCCTGTGCGACCGCACAACTCGCACAGCGGTAGGGCCGGCCCTGTATATCAGAATATGTAGAATAAGGTTTATGATACACTTTAAAAAATGGGTGCTCAAGAAGGGTTCAAAGTCATCAATAAATAAAAAAAAGAACTTGGCAGTCCGAAATGAATCCAAGAAATTTATTATACAGGCAATTCCGAATAATTGTAACATTTTGACCCCAATATTTGGGTCTTCCTCAGACACAATAGAAGTGCCCTCCACCAGTGTGTAAGACGCTTTTCTATATCGTGCCATCACATCTACACATCACCGCAGAGTGATTTTTCTATAGATCTCACTGTGAGTTTTGACAGTATCACCATCTTAAAGGCATAAACAGTAAAAGAATCCATTGTGTCTGATGAAGACCCAAAATTGGGGTCAAAACGTTACAATTTTTCTCTATTATACAAATACATTGCTTGTAGTCATATTTTGGAGTGCCAAGTTCTTCTTTTATTTATATCAGAATATAGACCATGCAATCGGAAAGTCACAAACTAGTCCATGGATTTAAAATTTTAGTAGAGAGCTGAGCCTAAATTAAACTAAACCTGACCCATAATGAAATGCCGTAAAGATAGGAAACTGAAGGAGGCGACAAGCCGGACAAACATAGCGCAGTAATAAAAATGCCACATTGGTTAATTATTCCTAGAACGCTCCGTCCTTTTCAGCAATTCGCTAATTATGCTGAAATGTTTCTGGGAAATGGTCATTGAGCATTAACTCTGTACACACTGATAAATCCCCGAAATAATGTTTACCGTCCATTGGTAAAGCAACCTGTGACCTCAACATTAACAGGGCTGTTCAATCTAGGAAAAACATTTTCATACACCTAATCCGGGATTTTTAATGGAGGACCTTTAGCATTTCATATAGACATAAATGTCTCCCGTGCAGTTCTATACATGCCCTGTGGAGGCGCTGTTGCAAAATTCACTCACAGATCACAGCCGATCACTGGAGATCCCAGAGGGGAGACACTTCATGATCTGCTTAATATATTAGGTGCGATTTTCCAAAGTATAGAGCCCCTTTGATGTTGTTTTTGTCTCTTTTGAAGGACTTTATACTGGAACATTACAGCGAAGATGGAGCTGATTATGAGAATGAGCTGGCTGACCTGATGGACCTCAGACAGGTAAAGGCTTTCATTCTGAGTATGTTGTGTTTCCGCATATGGTAGTAAGGTACATGGAGCAAGAGTTTCTGCAAATTTGTAACATTTTTTCTCTGTTTCGGATATGCTGTGGACTTTATACCCCTCCCCCAATTATTACATGGGGTAAAATCCACAATAGTTCTGCAGCTAAGGCCGGCTTCACACCACGGTTTCTTGTTGTCAGGCTGTGTCCGGTGTTTTGCTGGATGCACCGGACACAGCCTGACAGCTCCGGACAGAACAGAATCGTAGGGTTAATATGCCCTCCGATTCCGCCGGAATCAACAGTGCACGCTGATGCCGCTGTGCAGGTCCTGAAATTCCAAAATCGTGGCTAGCGGGGAGCTAGCCGCAGTTCTTAAATGTCAGCTGGGAGGTCTGCAGGTGCTGAAGTTCAGCACCGGCTGCCTCTGAACTTCAGCACTCGGCGTCCGGGAACCAGATCAGATTTTCTGTCGGATCGATGCGATCTGGCGCCTATAGACTCCCATGTTAGGGGGGCGCTGGATTGCATCGGATCCGGGAGAATCCAATAGGATCCAATTTTGCCCAATTTTTGCCCCGGACTCAAAAAAGCTGCAAGCTGCGATTTTGTATCCGGGACAAAAATCGAATACAGCCTGATGCTGCCGGACAGGAACAAAACCGGATGCCAAAATACTGCCATCCGGCCCCATAGGCATACATTAGTCCAAAATTGGATCCAGGGCTGTCAGGTTCACAACGGACAGCCCCAAACCTGATCACACCATGGTGTGAAACCGGCCTAAATCTGCAGACAGATAGGAATTTGAAACAAGGTCAGTGGCGGAAAAATGTCACCAAGTCTGCTGTTCCATTAGCAGAGGTTTATTATTAGGATGATAGAACAGGCCTCCCCCCACCCCTGTCCCAGGTCTCTCATATAGAAGCCAAGGTTCACCAAACTGAATTCTAATCTGTTAAAAATTAACTTTTTTGAAATTTTGCAAACTTTGCAATACAATGCAATCTAAGTCACTTTTTGGCAGCATGCCCTCTCCTTTATCCTGCTGCTGGGCCGTTCCGCACTTTAGTAATGTGAAAGGTGTACAAGGGCATATTTGGGGATTATTCTAGCAATAGGAATAAAAAAAAAAAAACAGTGCTGGACATACTTTCATGTCATTTACATTGTATAAGTTTGGCTCAGACCCAAAATTTGCCTAAACTATGAGGAACAGATGAAAAAAAAAAGTTTAATATAAGCCCTATGGCCATAGATGAAAAGTGTGAGAGATATAGGTTCATCACAATGTATTAGAATATCATCAAAAAGATCATGTATTTCAGTAATTCAATACAAAAACCTGAAACACATATATTATATAGAGTCATTACACACAAAGGGATCTATTTCAAGTGTTTATTTATGTTAATGTTGATGATTATGGCTTACAGCCATAAAACCCAAACCCAAAGGTCATTATCTCAGAAAATTAAAGTAGGGAGGATGAAGGGTCGGAGAGATAAAATATGACCTAAATAGGTATCAGAGGCTTCACCTTGTGTGGTTGTGAGAGTCACAACCACTATAAAAGCAGATCACGGCTGCTGCAGTCCTCAGTGTGGTGCATATAGAGTAGGGAGGATGAAGGGTTAAAAACCACGCTGCTGTATTCCACCGGACATCAAAGGGTGAATATAATATTGATTTATTAGTCAACACGTTTCAGGGCTCCCTAGCCTCTTCCTCAGGATAAATCAATATCATATTGCCATATTTCTGGGAGTCCTGAAACGCGTTGACTAATAAATCAATATTATATTCACCCTTTGATATCTTGTGGAATACGGCAGAGTGGTTTTTAACCCTTTATTCTCCCTACTTTAATGTTCTGAGATAATGACCTTTGGGTTTTCATTGGCTGTAAACCATAATCATCAACATTAACAGAAATAAACACTTGAAATAGATCACTCTGTGTGTAATGACTCTATATAATATATATGTTTCACTTTATGTATTGAATTACTGAAAAAAAAATAAACTTTTTGTTTATACTGTATTCTATTTCATTGACATGCACCTGTACACCTTGACAGTTTAGAGCCAAAATGCTAAATCTGCAGAAGCGCGGCCTCCAGGCCTACTTATATAGTACTGCTGCCCTACAGGGGTCATTTGGACCCTGGACATGTTCCAAAGTGTAAGAGGGCTGCATCTTCTCTGCAATTTACCGCATTAAAATTTGCTATAGCATTGGTATTCCCCAGATTTTTGGTGCAGATTTGATACAACATTACTCTGCTAAAAATCACAATTGCTCTTTTTATTTGCAATTTTTCAGGCTCCACATAGTAGTCTATAAAATAAAAATAAACAACAATGTATGCACAATAAATAAAGCAGCGTTTTTGATGTGTAAGAATATTACCTATGGCAAAACAGTCCAGTTTTGACCTTGGTTTCTGCGCTTCCTATAGTTACTCCATTGTTCCTCACTATTTCCTTTTTTTACAGGCGTGCCGAACTCCTAGCCGAGATGAAGCCTGGCCTTGAGATGTTGACCAGCTATTTTCAGCAGCTTGGATTCCTGGAAAATCGGTTCTTTCCATCAAGTAGAAATATGGGGATACTGTTCACATGGTAAGAAATTAAAATAAAGCATATATATAAAACATTGCCCTAAGGGTACCTTTACTACGCTGCAACGCGGCGAGGAATCTGTCCGGCGATATGTCGCCCTGGCACCATCGCCGTCCAATTACCTCGCAGTTGCGGCGTGTAATTTGGGAATTTGGCGGCGATAAAAAACCTGTTGCCTGGTTCTGAATTCAGAGACTGCTCCAAAATCAGAGGCAATTATGAAGGCAAGATTCCCTGTTTTGGCGTGTGAACGGGCGATAGTGATGGAATCTGTGTCGCCTATTGATTTCCGTGGGTGTGCCACAGCGTGCTGGAGTCCACGCCCCGTCACGATGATTGGTGGTGTCTACTGTGTCTCCATTGGCTGTCACTTGACACCGCGCCATATTTGAACAGCTGTCCATTCACCACCACACAAGCAATGGCGTCATGTATTAGCCAACCTTCCGGCGCAGGCTGCCCAATCATAATGCTATTGCCTTGTCTAATCAGCGTGTTTGGGGCACGGTATATACCAGTCTGCCACGCTTATGTTATCGCGGCGCTGAACATGTACGCCCACATTCCTTTGGGGATTGCAGCGTGTGAAGCGCGAGGGAACTCCACGGACTGGTTCCACTGTGGGGTAGGCGATTTCCGGGGCAACACATCGCCTTAGGTTGAGGGCGAAATTGCGGCGTGTAAAAGTGCCATCGGCAATCTGAGGCGACCATGAAAAACTGTGCACGCGCAATTTAGATTGCCTCCTATCGCCACCAAAAGTTGCGGCTGTGTAAAGGTACCCTAAGATGAACATTTCTCAAAGAATTTTCCCTTGGGAGCTTTGTAGACTTCACAAACATGTAACTGAGACACTGTGTGGGTTGTCAGAACAGGTTTGCAATATCTTTGCAGTTCAGATTGTCACCATTCACTTTTGTGATAGCATCATGGGCCGACTCCTTGCTGAGCATTAGAGATGTTTGAGAACCAGAATCTTAGAATCCTTTATGAAGAACTATCATGGCAATATATAGAGCAAGAATTTAGCCAATACGACCTTCCACCATGCCAAAAGATAGTTTTTTGGGTACCATGAAGCCTATCAGTTCTTTGAATCTGGCATGAGACTGCATCAAGGCGTGAACAAAACAACTAACGAATTAAAGGGTTATTCTCCAGTTTCGAAGTTATCTTCTATCTTTTAGATACAAAATAACTTCCCAATCCCTGGGGATCTTGGGTTCCCAGCCAGTCTCCTTGCTTTCTCTTCCAAGGGGAATGTGATTTGACTGCTGATTGTCTGCAAGCAGCGATCTTGACAGAAGAGACAGTCTTCTTGATCCTTCTTCCAGCCCAATTAGAATTGGTGAGGCAATCAAGTGACATACAATGCCCGAAGAGAATGGAAGGAGACCAGTGGGGAACACTGACACAAGTAGACTAGAGAGGTCCGTAGGATAATATGTATTTTAGACCAAACTTGGGCCCATTTGTAACATAAAAATTGAGTAGTGGAAAAACCCTTCAACCCCTTGATAACGACCTACATATATAGCAGAAATGCACCATGACTTTATGGAATGGGCTCCGGAGTAGAGCCTGCTACATACAGCCAGTTGTGTTATACAGTTGGCATCAATTCTAATTGCAACAGGTTAATCTCTTAGATTCCACTATCAATCATGTCTTCGGCTTATAGGAGGCTTAAAATTTAGAGGATGATTTTCGACATCCATTTGTCACGATAGTCTCTCTTACTTTGCAGAAGTGACAGTTTTGGGACCCGTGTTTCATTCTTGTATTGAGACTTCATATTAAACATGTTTGTCTTTTGGCAGTTCAGGGGTTAATGTCAGTTTCTGTTGCTAGCAAGCTAGCTGGTTCTTTGTCCAGGTGTGGCTACTTTGTGATCACTCCCATCCCCTTTATATGGTCACATGTTTCCAGCATCCTTTGTTGGTGATTGAACTTCATAACTGGCCATGAAGTTGTTTATTGTTCCCCTGTCTTTCATTCCCCTCTCGTTGATTTTAGTGCAGTGGCTGGGACTAGTGCGCCCACCAGCCATTTTCCTTATTGAGGGCTAACATCAGAGCCAGCGAGGGACTAGGTTTCCTGTTCGGCAACAAGGTGAAAGAACCCGTATAGGGACAGTAGGGAGATCAGGGCACAGTCTCAGGTGAGTGCAGGAGATCACCTCTACCCCATTCCTTATAAGCAGGGCCCTCCATTGTATTTGTTTCCACTCGGTGTCTCCCTGTCTGCTGTTTGGTGTAGTGCTCCGGACACCGTTGGTCAGTGTGTCCCTATTAGTACTGTTTCTGTACACTCTCTGTGCCCAGCGTGACATTACCCCATTTCCCAAAACTTGCTCACGGGGTGTTAAGGGGTTTTCATGGCAGCTTCGGGACTACTGAAGGCCCCCATGTCTGCCATATTACGGTACTACTTCAATGAAGCCCAGCCTGTGCAAATAACAATGCAAATAGTAAAATATACTACATAAGAAAAATTAACATATTTGGTATTGCCACCTGCGATATGGCTGGGTTCAATCTAAAGATGGGTTGTAGGCTGTAGATGTAATGTCCCTTTGGTATAATACAAATGTAGATATTATTATTTAAAGCAATGGTTTAGTAATTCGGTTCACATCATGTGAATGGGTCAGAAGTGGACACTGTTTATTCAGCCTTAAACAATTAGCGGTGCGGCCAGGTATGAGTGCAAACATGGCCACAAATGAAGGCTTCTGTTCCTCCTCCGCATCTGCTGAGTGCACAAAATAAAAGGAAAGACTTAACATTAATTACAGGCTGTGTTATGATGCCTAGATTACAGGCCTGACTAAGCCTTTCATGAACCCACAGACCTGTATAAACGTCATGATGAATGGCTAAGGAGGGGGAGATTAATTATCTTGTTGCATTATTAATGAACAAGAGTTAAAAAAAAATGTTTTATTTTTCCTTTCATGTTGACATTTATAAAGCACTTGGCTGAGGTGGCCATGTTTAATATGAAAGTAGAGGAAGAAGAACTGGCTAACCAATCACAGAACAGCTTTCATGTTACTAAAGCTGTTTTAGAAATGGAAGCTGAGCTCTGATTGGTTGCTGTGGGCATCAGGCAGTTTTGATAGATGAGGCCTAGTAACCTATTCATTTCTTTGTTAACACCATATTTCAGCTGTAAATGTAATATATACAGTATGCTCGGATTTTAAACCATTCTGTCACCATTGGATTTCATTGTAAAAACTACTTTTTTCTTTCCATTTCATACATAGTAGACTATTATTAATTAAAATATATCCCGTTAAAACTATTAATCCTGTTGCATTATTAGTGAACAAGGGTTAAAATGTAAAATTCTTCCGTTTATATTTCAGAATTATAATGCCCTTGGCCATGTTAGAAAGAGATTTATGAAAGAACTGTCTTTGTTGCCCATAGCAACCAATCACAGCACAGCTTTCATGTTGCCAGAGCTATTTTAGAAATGAAAGCTGATCTCTGATTGGTTGCTATGGGCAACACTAATAATTTTTGTTAAATGGGGCCTAATAACCAATTAATTTCACAGTGATCCCAATCTATGCCCAAACCACATTGTAGTCATGTTTTTAATGTATACAGTACACTCTGTCACCATTGGAATCCATTGTAAAAGAAAAAAGTATATATGTCTATTTTCTTTTACTGCATTCTGCAGTAAACTATCATTAATTAAAATTATTCAATTAAAACAAATAATTGAAATTGTATTTTGTAATTAGGTATGACTCCTTTACTGGCGTTCCTGTCAGCCAGCCAAATATCTCACTGGAGAAGGCCAGCATTTTATTCAACATGGCCGCCCTATACACCCAGATCGGAACCCGCAGCAACCGACAGACCAAAACCGGACTGGAGGAGGCCGTGACCATGTTCCAGAAAGCTGCAGGTACAAGCTTATTGTTCTCAGTGATTATATTTATGCTGGATTGAGCAGCGATGCTATCGCGTCGCAAGGGCGGTGATGTCACGATGGTGGTGGGCTCTATGGCGCTAGGGACGGCGGCTGTCTCAGCCCCCTGTGGGGGAGTCTGGCGGCAGTTTTTTATTTTTACACTTGCAGTTGGGTGTGTGGCCCTGGGCAGGGAGTCCTGCGGCAGTTCTTTATTTTTACACTTGTGATATTGTGATGTCCTAATACCCACTATGAGGTCATAACACCCCATTCTGATGTCAGAATACTCCACTATGCTATCATAATCCCCCTATGATGTAATATTACCCCACTATGATGTAATAATACCCCATTGTGATGTCATAATACCCCATTTTGATGTCATAACACCTCCCTAGGATGCCATAATACCCCATTGTGATGTCATAATACCCACTATGATGTCATGACGCCCCATTCTGATGTCAGAATACCCCACTAAGATGTCATAACACCCCCTATAATGTCATAATATTCCATTTTAATGTCATAATTCTCCACTATCATGTCATAATACTACCCCACTATGAAGTAATAATACCCCATTATGATGTCATAATATCCAATTATGATTTCATAATACCCCATTGTGATATGGGGACAACTGGATCCAGGAGGCAATGATGGACGCCACTTTGCAATTATGTAAATAGGAGTACCGTACTTTTTTTTTTTTACACATAATTTTTAAATCACTGCAATTTTTTTTTTTAACTTGTGTGAAAAGACTTGTTAAATTGGGCACTAAGGACCCACTAAGGCTGGTTTCACACTGCGGTTTTTCACTGATCAGGTTCGATCAGGTTTATGTGCCAAAACCAGGAGAGGAATCAGGAGAGGAACTTGCAGAGAAAAACTATAATTGAAAGATTGACACCTGTTCTAGGTTTTGGAGTCACTCCTGGTTTTGAAACACAAAACCTGATCGAACCTGACCTGATCTGACCGCAGTGTGAAACCAGCCTAAGGGTGCCTTCACACTGCGGCAGCGTCCGGTCCGGGGCTGTCAGGAGTGACAGCCTGGACCGGAGTTTTGCTGCATAGGATAGTATCGGGCTGCACGGAGCTGGATCGCGCCGGGTGGCAATTATCTGCCATCCGGCTGCTAGCTCGCCGGATGAATCCTGCAGAAGTGGGGATTTGTCTGCCGACTCCAAAAACATTGCATGCACCGTTTTTGGAGTCGGCAGACAAATCCCCATTTCTGCAGGATTCATCCGGCGAGCTAGCAGCCGGATGGCAGATAATTGCCACCCGGCGCGATCCAGCCCGATACTATCCTATGCAGCAAAACTCCGGTCCAGGCTGTCACTCCTGACAGCCCCGGACCGGACGCCGCCGCAGTGTGAAGCCAGCCTTAGTCAACCCTTTGCAGTCTTGATGTGAAGATTCCCACTTAAAGGGAACCTGTCACCTGGATCTAAGCCCCTACACTATCACTACCTGTCCCTGCACCTTCCTAGCTGCTCCCTATCTATCCCTCTCTGAGCTAAATCCGCCCTATAAAACAGCAGAAAAATAAGTTATAACTTACAGAAGTCCCTGAGGCTGGGGACTGAGAAGGCGGCGCCAGGCTCCATTCAGCCCCTCCTCCATGTAGCAGCACACGCCCCGCTGGGCGGTGTTATTCTTTCTTCATCGCCGCCTCCTCCATTTGGAATCTCCCACCCACTTTACACTGTAGGTTAGGATCGGCACGACAGAAGGCAGTGACTCAGGTATTTACTCACACAGCACACAGTTCAGGTATTCACAGACCTCCAGATTCCGATGTAACAGGTCAGACTAACCCCCCGACCAGAATATACCCGAGGTATAAACTGGGCTAGCCCAGAATATACCCCGGGGTATAAACAGGCCTAGGCAGATTATAACTCTCCGTATACCACAGCAGCTGTAGATCAGGGCCCCAAGCCGTGCACAGGGCCCCAAGCAATGCATGAGGGCCCGAGGCAGCACAAGGTGGCCCCAGGCAGCAGAAAGTGGCCCTACGCAACATACAGGGGCCCCAGGCAGTGCTAGGGGCCCCAGGCAGTGCATGGGGGTCAGAGGCAGCACACAGGGGCCCCAGGCTACACACAGGATCCCAGGCTACACACAGGGGCCCCAGCCAGCATACAAGGGCCCCAGACAGTGCACAGGGCCCCAGGCAGCACAAAGTGGCCCCAGGCAGCGCAAAGTGACCCCAGGCAACATACAGGGGTCCCAGGCAGTACTAGGGGCCCCAGGCTACACACAGGATCCCAGGCTACACACAAGGGCTCCAGGCAGCACACAGGGGCCCCAGGCAGCACAAAGTGACCACAGGCAATATACAGGGGCCCCAGGCAGTGGGCCACCTGGGGCCACTTTGTGCTGCCTGGGGCCCCTGTGTGCTGCCTCTGGCCCCCATGCGCTGCCTGGGACCCCTTTGTACTGCCTGGGGCCCTTGTATGCTGCATGGGGCCCCTGTATGTAGCCTGGGACCCTGTGTGTAGCCTGGGGCCCCTAGTACTGCCTGGGGCCCCTGTATGTTGCCTGGGGCCACTTTGTGCTGCCTGGGGACACTTTGTGCTGCCTGGGGCCTGTGCACTGCCTGGGGCCCCGTGCACTGCCTTGGGGCCCCGTGCACTGCCTGGGGTCCTTGTATGCTGCATGGGGCCCCTGTGTGTAGCCTGGGATCCTGTGTGTAGCTTGTGGCCCCTAGTACTGCCTGGGGCCCCTGTATGTTGCCTGGGGCCTCTTTGTGCTGCTTGGGGCCACTTTGTGCTGCCTGGGGCCCTGTGCACTGCCTGGGGCCCCTAGCACTGCCTGGGGCCCCTGTATGTTGCGTAGGGCCACTTTCTGCTGCCTGGGGCCACTTTGTGCTGCCTCGGGCCCCCATGTGTTGCTTGGAGCCCTGATCTACAGCTGCTGTGGTATACGGAGGGGTATAATCTGGCCTAGGCCACTTTAACCCCGAGTATATTCTGCTCGGGGGGTTAGTCTGGCCTGTTACACCGGGGCACAGCCGAGTAGAACCTCATACAATCCCAGCAGCTCCTGCTGCTGTCCTGACACACTCCACCCCCTCCCCACAGCCCAGGCAGCTCATATCATCTCCTATTCACCCGCACACCTGGGGGTCAGTGATTTCAATCAGCACTTAGCTCCAGTAGCAGCTCACCCTGTGTGTGCTGCTACCGAGCAGAAGATACAATCTCCCATATGCTGTATCCCCGGTCAGGGGACACATCGAGGTCGCATCACCACAACATGATAGGTGTAAAGCAGGTGGGAGATTCCAAATGGAGGAGGCGGCGATGAAGAAAGAATAATGCCGCCCAGCGGGGCGTGTGCTGCTGCATGGAGGAGGGGCTGAATGGAGCCTGGCGCCGCCTTCTCAGTCCCCAGCCTCAGGGACTGCTGTAAGTTATAAGTTATTTTTCTGCAGTTTTATAGGGCGGATTTAGCTCAGAGAGGGATAGATAGGGAGCAGCTAGGAAGGTGCAGGGACAGGTAGTGATAGTGTAGGGGCTTAGATCCAGGTGACAGGTTCCCTTTAAAGCAACAGTTATGCATGAGAAGACACAGTTCCTATCAAATCCCAGTAATGGGGGTCGTGGAGCTCCTAATTATTATCTGATATTTGGTATGAAGCTTTTCTCCTGCAGAATCGGTTCTTTTTTTGTGCGGATTTTGCTGCGGATCTTGTTGCAGATTTCCCGCTTTTGGAAATCTGAGATGATTGTGCACAAAGAATTTGCAAATGTAAAAAAGCTTTAGAGAAAAACAATTACCCTGCAAATTGCTCGGGGAAAAAAACACAGTGTGAATAAGATTCAGCTAAAACTTGTCCACTTTGCTGGTGCTTGTAAAATACCATGGCCAAGACTGTGTCGAAACGCGTAGGTTCGTCCATGCTATTCTATGCAATTTTGATGCGACAATTGATGTCCTCAGATAAATTATGATTTTTTTTTAAAGGACTTTAAATGACATTTTGATGACATTTTTCAAATTTATTACCAGGATTAATTCCTTTCTGTCCACTGAAAAGTGTAGGTGCAGAAAATTCAAGTGGAAAATCTGCACCAAATACATCAAGTGTGAACCCAGTCTTACACTACTTTAGGCTATATATGCATGTCGAGTATTTGGTTGCACCTAATCTACATATCCTGGCAGAAAAATGCACCAAAAAAACGCGACATGTTTTTGACTAATTTTTGATGCATTTTTCTTTGCATGTGTTTTTCATGCATTTGGGGTGGTAAAATGCTGCAATAATTGCCATGTTGCAGATTTATTTCTGCAGCAAATCTGCAAGGGAAAAAAAGCAACGTGCACAAAACCTCAGAATTATCATTGACTTTGCTGGTATGAGGATTTGCATGCAGTTTTGGAACAACACTGCACCAAACAATGCATATAAAAAACACACTGTGTGCACATAGACTTAAGCCGGCTTCGCATTACGATTTGCAGCTGTCAGGTTCTGTCCAGAGTTTTGCAGGATGTACCGGACAGAGCCTGACAGCCCCGGACGAGCAGAAACTGTGGGAAAATATGCCCTCCAATCCTGTTTTACACATGAATCATTTCTGCTCGTCTCTGCTGCTGTCTAGTGCTGAAATTTCAGCACAGCGTGTGCAGGGGAGCTGCCCGCGGGTCTGAAATTTCAGCCGTGGAGCTCTCTAAGGTGCTGAACTTCAGCGCTGGCTCTGCAATGCATTACAGAGCCACCGCTCTTCAGTAAAAGCACCCGGGATTCGGTTTGTTTGTCGGATCCGGCGCCCATAGACTATCATGTTATGGGTGCCAGATCGCCCCGGATCCGGGAGGATCTGGTTTTGTTTGTTTTTCCCATCGGACACAAAAATTGCTGCGGACTCTGATTTTGTGTCTGGTGCAAAAACCGAACACAACCGGATCCTCCCAGAAAATCACAAAACCGGAGGCCAAATAAGGCCAATCCTGCACCATAGGGACACATGGGGCCAAAATCGGATCAGGTTCTGTCCGGTTCAAACCAGACAAACTGATACCACAAAGCCGTGGTGTGAAACCAGCCTTAGGGTGCATCTTCACGATCAGAATACGCAGCGTTTTGGACGCAGCGTCTTTGCGCTGCGTCCAAAACGCTGCGTCGTACAGTATCAACATAGTGGAAATCCCATCCTCACTATGCATAACCCGCCCGCAGCGGTGGAGCTGCGGTGCGGGTTGCAGGGAGTCCGCAGCCGCCCTGTACTCACCGTGTGGCGGCTGGTGCAGGGGGCTTTTCCCTGCAGTCACCCGATGGGAGCCGCTTCCGACTCCGCAGCATGAAATGAACATGCTGCGGAGTCGGAAGCGGCTCCCATCGGGTGACTGCAGGGAAAAGCCCCCTGCACCAGCCGCCACACGGTGAGTACAGGGCGGCTGCGGTCTCCGTGCGGCCACCCGCGGCTTTACTCAGGTCCGGAAGAGCTGCATCCAACACGCAGCTCCTCCGGACCGTGTGCACGCACCCTAAAGCTGGTTTCACACTGCAGTTTTTTTCCTGATGCGGTTTCATCAGGTTTGTGTGTCAAAACCTGGAGTGTCTCCAAAATTCAGAACAGGTGTCAATCTTTCAATTATACTTTTTTCTACAAGTTCCTCTCCTGGTTTTGGCACACTAACTGGATGGAATCTGATCAGCCTTAGGGTACCTTTACACGCCGCAATAACTGCTGGGAATCCTGACAGCAATATGTCGCCCTGAAACTATCGCCGTCAAATTGCCTCCCAGTTGCGGCGTGTAATTGGGGAATTTGGCGGCGATAAATCGCCTGTCACCTGGTTCCTGATTTCAGAGCACTGCTCCAAAATCAGAGGCAATCATGAAGGCTAGATTTCCGGGTTTTGGTGTGTGATAGGGCGATAGTCATGGAATCTGCGTCGCCTATTGATTTCCCGTAGGCGTGCCACAGCGTGCTGGAGTCCGCGTCCCGTCTGCGATGATTGGTGGTGGCTACTGTGTTCCCATTGGCTGTCATTGGCTGTCAGTTCACAGGGCGCCATATTTAATGAGCTGTCCGTTCAGCACCACACACATCTTCACCTACACAACCGTACGCAAACACAGTTCATTTGTTTGCGGGGCAAACAAATCCGGGGCAATCCGTCGCTCCCTAACATGGGAGCCTATGGGGCCAGATTGCCCCGGTCCGGGAGGATCCGGGAACCGGACACCTGCGGTTGCACACCGCTGTTGTTTCAGGACCGCGGCTAGCTCCTTGCGAGCCGCGGTCCTGATTCATCAGCAGCTGCAGCTGCGTCCGGCTGCACACAGATCCGGAGGGCATATTACCCCTTCGGTTCTGTGTGCTGATTCGGTCCAGGGCTGTCAGGTTCATCCCTGACAGCCCCAGACCGGATCTTGCCGCGGTGTGAAGCCAGCCTAAGATGGTGATAACCTTTGGTGTGCAGTGTGTAACCTTATGCATTTATACATTTATATAAAGAAAACCTGTTGTAGGCGGAGTTGCCCTTTAAGACAGGGTGAAATTACATTTTTTTCTTACAATAACTATACACCGAAAGTTTTTCTTTTGTGGATTTAAAGTACAAGTGGAACAATGTAACAAGTAAATAATGGCTCAGAGCAGATATTGTGCACACAGAACTGGCAGCCGTTTATAAAAGAAGAAAGCCGGGCCTGCAAACCTTCCGTCAAAGACATATTTAGCGTAACGAGTCCGACCAGTTACAGTACAAACCCTGGAATGATGATAACCTTGTGTCTACAGTCAGTGTTTGCAATAAGGTGTGCGAACATGTAGACCCCAGGAATGGAGGCTGGCTGGATTTATACTAACAACCCCTCACAGTGTTCTATTTTGCAGCATTGCCCCTATACAGCTGCATATTAGTACAACAGATGTTTACAAAACAAAACAGTTATAATGAGAAATGTAGTAAAAAGTAACACTGTGCACTAGTCTTATAATTATAGTTTACAACTTTGTTACAAGTAATAGGACTGATATGTCTTATGGGATTAGTACCTACAAATAGCAATTATCCTGGATCACATTATGACATCACATATTTCCAAACAATAGAGGTTATTAAAGGAACCTGTCATCAGGGTTTTGACATCAATGACATCTACATCACCCAAGGAGCCTTAAGATTGGATTATGCGTTCATTTCAAATGTAGATAATTGCCACATGTGCCTGTCTTCTGTTTAACGGCGCAAGCGCAGGATTTTGTGAGTGACGTAGAAGACATCATTCATGTCAAAGGGGATCTGTCATGAATTTTTTGATATGGATGAGATCTGTATTAACCACAGAGCCAGAAACCCGGCACCTGCACAGTCTATCGCTCTCCTGTGCCTTAAACAGGACTGAGACAATCACCCATGCGCTGGCTTCTGTTCAACGGCAAAAGATTTGACTGACTCTTTGGACAATGAAGGAGAGGTCAAAAGGGACATCAGGTTAATATTTATAGGATTCAGAATCAGAGAACTGGCGCATGCATAGATAATCGTGCATGCTCTGGACTTCTGAACAGCGCAGAGATAATTATCCATGCTCTGATCTTCTGAACAGAGTAAAGGTATTTGCGAATATACTGGTCTTCTGAACAGGCAGAGATAATCGCGCATGCACTGGTCTTCTCAACAGGGTAGAAATAATTTTGTATATGATGGTCTTCTGAAAAGGGCAGAGATTATCGTGTATGCACTGGTCTTCTAAACAGGGCAGAGATAATTGCGCATGCGCTGGTCTTCTGAAAAGGGTGGAGATAATCACACATGCACTGGTCTTCTAAACAGAGCAAACATATTCATGCATGCGCTGGTTTTCTGAACAGGGTAGAGAAAATCGCGTACACACTGGTCTTCTGAACAGGGCAGAGATAATCGCGCATGCGCTGGTCTTGTGAACAGAGCAGAGATAATCATGCATGTGCTGGTCTTATGAATATGGCAGAGATCATATGCAGATGCACTTGGTCAATGAACAGGTACAAGATAATCACACATGCACTGGTCTTCTGAACAGAACAGAGATATTCCTGCATGCACTGGTCTTCTGAACAGAATGTGCTGATTTTCTAACGAATGGTGCAAAAACAAGTCTAGTGTTGTTAACATGGAAAACGTAATTCATGTCAATCATACATAGGAGGCCAAAAATGCCATCTGATCGCTCGCCACTCATTATCATACAGCAATGGACAATTTCATGTAGTTTTATTTCTTAATTGAGTGGAGGGTGCTAAAGTGGGTGATAGAAAAATTGCATTAAACTATTCTTTTCTCCTTTATTTAAACATATTTAAAGTGACAGGAACAAGCCATCTGACACGTTTCGGACGCACATGTCCAAAACGAGATAGTGGCTTGTTCCAGTCATTTTAAATATGCTTAAAGGGAACCTGACCCCTAAAAATCAGCCCCCAGCCTATTAATACCTGTCCCTGCACCATCGTTATTGTATTCTAGCCATCCCTTTGTGTTAAAATTGGGTATTTATAAAGTTTATAAAAGTGCTTTTAATACCTGTTGAACTGCGGCTTCTCAGTTCTTGAGAAGTCACACAGGGCGTTCCCTGTGGCTTCTCATCGCATCATATCCGGCGTTCCTGACGTCAGTACACCGATTTGAGTGTAGAGGACCTCGCGATGCGCATTGCGCATGCGTGAGGTCGCTTTATGGCAGCTTATCACACATAAGCTGCCGTAAAGCAACCTCGCACATGCGCATTGCGAGTTCCTCTACACCCAAATGGGTGTACTGATGTCAGGAACGCCGGATATGACGCGATTAGCGTCACAGCAGCTATACCACCCATGTATGAGGACGAGAAGGATCACTATGGCTATGCATGCCCATCGGGGCATGAATAATTGAAGTACAGGTGGCGATGAGAAGCCACAGGGAGCGCCCTGTGTGACTTCTCAAGAACTGAGAAGCCGCAGTTCAACAGGTAATAAAAGCACTTTTATAAACTTTAGAAATACACAATTTTAACACAAAGGGATGGCTAGAATACAATAATGATGGTGCAGGGACAGGTATTAATAGGCTGGGGCTGATTTTTAGGTCAGCTCCCTTTAAATAAAGGCTAAAAGAAGAGGATGTGCTGGATGTATTTTTCTATCATGTTCTTCAGCCCCCGATTGGACAACCCGAATTCAGAGCACTCCTACACCACAGCTGTGGTCTCCAGTGAATTGCATGTTTGAGATTTCCTCCATAACCTTCATTCGGTGCTAAAGAGGGGTTGTAGGGAGTAACAAAAGAGGTAATTACATGCTGGTGCCACTTTATCTGATCAAGTTGCAGCATTTTGTATTATACAATATCTGTACTCGACTGCATTATCTCTTATACTCCAGTCACATGCAGAGCAGCATTCACAATTCTGCAAGTATATATTGAAAATCTATCAACACTGCCGGTAAACGAATATCCTTAAGGCATATAGTCACTACTGAAGGAGAGATGGTGTCAATGAAAGATTCAGAATTATGAATGCAGCTCCGGATGTGATTGGAGTAGATCACTTGCAACTTTATTTTAGGACTCCTGCTCAGTGCTAAATATCTGCACTTTTAAGTACGTATATATTGCTGCGGTTGCTGGTAACCACAGTATTAAATTGGCAGTATTAAGATTGGCAGCTTATAACATGTCTAAGTAATCAGAGAAAATGTGTGGGTACAACACAAGCCACATCAAAAGTGTCCAGACTTCCCTCACCCTGCTCTACAGTTCTTGGACTTAGTAGGTCATCATCATCAGTCAAGGTCCCAGCATTCAGACCCCCACACCTACTGATAGGAAATAACACATACTTGGTAAAGTCACTGTAACCAATGTCTGTGTTCTGCTCTTTTTGGTTGTGTTCCATTCCAGTCTCACTTGCTGTTGCAGCTGCTGCCTGGTATTGAGAGCCTATGATTTTTTATTTTTCCCATTTTTTGATGACTTTGCTCACTGTTCCTTTCTTTCAGGTGTACTCGCCTACCTTAAAGAGACGTTCACCCACACCCCCAGTTACGATATGAGTCCGGCCATGTTGGGAGCCCTCATTAAGATGTTTTTGGCAGAAGCCCACGAGTGTTATTTTGAAAAGCTGATTGTAGCAGGAGTACAGAATGAGTTTAGCACTTTGGTGAGGATGGCGCAGGAAGCGGCAAAGGTACGTGACATGTCATTCATTACATCCGATGCCAGTTCCGGCTGTGACAAGGTTTCCCGCAACCTTAATACCATATATGACGCAATGTTTAATGGTATCACAGCAACCCGACTATTGTATGTGCACTCATAGAAGTAATCAGATCTGTTTACTTTTGCTAGTGATTCAGTTCGGGTGCTTGTATTGGCTGGAGGGTGGTGCCTGGGTCAACACATTGTTTGACACTTAGTGTTTCTGCCTGTTAAGGTGCTCCTAGGTGTATGGATGACCATGATGAGCATATATTGATATATTGACTAGCTGTAGAGCCCGGCGTTACCCAGGCGTAATGCCCATATATGGTCGTAATGCCCATGGTTATGTACAGTATGTGTGTGCATGTATGTATCATAGCTACGCCTCTCCCAGTAGCTCCGCCCCATCATAGCTTCACCCTTACATATAGCCGTGCCCACTTCACATCTCCTGCCCCTGTGTATAGCCTCGCCCCTTCATAGCTCCACCCCTCCACATAGTCACGGGGCAGGCCTATGTGGAGTGGGCGTAATATCGCCAATATATGGTTATGTATGTGTATGTATGCATCATAGCTCTACCCTTACACATAGCCATACTCATTCCACATAGCTCTGTCCCTGCGTATAGCCTCGCCCCTTCATAGCTCCAACCCCTTCATAGTCTCAGGGCAGGACTATATGGGGTGGGCGTAATATCGCCCATATATGGTAATGTATGTATGTGTATGTATGTATCATAGCTCTACCCTTACACATAGCCATACTCACTTCACATAGCTCTGTCCCTGCGTATAGCCATGCCCTTCATAGCTCCACCCCTTCCACACAGTCTTTGGACAGGGTTATGTGGGGTGGTGCGGCTATGTGGAGTGGCCGGGGCTATGCCCCCCCCCCACACATACACACATATACATACACTCAGCTTTATATATTAGATGACCTATTTTAAGCATGGGTGTCATGCACGAACTAGGGGATCTCCAGCGCGTGTCGCAACACCGAGGTACAATGGGATGGGAAGGGAGACGAAGACCCTGACAATAGGGAGCAGGACACCTCCTGACAGGGAGGAGACACACAGTAGATATTAGAAAAAAAATATTGACAGTAAGGGTAATACAAGTGGAATCTATGTCTGGCCTCTGAGCTGCTCTAACATCCCTAAGCGGGTCCTTCCCCCTGTTGCCTAGTCCCTAGCTGTCCTCCCATTCATCCTAGCTAGTGCAAAGCTGGTGAGTGCATTAGAATTCACCACTGCAATAGAATGCACAGAAGAAAGACAGACAGGGGGACCATAAACACAAAAAGGATAAAATCCCAACTCCAAGGTTGCAGCCAAACATCACTACTGCAAACGACAGAACACCAGCAGCATCCAGAGACTTCCTCACTCTACGATTGTCAGCATAGAAAGATTCTGCTACCGGCATTTGGTGATGGAACATGTGACTATTTAAAGAGGAGGGGAGTGGTCACAAACCGGCATCACCTGACCCACAAACTTCCAGCAAGAAGAATGTCATTAATTTCCATTGCAACTACATTTACAATCCAAAGTCTCAAATCCCAAACCTTTCACAAGTCTCTCAAGGACAATGGGTCATCAATATGTAGGTCCTGGGTAATATTTACTATTTCCTTCCTTCTGGAGGAGATCTACTTTGCACAGCCAGGTGTTAGCAGCTATAGGGAGCTGGTTTCTGTATATTTGAGGCTATTGTGAGAATGTCTTGCAGTTTTTTGTCCTCATATGCATCTAATGATATTTCTCATTGCAGGTCAGCGAAGTTTACTTGCACGTATTTACTGCTATGAACCAGGCTCCCATCAAGGAGAACGTTCCATATTCATGGAGCGTTATGGTGCAAGTGAAATCCGAACACTACAAAGCCCTGGCTCACTATTTTGCAGCAATAACACTCATTGATCACCAGTGTAAGTGTCACCAGTGTGGAATGATTGTATATATTGTGCATAAAGCAGGTTATAGATGTAAGATGACCTTCAGGAATAATGCAAGGGGTAGGTTCTAGAATCTGCAGCCATTGAGATGACAGGTGGGATGCTTTATGCCATTCTTATGGGGTCTGATTGAGAGAACAATGCAAACTGTTTGATAACTAATAATGGAAATTGTCTCTGACAGTGACACCTCGTGATGATGAAGACAAGCAGGAGAAAGCATTATCCCAGCTCTATGACCACATGCCAGAAGGAATGACCGCAATGAATATACTGAAAGATAAACAGCAGCGGACACTGCTAGGTAATCACACATGGAAGACACTGCGTGAATAATAAATGGTCAATAATCGTTCATACTGATCATTATTTCCGTTGACAACCAGCAGAATAGTGAGTGCAGCTCTGGAGTATAATACAGGAGGTAACTCAGGATCAGTAATGTAATGTATGTACACAGTGACTGCACCAGCAGAATAGTGAGTGCAGCTCTGGAGTATAATACAGGAGGTAACTCAGGATCAGTAATGTAATGTATGTACACAGTGACTGCACCAGCAGAATAGTGAGTGCAGCTCTGGAGTATAATACAGGAGGTAACTCAGGATCAGTAATGTAATGTATGTACACAGTGACTCCACCAGCAGAATAGTGAGTGCAGCTCTGGAGTATAATACAGGAGGTAACTCAGGATCAGTAATGTAATGTATGTACACAGTGACTGCACCAGCAGAATAGTGAGTGCAGCTCTGGATTATAATACAGGAGGTAACTCAGGATGAGTAATGTAATGTATGTACACAGTGACTGCACCAGCAGAATAGTGAGTGCAGCTCTGGAGTATAATACAGGAGGTAACTCAGGATCAGTAATGTATATGTACACAGTGACTGTACCAGCAGAATAGCGAGTGCAGCTCTGGAGTATAATACAGGAGGTAACTCAGGATCAGTAATGTAATGTATGTACACAGTGACTGCACCAGCAGAATAGTGAGTGCAGCTCTGGAGTATAATACAGGAGGTAACTCAGGATCAGTAATGTATGTACACAGTGACTGCACCAGCAGAATAGTGAGTGCAGCTCTGGAGTATAATACAGGAGGTAACTCAGGATCAGTAATGTAATGTATGTACACAGTGACTGCACCAGCAGAATAGTGAGTGCAGCTCTGGAGTATAATACAGGAGGTAACTCAGGATCAGTAATGTAATGTATGTACACAGTGACCAGGGGTGCACCAACCCCCTGCCGCCTGAGCCGCAAGGTGAGGACGGGGGGGGGGGGGGCTTGGTGCTCTCAGACTCCAGCACCGCCGCCCCTGCAGCCGCGGCTGAGGACCTGGGACAATGCTGACAGCCGCTGACAGCTTCCCTGCTGCCTGACAGCAGGATCCTCCGCTCCCCCCACCACCTCCCCACCCTATCCTAACTTAGGATCGGGTGGGGAAGCTGCGGGGGGAGCGGAGGATACTGCTGTCAGCAGGGGCTGGCTGGTGAACTCCCGAACAGAGAAGCGGGGGACGGGGTGGCGGCTGGGAGTGTTCAGCACCGCCGCCCCTGCAGGTGAGGACCGGGGGGGGGGGGGGTGCTATCAGAGACCAGCACCGCCGCCCCTGCGTCAGTCCTGCTGTGGACGGCCGCCGCTCTGCGGGTCTTGCTCCCCTGCCTGCTTACCGCCTTAGTGTAAGGGCTCACACTGTCCGATGGACGCTGTGGCCCTGACAGTGACTGAATAGAGTTTAGATTGTGAGCCTCAATGGGGGCAGCATTACTGATGTATGTAAAGTGCTATGGAATTAATAGTGCTATATAAATGAATAAATATGATATATATATTATAATAGTGAGTGCAGCTGTGGAGTATTACAATGTGAAAAGTGAATCTATACTATATACCTTTTTTCTTTATATTTCTTGCTGATACAGATGGGTTGTTTAATTTGAGCCTTTCATCTGGTACTTTGGCTCTTGTCGAGGAGATCACATGTACGGAACATTTTGGTGACATTGTGTCCTCCTGGACAACTATTTGTATGAGATATAAAGATACCGTCCAGGCCCTGCGCCACTTTCTAGAGTTACAGTAAAGTTCCACAATACATGTTGGCACCACCCTCGCTCCTGGCCGCACCCTGCAGCACAGGACATAGTTCACATTCCTCTGTTCTAGGGGACAATAGAAAAACATCCCTGTACAATGGTCAACAGTTGTCATGACCGTCTGTCTGCCCGTCCTCACCCAGCCTCCACTGTGCAGTGTGTGTCACGTCTCACTCCATTCTCATCCATGTTGTTACTTGAGCGTTGTGTTTTGTTTTTTCGTACGCAGGAAAGGCTCATTTATCCAAAGCGATCGCGTGTCACGAAGAAGCTCTGAGGTTATCGAATCTGTGCAGCCAACTCAAGCAGATCGATATCCTGCAGGAAATACTGGCCGCTTTCCACAAGAGGGCGCTGCTGAAAGACTCCTATTACAAGAAAGAAGAAGAATTCCTTGGCATTCTGGTGGCCCCTGAAATAGTCAGTAAGTGCGACTGCCGAGGAGACACTGCTGCTCTGATACTGAGCACCGACTGCACTTCATCAGCTCTAGAGGGGAAAGCTGATATATAAAATAGACATTGAACTCAAAAAGGCCTGGCCCCATAGAAATCTTATTCGTCTATAACCCCTTAGACACCCCAGTCATAGCGGATCGTAGCATCTAAACAGTCAGTAGATCATATGTACAATACTATTTTTATAAAATTGTTTTTTTAAATGTGGAAATAAAAAAAAAATGGAAAAAGGGACTGGAATGTGCATTCTAAAAAGTAGCCGGAAGCTAAAGTATGGTATGTATATATACATATATATATTTTTATATATATAATATATATATATATATATATATATATATATATATATATATATAATATATATATATATACACACAGGTGCATCTCAATGAATTAGCTTATCATCAAAAAGCTACTTTATCTCAGTTATTCCATATATAAAGTGAAACACATAAATTGTATAGAGTCATTACACACAGAGGAATCTATATCATGGGTTTATTTATGTTAATGTTGATGATTATGGAATCCCACAGGTCATTATCTCAGAAATTTAAAGTAGGGAGGATGAAGGGTCTGAGAGATAAAATATGACCTAAATAGGTATCAGAGGCTTCACCGTGTGTGGTTGTGAGAGTCACAACCACTATAAAAGCAGATCATGGCTGCTGCAGTCCACAGCGTGGTGCATATAGAGAAGGGAGGATGAAGGGTTAAACACCGCGCTGCCATAATCCACCAGACATCATAGGGTGAAAATAATATTGATTTATTAGTCAACGCATTTCAGGGCTCCCTGGCCCTTTCCTCAGGACAAATCAATATCATAGGACGTTGAGTAATAAATCAATATTATATTCACCCTTTGATGTCTGGTGGAATACGGCAGTGCGATTTTTAACCCTTCATCCTCCCTACTTTAATTTTCTGAGATAATGACCTTTGGGTTTCCACAATCATCAACATTAACATAAATAAACACTTGAAATAGATCCCTCTGTGTGTTTGATGACTCTATATAATATATGGGTTTCAGTTTATGTATTGAATTACTAAAAATATTTTACTTTTTTATATTTTCTAATTCATTGAGATGCTCCTGTACATGTAGACTGCAGCTTACAGTTTGCAGGAGATAGTAAGATACAAATATATATGTATGAATGTATCTTACTATGTCCCACGAACTGTAAGCTGCAGCTGCTCTGGATAATGAACAGATTTCACAGATAACCAGGGAGTATTTCTCATGTTTGCTGGAATGTATCTACAATGAAGTCTTCTGATCCTCCCCAGGTAAAACAGAGTACAAGGCAGAGGTGATTCCTCCCCCAATCTCCAGGGTGAAAGTGATTGATTTCTTTCAACGACTGGTACGTACCGCCACACTGTACAAAGACTGGGTTACGGCCCTGCAGGCTGCTAAATACCTGTGTTGTCTCTGTAGATCCTTTTATATGATGTGAACAATATTATTACTTGGGCTTACGAGCAGCAGACTGACATTGAGCTCACCAGCCACTCGTCAGGTTATTGTTTACACAGTATAAGAACAGAGAGTGTCCTCAGCGCCCCTATGCACTGATTTTCCGCAAAGATGATCATCAGATATCTTCTTCCTATGTTCATATATGAACCGAAAAGGCCGACCGCATTCCTGCTGAAAAAACAAGACGCTAAGTCATTGGAGAAAGGTCTAAGTTGCTGCTAAGAATGTTTTGCTTTGCATCTATCTCTTTAGGGTCCGCTGTCAGTCTTCTCAGCAAAGCAGAGGTGGTCAGCGCCAAGAAAGGTCCTCCTGACCCTAGAAGATGGAGAACTAGGGTTCATCTTAAAGGGAGACTGTCCTGTGCAGATAACCTCGCTGGATCCACTGTGTCCTGCCGCGGTAAGTACAAAGCAGACATCATTGTATCATGTATTCTTAGAGCACATTAGGATTATGATTTAGGCTGAGTTCACATTTCGGTAACCGGCAGGAATCCATTGGCAAAAACAGTTCTGCAAACACAAGTTTATTGTGTTCGTTTTGAAAAAATTAATTCTGCAGGAAGTTTTAACATTGGAGTCTATGGAGAACGAATCCGGTCACTGATCGCTATTTATCTTCCATTTGAAACTGATCCTGTAAGCAAAAAAAACGGATCCTTTACAAATGAAAGCGAAATGGAGGCTAAGGTTGGTTTCACACTACCATTTTATTGAAATCAGGTAAAACCTGCATCCCCCCCCTGGAGTCCCTTGACGCAACTGGATGCTCCTGCACCAGTTATTACACTGATCCGGCTGATGGATCCAGCATAATACCGTGTAATACAGTTGCATCAGGTTGTGCACATTTTTTTTGAAGGATCCGGTGACAAATGACACGCCACCTAGTAGGTGTGCCGTATGAAACTGGCATCTGGGCATGCTCAGTCTTGAAACGGATCCGTTCACCAGGATAAACACAGTTCAGTGTTCCCCCGGATCCGAGTTCCATAGAGCTCCATTGTAAAGTCGGACGGATATCCACGGATCCATGTGCTTCCGTGTTTTACATGAGCAATCAAAAATGCTACAAGTTGCTTTTTGGTATCGGCCAAAAAATAGAGAGGAACAGATCAGTGTGGAAACGGGTACAACCGGATGCAACCGCAGGTTCATCCGACCCCATTGACAGTCAATGGGGAAGAAAACAGATCCCGTTTTATCCAGTGTTACACAGAATCCCATTGATTAAAAAAAAAAAAAACGGTAGTGTGATGGAAACCAGCCTAAAATAGCGATTATTTATGGTTTGCATATAATTCGGGGCCAATAGGCTTCAAGTTATGCCACTGGCTGCAGCGATGATCCATCACCTCGATAACAAGCCGTCAACTGTAAAATTAAAAATCCCTGCATTCTTGGTTATTGCAAAGTTGTTCTTTCTTTAAAAGCACTTGGCAATGTTACCCATTTCAGACATTGAGAAGGTCCTTTAAATACTTCCTCTAATGAGGTTACCAATAAAACACTTCCTGTTTTAGCTATAGCTCTGGCTGATGTTTTTTTCCCCCATGCTTTACACTGCTGCAGAATAAGTATATAGGATCATTAGCATTAGTGTAACTTGAAGCTCATGGGCCCCAAGCGAAAAAGCCCCAACATGGCCCCCAATTTTTTTGCAACTCTTTAATAGCAATAGTGTTTTTCTAAAGGCCAAAGGGACTTTTGGCTCCAGGGCCCAGGTGCGATTGCAACCCCTGCACCTGTTGTAGTTATGCCCCTGATCATTAGTAATGCCAGTTTCACACCACGGCAAGTCAGGTCTGGGGCTGTCTAATACAGCCCTATCGTGCCAGACGACAGGGCTGGATGGCAGCTATTTGCCATCTGGTTTTGTCCCTGTCCGGCAGCATCAGGCTGCATTCTTTTTTTTGCCCCGGACACAAAAACAGAACTTGCATCATTTTTTGTGTCCAGGGCAAAAATTGGATAAAATCGGATCCGGTGCGATCCGGCGCCCCTAACATGGGAGTCTATGACTCCGGATCCGACAACAAATTGGATCCAGGAGCCGGATGCTGGAGTTCAGTGGTGAGCGCTGCTAAACTTCAGCACCTGGAGAGCTCCACACTGATATTTCAGAAAGTCGGCCAGCTCCCCTGCTAGCCGCTATCCTGACATTTTAGCAGGGACAAGCTCCTGCAGCAGTGAAAATGTCGAATGCAAACCGGACCGGAAGCATATTGCCCTCCGGTTCTGTTTCAAAATCGGGTCTGGGGCTGTCCGGTTCGGACAGCACTGGACCTGATCTTGTCGTGGTGGGAAACCGGCCTTAGTCATGCATTGGAGCCACTTTACATTCCAGCAAGGACAGAATGATTAGAATTGACAGGAAACGTTTACCTGTTGGGGAGAGTCAGCAGCCAGTTCTGTGGAATGGTGGATTGGGAACACTTTAATATGTACCGCGGCCTCTAAGAATGACTAGGGGCTTGTCCTAATCCTCTTTATTTTTTGGCTGCCTGTTCTGAGCTTCTGTTTCTCTATTCATGTTCCAGCGAGAAGGTGTGAAGGAAGGAGATTACATCGTAGCGGTGGAAGACAAGGACTGCAAGTGGTGCTCCATAAATGAGGTGATGGACATGCTGAACGAATAAAGGAAGAAGGGAAGGAGATCAAGGTGATCAGTATCCAGGACCAGACCTCCAGTATGGTAAGAGCAGAAATGTACAGCGAATTCAGGAATGTGGGGGGGAGAAGAAGTGAGAAGCAAAAGAGGACAGAGGGCAGGAGCTGAACAACTGCAGAAATCAGCATCAGTAGAGATGAGGGTCGCAGAGATGAGGGTCGGCAGAGATGAGGGTCGGCAGAGATGAGGGTCGCATTGATGAGCGTCGGCATTGATGAGCGTCGGCATTGATGAGCGTCGGCATTGATGAGCGTCGGCATTGATGAGCGTCGGCATTGATGAGCGTCGGCAGAGATCAGGTCGGCATTGATGAGCGTCGGCATTGATGAGGTCGGCATTGATGAGCGTCGGCATTGATGAGCGTCGGCATTGATGAGCGTCGGCAAGATCAGCGTCGGCAGAGATCAGCGTCGGCAGAGATCAGGGTCGGCAGTAATGAGGGTCGGCGGAGATGAGGGTCGGCAGAGATCATGGTTGGCAGAGATCAGCGTAGGTAGAGATCAATCTTTATTTATATAGCGCCAACATATTGGGCAGCGCTTCAGTATTCAGAGGTTCATATACAAACAATCATAAGTAACAGTTATCAGAAAATACAATAATTAAAGCGAAATAATGACAGCCCTGCTCATAAGAGCTTACAATCTAACAATGAGGTGGGGTGACAAGGTATAGGTGCTTATTTACAATGATGATATAGTCAACTTGAGGAGATGGGGAACACATAGGAGCAGCATAAGTGGCCACCAACCATTATTTGTAATGCATTCAAGACTGGTGCAGTGGATAGGCTATGTCTAAATAACTTTGACTAGGGATCATGATAGGCTGCCCTAAAAAGATGTGTTTTTAAGGAGCGCCTGAAACTGTAAGTTGTGGATATACCTAATTTCTTTGGGGTAGAGCATTCCAGAGAATTGGTGCAGCTCTGGAGAAGTCTTGGAGCCGGGAGTGGTAGGATTAGATTAGTGCAGATGTTAGTCGAAGGTCATTTGTGGAACGTAGAGAACAGGTAGGGTGATAGACAGAGATGAGGGCGGAGATTAGGGGGTGCTTTTTATCCCTGTACAGCCCCTTTCCATATTATTATCTTTATGTATTGCATTTCGGCTACCTCTATAGATAATATCTCATTCTCCTCTTTATCTACACAGCATAACAAGAGCGCGACGTACTCCGCCGGGATGCAGAAGACCTACTCCCTGATCTGTCTAACAATGGACGACGACAAGAACCCCAAAACCCAAAAAGCAACAAAAAAATTATCCTTCCTCAGCTGGGGATTCAGAAACCGCCAGAAAGCCGCCAGCACCCTGTGCCTTGCCAGCCCCACCGCCCCCAAGCCTCAAAGCAGCAAACTGTTCCTCTCACCCTACGACAGCCGGGCGTGTGACAGCGCCATGTACTGACCCCTCCTGCCCCAAAAAAGACTCACGTAGAGACAACTGTGACCCCAGAGCTGTGACCATTAATTTATACATTTTCTCATTGGACAGGAATTTTGTTTTTTTTCATTTGTATCCTCATTATCCTTCTCCCATACTGGTCAAACGTGGATCAGTTCTTAAGTAGTTAAAAAAATATATGGTTTCTTAATTTTTTATTTTTAAACATATTTTTAGTTTGGAACGACATTAATAGCCATTTTTTACTTGCCGATCGCTGCAGAAAATCACCTTCTAGCAGGTGAAATGCTGCCACCTGCTGGTCACAAGCAGGTAGTGCATGACTAGAATTGAAAATTAATAATAATAATAAAAAAAATAGTCGCCAAACTATCACTATAATTAGTTTGCTCCATCCTTTTTGCAACTTTTATTTTACCGTGCCTATGCATCCAAAAATTGCAAGAAAAAGTCTTATTTAAATGTTTTTTAGACTTTTGCTCACAGAGCCCTTGTGCAAACCTATGCATTTCTACAACAAAACCTGTATGATCTGAAGTTAGTCATATTTCTTGCTTTGTAACTTTACAGATTTTGTTGCACAGAGCTAAACAGTCATATATGCACGGGTGCAAAAAAAAAAAGAAAATATCGCCACCCATCCACCGATACTGCATCAATGACGCCATGTCCATTAATCGAGTGATTGTGTGTAACGGTCATGCATGCATGGAACAGGACCACCAAGGCTTGCCGGCAGTCACATGAATGATGGATGTGACATCCTTGCTGCAGAATTGTGATAGGGCGGCTTCTTTTGATGACCGCAGTTTTACTAGAAAGTGGACAAACCCTATAACTGAACCTTTGACCTTCGTTTGTTGTATCATATAAGTAGGACTATTCTGTATTTTTTTAGTATAATATTGCTCTAATTGTACACATGGACCAAAGATGTAGCAGGGACGGTGGCACAGACTCCCCCCGACTTTCCTCCAGATGCTGCTATAGACGACGTTATCACTGCAGTCAGTGACTACAACCCCTATCTGGTACGATACTGGACGTATGATAGCGATGGATGTTTTGTGTTGTGTATACGGTATTATCTGCACATGATGATTATTACTGTAGGTCGGCGGGCCATACATCTCTTTTGCAGTTTGTGAGCCTGCTGGGAGTTGTAGTGTCAAGAACCGGTCGCAGATCGCCGTCATCTCTGTGCAGACTTGAGCCGTCTTTTCGTAGATTCAAGGAACAAGGTTAAAACATTTTGTTTTCTGCTGATATCCGACGCCGCGATTCTCCTATAAGGGAAGCGAGGAAAGATTGTATATATCTGTTAAGAATAAAGATTTTTTTTTAGGTTTATATAAGATTGTATATATTTAAGTGTATTTAAGAGGAGATATGTGAATCACTATACAGAGAGGATACAGAAAGCAGAGATCGCCATTATGTAAAGGACCCCGGTGCCAGCGGTTACATATGGACGTATGGGAAATATAACTGGTTGGATTATATTGTGCAATAGTGTTTGGAGGTTTCATTATATAATATAATGGCGACTGTGGAAATAATGTCAGCAAAGTCTGTCCATGTGGAATAAAAGGACTTTTATTACATACGGTGAGGTTTGGCGTTTTCTTTACTAGTTTAGAGACATTATATTATCCCGAGCCTCTCACTGCCGAGGTACTAATGATGTTAACTGCTACCATTTATTATCTTTCCTGTTCTAATTAATAATTAGACATCTATATATCATGTTCTGAGAAGACATCATGCCCGTAGCGCCTCTCGGTGCAGACGTGATAGTTTCCAATTACCATTTTTATCTGATAGGTTGCAAAAGTGAGATTATAACATATTACCACCAGGGGGCAGCAGCATGCACTTCAGTAAAGGGTCAGCAACATCCCATTATATAACCCCATAGAGTCATAGATTACTTAAAGGGAATCTGCCAACAGATTTTTGTATATATACAGAGCCTGGTGTGGGCAGGGGCAGCTCTCTGTCAATAGACATTGTACATTCAGAGCCTGGTGTGGGCAGGGGCAGCTCTCTGTCTATAGCCACTGTATATACAGAGCCTAGTGTGGGCAGGACGCGCTCTCTTTCTATAGCCACTGTATATACAGAGCCTGGTGTGGGCAGGGCAGCTCTCTGTCTATAGACACTGTATATACAGAGCCTGGTGTGGGCGGGGGCAGCTTTCTGTCTATAGACATTATATATACAGAGCGTGGTGTGGGCGGGGGCAGCTCTCTGTCTATAGCCACTGTATATACAGAGCCTAGTGTGGCCAGGGCAGCTCTCTGTCTATAGACACTGTATATACAGAGCCTGGTGTGGGCAGGGGCAGCTTTCTGTCTATAGACATTATATATACAGAGCGTGGTGTGGGAGGGGGCAGCTCTCTGTCTATAGACATTGTACATACAGAGCCTGGTGTGGGCAGGGGTAGCTCTCTATAGACATTGTACATACAAAGCCTGATGTGGGCGGGGGCAGCTCTTTATCTATAGACATTGTATATAGAGAGCCTGGTGTGGGTGGGAGCAGCTCTGTCTATAGACATTGTATATACAGAGCCTGGTGTGGGCAGGGGCAGCTCTCTGTCTATAGACATTGTACATACAGAGCCTGGTGTGAGCGGAGGCAGCTCTGTTTATAGACATTGTACATATAGAGCCTGGTGTGGGCAGGGGAAGCTCTCTATCTGTAGACACTGTACATATAGAGCCTGGTGTGGGCAGGGGCAGCTCTCTGTCTATAGACATTGTATATACAGAGCCTGGTGTGGGCGGGTGCAGCTCTGCCTATAGACATTGTACATACAGAGCCTGGGGTGGGTGGGTGGTACAGCTCTCTTTCTATACACATTGTATATACAGAGCCTGGTGTGGGCAAGGTCAGCTCTCTGTCTATAGACATTGTACATATAGAGCCTGGTGTGGGTGGGGGCAGCTCACTGTCTATAGACATTGTACATACAGAGCCTGGGGTGGGCAGGGGCAGCTCTTTATCTATAGACATTGTACATACAGAGCCTGGTGTGGGTGGGGGCAGCTCACTGTCTGTAGAGATTGTACATACAGAGCCTGGTGTGGTCAGGGGCAGCTGTCTATAGACATTGTATATACAAAGCCTGTTGTGAGCGGGAGCATCTTTCTGTCTATAGACATTGCACATACAGAGCCTGGTGTGGGCGGGGGCAGATCTCTGTCTATAGACATTGTATATACAGAGCCTGGTGTGGGCAGTAGCAGCTTTTTGTCTATAGACATTGTACATACAGAGCCTGGTGTGGCTGGGGGCAGCTCTGTCTATAGACATTGTATATACAGAGCCTGGTGTGGGCGGGAGCAGCTCTCTGTCTATAGACATTGTATATACAGAGCCTGGTGTGGGCAGGGGCAGCTCAGTCTATAGACATTGTACAGAGCCTGGTGTGGGCAGTAGCAGCTTTTTGTCTATAGACATTGTACATACAGAGCCTGGTGTGGACAAGGTCAGCTCTGTCTATAGACATTGTATATACAGAGCCTGTTGTGGCAGTAGCAGCTTTTTGTCTATAGACACTGTATATACAGAGCCTGGTGTGGGCAGGGGCAGCTCAATGCCGCTTCAAATTTAAATAAAGTGGGAGAATGGAGGAGGTGGAAAATATGACAGGACTGGATCCTCATAGCCCCAAACGACAATCAACGCTGCACTCATTTCTGCAGCTTTCATACAGCTCCCCCTCCCATGTGAGTGACTTGTACTGAACCTTGCTTCTGTGCAGTGCTGTGATGTCACATGAATATTCATACCTTGGGGAGTGGGCAGCAAACTAAGTGATCACTCACTGTGATTGACACATGGAATCAATCTGTTTATTTGCAGAGGATAGGAGGGAAATATAAATAATAGAAATGTATCAAAAGAAAGAGCTTCACCAGAGGAATTAGAAAATGATAGCACTTACATATGGATTTGTGACCTGACAGATTCCCTTTACGTGGGGTGTAAAGAAAAAAAAATTGCTGAAATGCTTAGAATGCAAAAAGTAACAATATTCCTTGAAGGGTAATTTTTTTACTAAATAAGAAGTTCATAGAGCGCTGGCACAGGTGACAGTTCTGGGTCAGGGGCCGATCTGCTCTCCTCCAGAAGAGACAACCCGTTTCTTTGTGCCACTTCGGCAACGGGCACAGAGTGTTCTTACTGAGTTTTTCAGAGCAGAAAATCCCAAATCCTTCCATAAACAACCATGGAAGTTTCCATTCAATGGGAAAAATATGCAAATTAGCTCTGAATCAACTCATTTGCATATTCTTTCCCATGAAGCATTGCCTGTAGGACATCTGCCCCAGCTGGATCTCTGCCAGGGGTCTCACCCGCCCGCGGGGCCCGTGTGTGAGCGGCACGCATCGCTGCCCTCCTCTTTCTATACAGGACGAGATCTTGATGCAGTGTCGTCCCTTTGTGAAAAGAATGAATGGATGTTGCCGGCGATTCCTCGTCCCACCACGGCCTCCAGCTCCTTCAGGGGAGCCTGAGAAAGCTGCTGGATGCTGGGAAAATATTGAAGGAGCTGAAGAGCCTTCACCCGGCCGACCCCCGGTATGGTCTGCACCGTCTGCAGGATGCTAGCTTCACAAAGATGGCTACGCTTCTTCTTAAGGAAAGGGTTGCTGCCCCCTTCCCTGCTGCACTCCTGCACCTGTGGAGGATAGTGATCTTAGTTTTAGCTATATTCCACTGTATGTCATTTGGCATTTAAAGCACTTTCTTCAGTAGGTTAATTTTTAAATACATTATAGAAAGACCCAATAATAAAATGGAATCAAATTATCAGAATTTGATCAATTACCCACCACTAGGGGGAGCTCACCACATGTAGATTTATACAACTGTCATTGCTTTAAAAATCTGTATACTACAAGCTCCCTCTAGTGGTGGCTGCTGACATTCCATTTAAAGGGAATCTGTCAGGTCAAAAATCCATATGTAACTGCTATCATTTTCTAATTCCTCTGATGAAGCTCTGTCTATTCATGTATTTTTTGTATTTAAACTCTCCCCTATCCTGTGTAAACTGCAAGTAAAGAGATTCATTCCATCTGTCAATCACAGTGAGTAATTCTATGCTCTCCACCCCCCAGGGATGAATATTCATGTAGTGACATCACTGCCTGCTCTGCACTGCCCTCTTCGACAAGCAACGTTCAGTGGTAATCACTCACATGGGGGAACTGTATCCTCCTGTATCTGCTCTCCTTGAATGCAGGAAAACAAATGTTCAAATAAACACACAGAATCTCTCACAGACAGCACTGCTTGTGCTACAAGAGACAGCTTTATCTGATAAATAGATATGTGCCTGCCATCTCTCCCTCTCCCCCTCAGAAGCAGGACAGGTAGAAATGAAATGGGAAAGCTACACTACACAGAGGGGAGGGACAGAATAACAGCTTCAATGGTGTGGACAAAATGTGGACTATTCGGGTATGAAAGTAATGAGCTGGACTAGTGCACCAGCTAACTGCAGGATGTGCAGATGATTATAGCAAGAAAAGTACAAAGGGTACAGTAATGATTTTACATGTTTTTAAAGTTCTGTCCAGGTACCATTCAAGGGTAATATTTGTATCATACTGAAAAATGACCTTACTGGGTCCCTTTAAATGCTAGGTTCATTGCAACAAACTTTTCATGAAACAATAGTGAACACAAATATAAGAAACACTGCAATATTTCTCATCAGAGAAATATGCCTCTTTCTCCACTTATGAGCCACTTCTCCCCACACTAAAAAATGTCTAAAAATGTTCAAGACAATACTAGACTGTCAGCTCACTGAGGGATCAGATTACAACCATCTATTGATGTCAGTGTAAAACAGAGGAAGAAGCGGGGTAAAAGGCACACAGACTGTGCTGCTGCTAGTAAGTGTTTCGCACACCAGATATGCATTCACAGCTACACTGCTCAGTACTGCTGTATAATATCCTCCATGTCATAGCTTTCTAGTACTGTGTCTCACGCCAATGCTGGATTCACAACTACACTGCTCTGAACTGCTGTATAATATCCTCCATGTTGCAGCTTTCGAGTAACTGTTTTGTCTCACGCCAGTGCTGGATTCACAGCTACACTGCTTGGTCCTTTCACGCTGGGTGTAGGGAGACACCCTGTGCAGGATGACGAGGGGGAAGGGAAGGAGTCCTGGATGCTAAGGGCAAAGGAGAGATGGTGACCCCTAGATAAATTAGCGCTGACACTTGGCTCCCCTAACGACCCTATACAGTCTTTGCAACTGTCGCCGAAGCGGATACCTGGTCCTGCTATCCCTGAACTAAGACTTACACAGGGATCAGAGCAGGTGAACACTAAACCCAGCTAACTACAAACGAGACACACCAGGGAAACAGAGGGAAGGAATTAAAGGGGGGTTTACACGTTGCGATATCGGCGTCCAATTTCAATGAAAAGTCACGTGGTTCGATCGTTGGACCCGATATCGTGCCTGCGTTGTATGGTGTGAACGTCCAATACGATGCAGGAACGATGTCAATGCGATATCGGGGATTGAATGAGCGTGCTATTCAATGCTCCGATATTGAATGGAGATTGGAGCCGGATCGTGCTGTGTGACAGCCCAATTCCGATGTGAAGTTCAACCTCACCCTTTCACTCCCATGTTAAATGGTCGTTCCTGGGTTGGGGGGCGTAGACATCGTACGGACGTTGGATTCAGAAATCGCAACGTGTAAACCTCCGATGCGATGCGGGAGAAAGAGCACTAAATGCGCGCTCCCGCGCCATTGAATTGCGATATCGCAACGATATTGAAACGTGTAAACCTACCCTAACACCTAGCTTATGAAGATCCAAACAGCAATCCAACAGAAAGTTCTGAATGCACTGCAGAGCTAGTTAGCAACCTCTAAAACCTGACAAGCTATCACCAGCAGAGCATTCTGGGAGCCAAGGGGTATAAGTAGAGACGACTGAAGATAAGAGATCAGCTGGGTCCTAGTGACCTCCAGCTCTCACTAAGGCTAGGGCTACACTAGTGTTGTGGCCTCTGTCCTGGGGGGTACGCCAAAAACACGAATTCCGACCTTCCCCAGTACGGAGGCCACAATGCTAGTGTGGCCCTAGCCTAAGAGAGAAAGGTCTCTTAAAGGGACAGAGACATATTTTAGGATTTTGACTGATTGGCCAGATGCTGCAACCTTTTGCGAGTGGCCTCTACAGCCTCATCCGTGCCTCCTGACACACCTGTGACAGTAATGCTGTATTATGTCCTCCATGCTGCTGTTTCTGATCATATGCTGCATAGCGAAAAGAAAGCAATAATCCCTCATGTCTGTGTATGCTGTATATGGAAGACATGATAACTGCTAATCAACACTCACCAGCTCAGAGACAATTGAAACTTAGAGATATCGGGGGGGGGGATTGTGTAAATACAGGATACAAGTCCTATAATGGACAGAAATAGTGTCAATAATAAAGTTTTATAACCCATTTACTTACTAAATGAAGTATAAGCTGAGCGGCTTCGCTCTGACTGGTGACAGGGAGTAACGCCATGCCGAGCTCCAGCACCACGAAGTTCTGCACCGGAGGAAAGTACTGATCACTGAGCCGCGTCCTCTCTGCTATAACAACGCCTTTCAAGTTGCTGGCCTTGAAAAATATATATAGTTTTTTTTATTGGACTGGAGTGTATGATTGAGGCTACACGACGGCTTTGGCCACAGCACATGTTGCACCAGCAAAGCTCGGCATGTGTCGCCTCTACGTTGTAACACAATACAAGAGTATGGGGTCACATTGGGACCTCAGTGTACCGGGATTAGGACATGGTCATGGTTACAGTATCCTTGTCATCGGAAAACAACAGCCGAGATCGTGTCCTCAGTGATTTACCTTCCGAAAGCGGACGAGTCTTCTCCTGAAAGCATTCCCGGACACCAGGTCAGACTCCGATATATACAAAACGCAGGTGCGCTGCGACAGATGGAAATCTACCAGGCCCAGGCCGTCCTCAAACACCAGCTTCACCTTCCCTGTAGGTGGAAGATTTATATGATCAGTGTTTGTGAGGTGGAGAAGTGGCACAGTGGTGTGGGTGCAGGGGACGGACCCTGGCACCGTGGTGAGGGTGTAGAGGGTGGAGCCTGGCACTGTGGTGAGGGTGCAGAGGACGGAGCCTGGCACTGTGGTGAGGATGCAGAGGATGGAGCCTGGCACTGTGGTGAGGATGCAGAGGATGGAGCCTGGCACTGTGGTGAGGGTGCAGAGGATGAAGCCTGGCACCGTGGTGAGGGTGTAGAGGATGGAGCCTGGCACTGTGGTGAAGGTGCAGAGGATGGAGCCTGGCATTGTGGTGAAAATGCAGAGGATGGAGCCTGGCACTGTGGTGAGGGTGCAGAGGATGGAGCCTGGCACTGTGGTGAGGGTGCAGAGGATGGAGCCTGGCACTATGGTGAGGGTGCAGAGGATGAAGCCTGGCACTGTGAAGAGGGTGCAGGGGATGAAGCCTGGCACTGTGGTAAGGGTGCAGGGGATGAAGCCTGGCACTGTGGTAAGGGTGCAGGGGATGAAGCCTGGCACTGTGGTGAAGGTGCAGGGGATGGAGCCTGGCACTGTGGTGAGGGTGCAGGGGATGGAGCCTGGCACTGTGGTGAGGGTGCAGGGGATGGAGCCTGGCACTGTGGTGAGGGTGCAGGGTACGGAGCTTGGCACTGTGGTGAGGGTGCGGAGGATGGAGTGCGGCATTGTATTGAGGGTGCGGAGGATGGAGCCCTGCAGCGTGGGGAGGGTGCAGATGATCGAGCCCGGCAGCGTGGTGAGGGTGCAGATGATCGAGCCCAGCAGCATGGTGAGGGTGCAGATGATCGAGCCCGACAGCATGGTGAGGGTGCAGATGATCGAGCTCAGCAGCGTGGTGAGGGTGCAGATGATCGAGCCCGGCAGCGTGGTGAGGGTACAGGTGATCGAGCCCGGGAGCGTGGTGAGGGTGCAGATGATCGAGCCCGGCAGCGTGGTGAGGGTGTAGGGATGGAGCCCGGCAGTGTGGTGAGGGTGTAGGGATGTAGCCTGGTACTGTGGTAAGGATGTAGAGGATGAAGCCTGGCACTGTGGTGAGAGTGCAGGGGATGGAGCCTGGCATTGTGGTGAGGATGCAGAGGATGGAGCCTGTCACTGTGGTGAGGGTGCAGAGGATGAAACCTTGCACTGTGGTGAGGGTGCAGAGGATGAAACCTGGCACTGTGGTGAGGGTCCAGAGGATGGAGCCCGTTACTGTGGTGAGGGTGTAGAGGATGGAACCCGGTACTGTGGTTGAGGGTGCAGATGGAGCCTGGCACTGCAATGGATCACATATGGTAGTGGCACCATTATGATGGCAGAGATATCCAAGGCATCTTCTGCTTGCGGACAGTGCTCTATGGTCAGATGCATCCATATTGTTATTTGTACCCTGTAATAACTGTGCCAGTTCTGTTCCTCTCCACTTCTCACTCCCGATGACGTGTCCATATGGCACAGCGGTGGCCCCGGCCCGGACAGGCGTGGTGCTCAGTGTACCGGACATCGCTGTGAAGAACACGAACATGAGTGGCTCCAGTAGTCATTAATACAAAGCACATCATAAAAGTAAAGGTTTGTACATAAAGGACACGGTTGGTACCTAAAGGATTCAGTCTTTACATAAAGGTAAAGGTCTGTACTGTACATAAAGGTCAAGGTCTGTACATAAAGATCAAAGTCTGTGCTGTACATAAAGGTCAAGGTTTGTACATAAAGGAAAAGGTGTGTACATATAGGACAAGGTCTGTACATAAAGGTCAAGTTCTGTACATAAATGGCAAGGTCTGTATATAAACGACCCAGTCTGTACATAAAGGACCAGGTCTGTACATAAAGGTAAAGGTCTGTACACAAAGATAAAGGTCTGAACATAAAGGACACGGTCTGTACATAAAAAGGTCTGTTCATAAAGGACCAAGTCTGTACACAAAGATAAAGGTCTGTACATAAAGGTAAAGGTTTGTTCATTAAAATAAAGGTCTGTACATAAAGGTCAAGGTCTCTACATAAAGGTAAATGTCTGTTCATAAAGGTAAAGGCCTGTGCATAAAGGACCAGGTTTGTATGCAAAGATAAAGGTCTGTACATAAAGGACACGGTCTGTACATTAAGGTAAAGGTCTGTTCATAAAGGGCACGGTCTGTACATAAAGGACAAGGAATGTAGAGCGGAAGTCAAGACAGTAACGAGAAATCTGGGGATGGGGGGGTGGGGTGTTCACGGTGCAGTCTATCCCCAGTGTGGTCACCTGCGCTTCACATCCGGGTACCCTACATACAGAACATTCCGGTGATGGACCGGTCATCCGCCCGCCGCTCTCCAGCAGGATCCTCTCCGCTCTAAAGTTCCGCCAATATCACAGCCTTAAAGTTGATTGGACAAGCAGCTTTCACTCACCGACAATTGACCAATCAATGTATTAAAAGGCGGGGGACTCATTCTTCCACACCCTTTAGTTTTCCTGGACAAACTTTTCTTCCGTCAGCGACGCGTCGCGTTGCCAGGGACAACAATATCCTGCGCTCTGATTGGTCAGAAGGGAAAGGCTGGCCAATGAGAGGCGGCGATAATGACGGGGTGTCAGTGAGGAAGCGGCCGTTGAAGTGAGTGTGTCTGCGGGTGAGCAGAGTGCGGGGAGAGCGGTGTCCCGGGAGCACCATGATGTCGTTCCCGTTCAGGAGGCGAAGCGACAACCAGTTTGTGAGTAATTACTGCGGGCGGCGCTGACTGCTCGTGTGAGGAGATCGTATACTGAGCCTGCTCCTGTACAGCAGATAGCTGGCATGTGCCGCCTGTCTCCCTGTCCCCTTGTCGCCCTATCCCCTTGTCACCCCTTGTCGCCCCTATCCCCTTGTCCCCCTGTCGCCCCTGTCCCCTTGTCGCCCCTATCCCCCTGTCCCTTGTTGCCCCTGTCTGCCCTTCGCCCCCTGTCGCCCCTATCCCCCTGTCCCCTTGTCACCCCCTGTCGCCCTATCCCCCTTGTCGCCCCTGTCGCCCCTGTCCCCTTGTCGCCCCCTATCGCCCCTGTCCCCTTGTCGTCCCCTGTCCCCTTGTCGCCCCTATCCCCCCCTTGTCGCCCCTATCCCCCCTTGTCGCCCCTATCCCCCCTTGTCGCCCCTATCCCCCTTTGTCGCCCCCTGTCCCCTTGTCGCCCCTGTCGCCCAGCGCCCACTCCCTGTTTGTCTTCTGTTCCCATTGTAATTCATGCATTCTGGTCTCTATCTTATTATGTCGTGACATGTCACATGAATAGTGTCACTATATTATGTCTCCTCTAAGTATCATTTCATGATAATTCCCTCATGTAGTTTCCACCTATCGTCACATGTCACATGCCTCACTCCTTCATCTTGTTCCCCCCCCCTTCCCTTCATGACATGTCACATGCCTCACTCCTTCATCTTGTTCCCCCCCCCCCTTCCCTTCATGACATGTCACATGCCTCACTCCTTCATCTTGTTCCCCCCCCTTCATGACATGTCACATGACTCATGGCTTTATATACATTTCTTTTCTACGTGACATGTCCCCTGGCTCTCTCTATCACACATTAGACCACAGATAATGTAATATGACCTCATTCTATTGTTCACCTGTGATCTCTTTATATCCTGATTTACCTTGTTGATATAAGTTTCCTCTTACCCCTGCACAGAAGCACATTTGCCCCCGGTCTGATCCCTGCAGCCACCGTCGCTCCCCGCTCAGCCGTCCCTCGCACCCCTCCCCGCGGAGCCCCAATCCTTCTCCGGAGAGACCCCGGTGAGTGTTTATTATTCTTTATGTACCAGGATGTTATGATCTCCAGGAGATATAATAGCATTAGATCTGATTTCACAGTGAAATTAATCCATAGTTTAGCTTTGAACAAAAAATAAAATATTCTTCAATTATTTATTTATTTTTTTAATGCTAAAAATTAGCAAATTTTCACACCCATCACCGAATAAATAAATTAGTAACAAACGTGCATGAGTCACCGCCGCTATCTGATCCTGATGTCTCGCTCTGTTGTTTTCTAGCTCCGCTCTCGCTGCTGCGATCTTGATGACATCTCTCACTGGTCGGACGGTTGCGATCCCTCAGCCCCGCCAGAGGTCCTACTCCGAGAACGACAACACCCGCATCGAAGATGACATCCAGCCCTATGCTACAGCCAGAGACCTCGGACTACAGTACGGCTGCTTTGCGTCATGTTTTCTATTTTTTTTTTTTTTCTTTAAGGGGGAACTCCAGGGAGATAAGTTTTTGTACTGACCCTGCCCTCCTACATGATGAAGCAGAGCTAGGCACAACAGTTCTAGCATCTATAGTTTGCTTATAAATCAATAAAATCATATCTGCTCCTCAGCTCTCACCCCTCCCTTCAGGGACAGAGAAATTCAGCCTCATGCAGCAGCAGTGACAGGAGATGTGTCGGGGGCGTGGACCCTGGGGGCTCCAGGATCATCTTACATTCCCTTCCCCTCATACTTTTGTATGAACAGGAGGCGTGGCTGCTGGCTCCATGGTAACACTACAATCCTTGCCCTGATATACCATCCGATGTAATGTATGAACAGGGGTGTTCTCCCTTCAAATAGCAATCATGTCACCAAGCAGATATAAATACATGCTGTGATCTTCTGCTCTATAGCGATATGATGGTGCATAATGTATACTGCCGTGTATCGGTCTAGGAGCAGAGGCAAAGCACAACATTGATTGATTCAGCACTGCCATGGTCTCCCGTCCCCCATATCAATTTGGTAGCTTCCTGTCCCCTGAAACGTTAGCACTATGCATGGCTGAATTCCTCTGTCCCCAAAGGGAGGAGTGAGAGCTGGGGAGCAGATATGATTTTATTGATTTATAAGTGATCTATAGATCCTAGAACTGTAGTGCCCAGATCTACTTCATCATGTAGGAGGGCAGGGATACTACAAAAATCCTATCTCCCTGGAGTTCCCCTTTCAATAGTCCTGTGCAGAATTATAGTTAAAGAGATTTTCCATTTAAAGGGATCCTGTCACCCCCAAACCACCTCCTAAGCTATTAAAAGCTGTCCCTAGAGCCTATTCACACTTACCCTACACTCCTTTTAGCTCCTAAATGCAGCAAGTGAAACTGAATCTAAACGTTATAAAAGTACCTCATTACTGATGTTAATGAGTGACTATGGTATTCATAGTCACTCAGCCAGGCTGCCCCTCTTCATACTATCACGCCTCAATAGGCGTGATCTTCATGATACATTCAAATGCGCGCCTCCCCGCTCTCCTCTCGGCCTGGCGCTGCTGTGTGGGGGCTGTATGACGCGATTCGCGTCATTTCCGGCGCCGGGTGACGTATTTACACCCGCGCCGCTGTTAGCTTCAAGTACCGTACTGCGCATGCGCAGTACGGGGCTTGAAGCTCTAACAGCGGCGCGGGTGTAAATACGTCACCCGGCGCCGGAAATGACGCGAATCGCGTCATACAGCCCCCACACAGCAGCGGTCCGGAATAGGAGAGCGGGGAGGCGCGCATTTGAATGTATCATGAAGATCACGCCTATTGAGGCGTGATAGTATGAAGAGGGGCAGCCTGGCTGAGTGACTATGAATACCATAGTCACTCATTAACATCAGTAATGAGGTACTTTTATAACGTTTTTAGATTCAGTTTCACTTGCTGCATTTAGGAGCTAAAAGGAGTGTAGGGTAAGTGTGAATATGCTCTAGGGACAGCTTTTAATAGCTTAGGAGGTGGTTTGGGGGTGACAGGATCCCTTTAAATGCAATTTATTTAAAAAAAAATAAACAAAGAATAAACGCTTTACTCACCCTCTCTGGGGCCAGTGATAAGTCTCCGATGCGACTTCTGGTGTCTCTTATTGTCTGCAGTGCTGACTCCATGTCAACGGCACTGCAGCCAATCAATTCCTGAGTAGACAGTATAAGTATCTCAGTGCTGCTGAAATGAGTGTTTGGTTGCAGCGCTGTCAATATGACGCCAGCACTGCACACAAAAACAGACACAAGGAGCAGCCGCAGAGACTCGCTGAAGGATCCGAGAGGGTGAGTCATGGACATTTAAATTAAGAAAGGCCTGTGCCTTGCTCCCCCTCTCTGTGTCCAGCAAGGAGTATCTGATGCCACTTCTGCTTTCTGTTATTGTCCGCAGTGCTGATGCCATATCAACAGCACTGCAGCCAATCAGAGCCTGAGAACATAGCACAAATTGTTCAGATCTAATGAGATGAGTGATTGGCTGCAGCGCTGTCTATATGATGTCAGCACTACAGAGACAAGGAGCAGAGGCTCTCTGCTGGACCCGGAGAGGGTGAGTAATGATGAAACAGTCTGGGCCTTACTCGCCCTCTCCGGGTCCAGCGATGAGTGTTCGATGTTGGTCTGTTACTGTCTGCAGTGCTGATGTCATATTGATAGTGCTGCAACCAATCACTGAGCTCCGCTGCTGTGATCATCTCATGTCATATGCCCAGACTGATTGTCTGCAGCGCTGACGTCACGTTGATTGATCACAATGTGATTCCAGACAATCCCAGACATGAGGAGCAACTTCAGAGACTCGCTCAGCTCTGGACCCAGGAAGAGTGAGTAAAGCTTAAAAACAAAAAATACATACAAAAGAACAATTACCCCGAAATAAATAGATTTTCTGAAAACCGAAAACCCCTTTTCAAGCAGAGTTCACCACTTTGTTTTTTTTTTCTTTTAACCGCCCAGAATGTTCTGAAATAATGAAAGTATACTCGGTGTAATTATTCCTTGCTCATTTCCACTGACACTATACATGCTGCAGCCAATCGCTGGCCTCAGTGTTGACACTGGTATGTGTGGTACTTCATTCCTGAGGCCAGTGATTAGCTGCAGTGGTCACATGGTTGTACAGCACGTTGTAGCTACTGGGTACAGAATGTTCTTTTAGCAAATAAACTGACTTGTTAATGTTTATTATTCCCATTAATAGACAAAACTGGAAGACCTATGCAGACGGCAGAGACTTGGCCTCACCCGTCACATCCTTCGATTTTGAGGATGATGACACTGAGGAACAGATGTCCGATATCGAGCGAGAACGACTTGAGCCCGCGGAGGAGAGGAGGGGTGAAGGCGAATCACAGGAACCGCTGTATGCTACTCCACTAAAGGACAGAGAGGTAGGTGGTGGAAGTGTATAGAGTAAAGTTAGCCAGGGTCTATCCCCCTGTCCGATCCATGCCCAGGGGGGCTATCCCTCCCCCTGTCCGATCCATGGCAGGGGCTATCCTCCCCTGCCCGATCCATGCCAGGGGGGCTATCCCTCCCCCCTGCCCGATCCATGGCCAGGGGGGCTATCCCTCCCCCTGCCCGATCTGTTCTGCTGATACCTTTGTACTTCTGTCCTTTTGACGCACCCTTACAAGTCTATTGAGAAATCTCATAAATTAAAGCTTTAAAGTGTAACTTTCTCACATCAATCTACACCAATCACAAGGGTTTCTAGGTTATTCTGATATATGACAGAGCATAAAACACCTGCAGATTGGTGGCTGGGATTTTTCTCGAACAGTAGGGTTCTCATTACTCGTCCCACCACCCAAACCATCTGCAGGGCGCTCCATGATCCGTTGTATTTTAAAAATAATTAAATAATGTAGGTATCCTTTAGAGAATGCAAATATAGATGAGTATACTGTATATTTAGGTATTTATTTATTTTTTTTCTTTAATTTGTGAAAGCTGTTAAAATGCCTTACAGCCAATGTGTGGTGGTCCTTATTCTGGGACCCTCCTGTGATTGTTATATATAGTTTTTTGGAGTGAAAGTGCTCCAAGGCAGAGGAGCTTGGTTCGTCCTCCATGCACGTATGTGCCTGTACAAGAACTAAGCGCTTCTTCCTCTGGAGCAGTACATCTCTCAACCTTTCATTATACAGCAGCATTCTAGAAAGCTGGACATGAGTACTCAGGCGGCTGCATAACGTTACAAATATTCTACTTACCTGGGGGCGGTCTGGTGTCCGTTTTGATCCAACGCTTCCTCTCTTCTTACTTCATGGATAAAGCGTCCTACGTCATCCACACCGTTTCCTCCATCATGCTTCTGCATATGCACGCTTCTTTCTGACCTGCCAAGAGCAGAGAACAGTACAGTAATGCGCATGCGCTGGGAAAGGCTGGAGAACGCCCATGCATGTGCACTACAATACGTTTCTCTACTTATGGCAGGTTAGAAAGAAGTTCACAGTACCAGGAGTTTGATGAGGGAGACTGTGTGTCACATCCACATCTGAGTCTGCTTCTGCAACATCTGCTTCTGTCACCAGGCATGGCTGTATTCTATCTGTAGGTGGTGCTGGTGATGGAGAGGACAGATCCCGAGACTCTGGTGAGCGCAGGCTCTGCGCATCCACTAAGGTTAGAGTGGCTGGGACCTGTAGTACTTCACAGTCTGACAGAGTGGATGTGTGTGCTGTCCAGCTGAAGTCATCAGCTCCTAACTACAGCCTATTGTGAAGCACCACACCCTACATATACCTTTGGCCTTCTGCTGAGAGCAGCCAGACATAGCTTTTGGTTCCCCTGACTAGTCTCCTGTCTTGTATTGGTGTTTTCCTGGTTTACCTTGGTCTGTTTTTTGGACTCCTCTTCTTCTGCTTCACAATTTTGTACCTTGCTGTCATCTTGGTTTTGACCCGGCTCCCTGACTTCTCTATTGGATCCTTATTTTGTTCTTTTCGGTCCTCCTGGCTTTGACCCGGCTTGGCCACTTTCCTAATCTGGATGGCAGCCACCGGATCAAGTCCAACAACATCCATCAGACCGGACTTCCCCATAGGTATAATAAAAGCAATATGCAACAATTACGTTGTGCAGATCGGCCTGGAGACTTATACAGTGTTCTAGAATGCTGTGTATAAGGAATTAGTGGAGGTGGCTGCACTTTACATGGGAAAACCCCGGTGACAGCATTGCTTTAAAGGGGAACTCCGAGCAGATACAATTTTTTTTTTTTTTTTTTTTTTAGTACTGTCCCTGCCCTCCTACATGATGAAGCAGAGCTGGACACTACAGTTCTAGGATCTATAGATCCTAGTTAATATGGGGGAGGGGAGACCATGACAGTGCTGAATTAATCAATGCAGTTCTCTACCTCTGCTCCTAGCCTCATACATGACAGTACACACATCATATCATTATACTGCAGAAGATCACAGCGTGTATTTATATCTTCTTGGTGACATGATTGCTATGTGAAGGGAGAACACCCCTGTTCATACATTACATAGGATGGTATATCAGGGGCAGGATCCTACGAAGCATGATTCTCATTTGGTCTGACATGCACTGTGTGCTGTGAGGTCTTATGTAGTGTGGCCATGAGGCCGGCAGCAATTCTTCCTGTTCATACAGAAGTATGAGGGGGCAGGAATGTGAGATGATCCTGGAGCCCCCAGAGTCCACACCCCTGACACACAACCTGTCACTGTTACTGCATGAGGCTGAATTTCTCTGTCTCCTGAGGGAGGGTGAGAGCTGAGGAGTAGATATGATTTTATTGATGTATAAGTGATCTATAGATCTCAGAACTGTAGTTTTCAGCTCTACATCATGTAGGAGGGCAGGGACAGGACTAAAAATGATATCTCCTTGGAGTTCCCCTTTTAAGAAGTCTTTTCACAGATCGGATGGGGGTGACAAGGACCAGGATCCCCATGAAGCAGCAGTTCACCAGCAGTGATCATGTGAATGTGTAAAGGTGCTGGGATCTGTCATCGCTTTGTTCTTTGTCGGAGAATCCAGGGATCCGGACCTCAATAATAAGGTGATGACGTTTCCCAGCACCAGTTGACAAGCTGGGAATAGGCATCTAAATGGCTGTATATAGCAAAGGGCAGAAAAACGGAATAATATCTGGAATAGCTGATTTCCCCTCTCGCCCCCTGCGGCGCTCCACGCACCCGGCGCGGCTCTTTGCTGCATTGTTTTCCTTTCCTCCCTGCTGTTTTGCTATTAAGGAGAAGACACAATGGCCATAAAAACAGAATCAGCTCTCATGTCATCAGCATTTGTTCCATTGTGACACTTGGCTTTCAGGACGGCTCATTACATAATATATTTGTCTAATTGAAGCGTGCAGGGACTTACGGCACTTCATCATGTTTCTGAATTAACCGTGACAGTAATTGGGTAATCCAAAAAAACATTGTAGAGGAATTAATTGTGCAAATTAAGGCTCGGAGGCGCCGAAAAAAGAGAAATAATCCTGATGTGAGTTGACGCAAAGATAATTATCTAATGGCTCGTTATTATCACAGTGACTTATATCATAGCTACAAAAGGAAAGATGAGACCGAGATAATTCACAGCCACAGTTAATAATATTTAATAGCTGCACCCCTATGGGATCGTCAGATGATACGACAGCGGTGGCCAAGAATAAAGAATCGATCCTGTTAGAGGGGTGCCACAGGGGGCAGTATTGGGGTCTATTCACCCCAATTTATTAACCTCTTATATTACATACAAAAAGTAAAATTTTATATTTATGTATAATTGTATTATATATCATATTTAAAGTTTTTTCATTATGGGCATATATAATTTAAAAAATAAACTACATAATATAGAGAGAGCGAGATAGTGTGCATATGCACAGAGGGTACGGAAAGTATTCAGACCCCTTTACATTACTCTTTGTTTCATTGCAGCCATATGGTAAATTCAGAAAAGTTCCTTTTTTTCCTCATTACTGTATACTCTGCACCCCACCTTGACTGAATAAAACTGAAATGTAGAAATTTTGTGCAAATTTATTTAAAAATAAAAACTGAAATCTCATAAGTATTCAGCCCCTTTGCTCAATATTGAGTATTTGCACCTTTTGAGTCTTCCGGGAATGATGCAGTTTTCCCCTGGATTTGGGGATTTTCGGCCATTCTTCCTTGACAGATCCTCTCCAGTCCTGTCAGGTTGGATGGTGAACGTTGGTGGACGCCATTTTCAGGCCTCTCCAGAGATGCTCAATTGGGTTTAGGTCAGGGCTCTGGCTGGGCTGGTCAGGAATGGTCACAGAGTTGTTGTGAAGCCGCTCCTTTGTTATTTTAGCTGTGTGCTTAGGGTCATTGTCTTGGAAGGTGAACCTTCAACCAAGTCTGAGGTCCAAAGCTCTGGAAGAGGTTTTCATCCAGGATATCTCAGTACTTGGCCTCATTCATGTTTCCTTCAATTGCAACCAGTCGTCCTGTCCCTGCAGCTGACAAACACCCCCATAGCTGATGCTGCCACCACCATATTTCACTGTTGGGATTGTATTGGGCAGGTGATGAGCAGTGCCTGGTTTCTCCACACATACCGCTTAGAATTATCACCAAAAAGTTCTATCTTCATCTCATCACACTAGAGAATCTTATTTATCATAGTCTGGGAGTCCTTCATGTGTTTTCTCGCAAACTCTGTGCGGGCTTTCATATGTCTTGCACTCAGGAGAGGCTTCTGTCGGGAGACTCTGCCATAAAGGCCCGACTGATGGAGGGCTGCAGTGATAGATGACTTTGTGGAACTTTCTCCCATTTCCCTACTGCATCTCTGGAGCTCAGCCAAGTGATCTTCGGGTTCTCCTTTACTTCTCTCACCAAGGCACTTCCCCACGATTGCTCAGTTTGGCTGAACAGCTAGGTCTAGGAAGACTTCTGGTGGTCCCAAACTTCTTCCATTTAAGGATTATGGAGGCCACTGTGCTCCTAGGAACCTTGAGTACTGCAGAACCTCTTTTGTAACCTTGGCCAGATCTGTGCCTTGCCACAATTCTGTCTCTGAGCTTCTTGGGCAGTTCCTTTGACCTCCTGATTCTCATTTGGTCTGACATGCACTGTGAGCTGTGAGGTCTTATATAGATAGGTGTGTGCCTTTCCAAGTCAAGTCCTATCAGTTTAATTAAACACCGCTGGACTCCAATGAAGGAGTAGATCCATCTCAAGGAGGATCACAAGGAAATGGGCAGCATGTGTTTTAAGGGTACGGACACACTGGCGTGAATCTTGGACGACTGCAATGCGAGTTTTTCTCGCGTTGCAGTCGGACCAATGTTAATATCCGAGAGCACATTGGCGCGTCGGGCATTTTTTTTTTTTCGTCCAAGAGACGGACTAGAAAGCAGTCGCTGCATGCTAATGCAAGTCTATGGGTCTGACAACTGACGGACCAGTTGGACCGCACACGGACATCACACGAATCATCCGAGTCGGACACGTTTTTTTCACTAATACATTATCATTCTGTATTGGAGACCACTGTAAATTGTTCCTGTAAATGATTATACAGTAAATGGCTTCTAAAAAAAACGGACTGCACTCGGATGTGATCTGAGAAAAACGTACCATATAGTGTACAGGGAAATTGCAAATAAAGTGCAATCACATGTTTTGTTTTTTGCGTTTTTTAGCCGCCATGTTCACTATATGGTAAAGCCAACGAGACGGTGTGATGCCTCGAGTCGGTACAAGTTTGTAGATACCAAACATGTTTCTTTTACGGTTATCTAAGTGGTGAAAAAAATTCAGAAGTTTGGGGAAAAAACAAAACACACTTTTTGCGCCATATTTTGCAACCCTTTTTATATAAAAAGGTCATACATAATGCTTTGTGCACACCACATAAGTTGTTTTTTACATGATCTTTATTACAAAAATTACAAAAAATTGGTGCAAAACAGCAAGTTAAAAACAATGCAGGTCCCATATCCTCTGTTGCAAAATCATACAAATTGCCAGAATAAATCAATTATAAATAGCAGAGGCAGAATGCAAGCCCTCAATGAAATGCTAACCCCAATATAGCATAGAGAAGTTCAGTTATGATAACCCTGTATTATCCTATATATCAATCAGTGCAAGGATATCATCCATAATATTCAAGGGGAAAATAATGTAGGGCAGAGACAATCTGCACACACCATTCACATCATGTTACCTATAGCTTGGCTGCAACCTAGAGGTGTGAGGGCCCCACTCGTAGCGCTGCATCAGCAGCTTCCTCAGGGGAATATGGGGTCTAAGTGCAATGCACCAAGTATATAAAGCTGATTACATGCCAAAGGATGATGACCTGTGAGCAAGCCGCCACACAAACAGACTGTGTCCTCGCCGGAAGGAGGAAGCGCCATTGTTGTTTAGAATAACCATAGTACCCAAAGAAGAGAGAGGAGAGAAAAAAAAAAAAAAAGGGGGGGGTCGAAAAGAAGGGCTCTCATCTTTGTCAACCCAGCATGCAGTTAGTGATACCCGATGAGTAATGACTCAGGCAAGCATATCCAAATACCAATAGTGGGGCATAGAACCCATATAGGTTATATATGGATCCACAAGACAGCAACACAACATGAGAGAATTTTTGTATATGCATGAAAAAAACATTTATTATATATAAATACTTACAAGATGTTTACAAATAAAGATGTTTAATTAAGGAGGTGAAAACAACACAGTAATGAATGTGGTAACAATGTACTACATAAAAGATCATATTGTTCTTGGTGTACGGAGCAGTACATCAATCATTAACAATTATAAGAACACGTTTATTAAGAGCCATTATATTATAACAAAATTAGCACAACCAAGCGAATTAACCCCCTCAGTCCTAGATAGCACCTCATGTTTTTAATAAAATGCAAAATATGATTCCCCAGGTTGCAGCCAAGCAATATACCCTAACCAGTCATACAGGGATCCCTAGCCCTTTGCAGACACATATAACAACCACGAATATCCTAGTTGTACAAAAGCTCATGTCCACTATTTTGCGACCCGTGGTGTCCTCATTTTTCAGGACCTGGGGCTGTGATGGCTTATTATTATTATTGGCGTTTGGATCTTTTTCCATTACACAGTTTATGGCTCTCATTAATTGATTTTATATGTTGATCGATCGGGCAATTCTGAACGTGGCGATACCAAACGTGCATTTTTTTTTTTTTAATACTTTTATTGTGAATGGGGGAAAAGGGGGTGATTTTGAACTTTTATGGGTTTTTTTTTTTTTGTTTTTTTTTACAGGCTTTTAAAAATGTATTTTTTTTTATTAATTCTTATTTTTACACTGCCCCTTTTTACACTGCACCTTGCTGCACAGTCCAATCGCTTTCTGGGAGATACAGATGAGCTGCAGCTCATCTGTATCTCCCAGAATCGCGGACCTGCTATGGTTGCCAACCACAGCAGGAAACTACTCTGACAGCATCCGGGGTCTAGCCAAGACCCCGGGCTGTCACATGACCGCTGGAGATCTCCGATGCAGGCGGGGAACGGAACGTTCCCCGCCGGGCCACCTTGGATCCCGCTGTCAGTGATTGACAGCGGGATCAAGGGGTTAACAGCACCGATTGGATCCGATCGGTGCTGTTACCCTGACATCTCAGCTGATCAGATCAGCTATGTTGAGGGTTTGATGTGAGTGCCGCGCCGGAGCTCCATCAAACACCCCTTACCGCCCATGACGTCCTCCTACGTCATGGTCGTGAAGGGGTTAAATTAAGGATTTGGATTTGGACCCAAAAGGTCTGCAGGCGGGGACATGACCACATCATATGTAAGAGGTCCCTCACCTTCATCATCCAGACAGGGGTCCTGTATACTGTATAGAATAGATACAGCTGCGACAGATGCAGTGTTCTGTCCAGATCTGCTAGTTCCGGACAGAAACGCTAGAGTGTTTCCAGCAGCCCTCTATACATTAGTTTCATGAACCCCCTTGTGCCTCTCAGGTCCCGTAAGATTCAATATGCGCTCTGGTTGCAAGACCACATGAGACACACCTAAGCTGCTTATTAATGGCGGGTCTCAGGTGCGGGTACTGAAAACATGGAGTGACTCAAAGGAAATTCTTTCCAGAGCCCTTCAGAAGTCTTGAGTATACCACCATCAACCAAATGCCTACACGTCTCCACTGACGAGCCCCCTCAAACGCAACCACCCCACCAATCTCCGGGATGGTGTATTAAGTGTAAACTCTGTTATACCTCTCCACTGTTTGAGTTTTCTACCAAATTTTTTCCCATCATGACCACTATCTTGGGGTTCACTTGGAACCTACCAGCCTCTAAACCAGCTGACAACGGCCCCCTCCCCACCATGAATTCACAAGGTTTCCCTGCTGATGTAGTCTGCTTGGGTCCTCCCCAGCCCACCATGTGCTGGCATAATAGACCCAGGAGATAACGTTGTATTTGTTTAATGCACATATTTCAGTGTGAAAATAATTTTTGCAGTTGGTGCCTAAAAATACAAATCACAGTTTTGCTTTTAGCGGCTTTTTTTTTTTTTTTTTTTTTTTTATTATCCCCATGCCATTTAATCTTGATGTGGTCTGTGATCCTATATCAGTTAAAAAGGGCCAGAAAAGGATAGACAAGAGTGACAAACCTGAAGGCTGTCAGAACGAGCTCGCTGGTGGGTTCTCCGTTAACTCATTCTAACAGTCATCATTAGATCGTTCAGACGGCTGTAGGAGCCAAACTAATGAAACCAGATTGCTAAAGTGATATTAGCGTTTAAAAACATTCCCCCTCCCCCCCCCCCCCCCTAAAGATCTCAATAATTAGGGGTTAGTCCCCTATGTAAATGAAGCAGTAGTGCTTGTGTGAACAACCCTTTTCTTAGTCAGTAAATGGAGCACATGGAACATGGGGATCCTCAGTGATGAGGGGGGTCTGCCAAGAGCAAGTTATCACTTATCAACAAGATGGGTGGTAACGTATCGATTGGGGGGGGGGTGATCACTTTCCCTGTTACAAAACGGAACAGAGGTCGAATGTCCATCCATTTTGTAAGAGGCTGTCCAAGAAAGCAGAGTGCAGCCCCCGAGGGAATGAATGGAGGGCGGCCGAGTGTCCGTCCATCCACTCTAGTCTCCTAATAGATCCCAGTAATCCGTACCTTCTGGATACCGAGCCAGTGACGCCCATCTGTGGGTCATACCGGGTGGAGTCCTTTTGGGCCGAGACTCGTGTGTTCCATGGCGCTGGGGGTCCTGGACGGGCATGATCTATGCGTGTTGTGCGTTGGCGTCTTTGCACTTTTTAGATATTTGCTAACACTTCTGCAGAAGTCTCCTCCATCACGGCTTTCTCTGCACTCGCTCTAATAGCATTATTTACATTCACACAGTCTTGTTTGTCAGAATCATTACTAAACAGTGATAATGCAGTCACAACCCCAAATATACACCTTTTTTGTGTCTCTGCAGAGCGCTGCCAGCTGGTGGCGCTCTGCTGCTAACTGTGAAAGAGTACAGGTAGGAAAAACGTGAGAAAAGCAGGACAGATGAAGAAGAAATATTAATGAAACTAGAGGTCTTTAGTGCATTTTCCAAAAGTGATTTAAAAACCACCCCTGACTCCAAGCAAAACCTAAAAAGTGAGGTTCAATATAACCTTCCCACCCGACGAGGAGACTGCGAAGCCGAGATCTGGCCCGGGGTGTCCTTGCTCCTGGCATGAAAATCCCAATATTCAGCCTAAACCCACAGGACACACACTGCACTCCGATTATTGGGAAATAAGAGGAAACTGTTTCTTTCTTTTCAGAAGAAAACACAAGCGGTGATGAGACAAGAAGTTGAGAGTGAGCGATCGTCTCCTGAAGTCAGCAATTATCCAGTGGAGACGGAGTTTAACACCCCCGAAGGTATGGCAGGAGGGGGACGCCTTATGATGGATGAAGTCTCCAAGTGTCCTGACTCACCAAATTAACATTCATCTTCAGAAGAGGTGCTAACTTGCTGATCGCTGCCACTGAGACCCCTCCATACCCTATAAGGGGCTTTATAATGGTGGCTGTCAACTAGATACAAACCTTTATAATATCTGTGTTACACAAACTTTTATTATGAGAACGCGTTTGTTGTCATATGTCTTCAGGAGTTCAGATAGTTTATAATCCTACGGAGAAGGATGTTGTTTAAGGTACCGTTACACACTTCAATGTTGAAGCGATCTCACTAACGATCTCGGGGAGCGCGGTCGTTAGGACATCTTTTTGACATCATTGGTGAGATGTCACACGTCTAGATATTGTGGACGATGCGGCGAGCAGTTATCATTCACACAACCCAGTGAACGATACTTGTTCACTGTTGTGAATGGGCGAAGTCGTTAACGACATCGTTATCACGGTGTCACACAGAACGATGCAGCAGGTTGGCTGAACGACGATCGTCTGATTTGAGAACATGTTCTAAAATCTGCGATCAACGATCCAACAATTTATCGTCGTCATATGTCAGTGTCACACGCAACGACGTCCTAACGATGTCGTTTGAACAACTCCAAACCCGTGACGTTTGAGTGATATCGTTCACGATCTCGTGCCGTGTAACGGGGCCTTAAGACACATCTGCTACACTGATACCAAGAGCACTAGTTTTGTCTACATCAGGGGTGGGGAACTCCAGCCCTCGAGGGCCGCAAACAGTGCAGGTTTTCAGGATTTCCTACTATTGCACAGGTGCTATGTGATCATCTGCACAGGTGATGATTCCAAGCCCTGTGCAATACTAAGGAAATCGTGAAACCTGAACTGTTTGCGGCCCTCGAGGACTGGAGTTCCCCACCCTGGTCTACATGATACTATGTACCCCTGCCCAAATCTGGTCCATGTGCCTGTGCGCCGTTTCCCCGGCTCGGAGCGCGCCTGCCTGTGCGCCGTTTCCCCGGCTCGGAGCGCGCCTGCCTGTGCGCCGTTTCCCCGGCTCGGAGCGCGCCTGCCTGTGCGCCGTTTCCCCGACTCGGAGCGCGCCTGCCTGTGCGCCGTTTTCCCCCTTCATAAACAGCCAGCGACTGTAGTGAAATTTTAGTCCGTGTACGGGATGTTTTGGTCCTTTACAGAGTTAATAGTGTGTTGTCCTCCAGATTGCAGAGTCCAGTCTCCCGGGTCCTCATCCTGATTCGGAGGAGAGCAGAGCGGTGCCTGAACACCTTGTCAGATTGGGTAATTTTAGATTTTTTTTTTTTTTTTTTTTTTTTTTTAATCGGATAAATTTTAAATTTTTATTGACGAAATTCAAACAAAGAAACAAAATCCAGACATTACAATGTCCAACAAGCTCACGTTTTCAATGACGGAACATTCCCTCTCTTTCCCCCTTATTGTGTTTTATTATTGATTTTTATTTTTCCCCTGCATATAGTTACTGATTCAGCACTGGAATCCGCAGTCTGACACCTATAGGTTTTATATGGAGCCTATGCCTCCAATTCTGTTCCATTTAGTATGGATAGTATGCTGCCTGCAGCCTGCGTGCACAGGTCTCTGCCATGTTAATGAAGTAAGGCCTTCCTTAAATGGATTGGCCCATAGAGGATAGTTGATTTAGTGCCTGCTTGCTGGAGACAGGTCTGTCTGCTGAGACCCCCATCCATCCCAAAGTCCACAGGGTAAATGGAGCAATAGTGATCACCTTACCTGTAGACCGTGGCTGCATTCATACAGGGGACTTGACCAATGAAGTGGGTTAGACCCCCATGACCATACATTGATTACCTATCCTGTGGATAGGTGACACATGCTTATGGAAAAACCCCTTTAAAAATACATGTAACAATAACAAACCAGAAATCAACTAAATCTCTTCAGATTTTATTTTTTGTCATATGCAGATGTCTCTTTAGAGAGGAAGAAGACATGCGCCACCTATTGGAAGTAGCAATCCTAAAAGTCAAAAGCAACCCTGTAACGAGCCTTGTCAGATAACATAACCCTTTAACGAGCCTTTCCATGCCAGATTGGTGTATCCTCTCCATAAGGAGACAAGCTTACCTCTTATGGCGGGTTTACACGCCGCGATATGAGTCCAACTCCGACAAAAAGTCACGTGGTTCGCGAGTTGGACCCGATATCGCTCGCGCGTTGTACGGTTTGAACGTACAACGCGATGCTGGAACGATGCCAAAACGATATCAGGGTTGAATGAGCGTGCTATTCAACCGCCCGATATCGCATGGCCGTTGTAGCAGCATCGTAGCGTGTAACAGCACAACTACGATGTGTACTCGCAACTCACCCATTAACTCCCATGTTAAATGGTCGTTACTGGGTTGGTGGGCGTACACATCGTAGGGACGTTGTTTCCCGATATCGCAGTGTGTAAACCGCCGATGCGATATCGGGAAAAGCGCTCAGAAAATGCGCGCTCCCGCGCCGTTGCCTCCGATATCGCCGCGATATCGGGACGTGTAAACCCACCATTAGACCCCACTTAGCCTCTCGCACAGCCAGATCAGACCTCATACAGCATCTGCAAATTGAGTTTCTGATCTGGTGTAATTCCTAAGTCATATGACAAGGCTCGTTAAAGGGTCGCTCTTGACTTTGAGGATTGCTACTTCCATTAGGTGGTGCTAGAGTTCGTCTAATACCTTCCTGAAGGGATATTTGCATATTTGATTTCCCAGAGGAGCATTGCGGCTCACAATCTCCTTCTTACTGGCATGTCCGGATCTGACGTGTCACTCTCCATACGGAGAAACATTTACCGCTTAGACTTTTTTTGTCATGTAACCTACAGTTCTTTACATTTAGGACGATCACCAATAACTGAGTTTTTCTTGCTACAATTCTACAGATCCATCCAAGGAAGCAAATCCTAGATATCCCGAAAGACGACAAAATCAAAAAGAAGAAGATGACGAAGGTGATAGCGTACAGCTGAGGTCAGAAACCTGGCGACTGACAGCCAGGAACCTGGAGCTGAACTCCGAAGTGCAGCAACTCCGGGAGCAGATAAAAGGCACGAGGCTGAAGATGAAGACACTGAAGAACGAGAAGAGACGTTTACAAGAATCGTTACACAACTCCCATGCGGAAGGTAAGAAGCATGAAATGATGGACACAGTAACGCTTATATTGCTTTGGATTAAGGTGTCCATACAGAGAACAATGGCGGATCAGGAGGGCGAGATTTGGGAGGAGAATGACTACAGACTGCCCAATAAAACATGCAAGGGGCAACGGCAAAAGGGGGAGTTAAAGTGAACCTGTCACCAGGTTTTTGCTTAAAGCACCACCTTTAAGGTACCGTCACACGCCGCCGTATGGCTTCCATATCGCTGGCGATTTGACGTCACTGCGCACGTTTTGGGCTCTTTTTTCTGATCGCTGTGGAGCGGTCCACACTAGCGATCTCACGTGTGATCTCCGGCGATCCTGCGCCCCGGTAATCGCCTGCTGAAGAGCGGAAGCGATCTTCCCTTCACACATCACCGCGTCACACGCCACAATCGTAGCAGCGGTGTGGGCATAGTGTTTAGATAGGGGCGTGCTAGAGTGTGTCTCACCACGCACCTATCACTGCGATTGGTGAACCGAACTGCGTTCCCATTGGTGAGCCTTGTGTGAACGCACGGGTGATCAAATAAGGCGCCTCGGACACAGCCAGCCAATCGGAACGCAGTATCACCCACCAATCACCGCAGATGCGGCGCAAAAAAACACCATCTAAGCACGCCTACAAGATTTATTTCTGGATCGCTGTGTACATCGCTATCGCCCTATCAGACGCCAGAATGCGCTGAAATTGCTTGCTGGATATCGCCTGATTTCACTGCAGAGCAGGGCAATCAAACGACACTCCACCTGCGATTTCTCACTGTAGAATCGCCCAGTCACACGCCACTACACACATGTGATGTGGTTTCCACATCGCCAAATTCGTGAATTGCCAGCCATCTCGCCAGCGATATGGAGGTGTGTGACGGTACCTTTAGTAGCCCAAGTATTCAATAAAGGAGAGACGGCACTCACCCGTGTCTTGATCGGTGGTTTATTCAGGGAACATAGACATTCAGTGCAGGGAGGGAGGTAGGAGCTGCTGACGACGGCACCGTTTCGCGCTTATGCGCTTCCACGGGTCATAGGCTAATGGAGGTGTAGCTCACTTCCTAAATAGGAGGAGTCTACAACACACGCTTATGTCACCATTAGCATCAATAATACGGGGTGGGAATTCTAAAATCACAATTCCATACAACACCAACTATATAGACAAAAAGGAATGTTAAACATATAGTGACATAATCATATATGCATCAATTTCTATGCAATATAAAACCGAGTGCAAATAAGCAAGGTGTTTTTTTGTATATTACATGATTAAGCTATGGGGAGACGGAGGCAACTAGCCGGCAAGAAAAGCTCAAGTAAACTCATTTTCCACAACTAGAGTGAGGCGGGCAAAATAAAGCCCGGTCATGAATTTATTGTATAATATAATTGCGAATGGGTTTTTTGCCCCTTCTGAGTCCGCTCGCGCTGCGAGTCAGCGTGGTCATGTGGATACGCCCGAAGCATTGGCCGCGCAGCGGCCATTGCGAGCAGTTCTAAGGTGACTCGCTATGCCCGCGCAGCGGGCATGGCGAGTCGCCTTAGCAGCGCGAAGCATTGGCTGCGAAGCGGCCATTGCGAGTCAGAGACTCGCTCTTCTAGAATCCCGATGCATGTGCATCGGGCACCCAGCTAGTTGTATATAAATACACGTGTGGAATTTTAACGAGTTCCAAGCAAGCAGCATATATTACTCAGGTCACCACTAATCATTTATAAAAATAATTAATAATTGTGCTGCTTCTTACCACTGCAAAATTGCAGATGCTGCCTCCCTACTCCCCATATGGACACAACAAACAATGAAGGCAATAAGTATATGCGGATTATATATAACAGGGCATTAACTAATGAAGAACAAGACGAGTACTTACAAATTACGATATGAATATATGGACTATCAATACCCACACCTCTAGGTTGCACAACTATATGTCATCCATGATACAATGCAGTTGCAACACGGTTGACCGCTGACAAATGAATACATGTGGAAACGTGGAAACAAGACGCAACTATACCCTGTCTAATACATAGACTTTTGAGTGAGCATATCAAGATTAAGACCATGAGTTAATAAGATTACAGCAATGGTTCTAGCAATTATGAGTGGCAAACAGAACTCAGAGGAATACGGCCATATTAACCTTATCATTGAGGCCTGCAGCTCCCATAGCATTAGAGTTCAAAATCCAATTGGTCTCTATTTGCAAAAGTTTTTTATGCAGATTGCCTCCTTTGGCGGAGGGTAGTGCCGCCTTAGTATGTCCAGGGTGAGCACTATTAAAGTGCAGCAAGGAATTGGTGGCAGTATTCTTTTTAAACATTGATCTAACTATGCCATTCTCATTAAGCTCTAAATTAATGTCTAGGAATTCAAGCTTGGGTCCCCCAAAAACGCTAGTGAAACGCATATTAAAGCTATTATTGTTCAAATACTCAACAAAGCTCTGAAAAACCGTCTCGTTACCCTCCCAAACTACCAGCACATCATCTACATAGCGAATATAATATATTATCTCAAAAGTCCACCAACTGTCAATGCCTCACCTTACACAAAACCACTTCAAAATCACCCAGAATTCCCTATCAAGGGCTCTCAGATGAATAATGAGTACAATTTCTATTTTTAAGTGATCACTTTATTAGTCATTAATTTATAAGTATTCCATAAAAAACATTAAAAATATTTTTTATTACATAGGAGTATCCTGATAACATAAATGATTTATATCTGGGTCCAGGACTAAGACCACTTACATCATTATTTCTACAGTATAAATTATACAGTAACGGGTGATACCAGGTATATAAGGGAATACTGTTTATTTATTTATTTTATCACTTCAGGCAGCCATACACTCAAATGTGTATCTTGACACTCTTGTCTCTTACAAAACCAGAGCACCTGTGCACTGGCCCCTATCCTTGATACAAGCCACAATTGTATATGTACGCCTGTGCACTGATAGTGCCCCTTCTAATCAGAGTCATGAACAACACTTAACCAGGTATGAGATACTAAAGGGGAAACTAGGGAGGCACAAGGGCAGCAGTACACAGTGCAACACTGATTAGAAGGGGCACTATCAGTGCACAGGCGTGCATATACAATTGTGGCTTGTATCAAGGATAGGGGCCAGTGCACAGGTGCTCTGGTTTTGTAAGAGACAAGAGTGTCAAGATACACATTTGAGTGTATGGCTGCCTGAAGTGATAAAATAAATAAATAAACAGTATTCCCTTATATACCTGGTAATACCGGTCACTGTATAATTTATACTGTAGAAATAATGATGTAAGTGGTCTTAGTCCTGGACCCAGATATAAATCATTTATGTTATCAGGATACTCCTATGTAATAAAAATATTTTTAATGTTTTTTATGGAATGCTTATAAATTAATGACTAATAAAGTGATCACTTAAAAATAGAAATTGTACTCATTATTCATCTGAGAGCCCTTGATAGGGAATTCTGGGTGATTTTGAAGTGGTATAGCGAATATAATGTTTAATATTCAGCAGGAAGGGATTGTTCTCAGAATAAACATATTGATCTTCAAATGCTGCCAAGAAAAGGTTGGCGAGGGTACAAGCGACGGGCATACCCATCGCTGTACCCTCTTTTTGCAAATACCATTGTTCAAGGAAACTAAAGGCATTATGTTCTAAGATGAATTCCAGAGCCTCGCAGGTGAAGTCGATCACATCACTATCTATTTTGTTCTTTAACAACAATTGTCTTATTATACTCACAGCCAATTTTTGTGGGATTCTGGTGTACAGGCTCTCTACATCGATGGAAGTTAACTTCATAGAGGTATTCCATGATATATGATCCACTGTTTTAATAAAATCAAACGAATCTTTCACCAGCGATGGTACTACAGCCAAGAATGGATGTAAAAGCCACTTCAAATACTTTGATAGGGGTTCAGTAAGAGAACCTACCCCAGATACAATGGGTCTCCCGGGAGGTTCTTGTTCGTTTTTATGTATCTTAGGCAAATAGTACCAATGTGGCTTAGTTGGGAATTCCGGGAAAAGTTTTTCCGCCTCCCTCGGAGTCAATACATTTTTGTCTACAGAACGCCGGAGTAAATTCTTCAGTTTTTTAGAGAATTCGATAGTGGGGTCTGACCTTAATGGTAAGTATGTGATGGATTGGCTCAACTGCCTATTAGCTTCCTTAATGTAGGCCGATCTTTGAAGGAGGACTATGCTTCCTCCTTTATCGGCCTTCCTAAAAACAGTGTCCTTCCATTGCTGCATTTCTACCAGTGCGTCTCGTTCTTTTTTAGTTAAATTTTTTGCAGGTTCAGGGTAAATCAAGGCTCTAATATCTTTATCAACCAACTCTATGAACGAATCCAGACCATCATTGGGATTTACCGGAGGCATAAAGGTTGAATTAACACCCCCTTGGAACGGGGGTCTATGTGGGTCGTCAATTTTCCCGGTTTGGCTGTCTGCAAGTCCCAATAAGATCCGGACATCATCCTGAGATTGGCTGAGAAGATCCGGATTGTTTGTTGTGTCCATATGGGGAGTAGGGAGGCAGCATCTGCAATTTTGCAGTGGTAAGAAGCAGCACAATTATTAATTATTTTTATAAATGATTAGTGGTGACCTGAGTAATATATGCTGCTTGCTTGGAACTCGTTAAAATTCCACACGTGTATTTATATACAATAAATTCATGACCGGGCTTTATTTTGCCCGCCTCACTCTAGTTGTGGAAAATGAGTTTACTTGAGCTTTTCTTGCCGGCTAGTTGCCTCCGTTTCCCCATAGCTTAATCATGTAATATACAAAAAAACACCTTGCTTATTTGCACTCGGTTTTATATTGCATAGAAATTGATGCATATATGATTATGTCACTATATGTTTAACATTCCTTCTTGTCTATATAGTTGGTGTTGTATGGAATTGTGATTTTAGAATTCCCACCCCGTATTATTGATGCTAATGGTGACATAAGCGTGTGTTGTAGACTCCTCCTATTTAGGAAGTGAGCTACGCCTCCATTAGCCTATGACCCGTGGAAGCGCATAAGCGCGAAACGGTGCCGTCATCAGCAGCTCCTACCTCCCTCCCTGCACTGAATGTCTATGTTCCCTGAATAAACCACCGATCAAAACACGGGTGAGTGCCGTCTCTCCTTTATTGAATACTTGGATCACTGTTGTGCTTCAGAGACAGGCACCTCCTGTCGAACGCCTGATTGCTCCACGAGTTTATCCGCCCAAGCAGCCGCCGGCTTTGGTGCCCCGTTTTCCTCCTGCATTTGCCTAGGTACCTTTTTAGTAGCGCCTATGCTGCATTATAAGAAGATGGCTATTATGCCCTGACTCCCCCTGTACACAGAATGCGTAACTTATAAAGACTTCCCGCCCTGTGTTATAATTACCTGTTACCGGTCCAATGAGTTTTCCCCGCCTCTCGTGACGCCTCCCCCCCACCTCTCGTGACGCCTGGCCCAGCCCTCTCCCTCCCCCCCCCGCCTCTCGTGACGCCCGGCCCTAACCCCCCGCCTCTCGTGACGCCTGGCACGGCCCTCCCCCCGCCTCTCGTGACGCCTGGCACGGCCCTCCCCCCGCCTCTCGTGACGCCTGGCACAGCCCTCCCCCCCCCGCCTCTCGTGACCCCTGGCACAGCCCTCCCCCCCCGCCTCTCGTGACCCCTGGCCCGGACCTCTCCCCCGCCTCTCGTGACGCCTGGCCCGGACCTCCCCCCCCCCCCTCCCCCCGCCTCTCGTGACCCCTGGCCCGGCCCTCCCCCCGCCTCTCGTGACACCTTGCCCGGCCCTCCCCCCCGCCTCTCGTGACGCCTGGCCTGGCGTTTGAACTCTAATGCCCTCAATGACCTCACCGCATGTCACACACAGAAGACTGGAAGCCAGGAGCCATGTGCAGAGACCCCTGTGTTGTGCACATGGGTAGATGAGTTGTAGGCTCTGCCCGTAAGAGGCCAAAGCACAGTGACCTGCGCAAGCCGGAGAGGCCTCTGCACAGGTATGAGATGGGAAAATGGGACGTGGATAACGCAGGAGGTGTCATACACATCATTCAGGAGAGGTGGGACAGAGAAGAGGAGGGACATACGGCAGGAATGCAATACAAGTGAATGAGGTCATGTTGCGACCTCTAGGCTACTGCACTGAGCAAGTCGCAAAAAATCCAATAAAATAAGACCTCCATTAGATTGTATAGCAATGTAGCAGCAACATTTAGCAGACGTTTGTCGCAGCCAAAGCCTCAATGTAGCCTGTGTAGGTGTGATGACTGGGTGTTAATGATCAGTGTGGAAACCCTTCTTGATCGTGATCATTGTAATATCACATCCACAGCGGAGCTGGCTTCTCTCCGAGAACAGGCGCAAGAATTAGTAGATGAGAATGACGCTTTAAAAACCACCGTCCATCGCCTGAACGTGGAGCTGAGCCGCTATCAGACTAAGTATCGCCCTTTATCCAAGGAAGAGGTAATGTCTCTTTATAACCTTTTATACATTAAAGCTGATTGTTTGCGCTTTTGATCAATCGCATTCTGTCATTGCCATTCAGCTCATATGAATCGGGTATTATTGTATAGTAAAAGTGCACAAAGTATAGTAGCATTTGTCACAATTCAAACTAAGGTGTGAACCATTAGGACATGGTTTATTTTCCTTTAGTTCGAATAGAGAAAGCTTGTTATTCAGCTCACCACAAAGTCCAAAAAATAGGGCGGGGATCTCTGAGGCAGGAGGCGAGGGATCTCTGAGGCAGGAGGCGGGGGACCTCTGAGGCAGGAGGCGGGGGACCTCTGAGGCAGGAGGCGGGGGACCTCTGAGGCAGGAGACGGGGGACCTCTGAGGCAGGAGGCGGGGGACCTCTGAGGCAGGAGGCGGGGGACCTCTGAGGCAGGAGGCGGGGGATCTCTGAGGCAGGAGGCGGGGGATCTCTGAGGCAGGAGGCGGGGGATCTCTGAGGCAGGAGGCGGGGGACCTCTGAGGCAGGAGGCGGGGGACCTGAGGCAGGAGGCGGGGGACCTCTGAGGCAGGAGGCGGGGGACCTCTGAGGCAGGAGGCGGGGGACCTCTGAGGCAGGAGGCGGGGGATCTCTGAGGCAGGAGGCGGGGGATCTCTGAGGCAGGAGGCGGGGGATCTCTGAGGCAGGAGGCGGGGGATCTCTGAGGCAGGAGGCGGGGGATCTCTGAGGCAGGAGGCGGGGGATCTCTGTAACCCATCATGGTTTGTCACCTCACAGCATCATGAAGGGCGAAAAGCAGGAATGGATTTATTAACCAATTATAGGGAATGTGTCAATCATCTGGAGCAGAGCAGGAGGAGGCCAGCCAGGGTTATCTGTACCCCCTCATCCAAAACGTCAATGACCTCCATAGCTTACATTTCTCCATACTGCACAACACTGTACTTTTTATATCAGATGTTCTTGGTTTTGCTTCTTTGTTCCATGAGCCTATACATAGCCTCCTATATACAATATGAGCACACATAGGCCCCTTATATACAGCATCAGATCCACACAGGACCCCTATAAGCTGTATGAGCTCTATGAGCTCTCATAACATCTTTATAGCTAGTATGAGCTCCCACATAGCTTCCTTATACACAGTATGAACCCCGTGTAGCCCCTTAAATGCAGTGTGAGCCCCAGATAGCTCACAATATACATGAACCCTCAAATAACATCCTATATACAGTTTCCCCTATATACAGTATGAGCCCACACAGTCCTATATACAGTTAGCACCCATGCATACTCCTTTTACAGAGTATGAGCCCCCACATAGCCCTTGTATATACAGTATGAGACCCCAATTAGTCGTCTTATACGCAGTATGAGCCTCCTTATACTTAGTATGGCCCCTCACATAGCCCCTGTATACATTATGCACCACTACATATAGTATGAGGCCGACAGCCCCCTATACACAGTGTGAGCCCCACATAGCTTCCTTATATATAATTGATGTTATGTTATACCTCAATTTATAAACTTAATAAACTTAAATTGAACGAAAAAAGAACCTCAACTAACATCCAAACATGTTCAAGCTGCCCTGCAGTCTGATGGTACAACAGTGTCTACCTGTACTATCCGGCGTCTGAATGAAAAGGGACTGTATGGTAGGAGACCCAGGAAGACCCCACTTCTTACCCCGAGACATGAAAAAAAGCCAGGTTTGCCAAAACTTACCTGAGAAAGCATAAAATGTTTTGGAAGAATGTTCTCTGGTCAGATGAGACAAAAGTAGAGCTTTTTGGGCAAAGGCATCAACATAAAGTTTGCAGGAGAATAAAACAGGCATTCAAAGAAAAGAACACGGTCCCTACAGTCAAACATGGTGGAGGTTCCCTGATGTTTTGGGGTTGCTTTGCTGCCTCTGGCACGGGACTGCTTGACCGTGTGCATGGCATTATGAAGTCTGAAGACTAGCAACAAATTTTGCAGCATAATGTAGGGCCCAGTGTAAGAAAGCTGGGTCTCCCTCAGAGGTCATGGGTCTTCCAGCAGGACAATGACCCAAAACACACTTCAAAAAGCACTAGAAAATGGTTTGAGGGAAAGCACTGGAGTCTTCTAAGGTGGTCAGCAATGAGTCCAGACCTAAATCCCATAGAACACCAGTGGAGAGATCTAAAAATGGCAGTTTGGAGAAGGCACCCTTCAAATATCAGGGACCTGGAGCAGTTTGCCAAAGAAGAATGGTCTAAAATTCCAGCAGAGCATTGTAAGAAACTCATTGATGGTTACCGGAAGCAGTTGATCGCAGTTATTCTGGCTAAAGGTTGTGCAACCAAGTAGTAGGCTGAGGGTGTCAATACTTTTGTCTGGCCCATTTTTGGAGTTTTGTGTGAAATGATCAATGTTTTGCTTTTTGCTTCATTCTCTTTTGTGTTTTTTCATTGAAGACAAATTAAATGAAGATAATAATACCAAAGAATTTGTGATTGCAATCATTTTCTGGAAGAAACTGAGTATTATCTGACAGAATTGCAGGGGTGTCTATACTTTTGGCCAACACTGTAATTGGTAGTTGGCTCTCAGCCTATACAGCTTGAAGTAGGACAACATGTATAAAAAGTATCATGTGATCAAAATACTCATTTGCCTAATATTTCTGCACTCAGTGTAGTGCGAGCACCCAAATTGTCTCCTTATACACAGTATGAGCCTCCTTATACATAGTATAGGCCCTCACATAGCCCCCTAATGTACAGTATGACCCCCCACTTCCCCATAGCCTCCTATAATACTTCAAGTCCCCACATGGCTTCTATATATAGTGTGAGCCCCCACTTGGCCCCTGTAAGTATGAACTTCCATATAGCCCTAATATGAAGTAAGAGGCCCACCCAGCCCTTATATGTACAGCCACCCATCTTACATAGGAAAACGCCAAATACATACCTCCCTCTTGTTCCCCCAGCACTCTGGTCCTGTCTCTAGACATGACATCATCAAGTCTGCGGTGTCAGTCACACATGGTGATTGGTGGAAGACGGACCTGATGGCTCAGTCTTTCAGCAATGTATTCAGTGCTATCTGCATCCTCAGGATGAGAATGTGGCTGTATCCGAATGCGGATGGAACAATGCGGGCCACTGGTTTCAGGTGTTTTGCATTCTCGCTCTACATGCCGTCCTGGAGGGCAGGGAGGGTCCCATATGGCTCACGGGCAGCGCAGGGAGGGCTGCACATGGCTTGCAGGCCGGGCCGCATCGGGGGAGCACAGGGAGGGCTGCATGTGACTCGCTGGCAGCGCAGGGGGGGGCCGCATGTGGTTCGCGGGCCACATCAGGCAGCACTGGGAGGGCTGCATGTGGCTCGCAGGCCGCAATTGGGAGCGCTGGGAGGGCCGCATATGGCTCGCAGGTCGCACTTTGCCCTGAGCTTATTTAGACTTAAGACTCTACACCTCTACATAATGAATCTCATATTAAAGGCAGTTTTCCTTTGGGTTATGCAGAAGGCCTAAATCCATGTGTCACAAGTGATAAGTAGAGATTCTCTCCGCTGCCTTCAGACGTGTCTGCTGCCAGCTTTTATTATTGCGCTATCATCCCGGCATAAATCCCGTGACTAATGAAATTGTCGCGCTCGATTGTAGCTGTAATTTTTCTAATCCAGAATTAATCCTACTGGAAGAAAAACATTTTCTGCCCTAATAAATGTCCTTACTTCGGCTGCGATTATCATCCAGAGTGGAGCAATCTCCTCCAGGTTCTGCGTCCTCCGCTAATCTGCTCTCAGACATTTAGGACCAGTATGAAGGACGGTCGTTGTCCTGCAGAGTCTGCACTCCCGTTCCGACATGCGCCTCGCTCCTGCTGACTGATGGATGCTCTCCCGGTGCAGTGTCTGTGCTCCCGTGCCGGCTCTGCCTCTCGCTCCTGCTGACTGCTGGCCGCTCTCCCGGTGCAGTGTCTGTGCTCCCGTGCCGGCTCTGCCTCTCGCTCCTGCTGACTGCTGGCCGCTCTCCCGTGCAGTGTCTGTGCTCCCGTGCCGGCTCTGCCTCTCGCTCCTGCTGACTGCTGGCCGCTCTCCCAGTGCAGTGTCTGTGCTCCTGTGCCGGCTCTGCCTCTCGCTCCTGCTGACTGCTGGCCGCTCTCCCAGTGCAGTGTCTGTGCTCCTGTGCCGGCTCTGCCTCTCGCTCCTGCTGACTGCTGGCCGCTCTCCCAGTGCAGTGTCTGTGCTCCTGTGCCGGCTCTGCCTCTCGCTCCTGCTGACTGCTGGCCGCTCTCCCAGTGCAGTGTCTGTGCTCCTGTGCCGGCTCTGCCTCTCGCTCCTGCTGACTGCTGGCCGCTCTCCCAGTGCAGTGTCTGTGCTCCTGTGCCGGCTCTGCCTCTCGCTTCTGCTGACTGCTGGCCGCTCTCCCAGTGCAGTGTCTGTGCTCCTGTGCCGGCGCTGCCTCTCGCTTCTGCTGACTGATGGACGCTCTCCTGGTGCAGTGTCTGTGCTCCCGTGTCGGCTCTGTGTCTCGCTTCTGCTGACTGATGGACGCTCTCCTGGTGCAGTGTCTGTGCTCCCGTGCCGGCTCTGTGTCTCGCTCGTGCTGACTGCTGGCCGCTCTCCCGGTGCAGAGGTTTTCACCCATGAATAATGCAGAAACTCTTATATTGTCAGTGTTAATGCAATCTGGCCTGTGACGACCATGGAGAAACCCGCTGCTTCGAACCACAGGATTGAATGCTCCAATTCATTATATATAAACTGCTTGTTAACCTCAACCTAAAGTAAATACTATAAAGAGGTCATGGGAATGCTAGAGTATAGTAAGATGCACTAGTGTTAGGATAAGGACACTTTATGCTTGTATTTTGGGCTGCAAGTAATTTTTGTAATTGGGCTTCATTAAAAATATTACATAGTTTAGTTTTTTACTGATGCTTAATTTTTCTGTATATTGCCGGCTGCAGAATGAGTCAATTGCGAATCATTCAGTGAGCTCATGCTAACAGTGAGAGTTTTTTTTATTTAAAGCGTAATTGCCGTTTATTTTTTTATGTAATAATAATGTAGAGCAAGTGATAAACTTTATTAATGAAATCTGGTGAAAAACCATTCATAAACCTTCCACAAAGTGTCCTCAATGCACTGTGTGTGAAGCAGGCATATGTTTATTCTCAGTTAGATCCTTCTTCAGTGAAAATGGGCATGTGACCATATAAGGGAGGGGGCGTGGCCTACACTGCTGACTGCAGCTGGTAAGGAAACAATGTATCAGGTTACAGCACAGTTGCTGAGCAATGTCAGGATCAGTGGAAACTCCTTTCCTTGGCACAAGTTTCTGATCTGTCATCTGGCTCCACACAGCTCAGTCACAATCTCTGTTAACACCTTCTCTGCTGTCACACTGCTCCCTATCAGCCTGCTCTCAGAAGCTGTGGAAATACACACACACAGTGCAGGCAGACACTGAGGGACGCTGGCCACGCCATGCAGTGCTGGCAGACACTGGCCATGCCCACACTGTGATTAATAAATTATGCTCAAATGGTGCAAACAAAGCTTGTTTGAAGACCCCATGGAAGATTACTGAGCAAACCTTAGACCTGAGCTATATCAATATCTTCAGAATATGGAATGGGATGGAAGGATTCATCTAAAAACTGATAAAAATAAATAAAAAATGAAAAAGTAAAATAAATAAAGTATAAAATAAAAAGAAATATATTAAAATAAAATATAAATATTTATTATGAAAAAGTAATACTTATTTTGTTTTTTAATTAATAAGCAGATGCCAGTGTAACAATGTGTAAAATGAAAATGGAATAAAGAAAAATAAGTAAGAATATATACTATACTGTAATTTTAATTTTTTACTATGATCTTATTTATTTTTCTTTAATCCCTTTAATTTAATTTGACACATTGATATACTGGTACATGCTTACCTATTTCCTTTTTCAATTAATATTACTTTCATTTTGTTTTGCATAATATATACGGTAAATGTGTGTGTAAAAATAAATGTATGTGGGGTCTGTGTGCGACCTCCTGCGGTATACTGGGGTCTGTGTGCGACCTCCTGCGGTATACTGGGGTCTGTGTGCGACCTCCTGCGGTATACTGGGGTCTGTGTGCGACCTCCTGCGGTATACTGGGGTCTGTGTGCGACCTCCTGCGCTATACTGGGGTCTGTGTGCGACCTCCTGCGGTATACTGGGGGCTGTGTGCGGCCTCCTGCTGTATACTGGGGGCTGTGTGCGACCACCTGCGGTATACTGGGGGCTGTGTGCGACCTCCTGCGGTATACTGGGGGCTGTGTGCGACCTCCTGCTGTGTACTGGGGGCTGTGTGCGACCTCCTGCTGTATACTGGGGGCTGTGTGCGACCTCCTGCGGTATACTGGGGGCTGTGTGCGACCTCCTGCGGTATACTGGGGGCTGTGTGCGGCCTCCTGCTGCATACTGGTATTTCCTGCTTGTGGCACTATACCCACTATAATCATGTGGTGCACAGTCCTGTTACCATATGGGTAATACCATATATGGGTGTATGGGGGTATAGTGGACATGCATACATACACACATTAAATAGGCCTTTTTTTGGTGGAGAGGGGGGTTAAAATTTCCCCTCAAAACATAGTGATAGACATTCCCTGTCTATCAGGCCCGGAGGGAGGGAGGTAGAGAGAGAGGGGAGGGGCGGGAATCAAAAAGAGAACACACCCCAGGACTGGTCTGGGCATGCTCATAGTGAAATCCTGATGTGTCCTGGCTGCATTCACCTGCAGCTGGATGCGGCCCCATAGGCAGCAATGTGTCGTTTTGATGCATTGTGCCGCATCTGGACGCATCAGGATTTTCTGGTCATCATAATGGGAGACCCAGACAATGGGGTTTAGGGCACTGCCCTCCGGAGGTCACACTAGGTACTACAAGTTTGTAGACACCGCCTCCTCCGCTTATAAACCCCTACCGCAGGGAACATCCTCAGTTTTAAACTTAGTGTGCTCGGAGGATCACGCTTTGCTTGCACTTCACTGCATTCTCACAGCTGACGTGATGGCGTCTGAAGACAAGGTAAAAAGGTTCCAGTCGGGACCTGCGACAGCCTCCCCGCTCACCCTTGTGGAACACGCAGGTGGAGGTACCGGAGGGCCTAGGGCCTGGACACTTTGTGTTCTCCCGGTACGCTGTTGCGCTCCTTTCCATCCCTCTCTGGGGGGCTCTGGAGAGTGGGAGATGGGAGCCTTGCACAGCTCCGCTCCGTCCGAGGCCTCCCTAAATGGTGCTTACAGACCGGACTGGAGCCAGCCCAGTCCGAGGCCTCCCTAAATGGTGCTTACACTCCGGACTGGTGCTGCACCCCCGTCCGAGGCCTCCCTAAATGGTGCTTACAGACCGGACCGGCACTGAGGCACTCTGTGTCTCCTGTGTGCCTGGGGGTAGTGTCTGTCACTTTATGTGGCCTGACACTCAGACCGCGCGTTACCCTCGGGTCCGCGGTTCTGCGGGTGTACCCTGTGCTGGGGTCACCCTGGCTGACCGCCCTGTGTGTCACAGGGGCTGAGGCCGTGGGCTGCGGATGTTTGTTTGTACATGCAGTCTGTGTATAACTTTTTACACTTTTTCCCGCGCTGCGGGCTCCGGCTCCCTCATGCTGAGGCTGCTTGGAGGATGGGAAGCAGCCCGTGCGGTGACGTCATCGATGGGCGTGTGTGTGTGTTTCCCGCGTGTCTTCGGCGCCGCCCACAGTTTCACTGTCGGCGGCCATCTTTACCCTCACTTCCCGGTTGGGATTTGTATGCAGCGTGCGCCTGCACTCCAAAGGGGAGACCGGAAACCGTCGCGGAGGTCACACACACACACCGCTTCCTCATACCGCTTTACTGCGGTCGGTAAGCCACCGGGACTCCCGGTTTTGTTGTCTGCATTTTGGCTTATCTTCCCCTACTGTGGCGATGTCCTCAGCCGGGAAGCGTGCTGCTAGGGCGGCAGAGACCACCATTACCTGTGCTACATGCAATGGAACACTGGTGGAGGGGTCCTGCAATAACTGCGGACGCCCAGAGGCCCGGGCTGGCACTGCTGAGTCAGCAGCTCCGGTGCTATACCCTGAGGTTCAGGTGATCTCAGGGCCATGGGAGACTCAGAATAAGATCAATGAATCTCTGTTGTCTCAGCTGTCCTCCATGTCGCAATCCCTGGAGGCACTTAATAGGAGGCTGGATAGCCCAGCTACTCTGTCCAGTTACCCCCGGGTGTCTCCCTCTTCTGCTGTGAGACCCCTTAAGCGGGCTCGTCGTGAGGAGTCACCCGAGCTCCAGGCTCTCTCTGAGGAGGAGCGTTCCTCTGATGGTGAGGACGATGATGGGGGTTCAAATTTCGGGTCTGTGTCTATATCTGAACCACCAGACGGGGTGGAGGATCTGGTGTCCTCTATCAACGAGACCTTACGTCTCGTGACACCCCCTGAGGAGGTGACGGTGCACCCGAAGGAGGCTAGACCAAGTGGCTCTTTCATGGACCACACTAATTTTGGAAGGGTGGTTAGAGCACCCAGGTTACATCCTGGGCGGCGCTATGTCCGCAAACCTAAGGACAATCGCTTCCCCTTCTCCCAGGAGGTGCTTCAGGAGTGGTCGCAGTCCCCGAAGGTGGACGCTTCCATGACCAGGATTGCTGCACGCTCCCTTTTCTCTGCCTCTGATAGCTCCTCACTGAAGGATGCGACGGATAGACAGGTCGAGCAGCTCGCCAAGTCTTCCTATGAGGCTGTGGGGTCTTCATTTGCCCCTAATTTTGCCACGGTCTGGACCTTACAAGCGATTACTACCTGCTTGGATGGTATCTCTGACCTGGCAAGATCCAGTCCAGAGGTCCTAGCACTTACCGAAAGGGCAAGGGCCTATGCGGACTACGCCAGGACGGCGACTCTGGAAACTGCCACTTGCTCAGCTGTGGCTTCGGCCAATGCTATAGCGATCCGCAGGTTGTTGTGGCTGCGTCTTTGGGACTCAGATGCCACATCCAAGAAGATTTTGCAGAATCTTCCGTTTGCTGGTGACAGGCTTTTTGGCACCGAACTGGACAAGCTGATAAAGGATTCTGCTGAGTCTAAGATACCGCAGAATAAGCCTAAGCCACGGTATGCCGTTAAAAGGAACCCAAAACAGTGGTCCTTTCGTTCCAGCTCGCAGTCATCAGCACCGTCCGCTCCCACGGACCGAGGGGGAAAGCCCGCTTCCCAGTGGCGCTCTAAGAGTCGTCCAAAGAAGCCGGCGGGGGCGGCAGCTGCCACCCCCAAACCCGCCTCTACATGACTCGCTCTCTCATCCTGCCTCCCCACAGGTGGAGGGCCGCTTGTCTCGCTTTCAGGACAAGTGGCTACTTCACGTTCAAGACCAGTGGGTTCGAGACGTGATCTCGCGAGGGTACAGGATAGAGCTGACGTCAAAGCAGATATCCCGATTCCATCGGTCGGTCCCATCACCAGAAAAGGCTCAGGCTTTTTACCAGGTGTTGGAGGGTCTCCGCAGAGACGGAGTGGTGGTCCCGGTGCCTTCCGGAGAGAGGTTCAGGGGTTTTTACTCCAACCTCTTTATCGTCCCGAAGAAGGACGGATCCTTCCGCCCAGTACTGGACCTGAAGTTGTTCAACCATCACGTGTTGGTTCGGAAGTTCCGTATGGAATCACTGCGCTCCGTGATCGCAGCTGTGTCACAGGGGGACTTCCTAGCGTCCATAGATATCAGAGACGCTTACCTTCACGTACCCATTGCACCGGCTCATCAGCGCTGGTTGCGATTCGCAGTGGGGGAAGAACACTTCCAATTTGTGGCGCTGCCGTTCGGGTTGGCCTCGGCACCGCGGGTGTTCACAAAAGTGATGGCCTCCATGATGGCTCTCCTGCACATGCAGGGACATGCCGTCATTCCCTATTTAGACGACCTGCTGGTCAGGGCGCCATCAGAACACCTCTGTCAAGAGAGCCTGGATGTGACCATGCGGTCTCTGGAACAGTTCGGTTGGCTCCTCAATATTCAGAAGTCAACGCTAGTTCCGACCCAGTCTTTGACATATCTGGGCATGGACTTCAACACAGCCTCAGCCCTGGTGTCTCTGCCACGAGTCAAACAGATGGCGATCCAATCAGGAGTACAAGCAGTCCTCCTGTCACCACAATCATCCCTACGGGTGTTGATGAAGCTGGTGGGGCGTATGGTGGCAGCAATAGAGGCGGTGCCGTTCGCACAATTTCGCCTCCGTCCTCTTCAGCTGGAGATTCTCCGCAGGTGGGACAAGAGGACGATCTCTCTGAATCGGCTGGTGACCCTTTCCCTACCGACCAGGGATTCCCTGCAGTGGTGGCTACAGCCACATCACTTGTCTCGGGGCCGGTCCTTCATCAAACCGTCATGGTTAGTGGTGACCACCGACGCCAGTCTGAAGGGCTGGGGGGCGGTGTTCTTGCACCACAGGGCCCAAGGACTCTGGACTCAGTCGGAGTCGGCGTTGCAGATCAACGTACTGGAGATCAAGGCGATCTATCTGGCACTCCTGACTTTTCAGAGATTCCTCTCAGGACAACCCATTCGGGTTCAGTCCGACAATGCGACGGCCGTCGCTTATATAAATCATCAAGGAGGAACCAGGAGTGCAGAGGCTCTGGCCGAAGTCCACCGCATCCTATCCTGGACGGAGGACAACAACTGCTTGAACTCCGCAGTTCACATCCCAGGGGTCGAAAACTGGGAGGCCGACTATCTGAGCAGGCAGGGATGGACGCCGGAGAGTGGTCTCTTCATCCAGACGTCTTCCAGGACATCTGCAGCAGATGGGGCACTCCGGACGTGGATCTGATGGCCTCACGGCTGAATCATCAGGTTCCGCAATACATGGCGAGGTCATGGGACCCCCAGTCTCTGGGAGCGGACGCCCTGATCTTGACTTGGTCCAGATTCCATCTACCATATGTGTTCCCGCCTCTGGCTCTGATTCCCAGGGTGCTGTGGAAAATCAGGTCGGAGTGCAGCGTAGCCATTCTAGTGGCTCCAGACTGGCCCAGGAGGTCCTGGTATCCGGACCTGTGGCAACTGTCAGGCGGACACAGGTGGGCTCTTCCAGAACGTGCAGATTTACTCGCGCAAGGCCCATTCTTCCACCTCAATTCCAGGGCCCTCAGATTGACTGCATGGCTCTTGAGGCCTGGCTGCTGACATCCAGGGGTTTCTCCCCTACGGTGGTTGCCACTATGAATCGGGCTAGGAAGTCAGTTTCCAGGAAGATGTACCACAGAACGTGGAAAATCTTTTTTACTTGGTGTGCCTCTGGCGGACGGTCTCCGTGGCCCTTGTCCATCCCGACGTTGTTGGCTTTCCTACAGTCGGGTTTGGAATTGGGATTATCCCTTGGCTCTTTGAAAGGTCAAGTATCAGCACTTTCTGTGCTGTTTGACAGGCGATTGGCGCTCCTCCCGAAGGTCCGTCAATTTCTGCAGGGGGTGTCACGGATGGTTCCGCCCTACAAGAGACCTCTAGACCCTTGGGACCTTAACATGGTCCTGGCGGCATTGCAGAAACCGCCGTTTGAGCCTCTGAGGGAGGTTTCTCTATCTCGTCTATCCCAGAAAGTGACCTTTCTGGTGGCGATTACATCTCTGAGGAGGGTCTCAGAATTGGCTGCACTATCGTGCAAGTCACCCTTTCTGGTGGTTCACCAAGACAAGGTGGTGTTGCGTCCACGGCCAGAATTCTTGCCGAAGGTGGTTTCAACTTTCCACCTGAACCAGGAGATTGTTCTCCCATCATTTTGCCCCGCTCCCGTTCATCAGGTTGAACGCGACCTCCATACTCTGGATCTCGTGAGAGCTATACGCATTTATGTGTCTAGGACCGCCTCCTTTAGGAGTTCGGATTCCTTATTTGTTCTTACGACAGGTCGCTGTAAGGGGTCCGCGGCGTCGAAATCGACATTGGCCAGATGGATTAAGGCTTCCATCCAGGAGGCTTACCGGACTTCTGGTTTGCCTCTCCCGGTGGGATTGAAGGCTCACTCTACCAGAGCCGTAGGTGCCTCCTGGGCTTTGCGACATAGAGCGTCTGCTCTACAGGTGTGTCAGGCGGCCACTTGGTCCAGCCTGCACACTTTCTCTAAGCACTATATGGTGCATGCCCATGCCTCTGCGGATGCAAGTTTGGGCAGGCGGGTTCTCCAGGCGGCGGTTGCCCACCTTTAAAAGGGGAACCATGTGTTATCCGTCTTGTTGAGGAACTCTTCCCGCCCTGGGGTATTGCTTTAGGACATCCCCATTGTCTGGGTCTCCCATTATGATGACCAGAAAAAAGAGAATTTTGTTTACGTACCGTAAATTCTTTTTTCTTTAATCATCAATGGGAGACCCAGCACCCACCCAGTTGTTCCTTTGCATGTTTTGCATTTGCTCTGTTCTCTGTTGAGACAGTGTTTGCCGGGTTGTTGAACCGTTTGTGCACGGCATTCTTCCCGATGTTTCGGGTGTGGTTTATTTCCTCCTCGCAGCTTGTAGACCAAACTGAGGATGTTCCCTGCGGTAGGGGTTTATAAGCGGAGGAGGCGGTGTCTACAAACTTGTAGTACCTAGTGTGACCTCCGGAGGGCAGTGCCCTAAACCCCATTGTCTGGGTCTCCCATTGATGATTAAAGAAAAAAGAATTTACGGTACGTAAACAAAATTCTCTTTTTTTCAAGCAGTCCCAAAACGCGATCGGGGGTGCGGAGGAAAGGCCGCACTCGTCTGCATCAGGCGAAATCCTGATATCACCTGATGTCCCTTCGTCTCCATGTTTAATATAGGGACATAGGCCTAATCAAGAGGCATCAGGATTTTGCCTGACAGACGCAACCCCCAATAACGCAGATGTGAAGCCCCCTAATAAATATCAGATAAATTCATTCTGTATTTAGGAGCCATTTCTTATCCCCCTTTGTAATAGATCTCATCAGATGAATTCTTTCTCCACTTATGAGCCACTTCTTATCAAGGCTGTGGAGTCGGTGTCCATTGAAATTGAGGAGTTTGTAAGTTTGGCTTACCGACTCCACAGCAATGCTTCCTATCCCTCTTTGTAGTATATCTTCCTATCAGATAAATTATTAAATAGGCCTTTTTTTGGTGGAGAGGGGGTTAAAATTTCCCCTCAAAACAGTGATAGAAATTCCTTGAGTCAAATAGGGTGTGGGCAAAATGTGTATATGCAACATTGGGAATTCCTTTAGTGGACATACACACGCTCCTCTTTATATATGTGCTTTCATTCACTTGATAGATTCAGTAGATATACTACTAGTCTCGGCAGCCGGCCTCGGGGTGGTTATGTAAGTCGTTGTCTGCAGAGCCTTGTGCTAAAGGTTTCTTCCCGTCTCTTGGTGATGGCTGTGATGGGGTTTGGCGCCTGTGTGGTGGAGCCTGGCGCCAGTGTGGTGGAGCCTGGCGCCTGTGTGGTGGAGCCTGTGTGGTGTAGCCTGGCGCCTGTGTGGTGGAGCTTGTGTGGTGGAGCCTGGTGCCTGTGTGGTGGAGCCTGTGTGGTGTAGCCTGGTGCCTGTGTGGTGTAGCCTGGCGCCTGTGTGGTGGAGCTTGTGTGGTGGAGCCTGGCGCCTGTGTGGTGGCGCCTGTGTGGTGGAGCCTGGCGCCTGTGTGGTGGAGCCTGGCGCCTGTGTGGTGTAGCCTGGTGCCTGTGTGGTGTAGCCTGGCGCCTGTGTGGTGGAGCTTGTGTGGTGGAGCCTGGCGCCTGTGTGGTGGAGCCTGGCGCCTGTGTGGTGGAGCTTGTGTTGTGGAGCCTGGCGCCTGTGTGGTGGAGCCTGGTGCCTGTGTGGTGGAGCCTGGCGCCTGTGTGGTGGAGCCTGGCGCCTGTGTGGTGGAGCCTGGCGCCTCCATGAGCTGAGCAGAGGAGATGTCACCGCACTCCTCCTAATTCGTCCTGACAGCAGCTCTTCGGATGGCCCGGAGGGAGGTAGAGAGAGAGGGGAGGGGCGGGAATCAAAAAGAGAACACACCCCAGGACTGGTCTGGGCATGCTCAAAGTGAAATCCTGATGTGTCCTGGCTGCATTCACCTGCGGCTGGATGCGGCCCCATAGGCAGCAATGCGTCATTTTGATACATTGTGCCGCATCTGGACGCATCAGGATTTTTCAAGCAGTCCCAAAATGTGATCGGGGGTGCGGAGGAAAGGCCGCACTCGTCTGCATCATGCAAAATCCTGATATCACCTGATGTCCCTGCATCTCCATGTTAAATATAGGAACATAGGCCTAATCAAGAGGCATCAGGATTTCGCCTGACACAGACGCAACCCCCCAAAACGCAGATGTGAAGCCCTAATATCAGATAAATTCTGTATTTAGGAGCCACTTCTTATCCCCCTTGTAAATATAGAAATCTTTAAATCATGATAATTTCTTTCTTTCTCCACTTACCGGTATGAGCCACTTCTTATCCCTTTAAGTCTTTCAGATCTTCTTGTTGGAGGTCGGTGTCCATTGAAATTGAGGAGTTTGTAAGTTTGGCTTACCGACTCCACAGCAATGCTTCCTATCCCTCTTTGTAGTATATCTTCCTATAATTATATTTCCACTTATGAGCCATTTCTTATCCCCCTTTATAATATATCTCATCAGATGAATTCTCTCTCCACTTATGAGCCACTTCTTAATCAAGGCTGTGGAGTCTGTGTCCATTTAGGTGAAGTCGGAGTTTGGATGTTTGGCTTACCGACTCCACAGCACTGCTTCTTATTTAACATTTGTAATATATCCTGTCAGATAAATTGTTTTTCTACTTTGAGCCTCTTCTTATTCCCTGGACCCTTTGTAATATTTCTCATCTGATAAATTCTTCACTTATGAGCCACTTCTTATTCCCATTTTTGCAGTATATCTCATCAGATAAATTCTTTCTCCACTTTTGAGCCACTTCTTATCAAGGCTGAGCAGTTTGTGTCAATTTTGGTGTAGTGAGTTTGGATGTTTGGTTCACCAACTCCACAGCCCTGCATATTATCCCCCTTTGTAATATATCCTATCAGATAAATTCTTTCTCCACTTATGAGCCACTTCTTATCCCCCTGGCCCCTTTCTAATATATCTTATCATATAAATTCTCTCTCCACCTATTAGCCATGTGTTAAACTCCTTCCTTCATCTTGAGCGCAAATATCTGCTAAAATCCGTGTTGTTGAACACGAGACAGATTGCCACTCATGGGGTCACAATCCTTCCAAATGAATGCCCCGGCCCACGCTGCCCCGCTGGGTTCCTGGTGCTCCTGTGAAAGGAAAAATAGTCGCAGGATGACACCTGTCATTCTTCAGATCCTTACAGCATGTTGTCACTTAATACATAGATTATGTTTGAAGGAAAGAAAGATAAAAACTGGAGAGACGAGGCGCGCACATGGGGTCTTATCCAAGAGACATAAGCAAAATCATGCTCACCCGCTCTAGTTGTGTCAGACACAACCAGTGAAAAGCTTAAAAAAAAAACTGCGGCAGCCTCACGAACAATCGGCATCTGAGGCTGGAGATGAAGGGGTTAATTCTGCGCTGCCGACGACATGAAGACGAGAGAGAAATTCCCGGATTGTATATATATTTTTTTTTTTTTATGCAACACGTTTCAGGCTCCTTCACGTCATTGGCGTGTGATCGCTCCGAAACGCGTCAAATAAAATCTCAATCCAGGAATATCTCTATTGTCTTCATTCCGTCGGCAGAGCAGATTTAACCCCTTGCTCTCCTATTAGGAATAAAATGTTATGTAGACTATCATTTATTTTTCACCATTACAATTTTCTTTTTTTGCTCTATTTTCAGAATACGAGGACTGGTGGATTACCTTCAAGAGGACCGCCGCCTCCGTGGCTCGTAAGTCTATCTTGTGGCAGCCGTCCATCTATCACTTTTATTGCAGAGGTGGGAGGGGGAGACTGTAGAGACACGGGGGTCAGGGGGTGCTCTCGTCCACTGGCCTGGCTGCCTTTATAAAGACCACATGGACCAGGGCTCATCACACTGAACGCTTAAACTCCTTTACGATGGGCGAGCACTAACTCAGACAACACAGGGTGGGGGAACCACACAATGTTGGGGATCCAATAAAACTTGTGCAAAAAACTACTAGAAAAAAGCAGCATCAAAAAACTCACCATTTATGCCAAAAGCAGAATCAAAATGCACTCTCAGGATGCAGTCAGAGCCCATATGTGAAGCAAGCCCAGCTGCAGGCTAATAAACCACCTCTACCAGCAAGATGTGGACACTGAGCCCGCTTAGAGCACCATTCACACAGATAGTTGATGCAGAGTGTCTGAAAGCGACCCATCCTGCGCCGCTGCTTGAGCGATGGGTCGCACAGTACGATACCTCTGCACCACTAGATGAATGGCGCCCCTAAGGGCCCAACTGCACCCTGGATAGATAAAAAGTGCAAAACATCTCTTATATGATGAATAAAAAACTTTTACAAATGGGATTTTGGTTCATGCATTGGCCAAGACATTTTTACCAAGACATTTTTGCTGAGTATGTGTTCTATGCCTTTGACCTAACCAGTCAAAGGCATAGAACACATACTCAGCAAAAACACACAATATAACAGGCAACAGAGTCTCACTCTTCCGCTGGCTCACCAGGGATTAGAATATTTGTGCTTTCGGGGCTTCCAACAGCACCCCGCTTTCAGCAGGCACCCACTGAGGGAAGAATAGCGGCAAGCTTAGGAAGCTGACCGAGCAGTCTGTCTGTAGCCAGGTGACCAAATTGTCCCAACCTGGGTATCTTCCTTACGTAGTCTTTGATGTTTCAGCCGAATCCTAGAATCCTAGGATGATCCCTGCAGAATATAATCTAGTTCTGGTGGTCCTCTATTTGGGGCCAAAGTCCCTAGACGAAGACCATAAAGCATATCACTCATGGTGACTGAAACAACATTTTTATACCCCAAGCCTACCCCTCGGGGTATATTGTGTTCTTCCAGGATTAGTGGAATAAGGCTAGGCTCTTATTAATTGGCTTTTCAATCCAATATCTGCATAATTCTCCTTTGAGTAATGACTCTGACTGAGGAGGTGAGGTAATCTACATTAAATTAGCAATACTCAAACTTGGACAATGGGGCTCCTGGACGACTAGCTAGAGATAATGTCTTCTCAAATATGAGATAACAAACAAAAGACAAATATGTCTGGCCAAATTAAGAGCATTAACCCCTGAAATGCATTGAGAAAAACTGTGTTTGCACAGGGACCATTAAACTTCTGATAAATAGCTGTTTATCAGCTGTGAAAGGTCTGTACATTTTTCTGAACAGCCTGTCATGTTATTGGAATCATTTCTGGCAGAAATCGACAACCTTTACATTGACCTTTTCATAGCATGAGCCTCATCGGGACCAAAAACCTCCTGAACTCCATTTACCAAACTTTTATGGGTTATATCATTTTACCGCCTTGTTACAATCCGTTTGTTATTCACATCACACCTAGATTTGCAGTATGTTCCTATGGTTTAATATGAGGTGTTGACTCTTCTCTGGTTTCATTGATGTATGTTTTTTTCTTATTTATGAAAAATTAGACTTGTCCGTATTGAATTACTCATCATCCTCCAGTCATTCATTCATTTCTCTTCTGTGCAGTTGGACATGAAGTATTTGTCACCGTTGTTACTCGCCTACGAAGACCGGATTAATGAGAAGGATAACCTGATCCTGGCCTTTGAGGTGAGCCTTGATTTACTTGAGTGAATCGGGTTTAGGTTACATTTCTAAATTTAGGGACTTCTTTTCAAACATTATGTAATTGCTTAAAGGGAACCTGACCGGTAATCTTTTCCGTCACCACCTAAACGTTCTGCACCGTCTAGGCAAGGATCAGGATGACAAGCTACAGATCAGATTGTGTCAATTTGGGTACCAAAGCTGATTCTCTTTAACCCCTTAGTGACAGTGGTTAATAGAGCCGTAGCAAGGGAAACCCGAGATGACGCAGCATATGCGTCCAAGGTCGGGAGCGAACTTGTTCTCATGACGCATATGCTGCGCCACGGGTCGGGAAGGGGTTAAAGCGTCAGAAATTACCATTCATACATGAATAAATATTAGAATCTGAGAGTCCTCAGTGGTTGATACCTTTTAATGGCGAACTGAAAAGATGGTAAACCTAGCAAGCTTTCCAGATACTAAGGTCTCTTCATCAGGCTGATAATGACACAAATTCTGAGGGGCAGGTACCCCGAAACGCAGCGTCTGTAGTTTGGGGTTCTGATCTGGCACAAATCCCTTAGTTATATTAAAAGCTTGTTGGAAAGCGATTATGACTTTGAGGAAGCTGCTTAAATGTGGCACGGGAGTTTCTCTCACTTCCTTAGTGAAGTGCAAATTTGCATATTTGCATATATCTGAGAGGAGGGAAGTGGCTTACAATCTCCTCACCTACTTCGCTGTCTCCATAAGGTTGATAGCAAGTTCCCAGACAAATTCTGAATGTACACACATAGGAAGCTGGATATGCACTAAATTAGGTGTGGTGAAGCATGACATCTAATGGTCAGAGATGGGAGGTGGGAGGCAGCATCTGTGGTAGCATCCTCCATAGATAAGAAGCAGACAGTTGATCCAAGATTTGAAGAGTGGTCTGTGATGGGAGGGGGTTGAGTAAAAGCATCTGGGCAATAAATACCAGAGTTTAGCCTTTGACTTGTTTTCCAATACTATGTACGGATGACTTAAAATATATCTGTACCGTGTTAGTCAGTAGATAGAGAATCCTGCATTCTTTTCCCCCTTGGTAGAGGCTTGTTAGTCTGTGATGGGCAGAGCGTCCCACGTTCTCTCCCCCGGGTAGAGGATTCTTAGTCTGTGATGGGCAGAGCGTCCCGCATTTTCTCCCCTGTGGTAGCGCGTTGTTAGTCTGTGATGGGCAGAGCGTCCCACGTTCTCTTCCCCGCGGTAGAGGATTCTTAGTCTGTGATGGGCAGAGCGTCCCGCATTTTCTCCCCTGTGGTAGCGCGTTGTTAGTCTGTGATGGGCAGAGCGTCCCGCATTCTCTCCCTCGCAGTAGTGTCTTGTTAGTCTGTGATGGGCAGAGTCTCCCGCATTCTCTCCCCCGCAGTAGTGCCTTGTTAGTCTGTGATGAAAAGAGCGTCCCGCATTTCTCTCCTCCGCAGTAGTGCCTTGTTAGTCTGTGATGGGCAGAGCGTCCCGCATTCTCTCCCCCGCAGTAGTGCCTTGCTAGTCTGTGATGGGCAGAGCGTCCCGCATTCTCTCCCCCGCAGTAGTGCCTTGTTAGTCTGTGATGGGCAGAGCGTCCCGCATTCTCTCCCCCGCGGTAGTGCCTTGTTAGTCTGTGATAGCAAAGCATCCCACATTCTCTCCTCCGCAGTAGCGCCTTGTTAGTCTGTGATGGGCAGAGTGTCCCGCATTCTCTCCCCCGCGGTAGTGCCTTGTTAGTCTGTGATGGGCAAAGCGTCCCACATTCTCTCCTCCGCAGTAGCGCCTTGTTAGTCTGTGATGGCAGAGCGTCCCGCATTCTCTCCCCCGCAGTAGTGCCTTTTAGTCTGTGATGGGCAGAGCGTCCCGCATTCTTTCCCCGCAGTAGAAGCTTGTTAGTCTGTGATGGGCAGAGGGTCCTGTGTTCTCTCCCTCGCAGTAGTGACTTGTTAGTCTCTGATGCACAGAGCGTCCCACGTTCTCTCCCCGCAGTAGCACCTTCTTAGTCTGTGACGGTTAGACTCGTTAGAGCGTCCCATGTTGTCTCCCCCGTATTAGCGCCTTGTTAGTCTGTGATGGGCAGAGGATCCTGTGTTCTCTCCCTCGCAGTAGCGTCTTGTTAGTCTGTGATAGTCGGGGCGTCCCACGTTTTCTCCCCACAGTAGCACCTTCTTAGTCTGTGATGGTTAGAGCGTCCCATGTTGTCTCCCCCGTAGTAGCGCCTTGTTAGTCTGTGATGGGCAGGGCGTCCCACGTTCTCTCCCCCACAATAGAGGCTTCTTGGTATGTGATAGGAGAGAATGTGGGACGCCCTTCCTATGTTCCCATGTTCATCGCTGTAGAGTGCTTCTACATTTCCAGCGGCCATACTGCGGATACACTATAGATATTGTTAAGGGCCGCTATGTAGATGATTGCGCTCACTCCTCCACTATAATTTGTTTTTTTTTATTTGACACTTCACATTCCCGCAAACTGAATATTGTGCACATAGTTATGGAAATGACTTTCTTCACCTTCGTTGGTGATTATTCTCATCTGTTACGCAGACAAATTCCTTGGAGCCACTTGTTTTCATACATATTAATGGCTGATGGAAGGTTTACAAGGTAATTTCAATGTGCAGACGGCTGTGTTCTCAGTAGCCTGGAAACTGGCATTGCCTTACCAGATACCCGGGGGAACCAAGTCCAACTGGGCGCAACCAATTAAAGAGCGCTACCATGAGGATGAGTACAGATTTTATTTATTTATATAAAGGCTCCCATACACTTTTTGTGGCGGACCTGCTGATATCAGTGGGACTGGTTGCCCACCTAATGTGTCCTGGCGGAAGATGTTGGATTAGGGAAGGATTAAAGGGAATCTGTCAGCAGGTTTTTGCTACCTCATTGTATTGTAAAGAGATTCTGAATCTAACAATATTTATTTTAGATTACTGGCTGAAGCCGTTCTCACATAATAAAAGCATTTAGTTTTAGGCATGCAGCAGAGCTGGGAGAGCTGCCCCCGCCCACTCCAGACGCTCAATAGAGATTGCACATTGACAGTGAGGTGTCAGTCACACCAGGGGGCTTGTCAGACAGTGACTTTGTAATCACCAGGTGATAAACCCTTTAGTATATTGTGATGTAGTGGCTTGCTGCATTGGAAATATTTATGCTGGGACTTGTAGTTCAGCAAGTTATACTCTGCAATAGAAACTCATAAAGGTCACTGTGGTACTTGTGGTGCCATAAGAGTTAAGGCTGCAAATTGCTGAGATGATGGGTGTGGCTCATACCTTATATGTGTGTTTGTGTGAGCACATCTGGACTGACAGAGACACCATGTATGTCCGGAAAGACTGGCAGAACCTGTGAGGGCTCGCTCTCGGTATTTGGAGCAGCCATTGTCCTGTAAGGCCCCTGAGATAGAATGCTTGGAAGTGGCTGGAAGACACACAGTGATTAGACCATGGGGGAGCCTGGGCTGTATCAGTGTTCAGGAAGCTTCAGTACTGCTGAGGGTCTGGAACTGACAGGAGATGGTGATCCCAGTGAGGCAGTTTCCTGGACATTGGACTGCGAGGTCTGTGTGATTCCTGCACTGACACACTGTGACGAAGTATGAGAATAAATTCCAGGCGGGCGTATCCGCCATTGGAGCACAATGATATGTCACGAATATTCCATTTATGTATTTTAGATGAACTGTGCACTGTATGCGGTTTATGATGTTTAAAACGTCTGAACTTTATTTTACAGCAAAAACATGCCTGTTTGCCTCAATCATGCTACCATTTGAGTGTCCCCCCAACACGCTCTGAGCAAATCACAATATGTAAAGAATTGCACAAACCCTGATAAGAGAGGCACTGCTGACTTTTTTGTTTTTTAACCTTTACAGCATGTTTACATAGCAAAAACTGCTGACAGATTCCCTTTAAAGAACGACATCCGTTTATTCTTTTTCTCAGGGAAGTAAGCAGCTGCCAGGGGTGTCCTGATAGTTTATTCCACTTTCTCTGCTGAAAACTGGAATGCCAGCGGCCAAACTGCTGGTGATGGAAGATGCTTTATCTCTCGTAGAGAAAATGTAGATCTACTTTATGTCCAATAAGTCTCCGCAGCGTAAATTGATGAGCTTTGGGTTTGCGATCTCTTTATTCTATGCATTTCACAGGACAATTGCACCCTTTTCGCAATGCAAGGTTGAAATACCCAGCTCCACCGCACCTTCCCTGAAGGAATATCCATTGCAAATTAGTGGGAATGTAGGCTGAAGGTTTTCATTTGTGTGCCTTATCATCCGTGATTAGATGACCATGGTCCATGCCGGAAGGAGTGGGGGTGCAGGTTTGTAGGGGGTGTGGATTTAGGGGGGCAGGTTGGGGGGAGTGGAGATGTGGATTTAGGGGGGCAGGTTTGGGGGGAGTGGGGGTGCGGGTTTATAGGGGAGTTTGAATTTTGGGGGGCAGGTTTGGGGAGTAGATTTGGGATGGGGGGGGGACAGGTTTGGGGTGTTTATTGAACACACACGCATAGGAAATGGTTGCCCCTTGCAATCTTTCTCTTTTCAGTTTATGCTCTATGGACTTCTCTACCCAAAGTAACCCTTTTCTTTCCTTGATACACCAAAACGACTTCACTTAAAGAGCAAAGTGAAGCCAAGTGCATTTTGCATGGATCTAAAATTACCAAAATATTGTTTAAACCGTGACCTCTTCTTGTACCTCACCTATAAACAGAACGCTGGAGAGAAGGGTGGTCAGGTTTGGCGCCAGCACTGCTCGTTTTACTGCAGATGGGTGCACTTTTTGACTATGCTTCTTCATCAGGCGGGACGTGTTGATGTCCTAGGACATGCACATTTTCTTTTGGCTACACTATACAATACCAATGCCATTATTGCAGACACTCTGTATAGGAAGCAGACCCACTTGTTATATTATACTGATAATTTGAGCCAGAAATGTCAGTATTTTCTTAGATTTCCAGTGGTAAAGGGGTTAAAAGCGCCATTTCCAGTTCTTTACAGCTCCATAAGTGCCGAGGAGCCGCTGAGACGTTCACGTTACTCCTAGTGTGGATTTATAGCAGCTAATAAGCCGCAAATGACTCGAGGTTCAGGAGCTTGAAAGCCTCTTGACGAGGAGATTGTGCCATCAGGATTCCAGTTCTAATGGGTTTATTTTTCCACCTGAGAGAGATGATGAGGCCCCAAAATACACTCGGATGCAGGATTTAGATCTCTTTGTACCTTCTCATCGTACTCATCAGCCATCGGATATTTATGACTTTTATATGTGTGGTTTGATTTTGCAAATAAAGGCTCGTTCAGATGAACCGTTTGCTTTTTGTCATAGGGTCATTTTTCCATTTTCCTCCCCTATAATTAAAATTTTGAAAATCTCTTGCAAGGCGTCTCCTATAGAAATGAACGGGATATGTATAAAATATCCCGTTTTATTTTTTTAAATAAGACTTTTGGTTTCATTAGGTAAGTCATAATCATAAACATAACAGAATATACATGAATAGATCACTGTGTTAATGACTCATATAATATGTGTTTCACTTTATGTATTGAATTACTGAAATAAATGAACTTTTTGATGATCTTCTAATTCATTGAGATCCATCCTAGGCTCATCCTGGTATAATGTACAGACCAAAAGTTTGGACACGCCTTCTATTTCAAAGTTTTCTGTATTTTCATGACTATGAAAATTGTAGATTCACACTGAAGGCATCGAAACTATGAATTAACACATGGAATTATATACTTAACAAAAAAGTGTGAAACAACTGAAAATATGTCTTATATTCTAGGTTCTTCAAAGTAGCCACCTTTGCTTTGATTACTGCTTTGCACACTTTGGCATTCTCTTGATGAGCTTCAAGAGGTAGTCACCGGAAATGGTGTCCACTTCACAGGAGTGCCCTGTCAGGTTTAATAAGTGGGATTTCTTGCCTTATAAATGGGGTTGGGACCATCAGTTGTGTTGTGCAGAAGTCTGGTGGATACACAGCTGATAGTCCTGTTAGCTGCTTTTTTCTTGCCATAATACAAATTCTAAGTAAAGAAAAACGAGTGGCCATCATTACTTTAAGAAACGAAGGTCGGTCAGTCCGAAAAATTGGGAAATCTTTGAAAGTGTCTCCAAGTGCAGTTGCAGAAACCATCAAGCGCTACAAAGAAACTGGCTCACATGAGGACCGCCCCAGGAAAGGAAGACCAAGAGTCACCTCTGCTGCGGAGGATAAGTTCATCCGAGTCACCAACCTCAGAAATCGCAGGTTAACAGCAGCTCAGATTAGAGACCAGGTCAATGCCACACAGAGTTCAAGCAGCAGACACACCTCTGCAACAACTGTTAAGAGGAGACTTTGTGCAGCAGGCCTTCATGGAAAAATAGCTGCTAGGAAACCACTGCTAAGGACAGGCAACAAGCAGAAGAGACTTGTTTGGGCTAAAGAACACAAGGAATGGACATTAGACCAGTGGAAATCTGTGCTTTGGTCCGATGAGTCCAAATTTGAGATTTTGGTTCCAACCACAGTGTCTTTGTGCGACGCAGAAAAGGTGAACGGATGGACTCTACATGCCTGGTTCCCACCGTGAAGCATGGAGGAGGAGGTGTGATAGTTTGGGGGTGAGCTGGACCGCAGAGTGAAGGCAAAAGGGCCAACAAGTGCTAAGCATCTCTGGAAACTCCTTCAAGACTGTTGGAAGACCATTTCCGGTGACTACCTCTTGAAGCTCATCAAGAGAATGCCAAGAGTGTGCAAAGCAGTAATCAAAGCAAAAGGTGGATACTATGAAGAACCTAGAATATAAGACATATTTTCAGTTGTTTCACACTTTTTTTGTTAAGTTATAATTGCACATGTGTTAATTCATAGTTTTGATGCGTTCAGTGTGAATCTACAATTTTCATAGTCATGAAAATACAGAAAACTCTTTGAATGAGAAGGTGTGTCCAAACTTTTGGTCTGTACTGGACACAGTTGAAACCAGAAGTTTCCATACACAATATAAAAAGACACGTTTGCATGCTTTTCTCACTATCTGACATGAAATGAGAATAAACCTTTCATGTTTTAAGTCAAATAGTATTATCATTATTTATGTTTGCCAAATGCCAGAATAATGAGAGAGAAAATGTTTTAAGGCATTTTTATTACTTTCTGCAAAGTCACAAGTTTACAGACACGAAGATTACTATGCTTTTAAGAAATTTGGACACCCATATGATGATGTCATGTGTTTGGAAGCTTCTGATAGGTTTATTGGCAACATCTGAGTTAAAGACACACTTGTGGATGTGTTTTAATGCACACTTGAAACACACTTCTTTCTGTAGCATCATGGAAAAGTCTATAGAAATCAGCTAAGATATCAGGAGAGAATTGTGGACTTGCACAAGTCTGGTTCATTCTTGGGTGCAATTTCCAGATACCCGAAGGTACCTCGTTCATCTGTACAAATAATTTTACGCAAGTAAAACAAGATGGGAATGTCCAGCCATCATACCGCTCAGGAAGGAGACTGGTTCTGTGTCCCAGAGATGAACTTGCCCTGGTCCGACATGTGCCTATCAACCCAAGAACAAAAACAAAACCTGTTGTGAAGATGATTGCTGAAGCTGGTAAGATTGTGTTATTTTCCACAGTGAAACGAGTACTGTATAAACATGGGCTGAAAGGCCACTCTGCCAAGAAGACATTACTCCAAAAGAAACAAAAAAGCTAGAGTAATTTTTGCAAATGCACACAGGAACAAAGACCTACATTTTTGTAGACGTGCAGTGGTCTGACAAAACCAAAATTGAACTGTTTAGCCATAATGACCATTGATATGTTTGAAGTAAAAAGGAAGAAGCTTGGAAGTCTAAGAACACCATCCCAACTGTGAAACATTAAGGTGGCAGCATCATGATGTGGGGTTGTTTGGTTGCAGGAGGGACTGGTGTACTTCACAACATAGATGACATCCAAGGAAAGAAGATTATGTGGCAATACTGAAGCAACATCTCAAGACATCAGCCAGGGAGTTAAAGCTTGTGCCGAAATAAGTCTTCAATATGGACAATGACACAAAGCTACTGCTGAACTGGTTACAAAGTGGCTTAAAGATAACAAAGTCAATATTTTGGAGTGACGCCCTGATCTCAATCCTATTGAAAATCTATGGGCAAAGCTGAAAAGGCTGCGAGCAAAGCGACCTACAAACATGGCTCAGTTACACCAGATCTGTCAGGAGGAATGGGCCCAAATTCCTACCAACTATCGTGAGAAGCTTGTGGAAGGAGAGCCAAAATGTTGGACCTAAGTCATATAGTTTAAGGGAAATGGTACCAAATACTAATGAAATGTATGTAAACTTGTCAGTTTGCAGAAAGTAATAAAAATGCCTTAAAACATTCTCTCATTATTCTGGCATTTGGCAAATATTAATAATTATGGTAATCCTAATTGACCTAAAATGGGAAAGATTGATTCAAATTTCATGTCAGATAGTGAGAAAAAAATACTATATAAAAAGACACATATGCATATGTAAACTTCTGGTTTCAACTGTATGTTTCCATCCTGGTATATATGTCCCTCATCCTGCTATTTACTCCTCCATCCTGGTACATATGATTCCCATTCTGGTATATATGTCTAATCCTGATATGCATGCCTCCCATTATGCTGCACATCGCTCTGCTCTGTGCAATCAGCTGAGGAGCTGTGTGGAGGCCATCAACTGATTGCACGGAGCAGAGCTGATGTGAATGGAGAGCAGTTGGGTGAGATCACAGAATCTGTGTGACAGCTTGAGCACAACACTGTCCCTGCCTGAGGAAACCCAAGTCTCTGATCAGCTGTAGTGTGAACACTGTGTGCCCCCCCCCTTTTATGGCCGTATTCATGTGTGGAGCTGAGACTGTCAACCAGCATATGTTAGGTTTAGAAAAAACCTAGTGGGGACATCTTCTGGAAGAGTTTTGAAAGGATTTCCTCCAGATTTCACTTGTGAAGTATATTTGAAATTTTATTCTCACTTGCTCTACATAATTCTTAAATAAAAATTTAAATGGCGGTCACACTTTAAGCATGCAAGTGGTGCAGCACATGCGTCACTGCCACGCGCCCCCACTCACATGCTGACATCAGCTGCCGGCTAATTCAAAATGAATATTCATTGTTGCACACACCCAGGACAATGGGCGTGGGGAGCAGTGAATATTAATTTCATTAGTAGCAGACACACGATCACCCCAGCAGCTGCAGAAAGCTGGCAGCTGGGGCAAATACGTGTGCTTGCTATTTAAGAAAATGAATATTCACGGCTCCCTACACCCATAGTTCCACTTTTCTCCTAGCACTTGTTTCCGTTCAGAGAGGTGTAAAGGATTATGGGTGTGGCGAGCAGTGAATATTAATTTTATTTAATGCAGGCATTCTGTTAATCCCAGCCGCAGCCTGCTTGAGCCTCCTATGACCACGCCACAAGCAAGACAGGTACATCGAGACTGTAAGACCACCCCCCCCCCACTTTCCTCCCAAATTTGGGGGTGTGTCTTATACTCTGAAAATACGGTAATCTAGAGGGCGGTAAGGTCTTCGTTTAGGATCATGTGCAGTTGTAGATCTAATTTTTAGTTTACGTTCTTGATTATTCCTTTTTTTTCTCCTTCTTCCATCGTGATCAGGAGGAAATGAAAACGTTCAAATCGAGAGTTAGAGAAGTAATAGAAGAGAATGAAGGATTGCACCAGCTATTGAACCGCGACCGCCCTGTCTCTACTAAGGAATGGTAATTATAGATTATAAATCGAAAGGAAAAATAATAGTCAGTACACCTGTCCTCACTGCACTGTCATCTATGTGTAACTTTACCAATATTTCATTTCTTTTGCAGTAATCATGCCTCTATTATTTCTATCACTTTGCTAAGTATCTTTCCATAGGGAGGGCTGAATAATCCGCTTTTATCAGGCGTCAGCTAGTTTCTGTTAAGTCTAGAACTTTTTTGATAACATTGATTGATTTTCACCTCTCACTTTAGGGAGCAGCTCCAAGCTCATTATAAACTGCTCAAAGAGGAGAACAGAATCGTGACAGAGAGACTGGAGGTGCAGGAAGGAAAAAGCCGAGAGACGCACTCCCAACATGTCCAGGAGGGTGAGGGTTACCTTTCTTATCTGTCTATTTGTCTAACTATTAGACTCATTACTATGCACCTTGTAGATCACGAGCAATTGACCCCAAGTTAAAGGGGTTACTCTAAAATCTAAAATTATCAGCTATTCCCAGGATAGATGATAATTAGTGGGATCTCAATTTTGACAGATTCTAATCTAAGAGCATTAAGTGTAATTACACTCAGTACTGCACCCTGTAGATACCACCTACGGAGAGCAGCATTAAGAGTAATTACACTCAGTACTGCACCCTGTAGATACCACCTACTAAGAGCAGCATTAAGTGTAATTACACTCAGTACTGCACCCTGTAGATACCACCTACTGAGAGCAGCATTAAGTGTAATTACACTCAGTACTGCACCCTGTAGATACCACCTACTAAGAGCAGCATTAAGTGTAATTACACTCAGTACTGCACCCTGTAGATACCACCTACTGAGAGCAGCATTAAGTGTAATTACACTCAGTACTGCACCCTGTAGATACCACCTACTAAGAGCAGCATTAAGTGTAATTACACTCAGTACTGCACCCTGTAGATACCACCTACTGAGAGCAGCATTAAGTGTAATTACACTCAGTACTGCACCCTGTAGATACCACCTACATAAAACAGCATTAAGTGTAATTACACACAGTACTGCACCCTGTAGATACCACCTACTGAGAGCGGCATTAAGTGTAATTACACTCAGTACTGCACCCTGTAGATACCACCTACTAAGAGCAGCATTAAGTGTAATTACACTCAGTACTGCACCCTGTAGATAGCACCTACTGAGAGCAGCATTAAGAGTAATTACACTCAGTACTGCACCCTGTAGATACCACCTACTGAGAGCAGTCTAAAGTGTAATTACACTCAGTACTGCACCCTGTAGATACCACCTACATAGAGCAGCATTAAGTGTAATTACACACAGTACTGCACCCTGTAGATACCACCTACTGAGAGCGGCATTAAGTGTAATTACACTCAGTACTGCACCCTGTAGATACCACCTACTGAGAGCGGCATTAAGTGTAATTACACTCAGTACTGCACCCTGTAGATACCATCTACTGAGAGCAGCATTAAGTGTAATTACACTCAGTACTGCACCCTGTAGATACCACCTACTAAGAGCGGCATTAAGTGTAATTACACTCCGTACTGCACCCTGTAGATACCACCTACTAAGAGCGGCATTAAGTGTAATTACACTCTGTACTGTACCCTGTAGATACCACCTACTAAGAGCAGCATTAAGTGTAATTACACTCTGTACTGTACCCTGTAGATACCACCTACTAAGAGCAGCATTAAGTGTAATTACACTCTGTACTGTACCCTGTAGATACCACTTACTAAGAGCAGCATTAAGTGTAATTACACACAGTACTGCACCCTGTAGATACCACCTACTGAGAGCAGCATTAAGTGTAGCTACACTCAGTACTGCAATCTGTAGATACCACCTATATATAGCAGGTGTACGGTGAGTATATATCAGTATTATACAGAGCAGGTGTGCGGTGTGTGTGTATATATCAGTATTATATAGAGCAGGTGTGCGGTGTGTATATATCAGTATTATATAGAGCAGGTGTGCGGTGTGTGTATATATCAGTGTTATATAGAGCAGGTGTGCGGTGTGTATATATCAGTATTATATAGAGCAGGTGTGCGGTGTGTATATATCAGTATTATATGGAGCAGGTGTGCGGTGTGTATATATCAGTATTATATGGAGCAGGTGTGCAGTGTGTGTGTATGTATATATATATATATATATATATATATATAATATATATATTATATACCGTATATACTCGTGTATAAGCCGAGTTTTTCAGCCCAAAATTTGGGCTGAAAAGTCTCCCCCTTGGCTTATACGCGAGTCAATACGGGGGGGGCTGTGTCCGGGGCTGTGGAGGCTTCAGGAGGCGGGGGGGGGGAGGCTGCTGTATGAGCGGCCCCGTCACGTGGGGCCGCTCATTAAATATGCACTGCTTTTCCCTGTCAATCACCGGCAGGGGGAAGCAGTGCATAACTAATTAAATCCCCCCCCAAGTGCTGGCACCTGCCCCCCCTTGTAAGGGCCCCCCCCCCCCCCCCCCGATGGTTATATTACCATTCCGGACTTCTGATCCGCGCCGCTCCTCGCTCCTCCTCGCTGCTCCGTCCGTCTTCTACATCTCGGATCTCCGGCCGTCGCAGGCATGTGACGTCATCGCGCGGCCGGGGATCCCGGATGTAGAAGACGGACGGAGCAGCGAGGAGGAGCGAGGAGCGGCGCGGATCAGAAGTCCGGAATGGTAAGAGAAGCGGGGGGGGGCCCTTGCAAGGGGGGGCGGAGTGACAGCATTTGGGGGCTGCTGGGGACCCCCAGGGGGCTGCTGGGGAACCCCTGGGGGCCGCTGTGTACCCCCAGGGGCTGCTGGGGACCCCCAGGGGGCTGCTGGGTACCCCCTGGGGGCTGCTGGGGCACCTGCTGGGGACCCCCTGGGGGCTGTTAGTACCCCCAGGGGGCTGTTGGTACCCCCAGGGGGCTGTTGGTACCCCCAGGGGGCTGCTGGGGTACCCGCTGGGGACCCCCTGGGGGCTGTTGGTACCCCCTGGGGGCTGTTGGTACCCCCTGGGGGCTGCTGGGTACCCCCTGGGGGCTGCTGGGGTACCTGCTGGGGACCCCCTGGGGGCTGTTGGTACCCCCAGGGGGCTGCTGGGTACCCCCAGGGGGCTGCTGGGTACCCCAGGGGGCTGCTGGGTACCCCCTGGGGGCTGCTATATGTACCCCTGGGGGCCTGCTGTATACCACTGGGGCTGCTGTATACTACACATGGGGCTGCTGGGGCTCCTGTATACTACCACTGGGGCTGCTGGGGCTCCTGTATACTACCACTGGGGCTGCTGGGGAATCTGTATACTACCACTGGGGCTCCTGTATACTACCACTGGGGCTGCTGGGGCTCCTGTATACTACCACTGGGGCTGCTGGGGCTCCTGTATACTACCACTGGGGCTGCTGGGGCTCCTGTATACTACCACTGGGGCTGCTGGGGCTCCTGTATACTACCACTGGGGCTGCTGGGGCTCCTGTATACTACCACTGGGGCTGCTGGGGCTCCTGTATACTACCACTGGGGCTGCTGGGGAATCTGTATACTACCACTGGGGCTCCTGTATACTACCACTGGGGCTGCTGGGGAATCTGTATACTACCACTGGGGCTGCTGGGGAATCTGTATACTACCACTGGGGCTCCTGTATACTACCACTGGGGCTGCTGGGGCTCCTGTATACTACTGCTGGGGCTCCTGTATACTACCACTGGGGCTGCTGGGGCTCCTGTATACTACCACTGGGGCTGCTGGGGCTCCTGTATACTACCACTGGGGCTGCTGGGGAATCTGTATACTACCACTGGGGCTGCTGGGGAATCTGTATACTACCACTGGGGCTGCTGTATACTACCACTGGGGAGGCCTGTATACCACACTGCTGGGGTCTGTATACCTGTGCTGGGGTCCACCCTCGGCTTATACACGAGTCAATAGGTTTTTTCCAGATTTTTGGGGCAAAAGTAGGGGGGTCGGCTTATACACGGGTCGGCTTATACACGAGTATATACGGTGTATATATATATATATATATATATATATATATCCTGTATTATATGGAGCAGGTGTGCAGTGTGTGTATATATCAGTATTATATGGAGCAGGTGTGCGGTGTGTATATATCAGTATTATATAGAGCAGGTGTGCGGTGTGTGTATATATCAGTATTATATAGAGCAGGTGTGTGGTGTGTATATATCAGTATTATATGGAGCAGGTGTGCGGTGTGTGTATATATCAGTATTATATGGAGCAGGTGTGCGGTGTGTATATATCAGTATTATATGGAGCAGGTGAGCGGTGTGTATATATCAGTATTATATGGAGCAGGTGAGCGGTGTGTATATATCAGTATTATATGGAGCAGATGTGCGGTGTGTATATATCAGTACTATATGGAGCAGGTGTGCAGTGTGTGTATATATCAGTATTATATGGAGCAGGTGTGCGGTGTGTATATATCAGTATTATATAGAGCAGGTGTGTGGTGTGTATATATCAGTATTATATAGAGCAGGTGTGTGGTGTATATATATCAGTATTATATGGAGCAGGTGTGTATATATCCGTATTATATAGAGCAGGTGTGTGGTGTGTATATATCAGTATTATATAGAGCAGGTGTGTGGTGTGTATATATCAGTATTGTATAGAGCAGGTGTGTATATATCAGTATTATATAGAGCAGGTGTGCGGTGTGTGTATATATCAGTATTATATGGAGCCGGTGTATATATATCAGTATTATATGGAGCAGGTGTGCGGTGTGTGTATATATCAGTATTATATGGAGCCGGTGTATATATATCAGTATTATATGGAGCAGGTGTGCGGTGTGTGTATATATCATTATTATATGGAGCAGGTGTGCGGTGTGTATATATCAGTATAATATGGAGCAGGTGTGCGGTGTGTATATATCAGTGTTATATGGAGCAGGTGTGCAGTGTGTGTATATATCAGTATTATATGGAGCAGGTGTGCGGTGTGTATATATCAGTATAATATGGAGCAGGTGTGCGGTGTGTATATATCCGTATTATATGGAGCAGGTGTGTGGTGTGTATATATCAGTATTATATAGAGCAGGTGTGTGGTGTGTATATATCAGTATTGTATAGAGCAGGTGTGTGGTGTATATATATCAGTATTATATGGAGCAGGTGTGTATATATCAGTATTATATGGAGCAGGTGTGTATATATCAGTATTATATGGAGCAGGTGTGTATATATCAGTATTATATGGAGCAGGTGTGCGGTGTATATATGTCAGTATTACATGGAGCAGGTGTGCGGTGTGTATATATCAGTATTATATGGAGCAGGTGTGCGGTGTGTATATATCCGTATTATATAGAGCAGTGTGTGCGGTGTGTATATATCAGTATTATATGGAGCAGGTGTGTATATATCAGTATTATATGGAGCAGGTGTGCGGTGTGTGTATATATCTGTATTATATGGAGCAGGTGTGCGGTGTGTATATCAGTATTATATGGAGCAGGTGTGCGGTGTATATATCAGTATTATGTGGAGCAGGTGTGCGGTTTGTATATATCAGTATTATATAGAGCAGGTGTGCGGTGTGTATATATCAGTATTATATAGAGCAGGTGTGCAGTGTGTGTATATACAGTATCATATAGAGCAGGTGTGCGGTGTGTGTATATATCAGTATTATATAGAGCAGGTGTGTGGTGTGTATATATCAGTATTATATGGAGCAGGTGTGCGGTGTGTATATATCAGTATTATATGGAGCAGGTGTGTATATATCAGTATTATATGGAGCAGGTGTGCGGTGTGTATATATCAGTATTATATGGAGCAGGTGTGCGGTGTGTATATATCAGTATTATATAGAGCAGGTGTGTGGTGTATATAGATCAGTATTATATAGAGCAGGTGTGTATATATCAGTATTATATGGAGCAGGTGTGCGGTGTGTATATATCAGTATTATATGAAGCAGGTGTGTGGTGTGTATATATCAGTATTATATGGAGCAGGTGTGTGGTGTGTATATATCAGTATTATATGGAGCAGGTGTGTGGTGTGTATATATCAGTATTATATGGAGCAGGTGTGTGGTGTGTATATATCAGTATTATATGGTGCAGGTGTGTGGTGTGTATATATCAGTATTATATGGAGCAGGTGTGCGATGTGTATATCAGTATTATATAGAGCAGGTGTGCGGTGTGTATATATCAGTATTATATGGAGCAGGTGTGCGGTGTGTATATCAGTATTATATAGAGCAGGTGTGCGGTGTGTATATATCAGTATTATGTGGAGCAGGTGTGCACTGTGTATATATCAGTATTATATAGAGCAGGTGTGTGGTGTATATAGATCAGTATTATATGGAGCAGGTGTGCGGTGTGTATATATCAGTATTATATGGAGCAGGTGTGCGGTGTGTGTATATATCAGTATTATATGGAGCAGATGTGCGATGTGTATACAGTGGCGGATTATAATGGGGTCAATATGGGCTTTTGCCCCGGGCCCAATGGTGTTGGGGGGCCCACAGCCCAGGGGGTAAATTGCCCCATTTTAATCCGCCACGGCGCCACCACACAGCACTCTGCACGCACGGCCGCAGCATCCATGAGGTGACGAGCCCTGTTAGTTGACAGGGGGCGGCATCCGCAGGGTCGCCTGGTGGTGGCGCGGCCCCCTGCTGATGCCGCTCTCCTATAGTCCCGGCCACTGCTGCTGCGTTACAACCCCCCCTTCCCCGCAGTGTGAGCCCACCTGTAGAGCCGCACAGGAGGACCTGTGATCATGTCAATGGAAGGGAGGAGTCATGGATCACATGATCAGCTCCTCGTTATGCAGGCCTCCACTGTTCTGGTCGTCATGGTGCTGGATGAGGTGAAGAAGAGGATGAGATGAAGGTTATGTGTGGGGTCAGGAGGGATTTACAGTGTGGATGTAGCAGAGCCGAGTGTGTACTAGGTGTACGGAGCGGAGCCGCATGTGTACGATGTGTATGGAGCGGAGCCGTGTGTTTACGAGGTGTACAGAACTGAGTGTCTACGAGGTGTATGGAGCGGAGCCAAGTGTGTACTAGGTGTACGGAGCGGAGCTGCATGTGTACGATTGTATGGAGTGGAGCCGTGTGTGTACGAGGTGTATGGAGCGGAGCCGAGTGTGTGTACGAGGTGTATGGAGCGGAGCCGAGTGTGTGTACGAGGTGTATGGAGCGGAGCCGAGTGTGTGTACGAGGTGTATGGAGCGGAGCCGAGTGTGTGTACGAGGTGTATGGAGCGGAGCCGAGTGTGTGTACGAGGTGTATGGAGCGGAGCCGAGTGTGTGTACGAGGTGTATGGAGCGGAGCCGAGTGTGTGTACGAGGTGCATGGAGCGGAGCCGAGTGTGTGTACGAGGTGCATGGAGCGGAGCCGAGTGTGTGTACGAGGTGCATGGAGCGGAGCCGAGTGTGTGTGTACGAGGTGCATGGAGCGGAGCCGAGTGTGTGTGTACGAGGTGCATGGAGCGGAGCCGAGTGTGTGTGTACGAGGTGCATGGAGCGGAGCCGAGTGTGTGTGTACGAGGTGCATGGAGCGGAGCCGAGTGTGTGTGTGTACGAGGTGCATGGAGCGGAGCCGAGTGTGTGTGTGTACGAGGTGCATGGAGCGGAGCCGAGTGTGTGTGTGTACGAGGTGCATGGAGCGGAGCCGAGTGTGTGTGTGTACGAGGTGCATGGAGCGGAGCCGAGTGTGTGTGTGTACGAGGTGCATGGAGCGGAGCCGAGTGTGTGTGTACCAGGTGCATGGAGCGGAGCCGAGTGTGTGTACCAGGTGCATGGGAGCCGAGTGTGTGTACGAGGTGCATGGAGCCGAGTGTGTGTACGAGGTGCATGGAGCGGAGCCGAGTGTGTGTACGGAGCATGAGAGCTGTAGCGTGTTACAAGGTGCATGTACCAGTGTAGCCCTGCAGGATGCTGTCCCATCTAGCCCAGGATCTGCCTCATATCTGCTGCCGGCAGCATTGTTCTCCTGAGTCCCGGCCGCCGCTGTCCGCCCTGCTATGCTGATTCTGCCGGGCCCGACCGGGCTTTGCTGAATCCTCCTGCTCTAGGAGGACCCAGACTTCCCAGACCCAGACAGGCAGCTGATCTCGACTGAGGCTGAGCAGACTCCTCCCTATCCTCCTGACTGAGTCTGTGTCTCACCCGCCGAGCGCCGTCCACCACCTCCTGGGTCACCGCCTGCATGAAAGAGGGGTCTGAGGAGAGCAACCGTCACCTAATGCCGACACAGAGCACAGAGAGAACGTGCCTGTGTGACAGTGAAGTGAGTGATATGTCCACTCCTGACTCCTGCCCTGCTTCTGCAGCTGCTGCCTGTGGCTGTGCTCTGTGTGTGCACTGCCAGCCAGACCTCCTGGTGGCTTCTGCATGTCAGGGAGGACTCAGTCAGTGTAAAAAAAGAATGTAAGCAGTAATTAAATGATTTGTGTACTAAGGCCCCTTTCACATCTGCTTTTTTTCAGATTGTGGCAGATTTACCGCATCTGCCGATTAACGGCCGCACTTGTGGCAAGTGCAGTTCTGCCGGATGCGGCAAATCCGGCATTTGCGGCGGTGGGAAAAAAAGCTGCTGATCGCGTTCACATACAGCGTCGCAACAGCCGTTAGGCAGCAAATGTGGTAAATCTGCTGGATCTGTCACAATTTGAAAGACACGGTGATGTGAAAGGGGCCTAACCAACGCTGCTTTCACATCAGCGTTTACCTGATGTTTGGGCCGTCCAGCAGGTGGCGCCGCATGTGCCGGATCGTCCGCCTGATGGCCGACTTGCGACCCGGGTGTGGCAAGTCCCATGCATTGTCTATGGGGCTTGCGGTCTGGTGCAGCAAGTGCGGTTCTGCTGAGTGCGGCAGATCGGGCACTTGTGGCCGCGAGAAAAAAACGCTACAAGTGGTGTTTTTTTTTCGCGGCCGCAAGTGTAGGATCTGCCGCACCCGGCAGAACCGCACTTGCCACACCGAACCGCAAGCCCCATAGACAATGCATAGGGCTTGCCGCATCCGGGCCGCAAGTCGGCCATTAAACGGCAGATCCGGCGCCACCTGCCGAATCGGCTGCACATCAGCAAAACCGCTGATGTGAAAGGCCCCTTAATCATTGGAGTGGTCAGGGAGGGTGTGGGCAGACAAGACTGGACAGAGGACTGTCAAATTTGCCCCATGTAAACTGCCCCACCATCTTGAACAACACAGAAACATGTGAAATGGCTCTACATGGTGTATCATGTGCCCCTCTAAGTGGCTATCTTGCTTGGATCAAGTATGTATGGAGTCCATACATACATGATTTAAGAAAAATATCCACACAGAGGGGCACATACAGCATGTAGAGGTATTTCACATGTCTATCCAAGGTTGGAGGGGTAGTGGGGGCGCACATTGTGTATTTTGTGAGTTTTTAACTCAGTATTTGTAAGGCCTCGTGCACACGCTGAGTATTTGGTCAGTTTTTACCTCAGTATATGTAAGGCCTCGTGCACACGCTGAGTATTTGGTGAGGTTTTTACCTCAGTATCTGTAAGGCCTCGTGCACACGCTGAGTATATGGTGAGTGTTTACCTCAGTATCTGTAAGGCCTTGGGCACACGCTGAGTATATGGTGAGTGTTTACCTCAGTATCTGTAAGGCCTCGTGCACACGCTGAGTATTTGGTGAGGTTTTTACCTCAGTATCTGTAAGGCCTCGTGCACACGCTGAGTATATGGTGAGTGTTTACCTCAGTATCTGTAAGGCCTCGTGCACAGCTGAGTATTGGTGATTTTACCTCACCTGTAAGGCCTCGTGCACAGCTGAGTATATGGTGAGTGTTTACCTCAGTATCTGTAAGGCCTCGTGCACACGCTGAGTATATGGTGAGTGTTTACCTCAGTATCTGTAAGGCCTCGTGCACACGCTGAGTATATGGTGAGTTTTTACCTCAGTATCTGTAAGGCCTCGTGCACACGCTGAGTATTTGGTCAGTTTTTACCTCAGTATCTGTAAGGCCTCGTGCACACGCTGAGTATTTGGTGAGGTTTTTACCTCAGTATCTGTAAGGCCTCGTGCACACGTGAGTATTTGGTCAGTTTTTACCTCAGTATCTGTAAGGCCTCGTGCACATCTAGTATATTTGGTGAGGTTTTTACCTCAGTATCTGTAAGGCCTCGTGCACACGGTGAGTATTTGGTCAGTTTTTACCTCAGTATTGTAAGGCCTCGTGCACTGCTGAGTATTTGGTGAGTTTTTACCTCAGTATCTGTAAGGCCTCGGCACACGCTGAGTATTTGGTCAGTTTTTACCTCAGTATCTGTAAGGCCTCGGCACACGCTGAGTATTTGGTAGTTTTTACCTCAGTATCTGTAAGGCCTGGCACACGCTGAGTATTTGGTCGTTTTTACCTCAGTATCTGTAAGCCTTGCACAGCTGAGTATTTGGTGAATATTTACCTCAGTATCTGTAAGGCCTCGTGCACACGTGAGTATTTGGTCAGTTTTTACCTCAGTATCTGTAAGGCCTTGTGCACACGTTGTGAATTTAGGGAGTTTTTCACCTCAGTATTTGTAAAGCCTTATGCACACGCTGAGTATTTGGTGATTTTTTACCTCAGTATTTGTAAGGCCTTGTGCACACACACTGAGTATTTGGTGAGTTTTTATTACCTCAGTATTTGTAAGGCCTGTGCACACGCTGATGCTGCATTATAAGAAACAGGCTATTATGCCCTGAATGCCCCTGTACACAATAAATAACTTATAAAAATCTAGCACCCTGTATTCTAACCTGTTACCGGTCTGAAATGTTTGCTTGCAGATTGGTCCTTCCAGCCTCTCTTCACCGTCCGACAGCCTCTTCTTCTGAATGATATGGATACGCCTCCTGCTTTATCCCCTTCTCACGTCTGTGCAGATGCCTCTCCAGCTTGCGCAAATGCACCGTGCTCTGCCCTACTGTGGCTACAATGTAAACTCCTCTACACATGCGCGAACCGCAGGGGTCTCTGCACATGGTTCCAGGCTCCCAGTCTTCTGCGTGTAATGTATGGTGACATCACTGAGAGTTTAAACTTGTAGGATAACCCCATGATGGAGCACAGTGCACCTGCACAAGCCAGAGAAGTATGGGTGTAGCATAGGCAATGAGAAAATTGGACATGGTCACGTGGATAACACAGGTGGCAGGAGGCGTTATCTACATTATTCAGAAGAAGACGCTGTCAGACCGCGAGGAGGCAGAATGGACCGATCTGCAAGCAAGTCCATCAGGCTGGTAACAGGTGATTATCATACAGGGGTCACACTGTTCCAGATTTTTATAAGTTATTTATTCTGAGTACAGGGGCAGTCAGGGCATAATAGCCTCCTTCTAATGGACTGCTCAATACTATGGCTTAAAGGGTTGTTTTTTTTTCTTCCTAACTGAAGGGTAAATTGACTACATCAATAAATGTTTGACAGGTTATAGATTCACTCAGCAACTATTTTTCTGGAATAATCTATTTCAGGTGTATGATGACCCCCATCACAGGACCCCCGTGACCCTGTCACATGACCCCTGTGACCCCATCACATGACTAGGGGGGAGGTGGGACGTGGAGGCCCACAGAGTCTGAACAGCCCCGGGCCCTGGCTACCCTTAATCCACCCCTGGGTGTGTATATATCAGTATTAGGGTGCGTTCACACCACGATTTTTAGGGAGCCGATGCTGTCCGATATAAATCGGACAGCATCGGCTCACTTCTGATGCCTATTTGGCACCCGATTCCGGCATAAAATCGGCGCCGGGCTGCAAAAAAAGAAAAAAAAAAAAAAGTTTATTCTCACCTAATATAACTACCGGTAATATATACACACCGCACACCTGCTCCATATAATACTGATATATACACACCGCACACCTGCTCCATATAATACTGATATATATACACCGGCTCCATATAATACTGATATATACACACACCGCACACCTGCTCCATATAATACTGATATATATACACACCGCACACCTGCTCCATATAATACTGATATATACACACCGCACACCTGCTCCATATAATACTGATATATATACACCGGCTCCATATAATACTGATATATACACACACCGCACACCTGCTCCATATAATACTGATATATATACACACCGCACACCTGCTCCATATAATACTGATATTTACACACCGCACACCTGCTCCATATAATACTGATATATACACACCGGCTCCATATAATACTGATATATACACACACCGCACACCTGCTCCATATAATACTGATATATATACACACCGCACACCTGCTCCATATAATACTGATATTTACACACCGCACACCTGCTCCATACAATACTGATATATACACACCGGCTCCATATAATACTGATATATACACACCGCACACCTGCTCCATATAATACTGATATATACACACCGCACACCTGCTCCATATAATACTGATATATACACACACTGCACACCTGCTCCATATAATACTGATATATACACACCGCACACCTGCTCCATATAATACTGATATATATACACACCGCACACCTGCTCCATATAATACTGATATATATACACACCGCACACCTGCTCCATATAATACTGATATATACACACCGCACACCTGCTCCACATAATACTGATATATACACACCGCACACCTGCTCCATATAATACTGATATATACACACCTGCTCCATATAATACTGATATATACACACACCGCACACCTGCTCCATATAATACTGATATATACACACCGCACACCTGCTCCATATAATACTGATATATACACACTGCACACCTGCTCCATATAATACTGATATATACACACACTGCACACCTGCTCCATATAATACTGATATATACACACACTGCACACCTGCTCCATATACTACTGATATATACACACACTGCACACCTGCTCCATATAATACTGATATATACACACCGCACACCTGCTCCATATAATACTGATATATACACACTGCACACCTGCTCCATATAATACTGATCTATACACACACTGCACACCTGCTCCATATAATACTGATATATACACACACTGCACACCTGCTCCATATAATACTGATATATACACCGCACACCTGCTCCATATAATACTGATATATACACACTGCACACCTGCTCCATATAATACTGATATATACACACACTGCACACCTGCTCCATATAATACTGATAAATACACACACTGCACACCTGCTCCATATAATACTGATATATACACACACTGCACACCTGCTCCATATAATACTGATATATACACACCGCACACCTGCTCTATATAACACTGATATATACACACACCGCACACCTGCTCCATATAATACTGATATATACACACCGCACACCTGCTCCATATAATACTGATATATACACACACTGCACACCTGCTCCATATAATACTGATATATACACACCGCACACCTGCTCTATATAATACTGATATATATACACACCGCACACCTGCTCCATATAATACTGATATATATACACACCGCACACCTGCTCCATATAATACTGATATATACACACACCGCACACCTGCTCCATATAATACTGATATATACACACACTGCACACCTGCTCCATATAATACTGATATATACACACACTGCACACCTGCTCCATATAATACTGATATATACACACACTGCACACCTGCTCCATATAATACTGATATATACACACACTGCACACCTGCTCCATATAATACTGATATATACACACCGCACACCTGCTCTATATAACACTGATATATACACACACCGCACACCTGCTCCATATAATACTGATATATACACACCGCACACCTGCTCTATATAATACTGATATATACACACTGCACACCTGCTCCATATAATACTGATATATACACACCGCACACCTGCTCCACATAATACTGATATATACACACCGCACACCTGCTCCATATAATACTGATATATACACACCGCACACCTGCTCTATATAATACTGATATATACACACACCGCACACCTGCTCCACATAATACTGATATATACACACCGCACACCTGCTCCATATAATACTGATATATACACACCGCACACCTGCTCCATATAATACTGATATATACACACCTGCTCCATATAATACTGATATATACACACCGCACACCTGCTCCATATAATACTGATATATACACACCTGCTCCATATATCAGTATTATATGGAGCAGGTGTGCGGTGTGTGTATATATCAGTATTATATGGAGCCGGTGTATATATATCAGTATTATATGGAGCAGGTGTGCAGTGTGTATATATCAGTATTATATGGAGCAGGTGTGCGGTGTGTATATATCAGTATTATATGGAGCAGGTGTGCAGTGTGTGTATATATCAGTATTATATGGAGCAGGTGTGCATATATCAGTATTATATGGAGCAGGTGTGCGGTGTGTGTATATATCAGTATTATATGGAGCCGGTGTATATATATCAGTATTATATGGAGCAGGTGTGCGGTGTGTAAATATCAGTATTATATGGAGCAGGTGTGCGGTGTGTATATATCAGTATTATATGGAGCAGGTGTGCGGTGTGTATATATCAGTATTATATGGAGCAGGTGTGCGGTGTGTATATATCAGTATTATATGGAGCAGGTGTGCGGTGTGTATATATCAGTATTATATGGAGCAGGTGTGCGGTGTGTATATATCAGTATTATATGGAGCCGGTGTGTATATATCAGTATTATATGGAGCAGGTGTGCGGTGTGTAAATATCAGTATTATATGGAGCAGGTGTGCGGTGTGTATATATCAGTGTTATATGGAGCAGGTGTGCAGTGTGTGTATATATCAGTATTATATGGAGCAGGTGTGCATATATCAGTATTATATGGAGCAGGTGTGCGGTGTGTATATATCAGTATTATATGGAGCAGGTGTGCATATATCCGTATTATATGGAGCAGGTGTGCGGTTGTATATATATCTGTATTATGTGGAGCAGGTGTGCGGTGTGTATATATCAGTATTATATGGAGCAGGTGTGCAGTGTGTGTATATATCAGTATTATACGGAGCAGGTGTGCGGTGTGTGTATATATGGCTAGGGTCACACTTTAATCTGTAATTGCGTTCACCGCATCCAGATCTGGATGCGGTGAACGCAATTGTCTTCTGACATTCCGCAATCCGGGAACTGGATTGCTGAAGCCGCAGTCCGGTAACCGGATTGCTCAGGATGTGTAATCCTGAGCAATCTGGTTACCGGATAGTTTGCTCATCCCTGCTGCCACAGGGATGAGCAAACTGTTCTGTGGTTTGTTCAACTTGTAATTTAATAAATAATTGTTTGTATAATGTCTCTAGGGGGTGCCCAGTCCCCCTAGAGACCTTCCACCCACTCAGGTGGGCATATAATGCTGTAATCTGTTATGTACAGCAACTGACTCCTGTCAGCTGTTGTACAGTTTTATGAATGAAAACACCGGCCTCCTCAGAGCAGCGCGCATACAATAGCTATTGCTACAGTATGTGCGCCGCTGTCTTGAGGTCCTGAAGACATTTACAGTAGATCTATGGGCAGCGCTGCCCATAGATCTACTGTATAAGGCTTCAGGACCTCAGACAAGGCGCACATACTATAGCTATCATATGTGTGCTGCTCTGAGGAGCCCGGCGCTTGCATTCATAAAACTGTACATCAGCTGACAGGAGTCAGTTGCTGTACATAACAGATTACAGCATTATATGCCCACCTGAGTGGGTGAAGGTCTCTAGCGGGACTGGGCACCCCTAGAGACATTATAGAAACATTTATTTATTAAATTACAAGTTTAACAAACCACAGAACACTTTGCTCATCCCTGCGGCAGCCGAATAAGCAAAGTCTATGCGGTAACCGCATTGCTCAGGATTACACATCCTGAGCAATCCGGTTCCCGCATTGCAGATAACAGAACTGCTCCGAAAACTGCAGCCTGCATGATTTTTCATGCAGGCTGCAGAGCCGAAGGCGGAATCCGGATTGCTTGTGAAGCAATCCGGTTTTTAGCATAGGCTCCTATGAGGAGCATTTCCTGATCCGGTTTTGAGCTTTTTAAAAGCTCAAAACTGGATCAGGTTTTAAAAAAAAAAAAACTGATGTGTGACCCTAGCTTGTCAGTATTATGTAGAGCAGGTGTGCATATATCAATCTGATTGAATGAAGTTTCAAGCAACTAAAATTGCCCAAATATAATCAGAACTCCATTCCCCTTGTGATAGCTAGTCAGATTATTATTTTCGAGGTGAGTGTACCCTTTACGACACAAATCTCAGTTACTTTGCTGCACAAGAGCAACTTTAAGTTTGTTGATATTGATTGTGGCTGATTATTCCCCGCTTACATGTGATGATGATGGCACCATCCGTGCTCCGCTCGCTCCTAAGGAGAAGAGTATTTAAATAGCCATTTGCATGGCCGGCCCGAGCTATTGATTCCAAACACATTACGGGAATTATGCCGGAAACGTGACCTTGTCGTGTACGACGCGGCGTTCGCCATAGAATAACATACGTCTTCCTCTCCATCGCAGTCTCCCAATTAACCAAGCAGATAACGGTGTTGGAGTCTACACAGCGGAGTCACGAGGACGAGCTGTCAGGATATCGGGAGCAGCAGGAAGTTTTACGCTCCAAGTACAACGAGCTGAAAGCCAACACGGAAGGCAGAGTCCCCCCCGAGGAGCACGTTGCCATGGTGAATGAATTAAAAAGGTACAGCTCCTCGCCCCGTGTAATGAGGAGTGACATCTCCATCAACATTTATTCACTTTGTACTGTTCAGCTGCACTAAGGGAGATCAGAGGTCGGAGATGATCTTCCTGTAACGTCTGCGCGTCTGACCAGATCACATTTGTCTCTTCAAGCATCCGAGGCGGCACATATCCGATTTCCCATCATCTGCCGCTAATCAGTCATTAGTACCGGAAGCTCTCAGTCCGCTAAGTTTGTACTGATGAGCCGTCCACTCATCAGGGGCTACAAACTTCATGTCTGCATTGATTAAAGGGTTATTCTGACTTTAAACAATTATTCTCAGGACATGTCCTAAATATCTGTAAGATGAGGGTCCCACCTCTGAAATCCACACACCCAACTTCATTGTAAACACTGGAAACCTCTGCCACCAGGAGGCTCCTTCCCCCTCTGGCAGCTTCTTACCCTGTCTTCCAATGGAGTCTCAGCTATATAGAGTCTGCTCCTTCCCTAACAAGCAAACAGAATCCAACTTCTGTGAACAGAGTATGCAGGGGCCTGGCAATGGGGAAAGAAACTGAATTTGAGGGTCACCAGTGGGGAGGAGGGAGCACATAAAGGGAATCTCAGCAGGTTTTTGTTATCTCCTCTAAGAGCAGTATGATGTAGGTAAAGAGACCCTGATTCCAACAATGTATCACTTAGATTACTGGCTGAAGCCGTTCTGACACACAGTTTTTAGATTTAGCCATGCAGCAGAGCTGAGAAAACTGCCCTACCCACACCAGGCTCTGTATGTACAATGTCTATAGACAGAGCTGCCCTGCCTACACCAGGCTCTGTATATACAATGTCTATAGATAGAGAGCTGCCCCTGACCACACCAGGCTATGTATGTACAATGTCTATAGACAGCTGCCCCTGCCCACACCAGGCTCTGTATATACAGTGTCTATAGACAGAGAGCTGCCCCTGCCCACACCAGGCTCTGAATATATAGTGTCTATAGACAGTGAGCTGTCCCCGCCCACACCAGGCTCTGTATGTACAATGTCTTTAGATGGATATCTGCCACTGCCCACACCAGGCTCTGTATATACAATGTCAATAGACAGTGAGCTGCTAATCACAGCAGAGGGCGTGCCTAAGTAGCTGACCCAGTCTGATAATGATATTCTCCTGAAGCTAAAACAAACCTTGCAGGTAAACAACAGCACACAGTGTGATAAGAGACACATCACTAAAATCTGTGTGTTAACCTTTACAGCTTGCTGTCTTCATATTATATAGCAAACACCTGCTGACCGATTCCCTTTAAATCTGATATATAAATAATTGCAACAAAAAGGAGAATAACATGTGCTGTGGGCAAGAGCAATGAATGCTGGGAAGTAGGGAAAAGGGAGTTCCAGCACATATGGTGCTGGTAACATTATGATGGAGCTCCAATTCAAAGGGTGTGGGTGATGAGTTATATATAGAGCAAGACCTTCAGAGCTGTTTGTGGACATATTAGACCTGTATATGCACTAAAAGCAGCTTACCAATCAGGTTCTTCTTAAAGAGGACACGTCGCTTGCCATGAATATTTTATTTGTTTTCAAAGTTGCCCTGAATCTGGGGGTGTCTTTCTTTTTTTTCTGCATCTAAGCTGTGGCCCCTTCTATTTAATGTAGTCATTTTATCCAAATGGGTGTGGCTTTCCTTTGGGTGACCACTCCCAGTTGTATAAAACAAACAAACTAGATATACGCAGGGGAAAGAGAGCGTCCTATCTCAGGAATGGAGAGGAGCAGAAAGAAAGAAAAATGGTGCCAGATTCAGAAGAACAGCGTGTACGTATTACATATAATGTTGTTAATCACTAGTATTCGGTTAAAGTGAACTTTTTACTTTTTAAACACTTCTGCCCTCCAAATATACAGAATAGCACTCGCCCCTCCCCAGTGTTATAAGCCAGTGAGTCCGCTGCGGTCATGTTCCGTTGTGTTTTATGATTCATCTTAATATCTTTTTGCTACAAATGATTTATTCAGGTGAAGGACAAATGAGCAGACAAATCCGTGCTGTCTGTGAGAAGTAATCATGTATCACCGCAGCTGCGTCATCAGTCAATGAGCAATATGTCTGGTTTATTATCTCTGGTCTGAAAAGCCGCTGCCTAGACCGGGGTGCAGGGCCCAAAGGATGAGGTGGTCTTCTCTCTTAAAGGGGTTTTCTGACAAATAGGTGAATGGGGCCAAATACATTGCACCTACGTATAGCTGCCCGGATCCGCAGACTCACCAAGCTCGCGTGCTATCTCTTAGTATGCTTGCATTACAGGTATGTGCAGATGCCACGCTGTCTGCACCAATTGCCTCCCAAATTCAATATGAGCTGTCCTGGACAACCCTTTAAGCCCTAAGGAGGTGTAGACTTTTCAGCCTGTGTCTATGCCGTCTTTGTTAATTGGCTGCAGCAGTGACGTCACATTGACAGCGCTGCAGCCAATCACTGAGCTCAGCCGATGTAGAAGTCTTGAGCCATCGAGTTCTGTGATTGGCTGCAGCTGTGAAGATGATATCACTGCTCCTGAAGCCGGAGAGGGTAACTAAAGCATAATTTTTTTATTTTATGCATAACTTAACATGGAGGCTAGAAATACACTAAAAGGAGCAACTTGGGCGCTTGTGTCCTCTGGCCTTTGTTGGGATGTGTAGCTGTGCCCACCCGCGTTACAATTGGTGGAACAGGTAAACTGACCCCAAATTCGTCATCATCAGGGTTAGTAGGGATCACAGTGATTGGACCCTAACACTATAAGTACCGTTACACGCTTCAGTGTCCTTAAGATCTCACCAACGATATCATGGGCGCGCGGTTGTTAGGACATCGTTTAGAGATCGTTAGTGAGATGCACACATGTAGATATGAACGACGCATCAACGATGCGGCGAGCAGCTATCATTTGTACAACCCAGCAAACGATACTTGATCAGTGATGTGAATAGACGAAGCCGTGAAAGACATCGTTATCGCTGTGTCACACACAACGATGCAGCAGGTTGGCTGATCCAGGATCGTCTGATTTGAGCACATGTTCAGAAATCTGCGATCAACGATCCAACGATTTATCATAGTCGTATCTCGGTGTTACACGCAACGACGTCCTAACGATGTCGTTTGAATGACTCCAAACCCGTGACGTTTCAGCGATATCGTTCACAATTTCGTACCATGTAACGGGGCCTTATCTGCCATCGCCGTATACAATGGTAAGATCCCTTTAAGACCATCTGTGTGTCTTAGCCAAGTACCCACCCTAGAGGCTGATAACAGAGAGCACTGCACAGTGTTTTAATGCAGCAACCTCTTAGGCTCCTGCTGACTCTGCTAGATTTTAAGGCCATCTCATTACTCGCTGGGCACTCATCTGTTTCATCATCCAGCCGAGAGGTAGGAAGCAATCTCCTTCACGCTTCATTCTCCGTCACCCAGACTGATTTCCTCTGAAACGTCTCCCCCTGGTTTGATCTCTCCAGTACTAATGCCAATATTGGACCAAGAAGCTCCATTTCTCCCCCCACCACCTCCTCATTCATCAGGTCTGCACCTCCTTGCCAGTATCGAGGTCTGGAGAAGTCATCGTCCTCCCCGTCCATCACACTCCAGATAAATGTTGCACGAAAATCAATTTCCTCGCAGGGCAACTAACCTTTTACGTCCAATTTTATTGCTCTTTTTCCGGCAGACAACTTCAGCAGCAGCAGGAGGACGGCAAGAGAGAGGCGGACGATCTGATGGGAAGGATCGCAGCTCTGCAGGCAGAGAAAAAGGCACTGCTGCTCCAGAGGAACGACCTGTCGGCAGACAACAAGGTCCTGGAGGCAGAAGTGGAGGCGACCAAAAAGTCCAAAAGGTTGGCGCAGTTTAGGATCGGCAAAGAATACTAAACCAGGTCTGTGGAGTCGGTAAGCCAAACCTCCGACTCCTCAATTACCCTGAATCCACAAACTTTGGACACACTCTGACTCCACAGACCTGAACAAAACACAACCCCAAATGTGTGATTGAAGCTACACGCCTTGCCAAAGCTCTTGGAGGGCGAGGGGGCAGCGCACGGCACATGTAGCTCCAATGCTGCAGTCACCTTTCTATGTAACCCTTTGCTTTTTTTGTTTTTGTTTCCTCTTGGAAGGTCTGATGTGGCCAATCCTGTCAACTTGATCCTCTTGTATGTACTAATTCCTGCCTCTTTAAATGCATCACATTATTTTATCTGCCTTTGCAGAATCCACCTGACACTGGGCACTGAATGTAAATTTGCTGTTGGCCCATACACCCAGGTCTTTTTCAGTGATAGTTTTGCCCAGTGTTTTACAGTTACACACATAAGTATACATCTTATTTCCTCTGCCCAAGTATGTGACCATACATGTATGCCCATTAAAGTTCAATTGACTTTTCTCAGCCCAAGCTTCTAGTTTACATAAATCCTCCTGTAATATAGAATTGTCCTCTGTATTGATTACCCTGCAGAGTTCAATGTTCTCTGCAAGTATTGACATTCCACAAGATATTGAATAAATGTTAAAAATAAGAGGGCCCAATACTGACCCCTGTGATACTCAACTGTTAATTGTGACCCATTCTGAGTGTGTTCCATCATTATCCACCCTTGTTTCCCATCACTAAGCCAGCTCTTAACCCAGTTACTTATAGTTTCCTGTATTTCTATTTTATGTACCAACCTTTATTGTGCCACCGTATCACACATCTTTGAAGAGTCCATATACACAATGACCACTGCATTTCCTTCGTCCAGTCCAGAACATATCTCTTCATAGAAGCTGATCAGATTAGTTTGACAGGATTTGGTGTTTTTTTTTTATTTATTAATTTATTTATAAGGGGGCTATGTAATTTTCTGATCATCATAATGGGAGACCCAGACAATGGGGTTTAGGCAGTCTGCCCTCCGGAGGCCACACTAGGTACTACAAGTTTTTTGTAGTCTCCGCCCCTCCGCCTATAAACCCCCACTGCAGGAGCAGATCCTCAGTTTTACTTCAGTGTGCTCGGAGATCACACCTATGACTTGCACGTCACAGGAGATTTACTTAGGAAGATTTTGTGATGCAATGAAGACAAGTGGATCCCTGTCGTGGGGATCCCCGGCATACTCCCTGTCCACCTTTGGGTGCATACAGGTCGAGGTACCTTGGTCCGTAGCCCTCGGGCCTGGACGCGGACTTTATTGTCTGGCCTGGTACTATGCCGTGCTCCCCACTACTCACTTCTGAAGCGCTCTGGTGGGGTGGGAGCCCTGGAGCCTTGCACAGCTCCGTTCCGGTCTGCGGCCTATCCATGGAAGCGTATTATGCGGACCGGAACCTGGACCCCCCGTCCGCTACCCGCTGGACCGGTGCCGGACGTGGACCCATTGGGTGAAGGTACTCTGTATCTCCTTATGTGGGTCTGGGGGGACATGGTGTATGTTATGTGACCATGTATGGAGAACCTCGGTTCCCTCGGGACATGCGGTTCTGGGAGGAGGCCCCTGCCTGAAGGGCTCCTCTTATTGTCATCCGCGTTACACAGTGGGTGGCCGCCATTACAGATGGGTTCTGGCGCCTTTTTTCTCCCTGTGTGCGGCTCCTGAGCGCGTCCCCCTTTGGGCGGTGACGTCACGCTCCTTGCGGCCTATGTGTTGTCGGTCTCCTCGGGCTTCTGCTTAGCCGCGCCCACTCATTAGTGGCGCGTCGGCCATTTTCTCCTCATTCCTGTGAGGATTGGTGGCGTGCACATCGCGCTCCGGGGAGAAGCTGCAGTTTGCCCGAGGAGGTCGCACACGTCCCGCTCTGATTCACCGCTTCCCTGGTCGGTATCCGCTGGGTGTCCGGTGTTAACCCCTTACTGCCCGGGGCAGCGCCAGTATGTCTACGGCTGGACAGAGGGCTCCCGCCACGAGGTCCAAGACATGCAAACAGTGCATGGGACAGGTAGATGGGGATGGTGTCTGCGCAGCTTGCGGTCTCACTGGGCCTGGCCCCAGTGTTTCTGTCTCTGAAGCTACAGCACCACTGCTCTCCCCTGAGGTTCAGGGGGAGGCAGGGCCATGGGATGTTCAGAAGTCGTTTAATGATACTGTAGTGTCCAGAATGTCTTCCATGTCGCAATCCTTAGAGGCTATACTAAGGAGGCTGTCTGATTCAGCCCCCCAGACAGGGGCTCTTGGGGCTAACCCCCGGCTGAGTGAGGGTTCTCATAAGATACCTCGCTGGGAAGATGACCCTGAGGATGGTGAACATCGTTCCTCTGATGAGGAACAGCCATCTGATAGTGATGATGAGGGTGGAGACCCTGGCCCTGAGCCCCGGCACCGCACGGCTCCTTCAGAGGGTCCGGGGGACGGTGTGGAGGACTTGATTTCCTCCATTAACGAAACCCTGGGGCTCGTCCCCCCGGCTGCGGTGGTGGAGAGACCGCAGAAGGAATCTTTCCAGTGGCTGCCGCCATTAGGTCAGTCACGTGGTCTGTTCACTGACCATTCCAATTTTTGGAGAGTGGTCAGGACGCCCAGGGAGCATCCTGAAAGGCGTTTTGTTAGGAAGACTAAGGATTCACGTTATCCTTTTCCTAAAGAGGTTCTGGAGGAATGGTCGCGCTCCCCTAGGGTGGACGCTTCCCTGACTAGAGTTGCGGCTCATTCTCTTTTTTCAGCAGAGGATAGCTCTTCTCTGAAGGATCCTATCGACAAGCAATGCGAGTCATATGCGAAGTCTATATATGAGGCTGTGGGTTCCTCTTTTGCCCCAAACTTTTCTATGGTCTGGACGTTGCAGGCCATTACTGCGTGTCTGGTGGGGATCACCGATATCCCGGGGTCTGACCCGGAGGTGACGGCTCTCGCCAATAAAGCTAAGGCATACGCTGAATACGCCAGGTCGGCTGCCTTTGAAACAGCTAATCGGACTGCCGTGGCCTCTGCTAATGCGGTGGTCTTACGCAGATTGCTGTGGATGCGCCTCTGGGACTCGGATAAGGTGTCCAAGAGGATTTTGCAAGTCATGCCTTTTTCGGGCGATAGACTTTTTGGGGACGAGCTGGATAAGCGGATTAAGGAGTTTGCTGAGAAGAAGATCCCTCAGAACAAGCCCAAGCCGCAGAGGTCTCAAAAATGGAATCCTAGGCAGCGGTCCTTTCGTCCCGGCTCGCACCCTTCTGCCTCGTCCACGCGATCGGACAAAGGAGGTAAACCCTCCGGTCCCTGGCATAACAAGAATCGCCAGAAAAAGCCAGCGGGCGCCGCGGCGGCGACTGCCCCCAAGGTGTCCTCTACATGACTCGCTCCCAACTCCTGCCACCCCACCGGTCGGAGGACGCCTGGCCCTGTTTCAGGACGTATGGCTTCTTCACATTCAAGACCGGTGGGTGAGAGACATTATCTCTCGGGGCTACAGGATCGAGCTGAAGTCCTTTCCTCCAAACCGTTTCTTTCTTTCCTCCCCGTCACCGGAGAAGGCTCAGGCTTTTCACCAAGTCCTGATTGGTCTTCAGAGGGACGGAGTGGTGATCCCAGTGCCGTCTGGGGAACGTTTCAGAGGGTTCTACTCCAACCTCTTTATAGTTCCAAAGAAGGACGGTTCGTTTCGCCCAGTGCTGGATCTGAAATTGTTCAACCAACATGTGCAAGTGCGGAAGTTTCGCATGGAGTCTCTGCGCTCGGTGATTGCTGCCATGTCTCAGGGAGATTTCCTGGCGTCCGTGGACATCAAAGATGCCTACCTGCACGTGCCCATTGCGCCAGCACATCAACGCTGGCTCAGGTTTGCAGTGGGGGAAGAACACTTCCAGTTCGTAGCATTGCCGTTCGGTCTGGCCTCGGCCCCGAGGGTCTTCACGAAGGTGATGACGGCAATGGTGGCAACCCTGCATGCTCAGGGTCATGCCGTAATACCTTACCTGGACGATCTGCTGATCAAGGCCCAGTCGCAGGAGTTGTGTCAGGGGAGCCTGGATGCGACCCTCAAGGCTCTGGAACAGTTTGGCTGGATTCTGAATCGCCCGAAATCCGCACTGGTGCCAACCCAGTCGTTGACTTATCTGGGCATGGATTTTCACACAGCCCCGGCGCTGGTGTTGCTACCCAGCAAGAAGCAGACCTCCATCCAGTCGGCAGTTCGCACCCTTCTTCATTCGCCACAATCTTCCCTGAGGGGCTTAATGAAGCTGGTGGGGTGCATGGTGGCGGCAATGGAAGCGGTGCCTTTTGCGCAGTTTCATCTCCGCCCTTTGCAGATGGAAATTCTCCACAAGTGGAACAAGAGGTCGTCATCTCTGGACAGAGTGGTGTCTCTCTCTCCTCGGACCAAGGAATCCCTTCATTGGTGGCTTCAACCCCATCACTTGGCGCGGGGTCGATCCTTCCTCCAACCTTCGTGGTTGATAGTGACCACGGATGCCAGCCTCACAGGCTGGGGTGCGGTGTTCCTGCAACACAGGGCCCAGGGTCTCTGGACGGTGTCAGAGTCCTCTCTGCAAATCAATGTCCTGGAAATCAGAGCGATTTACCTGGCACTTCTGGCTTTCCACCGTTTTCTGGCAGGGAAACCCATACGAATTCAGACGGACAACGCGACAGCCGTCGCCTACGTAAACCATCAGGGCGGGACTCGAAGCGCCCAGGCCCTCGCCGAAGTCCACCGCATCCTGTCATGGGTGGAGGACAACGATTCGGTGATATCGGCCGTCCACATCCCAGGAGTGGACAATTGGGAGGCCGACTACCTAAGCCGGCAAGGCATGGACGCCGGAGAGTGGTCTCTACACCCGGACGTCTTCCAGTCCATCTGTCGACGGTGGGGAACTCTAGATGTGGATCTGATGGCGTCTCGCCTCAATCATCAAGTTCCGCAGTTCATGGCGCGTTCATGGGATCCTCAGGCTCTGGGAGCGGATGCTCTGGTCCAGGATTGGTCCAGGTTCCACCTTCCGTATGTATTCCCGCCGTTGGCGTTGATTCCCAGAGTCCTGCGCAAGATCAGGACGGAATGTCGCAGAGCCATTCTAGTGGCTCCGGATTGGCCCAGGAGGTCGTGGTATCCGGACCTGTGGCGGCTCGCAGACGGGGAACCGTGGAGACTGCCAGACAGACAAGATCTTCTGTCTCAGGGGCCGTTCTTCCATCTCAATTCCGCGGCCCTCAAGTTGACTGTGTGGCCCTTGAGTCCTGGCTCTTGACTTCCAGAGGTTTTTCTCCCTCGGTTGTCTCCACTTTAACCAAGGCCAGACGGCCTACCTCGTTAAAAATCTACCACAGAACTTGGAAAATTTACTTTTCCTGGTGTGCTTCTGTTGGACGGAAGGCGTGGCCTTTCCGTCTCCCAACGTTGCTTTCATTCCTTCAGTCAGGAATGGACATGGGATTGTCCCTCAGTTCTCTGAAGGGACAAGTGTCGGCACTGTCGGTGCTGTTCGACAAGCGTTTGGCTAAGATACCAACGGTCCGTAGGTTTCTGCAGGGGGTTAGCCGGGTGATTCCACCGTACAAACGTCCTCTTGATCCTTGGGACCTCAATGTGGTCCTGGCGGCCTTGCAGAAGCCTCCTTTTGAGCCTTTGCGGGATGTTTCTCTGGTCCATCTTTCCCAGAAAGTGGCTTTTTTGGTGGCCATTACATCGCTCAGGAGGATCTCGGAACTGGCAGCGCTCTCGTGCAAGTCTCCATTCCTGGTGGTTCATCAGGATAAGGTGGTGTTGCGCACGAGACCAGAATTTTTGCCTAAGGTGGTGTCACCTTTTCATATTAATCAGGAGATTGTTCTCCCTTCTTTTTGCCCTAACCCGACTTACCGGAGTGAGAAGGAGTTACACACTCTGGACCTGGTGAGGGCTATCAGGGTTTATGTGTCTCGTACTGCGTCGGTACGCACCTCGGACTCTCTGTTTGTCCTTACGGCTGGTCGCCGTAGGGGTTCCCCGGCCTCAAAATCTACTTTGGCGCGGTGGATCAAAGCTCCTATTCTGGAAGCTTACCGTTCTTCTGGTATGCCTCTCCCGGTGGGATTGAAGGCTCACTCTACCAGAGCCGTTGGTGCCTCTTGGGCTCTGCGGCACAGGGCTTCGGCTCAACAAGTTTGCCAGGCAGCCACTTGGTCTAGCCTCCATACGTTTACCAAACATTACATGGTACATGCCCATGCCTCTGCGGATGCGAGTTTGGGCAGGCGGGTCCTACAGGCGGCGGTGGCTCACCTTTGAGGTGCCCCGCACATCAACCGTCTCAAAGGAACTCTTTTCCCGCCCTGGGGTGTTGCTTTAGGACATCCCCATTGTCTGGGTCTCCCATTATGATGATCAGAAAAAAGAGAATTTTGTTTACTTACCGTAAATTCTTTTTTCTTGAATCATTAATGGGAGACCCAGCACCCACCCAGTTGTCCCGTTGGACGTTTTGTTGTGTTTTTGAACCTTTTGGCTCAGGCTTCTTTGGCTAGCATTGTTCGCGGCCATGCCTAGAGTTGTGGTGTGGGTTGCCTCCTCGCAGCTTGTGAACTAAACTGAGGATCTGCTCCTGCAGTGGGGGTTTATAGGCGGAGGGGCGGAGACTACAAAAAACTTGTAGTACCTAGTGTGGCCTCCGGAGGGCAGACTGCCTAAACCCCATTGTCTGGGTCTCCCATTAATGATTCAAGAAAAAAGAATTTACGGTAAGTAAACAAAATTCTCTTTTTTTTTAAGTGGGTCGTCCAGGTACTAGGTTCTGAGAAGGAGTCTGTGAACAGCAGGGCCCCATAAAGTTATCTGCCAGGAGAGGGCCTACTTGAACGCCCGTACTGATCCGGGGGACAGGTGGGCCAACTTTTGGGTGGTACCATAAACGCTCATTCATTATGATGGACAGTGCGCCCCACATGTGACCCTCGCTCATTTTTTCCCAGACATTTCCTCCTTAAGGTTTGATGACTTCTTGCAACAAACCCAGTCTGCAGAATTTACCTCGTTAAGTGCGGTAATTTCTTTAGCTTTATATCGGAGCTCGGGGTGCTATTTCCTCAGTCTTTATAGCTGCTTTGAAATTATGAGTTCTGGGGTTTTAATGCCTGCCGTGAATACAGTACATTAGTATTGCTGCCGTGCAGAGAATGATATCATTACATGCACCTCCGCCGCCCGAGTAACAGGTTGTTATATACCGAGGAACCGTACAATTAGGAATTTCAGCTTGAATTGCCGCCGGTAATTAAGCGGCTGGCGAATGTATAATGTAATGCATTGTGTTCATGGCACACAGCCTGGCTCCACATTACCGGATTGTGCCACCACTACGCTGATTTCTCCGTCTTTGTGCTCCCAGGAAGCTGCAGAGGAGGGTCGGCCAGCTGAGGCAGCAGCTGGAGGACGCCATGGAGAAGGAGGTGACGGCACATCAGTATCTGGCTAACCTGATCACACTGGCAGAGAGCATCGCCGGAGAGAGACGAGCTCGTTAATATGGTGGGTAAAAAAAAAAAGAGCGCTCTGTTTACAACACCATTGTCATTAATACGAATGAGACAGGGGAACACACACGGTGCACTGTACCTTTTAATAAAATGTTTATTTAAAGGGAACCTGTCAAGTCTCCAACCCATCAGCAGTCACACGTGTGCACGAAAATCGCCTGCCTAATGCTGTGTGCTAAAATCAAGAGAGAGGCGCACTGTGCTTGATTGGAAAAGCAGCTTCTGCACCTCTGATCATGTGCAGGACGCCTCTCTGTAGCCAGGACATGTACACCCAGACCCAGCCTCACAGGCGGCCAAAATGAGCCACGCGCATGCGTGAGATTACCGAGAGTTGCAATGATGCCAATTCTTGGCATTCAGGTTCTCACGCCCACAGGGGTATGATAACATGGCAAGGGGCTGACTGGTCGGAGGAAACAACTCCCCTTGACTAGTCAAAGGTCTAATTAGCATAGGGAAACTAGGTTATAAATGCTTTTTATAAACTTTTGATTTTAGCAAATGGCATTAGACAGGGCTTTGTCAGTCAGTGAATTTGGGGTGCACGTCACTGCTGCCAGGTTGGACGGCATAAGGGATCTGGCAGGTTCCCTTTAGGACAAATACTGTTTGTTAGGAGTGTCCTCCTTGGTCATATAAAGCAATCAGGTATATGCCTCACCATGCAATTATTTCCTATTGCTGTTCACATCTTCAAGACTCGTGTCCACAATGCCGCGACTCTTGGCCATCGTAAAGGAATTTAAGGGAGACTCCGCCCACATTTTCCTCCTTGGTCGTTAATGTCTAGTTTCCTTTCAGCACCACCACAGGGGAAATGAAGCATTACACTGAGCCCAAATAAATCAATGGGCTGTCAATGGATAAACGGAGGCCTCCAGAGCAGGAGACACTCTGTGCTGCTGCACTACACTCCGGGGATCACTAAATAGGGTAAAAAGGCACCAAAATGTGTAAAATAAATAATGTATTATTTATATCTAATATATAAAGTGGAGTGTATGTATGTATGTGTGCGTGTGTATGTATGTATCATAACACCACCCCTTCCAGATATACTTGCCCAATTCATAGCTCCGCCTCTCCAGATAGCCACACTTTGTAGCTCCGCCCCCTCCCGATAACTCCACAACATAATAGCTCATCCTCTTCGTGGCTCCGCCCCTTCAGATAGCCCCACCCACTTCATGGCTCCCCTCCAGATAGCCCCACGCACTTTGTAGCTCATCCACTTCATAGCTCTGCCTCTCCGGTTAGCTCCACCCCCTGTGATGTCACAATAGAATGTAGAATGTTAGCTTATAAAATTCCGTGTCTTGTCACTGTGTGTGATGTAAAATGTTTTTATGTGCAAAATAATCATTTGATTTTGAAGTGGGCGGGGCTTATGCCACATACACACACACACACACACACACACACACACACACACACACACACACACACACTCAGCTTTATTATATATAATAATAATAATCTTTATTTATATAGCGCCAACATGTTCGGCAGCACTTTACAATTCAGAGGTTCATGTACAAACAGTCATAAGAAACAGTTATCAGAAAATACAATAATTAAAGCAAAATAATGACAGCCCTGCTCATAAGAGCTTACAATCTAACAATGAGGTGGGGGTGACTTACAGTACAGGTGCTTATTTACAGTGAAGGTATAGTCAACTTGAGGAGATGGGGAGCAGATAGGAGCAGAATAAGTGGCCACCAACCATTATTTGTGATACATTAAAGACTAGTGCAGCGGATTGGCTATGTCTAGATGACTTTGACTAGGGATCCATGATAGGCTGCCCTAAAAAGGTGTGTTTTTTTTTTGGGATCGCCTGAAACTATGTAAGTTGTGGATACACCTAATTTCTTGTGGTAGAGCATTCCAGAGACTTGCTGCAGCTCAGGAGAAGTTTTGGAGGCGGGAGTGGGAGGTTCGGATTAATGCAGAAGTTAGTCTAAAGTCACTTCCAGAGCGAATAGAATGGGTGGGGTGATAGACAGAGAGGAGGGTAGAGAGGTAGAGGGGTGCTGCACTGTGAAGAGCTTTGAGGGTGAGAACAAGCAGTTTGAATTGGATCCTATAGTGTATGGGCAGCCAGTGCAATTACTGGCACAGAGTGGAAGCATCTAAGTAACGGTTAGCTAGATAGGTGATCCTGGCTGCTGCAATAAGGATGGACTGGAGAGAGGAGAGTTTAGTGCGGGGGAGGCCAATTAACCCCTTCCCGACCCATGACGTCTCTATAACGTCATGGCTTCTTTGCGGTCCTGCAGCTCCGGTGACAGTGTCAGTGACAAGTCACCGGAGCTGTAGGAGCGCAAGCACCTATACTGTAGCCCGGGGGGGTGGCTAAGCCCCCCGTAGCTAACCTCGCTTTGATTGGCAGTTGAAATTGAGACTGCCAATAGGAGCGAGTAACCCCCTCCAGATCTGATTGGAGCTCTCCAATCAGATCTGGAGGGGCGGAATGGCAGGTGCCCTCCCCCTCCTAGCCCCCTCCTGATCCAGGGACCCCCCCAATCCCCTTCTAACCCCCCCAGCGGTAAATGACTGTTACCGCCGGCAGGCTGCACCTGCATGTCGGCTTCCTCAGCCCCCTACTGTTGTGATCACGGAGGGCGCTGAGGAAGCGGACAACCCCGAGTCAGAACAGATGGCCTCTGAATCTGTCCCTGAAGACAGACTTGAGAAAGACGGCACTACACCATCGAAACATGTCGTGGTGAAGGAGGTTTTCATAATAAAGGACTTTCCACCGATCAGGATCCCTGGCTTCATTCTGAGCGCCCAGCTAGAGACCGTGCGGATCGATTTACTGGAATCCATCATCAAGGAGGCACTCGCAGCACCCTGGCGATGCTGGAGGTCCAGAAGATCCTAACCTGGGCGGAGGCCACAGGCTTCGCCATCTCTGTGGTCCACGTCCCGGGTGTGGACAACTGGGAAGCGGACTACCTCAGCCGTCAAGGCATGGACCCGGGCCAATGGTCTCTCAACCCGGAAGTGTTCCAAGCCATTTGCAGGCGGGGGACTCTGGATGTCGACTTGATGGCGTCATTCCTCAACAACAAGGTTCCGGCTTTTATAGCCAGGTCCCACGACCACAGGGTGCTGGCAGCGGATGCACTGGTCCAGGATTGGTCTCAGTTTCGCCTGCCATACGTGTTTCCACCTCTGGCCCTGTTACCTCGGGTGCTTCGCAAGATTCGGGCGGAATGTCACCGTGTGATTCTAATCGCGCCTAATTGGCCCGGAGAGCCTGGTTCCCGGAGCTGCTCCAACTCGCCGACGGCGAACCTTGGAGTCTGCCAGATCGTCCAGACCTCCTCTCTCAAGGTCCATTCTTCCGCCACAATTCTGCGGCACTCAGGTTGACTGTTTGGCCCTTGAATCCTGGGTCCTGACACAATCGGGTCTTCCCCAGGAAGTTCAGGACACCATGAAACATGCTCGTAAGCCTGCCTCCCTAAAGATTTATCACCGGACATGGAGAATTTTCCTCTCCTGGTGCTCTGCTAAAGGCCACTCCCCGTGGCCCTTCTCCTTGCCGACATTACTCTTGTTTCTTCAGTCGGGTCTAGACACTGGTGTTGCCCTGAGCACTTTGAAAGGACAGATTTCAGCTCTTTCTGTCCTTTATTCCAAGAGGCTGGCTAGGCTCCCACAGGTTCGCACATTTATGCAAGGGGTGGCCCATATTGTCACACCCTACAAGCGTCCCCTAGAACCGTGGGATCTCAATTTGGTTCTCTCGGCCCTTCAGAAGCCTCCATTTGAACCTCTCTCAGATATTCCATTGTCCACCCTTTCACAAAAGGTGGCATTTTTGGTGGCTATCACCTCGCTTTGGCGGGTGTCAGATTTGGCAACACTGTCATGCAAGTCTCCATTCTTGGTGGTACATCAGGACAAAGCTGTCCTGCGTCCCGTTCCTTCCTTTCTCCCAAAGGTGGTCGCTCCTTTCCTCCTCAACCAGGATATTTCTCTTCCGTCTTTTTGCCCAAACCCGGTTCACAGGTTTGAAAAGGCCCTCCACAACTTGGACTTGGTCAGGGCTCTGAGAGTGTATTTGTCTCGCAGGGCTCCTCTGCGTCAGACTGACTCTCTCTTTATCCTCACGGCCGGTCGAGGCAAGGGCTCTTCCGCCTCCAAGGCCACAATTGCCCGTTGGATCAGGACGGGCCATATCAGAGGCCTATTCGGCCTCGCACACGCCGCCCCCGGCGGGACTCAAGGCGCATTCCACCAGGGCCGTGGGCGCTTCTTGGGCTTTGCGGCACCAAGCCTCAGCCCAACAGGTGTGTCAGGCCGCCACTTGGTCAAGCCTATACACATTTTCTAAACATTACCAGGTACATGTTCATGCCTCAGCGGATGCAGGTCTGGGCAGACGCGTTCTCCAGGCAGCTGTGGCCCACCTGTAAATGTCTGAGTTGCCTTTTAGGGTGCAGTGGTTTTTTCTCACCCAGGGACTGCTTTTGGACGTCCCAATGTCAGGGTCTCCCAGATTTTGGACGACAAGGAAAAAGAGAATTTTGTTTACTTACCGTAAATTCTTTTTCCTTTAGTCCTCAAATCTGGGAGACCCAGCACCCACCCTTTTGCCCTACGGGCGTACCTGCGTATCTTGTACAGCACATAGTCTCACTGTTGGCCATTGTTCTGGCCTTATACTTTCCCTGTTCGGCCCGGTTGGCCGGGATTTGTTTTACAGTGCACTGTTTTCCTCCTACTGCTGATATACCAAACTGACAGTATTCCTGCAGGGGGCGTATATGCTGCAGGGTAGAAGGAGGAGAAAATCTCTCCTATAATTGGTGTGACCTCCAGGGGGCAGCATATAACACCCAATGTCAGGGTCTCCCAGATTTGAGGACTAAAGGAAAAAGAATTTACGGTAAGTAAACAAAATTCTCTCTTTATTTAAAAAAAAAAAAAAAAAAAAAAAAGATTTTTCTGTGTGGTGTATTTTTTTTTTTTTTTTTGACTATTTACTAGAGATTCCTAATGTCCGGGTCTTACATTGGCCCAACATTATGAATCTCGGGCTTAGTGCCAGCTGCCAATAAAAAGCTGGCATTAACCCCTTTATTACCCAGTTTGCCACCGGCACCAGGGCAACTGGAAGTGCCTAGGTACAGTGCCAGATTCAATGAATGTGCCATTTTTTGGGGCGGCTGCGGACTGCAATTCGCAGCATGTGGGACCCGGAACACTTGGGCCTCTCCATGATGAGGATTCCAGCCACCAGCTAGTTGTACCTGGCTGGACCAAAAATATGGCGGAGCCCCAAATCATTTTTTTTTCTTCTAAAATCAGTTCTAGAAATAAAAAAAAAAAGGCCTTTGCTGTATTTTTAGTTGCCAGCCAGGTACAATTTGGCAGCTGGGGGGCTGGAATCCTCAGCGTGGAGAGATCCAAACGTGGGCCTCCCGTGCTGCAAATTGCAACCCACAGCCACCCCAGAAAATAGCGCATTCACTAGAGGCGACATTTTTTGGTGCAGTACCCAAACTCTACCAGTTGCCCTTGTGGTTCTCCATACACGACATGGTGTCCGCTAACAATTTCAATGGAAAAATTAGCTCCAATTGTTAGCGGAAACCATATCGCTTATGGAGAACCCCTTCCTGTGTGCCTGAACATTGGAGCTACCCCACAAGTGACCCCATTTTGGAAACTAGACCCCCCCAACGAACTTATCTAGATGCTTAGTGAGCACTTTGAACCCCCAGGTGCTTCACAAATTGATCAGTAATAAGGAAAAATATTTTTTTTTTTTTTTTTTCGAACAAATTTTCTTTTTTAATTTTTACAGATCAATTTGTGAAGCACCTGGGGGTTCAAAGTGCTCACTATTCATCTAGATAAGTTCCTTGGGGGTTCTAGTTTCCAAAATGGGGTCACTTGTGGGGGAGCTCCAATGTTTAGGCACACAGGGGCATGGTGTCCGCTAACAATTTGAGCTACCGTATATACTCGTGTATAAGCCGAGTTTTTCAGCACATAAAATGTGCTGAAAAGTCCCCCCTCGGCTTATACACGGGTATATACGGTAATAGCTTTACAGCTTTACAGCGCCCCCTCCCCCCCCCCCCCGTGGTATCCCGCCCCCCCCCGTATATACAGCCCCCCCCCGTGGTATCCCGCCCCCCCGTATATACAGCCCCCCCGTGGTATCCCGCCCCCCCCGTATATACAGCCCCCCCGTGGTATCCCGCCCCCCCGTATATACAGCCCCCCGTGGTATCCCGCCCCCCCCGTATATACAGCCCCCCCCGTGGTATCCAGGGCCCTCCTTGCTGCACCTGTAAAGGAAGATATCAGTATACTTATCGCTGCCGCCGCCGCTCCGCTTCTCGGTCACCGCGATGCTCCGGGTCTTCATGTTTCCTGTTCCTTCTCCGGCGCTCAGGAAATGACGTCATTGTTCGAGCGTCGGAGAAGGAACAGGAAACATGAAGACCCGGAGCATCGCGGTGACCGAGAAGCGGAGCGGCGGCGGCAGCGATAAGTATACTGACATCTTCCCTTACAGGTGCAGCAAGGGGGGCCCTGGATACCACGGGGGGGCTGTATACAGCTGGGGCTGCTGTATACAGCTGGGGCCCCTGTATACTAATGGGGGGGGGGGGTCTGTATACCCTGGGGCTGCTGCTGTATATACCCCCTGGGGCTGCTGCTGTATATACCCCCTGGGGCTGCTGCTGTATATACCCCCCCTGGGGCTGCTGCTGTATATACCCCCCCTGGGGCTGCTGCTGTATTTCCCCCCCCCTGGGGCTGCTGCTGTATATACCCCCCCCTGGGGCTGCTGCTGTATATACCCCCCCCTGGGGCTGCTGCTGTATATACCCCCCCTGGGGCTGCTGCTGTATATACCCCCCCTGGGGCTGCTGCTGTATATACCCCCCTGGGGCTGCTGCTGTATATACCCCCCCTGGGGCTGCTGCTGTATATACCCCCCCTGGGGCTGCTGCTGTATATACCCCCCCTGGGGCTGCTGCTGTATATACCCCCCCTGGGGCTGCTGCTGTATATACCCCCCCTGGGGCTGCTGCTGTATATACCCCCCCTGGGGCTGCTGCTGTATATACCCCCCCTGGGGCTGCTGCTGTATATACCCCCTGGGGCTGCTGCTGTATATACCCCCTGGGGCTGCTGCTGTATATACCCCCTGGGGCTGCTGCTGTATATACCCCCTGGGGCTGCTGCTGTATATACCCCCTGGGGCTGCTGCTGTATATACCCCCTGGGGCTGCTGCTGTATATACCCCCTGGGGCTGCTGCTGTATACTACCACTGGGGCTGCTGCTGTATATACCCCCTGGGGCTGCTGCTGTATATACCCCCTGGGGCTGCTGCTGTATATACCTCCTGGGGCTGCTGATGTATACTACCACTGGGGCTGCTGTATACTACCACTGGGGCTGCTGCTGTATATACCACTGGGGAGGCTGCTGTATATACCTCTGGGGCTGCTGTATACTACCACTGGGGCTGCTGTATATATCTCTGGGGCTGCTGTATACTACCACTGGGGCTGCTGCTGTATATACCACTGGGGAGGCTGCTGTAACACTGCTGGGTCCTGTATGTACCACTGGGGAGGCTGCTGTATACCACACTTCTGGGGGCTGTATACTACCACTGGGGAGGCCTGTATACCACACTGCTGGGGGCTGTATACCTGTGCTGGGGTCCACCCTCGGCTTATACACGAGTCAATAGGTTTTCCCAGATTTTGGGGGCAAAAGTAGGGGGTCGGCTTATACACGGGTCGGCTTATACACGAGTATATACGGTAATTTTCCATTCAAATTGTTAGCGGACACCATGTCGCGTATGGAGAGCCCCTGTGTGCCTAAACATTGGAGCTCCCCCACAAGTGACCCCATTTTGGAAACAACCCCCCCAGGGAACTTATCTAGATGTATAGTGAGCACTTTGAATCCCCAGATACTCCACAAATTGATTCGTAATAATGAAAAAGTACTTTTTTTTTTTTTTCACAAAAATTTTCTTTTAGCCTACCTTTTTTCATTTTCACATGGGCAAAAGGATAAAATGGATCCTAACATTTGTTGGGAAATTTCTCCTGAGTACACCGATACCTCATATGTGGTCATAAACCACTGTTTAAGCGCACGGCAGGGCTCAGAAGGGAAGGAGCGCCATTTCACTTTTTGAATGGAACATTAGCTCCAAAAGTCAAATTGCGCTACTTCCCTTCTAAGCCCTGCTGTGCGCCCAAACAGTGGTTTATGACCACATATGAGGTATTGGTGTACTCAGGAAAAATTACCCAACAAACTTTAGGATCCATTTTATCCTGTTACCCATGTGAAAATGAAAAAATTGAGGCTAAAAGAACATTTTTGTTAGAAAAGTTTAAATGTCCATTTTTTCCTTCCACGTTGCTTTAGTTCCTGTGAAGCACCTGAAGGGTTAATATTCTTCTTGAACATAGTTATGAGTAGCTTGAGGGGTGCAGTTTTTGGAATAGTGTCAGTTTTGGGTGTTTTCTGTCATGTAAACCCCTCCAAGGGACTTCAAATGTGATGTGGTCACTATAATAAATTGGTTTTGTAAATTTTGCTGGAAAAACGAGAAATTGCTGATGAACTTTGAACCCTTATAACTTCCTACCCCCAAAAACTTTTTTCTCCAAAATTGTGCTGATGTAAAGTAGACATGTGGGAAATGTTATTTATTAACTATTTTGTGTCACATAACTCTCTGGTTCAGCAGAGTAAAAATTCAAAATTTGAAAATTGCAGTATTTTATCCATTTTTGCCAATTTTTTTATTTTTTCACAAATAAGCGCAAAAATTATCTACCTAAATCGGGGGGGGGGGGGAACTTTTCCAGATGGGTAGTGACCATGGCGGCCATTTTGAATTTGGCCATTTTGGATCCAACACACAGATTATATAAATACAGTGCCTTGTGAAAGTATTCGGCCCCTTGAACTGTTCAACCTTTTGCCACATTTCAGGCTTCCAATATAAAGATATAAATTCTAATTTTTTTTGTGAAGAATCAACAAGTGGGACACAATCATGAAGAGGAACGAAATTTATAGGATGTTAAACTTTTTTTAACAAATAAAAAACTGAAAAGTGGGGCGTGCAATATTATTTGGCCCCTTGAATTAATACTTTGTAGCGCCCCCTTTTGCTGTGATTACAGCTGCAGTCTCTTGGGGTATGTCTCTATCAGTTTTGCACATGGAGAGACTGAAATTCTTGCCCATTCTTCCTTGCAGAACAGCTGCACATAAGACATTTTACATCACACACAGTGACAAGACACGGAATTTTATTAGCTAACATTCTACATTCTATTGTGACATCACAGGGGGTGGAGCTAACCGGAGAGGCAGAGCTATGAAGTGGATGAGCTAGGATATGGACGTGGCTATCTGAAAGGGGTACAGCTATGATGTGGGTATGGCTATCTGGAGGGGTGGACCTATCTCTCACTCACACACACACACACACACACACACACACACACACACACACACACACACACACACACACACACACACACACACACACACTCACTCACGTACACTCAGCTTTATATATTAGATATATTATAGTAATATAACTAATATATTATACACATTTGGTGCTTTTTACCCTATTCATGTGACCCCCGGAGTGTAGATGGATATATATTATAATATAATGCATATTTTATCCCACATTTTTTCTGCCAATAAGGGGGTATTTTTCCACACCAGAAACCACACCTTCCTTTATAGGACAATTAGGCTGCAAACACTGGAACAATAAAGAAAGAAAAATTATCTTTTTAATTTGTAAACTGTGACCACAAATCAAACACTTTGTATTGTTTGGGACACGTTGTAACTCCCTCACATTCATATTTATCGCTTATGATATCTTTTGTCACGCGATGAATGTCACCTGTGATATAGAATATGGGGAAAAAGTAAAATTTAAATAAAAATGACCCAGTGCAAAACAGCCTGAATCCTAATGGGCTGCACAGTTGATTGCACGACAACGCACTGCACCATCGCTGTCTATGGTGGGAAATCTGTTTGCCGTCTGATGCCAAAAGTCTTCATTATACCGAGTGTATCGTGTAAACCTCATTACTATGGACGAGCAGCTGCCCTCGATCTGGCGGTATAGACTTCTCTGGCGGTATGTTCTATCCACACAGCCGCGTCCTTGATAAGTACAAGTGACTGCGTCTGATAGATTGTGGCATTCTAGACGGCAGGCGGCAGCTCCCGGCCCTGAGCCGCAGCAATCCCGCTGACACTCTGCGCAGGACGTGATGAGTTCTGATGTCGGCGTCTTCACATCTATTTTGAGGTTACCTAGAAGCTAAAACATTTTCCCTGGGAAATCTTCTCAACATGAACGTCTTACAACGTAAATCCTGAGATGCCAAGATAATAAAAACACAGGTCGTCCCCCGTTATATTCCGCACGTCGTCTGTACTCTGCGGGAAATCTGAAGATAGATGATAACACACGAGTGATTGTGAATGTCTGACTAAGAACAAGTGGTTAAATAAGTGATGGCATCCAATCATATTCTATTGTTTCTTATGATGAGTGAATAATCCAGGATGCAGCTGATGAGGAGGTATTGATAATTCTCTGCAGCCGGCCATGCGGATGTTTCCGTCCGTATTCCTCCTTATTCTTCTTTATACGCGCTGTCATTACCGCCATGCGACTGTTTGTCCCTTTTCCTCCTTGTTCTTATTTATGTGCGCTGTCATTACCGCCATGCGACTGTTTGTCCCTTTTCCTCCTTGTTCTTATTTATGTGCGCTGTCATTACCGCCATTTGGATGTTTCTGTCCCTTTTCCTCCTTATACTTCTTTATACGCGCTGTCATTACCGCCGTGCGGATGTTTCCATCCCTTTTCCTCTTCTTATTCTGCTTTATACACGCTGTCATTACCGGCGTGCGGATGTTTCCATCCCTTTACCTCCTTGTTCTTATTTATGCGTGCTGTCATTACCGCGTGCGGATGTTTCCATCCCTTTACCTCCTTGTTCTTATTATGCGTGCTGTCATTACCGCTGTGCGGATGTTTCCATCCCTTTTCCTCCTTATTCATGCGCGCTGTCATTACCGCCGTGCGGATGTTTCTGTCCCTTTTCCTCTCCTTATTCTTCTTTATATTCGCTGTCATTACCGCCATGTGGATGTTTCCGTCCCTTTTCCTCTCTTTATTCTTTATACACGCTGTCATTACCGCCGTGCGGATGTTTCTGTCCCTTTTCCTCCTTATTCTTCTTTATACACGCTGTCATTACCGCCGTGCAGATGTTTCCGTCCCTTTTCCTCTCCTTATTCTTTATACGCACTGTCATTACCGCCATGTGGATGTTTCCGTCCCTTTTCCTCTCTTTATTCTTTATACACGCTGTCATTACCGCCGTGCGGATGTTTCCGTCCCTTTTCCTCCCTATTCTTCTTTATGCGCGCTGACATTACCGCTGTGGGAAGTTTCCGTCCCTTTTCCTCCTCCTATCGTCATTACTGTGTGGATGGATCTGGTTTCTCCATGTCTCTATTCTCTGCAGTGGAGCTGTTATATTGCGTCTCACAATCTGGCGGTAGGCTCGGGCTGTCACCATCTATAACTCTCGCTCCCTTCCACGTTGGCTGTCGTGATGACAAGATGAACTCAGCATTTTTGGAACTTAATTCTATCCAGTTATTAAAAGAGCTGCAGAGCTCACTGGTATCTGGGGGAGAAATGGCCTCGTATCTTATCTACTGCTATACCTACTGTGATATCACTGTGTATTATCTCTGCACTGTGACATCACTGTGTGTATTATCCCTGTACTGTGACATCACTGTGTACTATCTCTGCACAGTGACATCGCTGTGTATCATCACTGTACTGACATCACTATGTGTATTATATCCCTGTACTGTGACCTCACTGTGTGTATTATCCCTGTACTGTGACATCACTGTGTGTATTATCCCTGTACTGTGACATCACTGTGTATTATCATTGTACTAACATCACTGTGTATTATCCCTGTACTGTGACATCACTGTGTGTATTATCCCTGTACTGTGAAATCACTGTTGTACTATCCCTGTACTGTGACATCACTGTGTATTATCCCTGTACTGTGACATCACTGTGTATTATCCTTGTACTGTGACATCACTGTGTGTATTATCCCTGTACTGTGACATCACTGTGTGTATTATCCCTGTACTGTGACATCTGTGTTGTGTATTATCCCTGTACTATGACATCACTGTGTATTATCCCTGTACTGTGACATCTAATATATAAAGCTGAATGTGTGTATGTGTGTATGTATATCCGGGATTGGCATCTACACCGTCGCAACTGCAGCCACAAAATTTTGCACAGTCACACGTCTGGACCCTGACAGCGTCATAGGCTATGTTGTGAGGCGAAATTTTAACCCCGCGCGTTCCAGTACACCAAACAATTTTGCCCCTATCTACATAATGGGGAAAAAGTGAATGGAAAAGTGTTGCAGGAAAATCGACAGCTGTCAGCTATAGCCACAAAATTTTGCATAGTCACACGTCTGGACCCCGGGAGCTTCATAGGCTATGTTGTGAAGTGAAATTTTAACCCCGCGCCTCCCAATTCACCAAACAATTTTGGCCCTATCTACATAATGGGGAAAAAGTGACAGTTACCAGTTGACAGTTGTGAATGAGAGGGGCTTAATGATAGGCCAAAGACTAACAGCACATACCAGCATATAGTCACTAAGGTGGGGCCCCAACATGAGATATTCACCACGCACGGGGACATGTATACACACCACACGCAAACAAAGAGTAACAGCAAGTGTATAGTCGCTAAGGTGCAGCCCCAACATTGGATACTCACCACACACCCGAACAAACACACACACACACACACACCACAAAGAGACACACAGAGACACCCCCCCCCCCCCTACAGGGACATACACACACCCTATAGGGGCACATGCACTCACCCCACAGGGACACACACACACACCACAAAGAGACACACACCACACAGACCCCCCCACAGGGACACACGCACATAGCCACCCTATAGGGACACATGCACTCACCCCACAGGGACACACACACACACACCACAAAGAGACACACACACACCACACAGACCACCCCTCCCCCCAGGGACACACACACATACACACCCTATAGGGACACATGCACTCACCCCACAGGGACACACACACATACCACAAAGAGATACACACAACACAGAGACACACACACACACCACACAGACCCCCCCCCACAGGGACACACATACACACCCTATAGGGACACATGCACTCACCCCAAGGGACACACACACACCACAAAGAGACACACACAACAGAGACACAGACCCCCCCCCCCCCACAGGGACACACACACATACACACCCTATAGGGACACATGCACTCACCCCACAGGGACACACACACCACAAAGAGACACACACACACCACACAGACCACCCCTCCCCCCAGGGACACACACACATACACACCCTATAGGGACACATGCACTCACCCCACAGGGACACACACACATACACACCCTATAGGGACACATGCACTCACCCCACAGGGACACGCACACCACAAAGAGACACACACACACCACACAGCCCCCCCCCCCCACAGGGGCGCACACACATACACACCCTATATGGACACACCACAAAGAGACACACACAACACAGAGACACACACACACACCACACAGACCCCCCCCCACAGGGACACACATACACACCCTATAGGGACACATGCACTCACCCCACAGGGACACACACACACCACAAAGAGACACACACAACAGAGACACAGACCCCCCCCCCCCCCCCCACAGGGACACACACACATACACACCCTATAGGGACACATGCACTCACCCCACAGGGGCACACACACACACCACAAAGAGACACACACACACCACAAAGAGACACACACACACACCACGCAGACCCCCCCCCCCCACAGGGACACACACACACACACACCCCAGGGACACACACCACACAGACAGACACAGATGTGCACAAATCACCTCACACAACTCGCCTCATACGTGTGCTATCTTTAATTTCCAAACATAAACATCTGATTAAAAACAGCCAATGTGCAACACATGTGCCATATAGGGAATTAAGGCAGATGTCAGTCACATGAGCTGTCTATTATGTGTATGTGTTAGGTAACATATACTGCCCGGCCGGGCGGAGGGTTTACTGTTGGCTGGAGATTTATTAGGCTGCCTATAGCAACCAATCACAGCTCAGCTTCTATTTTCTTACAGGTCATTAATATGACATATTCAAATTCTATTTTGTTATAGCTAACAGCAGTTATTTATTAACCCGGGCGTAGCTGAGTACTACAGCTAGTTATTGTATATTATCCGTGTACTGTGACATCTATGTTGTGTATTATCACTGTACTGACATCACTGTGTACTATCCTTGTACTGTGACATCTATGTTGTGTATTATCCCTGTACTGTGATATCTATGTTGTGTATTATCACTGTACTGACATCACTGTGTATTATCACTGTACTGACATCACTGTGTATTATCACTGTACTGACATCACTGTGTATTATCCCTGTACTGTGATATCACTGTGTATTATCACTGTACTGACATCACTGTGTATTATCCCTGTACTGTGACATCACTGTGTATTATCACTGTACTGACATCACTGTGTATTATCACTGTACTGACATCACTGTGTACTATCCCCGTACTGTGATATCTATGTTGTGTATTATCCCTGTACTGTGATATCTATGTTGTGTATTATCCCTGTACTGTGACATCTATGTTGTGTATTATCCCTGTACTGTGACATCACTGTATATATTATCCCTGTACTGTGACATCTGTGTTGTGTATTATCCCTGTACTGTGACATCTGTGTTGTGTATTATAACCCTGTACTCTGACATCACTGTGTGTATTATATCCCTGTACTCTGACATCACTGTGTGTATTATCCCTATACTGTGACCTCACTGTGTGTATTATCCCTATACTATGACCTCACTGTGTGTATTATCCCTGTACTGGGACCTCACTGTGTGTATTATCCCTATACTGTGACCTCACTGTGTGTATTATCACTGCACTGACATCACTGTGTGTATTATCCCTGTACTGTGACATCACTGTGTGTATTATCCCTGTACTGTGACATCACTGTGTGTATTATCTCTGCACTGTGACATCACTGTGTATTATATCTCTGTACTGTGACCTCACTGTGTGTATTATCCCTTTACTGTGACCTCACTGTGTATTATCACTGTACTGACATCACTGTGTACTAGCCCCGTACTGTGATATATATGTTGTGTATTATCCCTGTACTGTGAAATCACTGTGTGTATTATCGCTGTACTGTGACATCACTGTGTGTATTATCCCTGTACTGTGACATCACTGTATTATACCTGTACTGTCACATCACTGTGTATTATCCCTATACTGTGACCTCACTGTGTGTATTATCCCTATACTGTGACCTCACTGTGTGTATTATCCCTATACTGTGACCTCACTGTGTGTATTATCCCTATACTGTGACCTCCCTGTGTGTATTATCCCTGTACTGTGACCTCACTGTGTGTATTATCCCTATTCTGTGACCTCACTGTGTGTATTATCCCTGTACTGTGACCTCACTGTGTGTATTATCCCTGTACTGTGACCTCACTGTGTGTATTATCCCTGTACTGTGACATCACTGTGTGTATTATCCCTGTACTGTGACATCACTGTGTGTATTATCCCTGTACTGTGACATCACTGTGTGTATTATCCCTGTACTGTGACATCACTGTGTGTATTATCCCTGTACTGTGACATCACTGTGTGTATTATCCCTGTACTGTGACATCACTGTGTGTATTATCCCTGTACTGTGACATCACTGTGTGTATTATCCCTGTACTGTGACCTCACTGTGTGTATTATCCCTGTACTGTGACCTCACTGTGTGTATTATCCCTGTACTGTGACCTCACTGTGCGTATTATCCCTGTACTGACATCACTGTGTACTATCCCCGTACTGTGATATCTATGTTGTGTATTATCCCTGTACTGTGATATCTATGTTGTGTATTATCCCTGTACTGTGACCTCACTGTGTGTATTATCCCTGTACTGTGACATCACTGTGTATTATATCACTGTACTGACATCACTGTGTATTATATCCCTGTACTGTGACATCACTGTGTGTATTATCTCTGCACTGTGACATCACTGTGTATTATATCTCTGTACTGTGACCTCACTGTGTGTATTATCCCTGTACTGTGACATCACTGTGTGTATTATCCCTGTACTGTGACATCACTGTGTGTATTATCCCTGTACTGTGACATCACTGTGTGTATTATCCCTGTACTGTGACCTCACTGTGTGTATTATCCCTGTACTGTGACATCACTGTGTGTATTATCCCTGTACTGTGACATCACTGTGTGTATTATCCCTGTACTGTGACATCACTGTGTGTATTATCCCTGTACTGTGACATCACTGTGTATATTATCCTTGTACTGTGACATCACTGTGTGTATTATCCTTGTACTGTGACATCACTGTGTGTATTATCCTTGTACTATGACATCACTGTGCGTATTATCCCTGTACTGTGACATCACTGTGCGTATTATCCCTGTACTGTGACATCACTGGTATTATCACTGTACTGACATCACTGTGTATTATATCCCTGTACTGTGACATCACTGTGTGTATTATCTCTGCACTGTGACATCACTGTGTATTATATCTCTGTACTGTGACCTCACTGTGTGTATTATCCCTGTACTGTGACATCACTGTGTGTATTATCCCTTTACTGTGACCTCACTGTGTATTATCACTGTACTGACATCACTGTGTACTATCCCCGTACTGTGATATATATGTGTGTATTATCCCTGTACTGTGACATCACTGTGTGTATTATCGCTGTACTGTGACATCACTGTGTGTATTATCCCTGTACTGTGACATCACTGTATTATACCTGTACTGTCACATCACTGTGTATTATCCCTATGCTGTGACCTCACTGTGTGTATTATCCCTATACTGTGACCACACTGTGTGTATTATCCCTATACTGTGACCTCCCTGTGTGTATTATCCCTGTACTGTGACCTCACTGTGTGTATTATCCCTATTCTGTGACCTCACTGTGTGTATTATCCCTGTACTGTGACCTCACTGTGTGTATTATCCCTGTACTGTGACCTCACTGTGTGTATTATCCCTGTACTGTGACCTCACTGTGTGTATTATCCCTGTACTGTGACATCACTGTGTGTATTATCCTTGTACTGTGACATCACTGTGTATTATCCTTGTACTGTGACATCACTGTGTATTATCCCTGTACTGTGACATCACTGTGCGTATTATCCCTGTACTGTGACATCACTGTGCGTATTATCTCTGTATTGTGACGTCGCAGTGTGTATCATCTCTGCACTGTGTCGTCGCTGTGTGTATTATCCCTATACTGTGACATCACTGTGTGTATTATCCCTGCACTGTGACCTCACTGTGTGTATTATCCCTGTACTGTGACATCACTGTGTATTATCACTGTACTGACATCACTGTGTATTATATCCCTGTACTGTGACATCACTGTGTGTATTATCTCTGCACTGTGACATCACTGTGTATTATATCTCTGTACTGTGACCTCACTGTGTGTATTATCCCTGTACTGTGACATCACTATGTATTATCCTTGTACTGTGACATCACTGTGTGTATTACCCTTGTACTGTGACATCACTGTGTATTATCCCTGTACCGTGACATCACTGTGCGTATTATCCCTGTACTGTGACATCACTGTGCGTATTATCTCTGCACTGTGTCGTCGCTGTGTGTATTATCCCTATACTGTCACATCACTATGTGTATTATCTTTGTACTGTGACCTCACTGTGTGTATTATCCCTGTACTGTGACCTCACTGTGTGTATTATCCCTGTACTGTGACATCACTGTATGTATTATCCCTGTACTGTGACATTACTGTGTGTATTATCACTGCACTGACATCACTGTGTGTATTATCCCTGTACTGTGACCTCACTGTGTGTATTATCCCTGCACTGTGACATCACTGTGCATTATCCCTGCACTGTGACCTCACTGTGTGTATTATCCCTGTACTGTGACATCACTGGTGTATTATCTCTGCACTGTGACATCACTGTGTATTATATCTCGTACTGTGACCTCAGTGTGTATTATCCCTGTACTGTGACATCACTGTGTGTATTATCCCTGTACTGTGACATCACTGTGTGTATTATCCCTGTACTGTGACATCACTGTGTGTATTATCCCTGTACTGTGACATCACTGTGCGTATTATCCTGTATTGTGACGTCGCAGTGTGTATCATCTCTGCACTGTCGTCGCTGTGTGTATTATCCCTATACTGTGACATCACTGTGCGTATTATCCCTGTACTGTGACATCACTGTGCGTATTATCCCTGTATTGTGACGTCGCAGTGTGTATCATCTCTGCACTGTGTCGTCACTGTGTGCGTTCTCTGTACTGTGACATCACTGTGCATGATGAATTCATCTTTACACTGGCATTTAAGTAATTGATGCATCACATTACACCATGACCCTGCGATGTTCTGCACCCCACTTTCAGGGGCCTTTAGTATAAGGTGGCATGCTACGGTCATCCATCTTTTAGCAAAAGCTGAACCAAGAACTCTCCTTGCTCTTGTGTCTCGGCCAGTGGTAATTGTTATTATTGTGGCCATCTGAAGCTGCCTCCAGTGACAATGCATAACACGATTCATGGACATCTATGGTTTAATTTCTCTGCCTATGTGGATTGAATGGGTTGTTACCGACATCTGGTAAGAAATTCATGTTGATGGCACATTAGTAATATATTTATATGGGATATTGTTGATGTGTTCAATGCTCATTTCACCTGCTGTATATAATTTTACCAAGGTTGTCTAATCGGGGACATTTATGACGTTTCAGCAGGATCTACTTACATAAATGTCATGTCTGTCATCATCCTCTTCCGTTCTGATGTCTTCATATCGCGCATCGTGGCCTCCTTCATATTTGCACACCCAGGCAATGGGTGTGAAAATACGCCACCCGATGGTGGTACTGGCCCATTGTGCAGTACCTTCAGCGATGCTGCTCGCATCCGTCACCACCTGAAACCACAGCCGCTGTCCCCCGCAGCCGATGCTGACACATCACCGCCTGACTAAATGCACATGCGTATATCCGGCACGCATGCTGACTTATTCAGGCGGCCGCCATCTTTGAACACCACAGGGAAGCAGAGAGAGCACAAAGGGGGAGAAGACCGCATCGGGAGAGAGACGGCCACGGGTGAGAGCGCACAGGGAGGAGACAGCTGAAAGGAGAGAGCACACAGAGGGGAGACAGGTCAAAGGAGAGCACATGAGGGAAGAAGACCGCATTAAGAGGGGAGACAGGTCAAAGGAGAGAGCACAGAGGGGAGAAGACAACATAGAGGGGAGGGAGAGTGCACAGGGGGAAGACAGCTCCAAGGAGAGAGCATAGAGGGGAGGATAGGACAGGAGGAAGACAACTCAAAGGAGAGGGCTCACGAGGGGAGAAGGAAGCACACATGGAGATGGGTCAAAGAAGAGCGCGCAGGGGGGAGACAGCACAGTGGGGGAGAGGGAGCGGACATGGGGGAGAGTGCACAGGGGGGAAATGCTCAAAGGAGAGAACACAGAGGGGAGAATGGAGCACAGGGGAGACAGTTCAAAAGGAGAAAGCACATGAAGGGAAAAGACGGCACACAGGGAGGCAGGTCAAAGGAGAGAGCACAGGGGGGAAACAGCACGAGGGGAAAGAGAGCGGACAGTGGGGAACAGCTTAAAGGAGAGAACACAGAGGGAGAAGGTAGCACAGGGTAAGAGAGACTGCATACAGAGGGGAGAGGCTCACGGGGAACTCGGGTCAAAGGTTGAAAGCAAATGAGGGAAGAAGACAGCACAATCGCTAGAGAGAGAGCACGTCACCCCCAGCGCCGCAGAGCCTTCCCCCATTGTGATGTCACTGCCCTCCCAATGTGATGGCATCAGGCCTCCATCTCATATGCCATAGATGTCCCATGGAAGGGATTGTTACCTTACAGGGCTCCATTTCATGTTTGTAAAGAAGACGTGCACAGGTTTCTCTTCTCCATTGTGTCTGGGGGCAGGGGTACTTGTCAATTTTCAGAGCTCCCATAAAAGTGAATGGAGAGGAATGGTGCATCCTGCGACAAGATGGCGGTGTGACCCTTCACCAATGCAATATTCATGGTAAATCCTGTATATGTAACATGAAAATGTAACAGTGTCATCTGCAAGAAGACAAATTCCATGTGTTATGTTGCTAGAACGCGCTGAGAATTGATTGATGATATCTAGAACATTTTTTGCAAATTTGCAAAAGTTTAAACATCTGTAAAAATAAACCACACAACCCTTATTTTGATATTGTGACCATTCTGTTTAGGCTAAAGGACTGGAAGCCGAAAAACAAGGTGTCCTGTCACAGATGATGGAAGGCAGCGTGCGGCTGGGGCGACTGGAAGAGAAGGTGAAGGTACGAGCCTCACGTTGTGACAATATTAGGCGTTATACACTAATTAAAGGGGTTGATTAGGTCAGACACCGGTTTTCTTTAAAGGGGCACCCTCTCTGTAGAGATTCCCCTATGATCTTTAAGTAGAAACCACACACAAGTCAATAACTCTCTGCAGAAGAAATAAAATTCCAATTTGACCTTTAAAATTTAAAGGATTTCGTATGAGCTGCAATATTGGGCACGGACAAGAGGTATTTTTGGAAAAGTTATAGGGATATAGGTTCTGGTTGAGGGGATTGTTCATTAATCTCAAATCGGGGCAGATCCAGGTCCTGATCAGAGTGAAGGCACAAAGTCAGATGAAATCTAATATTGATTGCCTATCCTAAGGATTAACCATCAATACCACAGTCACACACAGACTAAGGAATGTCCAACATGGTGCAACACAGAGGTTACAATGAATGGAAAGGGAGAGGAAGGCCCTGACAATAGGGAGCCGGGGATGGGACATCTCCTGACAAGGCCCTGATGATAGGGTGCCGGAGATGGAACACCTCCTGACAAGGCCCTGACGATAGGGAACCGGGATGGGACACCTCCTGACAAGGCCCTGATGATAGGGTGCCGGGAAAGGAAACACCTCCTGACAAGGCCCTGACGATAGGGAGCCAGGGAATGGGACACCTCCTGACAAGGCCCTGAGCGATAGGGAGCCGGGGGTGGGACACCTCCTGACAAGGCCCTGACGATAGGGACTGGGGATGGACACCTCCTGACAAGGCCCTGATGATAGGGTCCTGGGATGGAACACCTCCTGACAAGGCCCTGATGATAGGGAGCCGGGGATGGAACACCTCCTGACAAGGCCCTGACGATAAGGGAACCGGGGATGGGACACCTCCTGAAAGGCCCTAACGATAGGGAGCCGGGGATGGGAACTCCTGACAAGGCCCTGACGAAAGGGAGCCAGGGATGGGAACTCCTGACAGGCCTGACGATAGGGAGCCTGGGGATGGGACATCTCCTGACAACGGCCCTGACGATAGGGTGCGGGGATGGAACACCTCCTGACAAGGCCCTGACGATAGGGGCCGGGGATGGTACACCTCCTGACAAGGCCCTGACGATAGGGTGCTGGGGATGGGAAACCTCCTGAACAAGGCCCTGACGATAGGGACCTGGGGATGGGACACCTCCTGACAAGGCCCTGACGATAGGGTGCCGGGGATGGGACACCTCCTGACAAGGCCCTGACGATAGGGAGCCGGGGATGGGACACCTCCTGACAAGGCCCTGACGATAGGGAGCTGGGGATGGGACACCTCCTGACAAGGCCCTGACGATAGGGGCTGGGGATGGGACACCTCCTGACAAGGCCCTGACGATAGGGTGCTGGGGATGGGACACCTCCAGACAAGGCCCTGACGATAGGGGCCGGGGATGGACACCTCCTGACAGGCCCTGACGATAGGGAGCCGGGATGGGACACCTCCTGACAAGGCCCTGACGATAGGACGGGATGGACACTCCTGACACCAAGCCTAAGTCTGCACTCCCTAACGTTCCTAAGCAGATCCTAACCCCACCTTCCCCCCCCCCCCCCCTTCCTTGCCGTCATCTCGTGCCTAGTCCCTGAGCTGTCCCTCCATTCTCACTGGCTAGTGCAAAGGCCCTTGAGTGCACTAGAGGTCACCACTGTAGTAACAGAACACAGGGGAAGGAAGACAGACTGGGGGAGCATAGACAAGAAGAATAAACTCCAAGATTGCAGCCAAACACCATGACTGCAAACAGGACTCCAGCAGCTTCCGTAGCCGTTCTCATTCCACGATGGTCAGCATAGAAAGATTCTATTACAGACATCAGGTGATAGAACTTGTGACTATTTAAAAAGAAGGGGAGTGGTCACAAACTTTCTGCAGCTGAGAGTACTAACCAGGAACTATTGGCAAGGAAGAAGTCATTAACTGTAGCCGTGCCGACAGAAAGCAATCACATTTAAAATCCTGAGTTTCACAAAACAATGTGAAGCTCTGATTCCAGAGCTTTCGCCAGTCTCCCAAGTACGGAAGATAGTCGGTGACACCTGGAGAGTTCAACGTCTCCCGTCATTCTACATTCTTTCCTAAGGTGCAGGATTTTCCACCTGGTCCGCTCACTCCCGGATTTCCAGCATGTAGAGTGACAGTCTGTTCAGCTGTATTGTTCTCCGCTGATAATAAGAAAAGAGGCTGCAAATAGTGATAGACGACGTCACACATCTTATTTTATCTAGCGGCAGCACCCACACAGTTTACTGACGGCCTTGGAAATCCAAAAAGTGGAGTGAGTCACCTAGCCAAGAGCCGTCCAAACTGTGTGGATCCGTGGGTGACAGTCTCCGTACTGCAAGAAGTATGTACAACGCCGTACACATCTGAGCTCCAGATTGCACTTGCAATGCTCAAAGTAATGCTCCATTATTCTCTATGGTGTTTATTGCCTGTGAAGGGTTAAAGCAAGTTCCTTGAATGCACACAAGGTCTTAAGACGGAGCACGGTCACTCAGGGTCTAGATATTGACATCCACCTGTTCAATGACAGCCCTGTTCAAGACTGTGCACACATTTAGGAATTGGTGCAGAAATTCCTGGCAGGAAATACTACTCCTTGCTGCATTGTTTGTCCATTTTTGGTGCAGATTTTTCCGATTCATTAGAATGGGTGAAAGCTGCACCAAAACGCTGTAAGAATTGACATCTGCAGATTTATTTCTGCACCAAATCTGCAAGGAGAAAATACTCAACGTGTGCAGGAGACTTCAGGATTCTCAGTGACTTTGCTGCATCAGGATCCCCCTTCAGGCATTGTGAGAAATCTGCACTGAAACATGCAACGTGTGCACACAGCCTTAAAGGGGAACTCCGGGAGATAGGATATTAGTACCGTCTCTGCCCTGCTACATGATGAAGCAGAGCTGAGCACTGCAGTTCTAGGATCTATAGATCACTTATACATCAATAAAATCATATCTGCTCCTCAGCCCTCACCCCTCCCTTTGGGGACAGAGAAATTCAGCCATGCATAGTGCTAAAGTTTCAGGTGACCGGAAGCTACCAAGTTGATATGGAGAGGGGAGATCATGGTAGTGCTGAATCCAGGCCTGGCGTCAGCACCCAGCGCACCCTGGCAAGTGCCGGGGCCCGACTGCTTGGAGGGGGCCCACCGGGCTCCTGAGGCTAAGGTCACACTTGCGTTGTGACCCTAGCCTGACGCATGTATTCTCTGCTGCAGTGCAGAGCATTTAATGCTATGCACTGCCAGACAACAGAGCCCATAGAAACCCGCTGTTTGCATTGCCAACCAGTGGTTGGCATGGTAAACAGTGGGTTTCTATGGGCTCCAGCGCAAAGCATTAAACGCTATGCACTGCAGCCGAAAATACTTGCGTCAGGCTAGGGTCACAACGCAAGTGTGATCCTAGCCTCAGGTGCCCCTGAGCACTGCCCCCACAGCCAGGGCCATATCCAGGGGGCAGCTGGGGGGGTCATTTGCAGCCTCCTGCAGCGCCTGAGGTCTCCCTCCTCCCCTACCCCCCTCCGTGGGAGCCGACAGAGCCGCACACTGTCCTATTAGGACCTTGATGATGTCAGTGGAGGGGAGGAGTCAGGGGTCACATGATCAGCTCCTCGGTGTATGCAGGACTCTGCCGTGCTGGCCATCATGATGCTGGATTAGGTGAAGTTTATGTGTGGGGTCAGGATGAATTTACAGTGTGAATGTAGCAGAGGAGAGTGTGTACTAGGTGTATGGAATGGAGCCGAGTGGGTACGAGGGGTATGGAGCGGAGCCGAGTGGGTGCGAGGGGTATGGAGCGGAGCAGTGGTGCGAGGGGTATGGAGCGGAGCCGAGTGGGTGCGAGGGGTATGGAGCGGAGCCGAGTGGGTGCGAGGGGTATGGAGCGGAGCCGAGTGGGTGCGAGGGGTATGGAGCGGAGCCGAGTGGGTACGAGGGTACGGAGCGGAGCCGAGTGGGTACGAGGGGTATGGAGCGGAGCCGAGTGGGTACGAGGGGTACGGAGCGGAGCCGAGTGGGTACGAGGGGTACGGAGCGGAGCCGAGTGGGTACGAGGGGTACGGAGCGGAGCCGAGTGGGTACGAGGGGTACGGAGCGGAGCAGAGAGTGTACAATGATAACGGAGCGAAGCTCAGGTGTCAAGGTGTATGGAGAGTAGCTGCGTGCATACGGGGTATGTATACCAAAGGTAGCCCCCTCGCAGATTCCGCACCCGCTCTATAGTCCCAGCCGCCTTTGCCAGCAGCATTCTTCTCCAGAGTCTCTTCTGCCGCTGTTGCATTCTGCAGCTTAGCATGGCGAGGCACGATGTTGTCATCACCGAGCGCCACTGTGCTGATATGTGCAGAGCGTCAGGGGTCACATGATCCGCTCCTCGGTGTATGCAGGACTCTGCCGTGCTGGCCATCATGGATTAGGTGAAGTTTATGTGTGGGGGCAGATGAATTTACAGTGTGAATGCAGCAGAGGAGAGTGTGTACTAGGTGTACGGAGCAGAGCCGAGTGGGTACTAGGTGTACGGAGCGGAGCCGAGTGGGTACTAGGTGTACGGAGCGGAGCCGAGTGGGTACTAGGTGTACGGAGCGGAGCCGAGTGGGTACTAGGTGTACGGAGCGGAGCCGAGTGGGTACTAGGTGTACGGAGCGGAGCCGGTGGGTACGAGGTGTACGGGGCGGAGCCGAGTGGGTACGAGGTGTACGGGGCGGAGCCGCGTGGGTGCGAGGGGGTACGGGGCGGAGCCGCGTGGGTGCGAGGGGGTACGGGGCGGAGCCGCGTGGGTGCGAGGGGGTACGGGGCGGAGCCGCGTGGGTGCGAGGGGTACGGGCGGAGCTTCGTGGGTGCGAGGGGTACGGGGCGGAGCTTCGTGGGTGCGAGGGGGTACGGGCGGAGCGCGTGGGTGCGAGGTGTATGGAGAGTAGCTGCGTGCATACAAGGTATGTATACCAGTGGTTCCCCCCCCCCCCCCCCCGCAGATTCCGCACCTGCTCCTATAGTCCCAGCCGCCTTTGCCAGCAGCATTCTTCTCCAGAGTCTCTTCTGCCGCTGTCTGCATTCTGCAGCTCAGCATGGTGGGGCACAATGTTGTCATCACTGAGCGCCACTGTGCTGATATGTGCAGAGCGGCAGAGCAAATGTCTATGGGGCTTGCGTACGTTTTCGGCAAGTGCGGTTCCGGATGCAAAGAAAAAAAACGCCACTGACCACGTTTTATTTCGCAGCCGGAAACTCACTTGCCGCACCTGCCGCACACTTACCGCAAGCCCTATAGACAATGCAGTGCTTAGCCTCTGCTTCTAGCCTCGTACATGACAGTACACATTATACACCATCATATCATTGTGCAGCAGAAGATCACAGCGTGTATTTATATCTGTTTGGTGACATGATTGCTATTTGAAGGGAGAACACCCCTGTTCATACATTACATAGGATGGTATATTAGAGCAAGGATTGTACTGTGACCATGGGGCTATGCCCCCTGTTCATACTGAAGTATGAGGGAGCAGGAATGTAAGATGATCCTGCAGCCCCAGGGTCCACACCCCTAGTTATACACAACTATGAGAGTACAGGAGTGTAAGATGCTCCTGGAGCCCCCAGGGTCCACACCCCTGACACGCCTCCTGTCACTGCTGCTGCATGAGACTGAATTTCTCTGTCCCCCGAGGGAGGGGTGAGAACTGAGGAGCAGATATGATTTTATTAATTTATAAGCGATCTATAGATCCTAGAACTGTAGTGTACAGCTCTGCTTCATCATGTAGGAGGTCAGGGACTGTACAAAAAAATATCTCCCCGGAGTTCCCCTTTAAGCTTCCATTCTTAGAGCAGTGATCCCATTCCTCTGTTATTCTACCTGGAAACGTGTGATGCCACCATTCTCTGCACACGTACTGGTGATATCAGAATCTGCGGGACCTCGACATTGTACTTGGGTGGAAACTAATAAAACTTAAAAGGGTTAATTTATTCCCACATTTGTCATGTAAAAAATGACCTTAGGGTACACGTTATTTTTAACCTTAAAAAAAAAAAAAAAAAAAAAGAAATAGTGTATATATATATTTATATATGTATGTATGTATGTATGTATTTATAAAGGGTAAAAGAAATAAATATAGCAATGATATATATTTATGTAAACTTTAAAATGTATCTAAATGTTATATATACATTACTATTTTTTAATATATATTCATTAAGAAAATAATGAATATATATTAAAAAATAGTAATGTATATATAACATTTAGATATATATATTAAAGTTTATATATAATATATATGTATATATCATTGCTATTATTTATTTTCCTTTACCCTTAATTTTTGCTCTTGACTCATTAGCGATGAGACGTCACGACATGGAGCTCATCACCTGCTCTCATGAAGGCTCATTGCCATAACCCACTTGACAGCGTCTGATGTGACCTGCGGATCTGTTACTATGGCGATGTCCTGCGTACGTCGAGTTGTAATAAAGCCACGTACAGAGATAATATAACCTTACAGTGATTACGGCTTTACTCCAGGCCGGGGGTGGGGGGTGGGGTCCTGATTGCGTAATAATAATAATACGGTAATAATCAAACACTCCATTCATTCTAAAAATGATTCCCTGGAGTCATCACTCTGTCGTCTTTTTAAGGCAAATTTGGACATAAGAAGCAATTGCATCATTCATCGGGGCGTCCCCTAGAAATGTCGTGGGGGTGACACCTTGTTATCTACGGTGTCCTTGGCCATGTGACGCCAAGATCACATTGTATCTCATGATCGTGAATCCCTTGTCCACATATAAAATGATGCGACCCTTTCAAGACACTCCCCAAAAAATTCAAGTCTTTTGGATTTTTGGTCATAAAGACAACATTTCCTGCATGGAATTTCTATCATTTAAAGGATATGGACACAGCCAGTGACTTTTTTTGTTTACTTAAATGCATGTGCAGGAGCATCTCAATGAATTAAAATATCAAAAAGTTACTATATTTCAGTAATTCAATACATAAAGTGAAACACATATATTATATAGAGTCATTACACCCAGAGGGATCTATTTCATGTGTTTATTTCTGTTAATGTTAATGATTATGGAAACCCAAAGGTCATTATCTCAGAAAATTAAAGTAGGGAGGATGAAGGGTCTGAGAGATAAACTATGACCTAAATAGGTATCAGAGGCTTCACCTTGTGTGGTTGTGACAGTCACAACCACTATATTAGCAGATCACAGCTGCTGCAGTCCCCAGCGTGGTGCATATAGAGTAGGGAGGATGAAGGGTCTGAGAGATAAAATATGACCTAAATAAGTATCAGAGGCTTCACCTTGTGTGGTTGTGAGAGACACAACCACTATAAAAGCAGATCACAGCTGCTGCATGGTGCATATAGAGTAGAGAGGGTGAAGGGTTAAAAACCATGCTGCTGTATTCCACCAGACATCAAAAGGTGAATATAATATGGATTTATCAGTTAACGCATTTCTGGGCTCCTTAAAACATGGCAATAGGATGGATCTGTCCTGAGGAAAGGGCCAGGGAACCCTGAAACGCGCTAACTAGTAAATCAATATTAAAGTCACCCTTTTGATGTCTGGTGGAATATGGCAGCGCGGTGTTTAACCCTTCATCCTCCGTACTCTACTCTATATGCACCACGCTGGGTACTACAGCAGTGATCTGCTATTATAGTGGTTGTGACTGTCACAACCACACAAGGTGAAGCCTCTGATACCCATTTAGGTCATATTTTATCTCTCGGACCCTTCACCCTCCCTACTTTAATTTTCTGAGATAATGACCTTTGGGTGTCCATGATCATCAACATTGACAGAAATAAACACATGAAATAGATCACTCTGAGTGTAATGACTCTATATAATATATGCGTTTCACTTTATGTATTGAATTACTGAAATAAAGTCACTTTTTGATGATATTCTAATTTGTTGAGATGCTCCTGTTTTTTGGACTAAAAATAATTTGGGTATTAAATGAAGACGTTTTGGAAAAATGTTTTCTTGAGCACAGACCATCCGGTATAATAACGTTCACTTTTCTCAAAAAAGGTGAAAACAGAATAAATCCATGATTTGGTTCTTACAAGCTCTTTTTTTTCTTTCCTGGAACATTACCTGCTGCAGAATGGGTTAACTGAGGATCTGTCAGCGAGCTCGTTCTGATGGAGTGTCTAAATGTTATCAAGGAAAGTATCCTCAAGCCATAGGGTCATTGTAAATAGTTAAAACAGGGATTGTCATACAATTAGATCTGATCAATAGCAGTTTGTCTGACCCTCCATGCCACCTCTTCCATTTGGTGCATTGATTGGTGAGCTGACTCCCTTTTTTCCCTTTCCTATATCTTTTCTTATGTCCTTTTCAGCTAATTTTATGGCCACATCAAAGTTCATCTCACACTTGATGTGGTCATTAATGTAGTCATCACCAAGGAGTTCAGAAAAATAAGAGTTACAAGCTCCCCTGGTAGAAGAAGCTCACTGATGGACTCTTCGTTAACTCATTCTGTATCTAGCAAAGTGCTGGGAGGTAAGGAGCTTGTAAAATCAAAAGGTGCAAGGACATCCAGTTAGAAACTTATTTTTAGTCCAAAGTATGTGCATTATTGTAATAATACAATTAAAAGGTTACTACCCTTCCCCAATAAAACAAGTAATTGACTATTCATAGGGGATACCTTGGTGATGGCTGAGAGTTTGAGTGCTGGGACCTCCTGCATTTCCAAGACTGGGTCTCAGGAAGAGCAAGAATTGGGATTTGCAGCCCGATTGTGACAGGATCGGAGGTGCGCATGCTCGATCTCCACTTTTTCTCTATGAGCTGGCGGGTACAATGCAAGAATGAGGATTTCAGCCTCATCGTGACTGGATCGGAGGTGCACATGCTCGATCTCCACTTTTTCTCTATGCGCTGGTGGGTACAATGCAAGAATGAGGATTTTAGGCTCATCGTGACTGGATCGGAGGTGCGCATGCTCGATCTCCACTTTTTCTCTATGAGCTGGTGGGTACAATGCAAGAATGAGGATTTTAGGCTCATCGTGACTGGATCGGAGGTGCGCATGCTCAATCTCGACCCTTTCTCTATGAGCTGGCGAGTACAGTGCCAAAACCAGGATTTCAGTCTCATCGTGACTGGATCAGAGGTGCACATGCTCGATCTCCACTCTTTCTCTATGAGCTGGTGGGTACAATGCAAGAATGAGGATTTTAGGCTTATCGTGACTGGATCGGAGGTGTGCATGCTCAATCTCCACTCACTCTATGAGCTGACGAGTACAGGATTTGCAGCCCCGTCGTGACTGAATCAGAGGTGCGCATGCTCAATCTCTACTCTTACTCTGAGCTGGTGGGTACAATGTAAGAATGGGGATTTCAGCCTCATCGTGACTGGATCGGAGGTGCGCATGCACGATCTCGACTTTCTCTATGAGCTGGCGGGTACAGTGCAAGAATGGGGATTTCAGCCTCATCGTGACTGGATCGGAGGTGCGCATGCACGATATCGACTCTTTCTCTATGAGCTGGCGGGTACAATGCAAGAATGAGGATTTAAGCCTCATCGTGACTGAATTGGAGGTGCGCATGCTTGATCTCCACTCTTTATCTATGAGCTGGCAAGTGCAGTGCCAGAACCAGGATTTCTGAATATGCAAATAGAGTCTGTGGAGCCTCGGTTAGGAGTCTCAAACACAGGACTAGCCATATATCCCTCCAGGGAAGGACCCAGCCAAGGGGTGGCTCCTTGCGGAGAACACCATAACCACCAAATGAAGTGGCCCTTTAAGTCAATATGCAACTCTTTTACAAGTTTACAGATATGACAAGGGAATACCAAGGCCAGGTATCCATCCACATACAGCTGTTTCGGGGTGTTGCCCCTCATCAGTGTGGAGTAGGATTCTGGCTAGGTGGGAGCAAGGCCTAGTAGACCAAGATTGCAAAGTATTCACTGATCTCAGGGAGACCAGTCCAAGAAAACACTGCGGGCAGCTGGCTAAAGCGCTCAAACACAGTGAATTCCTAGGCACATTGCCCCCTGGGAAATATGAATATGCAAATAGAGTCTGTGGAGCCTCGGTTAGGAGTCTCAAACACAGGACTAGCCATATATCCCTCCAGGGAAGGACCCAGCCAAGTTCTCCGCAAGGAGCCACCCCTTGGCTGGGTCCTTCCCTGGAGGGATATATGGCTAGTCCTGTGTTTGAGACTCCTAACCGAGGCTCCACAGACTCTATTTGCATATTCATATTTCCCAGGGGGCAATGTGCCTAGGAATTCACTGTGTTTGAGCGCTTTAGCCAGCTGCCCGCAGTGTTTTCTTGGACTGGTCTCCCTGAGATCAGTGAATACTTTGCAATCTTAGAACCAGGATTTCGGCCTCATCGTGACTGGATCGGAGGTGCACATGCTCGATCTCCACTCTTTCTCTATGAGCTGGTGGGTACAATGCAATCTAATGTATTCTAATCTTTTCCTGAGATCCTCCCAGAGCTCCTCCTCTACTTCCCTCTCATCTCCTCCTCCCACAACCACATACAGGACTTCTCCCGTGCCTCTGTCATACTCTGGAACTCTCTCCCCCAAAACATCAGACACTCTTCTATCCTGGGAACCTTCAAAAGATACCTGAAGACCCACCTCTTCCAACAAGCCTACAACCTGCAATGAGACCTGATCCACCGCACCGTCTCATGTTCGGCACTGCCCCTTCTACTGTATCCCCCACCCATCCCTCTTAGACTTCGAGCCCTTGTGGACAGGGTCCTCCCCTCCTGTACTTGTTTGACTTGATTGTCCACATACATTGTACATGACCTAGTCTGCCCTTTCCATATGTAAAGCGCCATGGAATCTAATGGCGCTATATAAATAAATAATAATAATAAAATTCTGACTGGATCGGAGGTGCGCATGCTCAATCTGCATTCCTTCTCTATGAACTGGCGGGTACAGTGCAAGAATGAGGATTTCAGCCTCGTCGTGACTGGATCGGAGGTGCACATGTTGATCTCCATTCCTTCTCTATGAGCTGGCAGGTACAGTGCAAGAACCAGGATTTGCAGCGCCATCGTGACTGGATTAGAAGTGCGCATGCTCTATCTCAATTCCTTCCCTGTAGGCTGGTGAGTACACTGCAAGAATGAGGATGTCAGTCCATTGTGACTGAATTGGAGGTGCGCATGCTCAATCTCCACTCTTTTACTATGGGCTGGCCAGCTTGGCTCTCGGCTGTTTCCAGCAGTCCTGGGAATGGATGGTGGAGACACCGAGCATGCACACCACCACACCCATCAGAAGATTCTGCACAGCCCAATTCTTGTGCCTTTAGAGCCCTAATCTTGGGATTGCCGGTGGTCCTATTAGTCAAACTCAAAGTAAAGATTAACAAGTGCCAATGCTATGGATAGGGGATGACTTTTTTTTTTTTTATGGGGGAAGAAGGGGATAACCCTTCAAAGAACGATAAAGCATGAAATTGCCCATTTACATAATATAGTCACTAATCTACATACATAATTGTCAGTGGGCGATATAACCCTATCCCAGAATGCATCGCAGCACTAGGATAGGCACTGGCACTTGCGCAGGCGCAGTTCGTGTCCACAAGGCCTCGAACTGCACCTCCGCAAGTGACATACACGTCACTGCTATTCTGTCAGGAGATAAGCGGCGGCCAGCTTTAAATCTCCTGCCAATACCGCGCTGCTTAGCTGATCGGTCCTTGCGCCGGGCAGCACGCAACCAATCAGCTGAGCAGCGCGGTATTGGCGGTAGATTTAAAGCTGCCCGCCGCTGTTCAGCTGTTTGGTCCAATCAGCTGAGCGATCTTTAAATCTCCCGCCAATACTGCGCTGCTCAGCGGTGTTGGCGGGACATTTCAATACCACTAGCAGCTGATGTGACTGGTCGCCTGCCGCCGGGCTAGCAACCGATCAGCTGCTAGCGGTATTGGCGCCATATTTCAATACCGCTAGCAGCTGATGTAATTGGTCACACGCAGGCCGGCCTGTGACCAATCAGCTGTGTCGCGGTATTGGCGCAGGATTTAAATACTGCTCAGGGAGGCAGGGACATGGGAGGCAGAAGGCACAGAGGAAGCAGGGGCACAGGGTGAGGCAGGGACACAGGGAAGGGAAAAGGCACAGGGGAGGCGAGAGGCAGAAGGCTCGGGGAAGCAGGGGCGCGGGGGAAGCAGAGTCATGGGGAGAGACAGTGCACACGGGAGACACAGTGCGGAGAGAGCGCACAGGGGGAGAGACAGTGCGCACAAGTGAGAGAGTGCACAGGGGGAGAGACAGCTCAGAGAAGAGAGAGTGCACAAGGGGAGACAGGCAGAGAGACTGCCCTCCTGATGCAATAGCATCAGGCCTATTTCTAGTTAATAGATAAAAGCAGGTTTGTGATGGATTCGGTGGCCTTGGGCTCCGTGCCATCCTCCTTTCATTGATGTCTTTTGTAGCGGGCAGTGAAGTACCTGATTTTGGTGCAGACCGCTGCAGACGTCCATTGAGGCTGAAGCAATTAGTCCGCCGCCGGCTGATGATTAACTATAATCTACAATGAAGTCATCTTTTGTGGATACGACTGTTAGATTTTTCTCTCTTTTAATGTCGGGATAAGAGTCCTTAATGTGATTACACCATTGAAGATCCCACGCCTTGTACATAATGGATAGAATTGCTTTTTTTTTTTCTATTTTCTTGTCTTTCTTTCTTTTTCACTCTCGTAATAGCAAATGGCACTAACTAATTACAGTAATTGGAACCGATCGGCACCAAAGGAGTCAGTTGTGACTGATATGTGTTTTTTAACCACCCCCCAGCACTTAGGATGGATAAAAAAGAGAAAAATCTGCATATATATCCCAATTGTAATCTCATCAAATGTTTCATGACCTATCCATTGGCACCCCCATCTATCAGCTGTCTGCAGCTCCCCTGTGGCCGGATGTAAACAATGCACAGAACCAGGAAAACAGCTGCAGTAACTAAAAACGCCCACTATACAGTGTACGGCGCTAAGATTACACTCTGTAATAGAGGCCAAGCTGCAGTACCTGTTATGGCCACTATACAGTATACAGCAGAGTGTTGTCCCGGTGCACTGTGTACACCTGGCCTCTGGAGGAGCTGTAGGCAGATGATGAGTGGCGGTGCTAATGGATAGATGATCAATATCTCAGGCCTGGATAACCAGGTTAAAAAGCCAACACAAACAATAAAAACTGCTGCAGAATCTACAAGCAGATATACCCCTTTTTCACTGGATCACCAACCATCTAAGGCTGCCTTCACACTTGCAGATGCATCTGCAGCGTTTTGCAGATGCATCTGCAAGTATCAGCATGCAGACCGCAGTCCCTATGTTTATAATAGGGCGCACCGCGGTCTGAATGCTCTCATTGATTCCTATATGTGAGCCGTAAGCAGGCGTATGCCTGCTGACAGATCACACACTCCCGCCCCGCACCTTGGACGCAACATCTTGCGTCCATAGTGCGGGCGGGAGAGTGTGATCTGTAAGCAGGCATACGCCTGCTTACGGCTCACATATAGGAATCAATGAGAGCATTCACACCACGGCCGTGGTCTGCATGCTGATACTTGCAGATGCATCTGCAAAACGCTGCAGATGCATCTGCAAGTGTGAAGCCAGCCTAATATCTCCGTCCTAGACAGCCCCTTTAACTGAGTTTATGGCAAATTAATACTGTTTTTATCTTTCTAGTGTTTTTTTTCAGTGGAATCCATCAAAGCTGTAAGCTGGGTTATAACTTTGATGTTCAATGTATTTGCATCCTATGAATGCTTAAAGTGTAAGCAAAATACCCCTTAAAAGGGTCACCATCAATGCAGAATGCATAGCTAAGCTGTCTCCAACAGTTCTATGGACAATATATACAACAGCAGTGCACAAGCAGGGCTGTCTACAGAGACCCATTTTTGGGATTTGTGGCAAGTCGCACCCCTGCAGTCAGCAATTTACCACCTATCAAGTGGGTAAATAATTTATGATTGTACCCCTTGTAATATGGTGACCGGCTGCATTGTAAGTGGCCGGTACATAACGTAGATGGTTGTCCTCTGTGGTGTAGTGCTGGAGGTTTCTCTGTGCCACAAGGTTTTAAGGCATTCAGACCAGGTTGTGAGTGCTGAGAGGTATGGGTGTGTCTGACCTTTCGCATACCTCCACCCAAAGGTGTGTCTGAGATGTTTAATGGAGTCTGGGTGTTTGGCATGTGCAATGAAATTGCAGCCAGTATGGAGTATTCTGTGCTGTGAGAAAGAGCCTAAGGCTGGAAACGCACTGTCCGAGTGACATGTGATCGTCTCTGATCATTCACCAGGCACGACCCCTGCCTCTTTGGATGGGATACTTTCAGTGGTATGTTTTTCTATGTAGCTCCACTGCTCCCGTTCAGGGGGAGGTTATCCCAGGTGAATGATCTTAGACTCGTGCGAGTAACTCGCATGTCACTCGGACAGCGTGTTTCCAGCCTAAGAGAGAAGTTTTGTGTGTACCGAGAGGAGTCGGTATATGGACGCTGCCATACGTGTGGACATATCCACGCATGAGACGGTGCGGTAAACCGTATATGTACTAACCGGGGTCAGTGACTGACAGCAGTACCTGTGATACTTCTGGACAGGAGAGGAATCTAAACCTATACAAGAGTGAGTTAAATGATTTGTAATACTCTGTATATATTTATGTACCGGAAAAGCCACAGAAAGGCTCACGGTATGCTCTAGAATGCGATTTATAAAGGACTAGCTATAGAGCCTGGCGTTGCCCAGGTGTAATGCCCATATATGGTCATAATGCTCATATATGGTAATGTATGTATGTGTGTGAATGTATCCTAGCCCCTCCCAGCAGCCCCATCCCTTCATAGCTCTACCCCTACAAATATCCCCACCGAGTAGCCCCGCCCCTTTCATAGCACGGTCTCATCCCTGCATAGCTCCACCCGTCCACGTAATCCCGGTGGTGGGGCTATGGGAAGGAGGCTGGGCTATGTCGAATGGGTGGGGCTAATGCCACATACATACATACATACATACACTCAGTTTTATATATTAGATGAATAAACCATATGATTTTATAAATGAGAAGTTTCTTCCTATTGCTACCTTGAAGACGAGCAAGTAACACTTATTATAGTGAATGAATATTCACCCCCTTTAAAAGGTCTACAAACAGTGGAGTGGAGATAAAGCAGGTTGTCCCACCGCCATTTCTTCATCCACCGTCCATAAATGAACCAAAAACGCTCAATGCAACAGTTCCTCTATCTTGCAGTAGGATCAATCCATGCTCTGTGATCACTGGGATGAATCCCATACAACTCTGTGATCAATTCTAATGTCGTTCTGGAGGGGAAAGGAACAAAGAACCGCATGAATGGAAGTAGTGGACTGGATGGCTGCGAAGAGGGCAAATTGATCCCAAAAGTGTATTATCAATCTGATTTTTATTATAGGGTAAGGCCAAATGGAGCCGCTGCAGCAGTGCTGAAAACTGCAGCCGCCATCGATGCGGTTCTGTGATTGGCAAGCAATCACTTGATATTGTGGAGCGGACAGCTGTTTCCCAATAAGAAAAAGTGGGTAATTGTTTTAATAAACCGCAACTAATTGCCTGCTGGTTTCACCTGTGTATGGCTGCTCCAGTTGGCCTCACCCCAAAATTAGTCTAATTATTTCATTGATTCATTACCTCTTGGAGCAAAGGTTTAACCTGATGGGATGTCTATGATGTTTGTATATGGTCACATCATCCTCTGGATTTACAGTTACCAGCTTGTGAGATAATCTTCGTAGATGGTCCTAAAAAATATACTTTACCTCCGAGATCCTCTCGCACAATACACATGGAAACAAACACGATCCACGTGACAAGATGTTGGACTTTTACTGTGCAGTAGATTCACTTACATCCACGTTTTAAGTAGATCTCATAATACACGTTATATAGGAAAACATGGCAGCTGTTACAAAGCAAATCCTTTACCCAAGTCTACCGCTATACCGGCGCGGTCACTGGAAACATTCGTCAACTTCTGGAGGAGCAGTCGCACATTCCTTGGCACAGGCACTGGCAAAAGCCATAAACCAGACACACGGTCAAACTAGAGGGGACCAGGCTGACGCAAACAATCCCGAGCGTCACCTTCTGAATTACCAGCAGATAGATCCCGAGGGGTAAGGAGCCAAAGTAAAAAAAGCCAAGGAGCCAGACTAGTATCCGGGGGACATGGTTACACAGTTTGGAGAACAGGTCGTGGTCGATTTGGCCATGAGAACTTATGGAGGCCGAGTCAAGGCTGTGGTCTGCATAGTAGTCCGAGATGGTGTTTTGGCTCGGAGTCCGGGTCGCGTCCCTTTGTACTTCCATAATCGTGATCACCAGGCAGTTGGAAGAGCCATGAGAAGGACTCGAAGACGCCAGGTTTTTGGGCGTCAGGACCACCTCATTGCTGTCCGATTTGCACATGTTTTTCTCCGCCAACTTGGACAAGATATTGGTGTCATCCGGGAGTCCTGCAACCTCCTCCTCCTGGAGCTCGGTCTCATTGCGGCAGAAGGGGCAGCTGATGCTCGGAGCGCCCCCTCCTATGTTCAGGATCTTCGAGAGGCATCTGGCACAAACGCGGTGAAGGCAGTCCAGGATCTTGGGCTTACGACTGTGAGTGTTGAATCTCTGGTAGCAAATCTTACACTCCAGCTCCTCCGCTGATAGCGTCTCTTCTGCGCTCATCTTCTATAGTTGCAGAAAAGCTAGAAAAATATATAGAAAATCAATGAGTTTTACTGCGTTAACAATATTGGAAATGTATTGGTCAAACTGTTAAATTAAGCATCCTCTCTAAATCCTTCATTTTTTGAGTCACTTACGCTTTTTGATGTCTACACTATAGTAAACATAGGGTAATGTGTTCATAAACTTCCCCCATTGACCACTGCCTTAGTATTCTGGACATCAGCCACAGGGGGAAATTAGGTATTATCCCGTGCCCATACATATCCGTGCCAGTGTGATACAGGACAAGACAGGTCCTTCAGAAGCCAGCCTTCTGGAAATGACGACACCACACTATTCAGTGTGAAGAAAAAGTTTTGCAAAAGAGATAATCCCTTTAAATAGCCCTTAGAGAACAGAGTATTTCTGGCCACATTATTCAGTTTGGGGAAAAAAGTTTTGCAAACCAGATAATCCCTTTAAATAGCCTACTTAGGGCAATAGCCTCCATGCCTCAATATCCAGCTGCTCTGGGAGTATCCGTAATCCTTACAGGACTCGTGAAGCAGGGAGCACTGGATGAGCATTAACAGCCCTGCCTTGGTAGATGTTAATCTGATGAGAAAGTATTGAGTGGTCAATAACTCATCAGTGGGGATCGACACACGGCACATGTCTGACAGTGGCCAGATGTCAGCAGTGTACGGTGCAGGGACACCACAGCTCCATACACCACGTACTGGCCACTCGTGGGTATAGCAGCTCAGCTCTTAAGAAGTGACCGTCATTGTCATTTTTATTTCAGAAATCAATAATTCACATGAAAATAAGCAACTGTGTAATACTGTATAACATATTTTATCAGAGAAATCTGCTTCTTTCTCTACCAGGACTGATCTTTCACCTTCAATTTATGAGTAAAATCTGTTTTCAGTGGACAAGAAATGACAGCTTGAGGTAGACTCATTCTGCTGCACGTTCTCCTGAAACTGCAGTTACACTTCTCAGGAGATGGCAGTTGGTGCTCCTAATGGATAATTGTATCTGTTTCAGGAGAACTTAGTCTGTGTCTCCTCCAGCCGCTCTCCTTCCATTGATTGTTGCCTATAGCTCCTCCCCCTCCATAGAATCTCTGTTCCCCTTCTTGCACCTCCATAGAATGTCTGTACCGCCTTAACTCCTCCCCTCCATAGAATGTCTGTGCAGCCTCTAGCTCCTCCCTCTCCATAGAACGTCTGTCACCTCTAGCTCCGCCTCCTCTTTACAATGTGTGTGTCGCCTCTAGCTCTTCCTCCATAGAATGTCTGTGTTGCCTTTAGCTCCTCCGTAGAATGTCTGTGCCACCTCTAGCTCCTCCCTTTAGAATGTCCATGTCGTCTCTAGCTCCTCTCTTCCGTAGAATGTCTGTCGTCTCTAGCTCCTCCCTCTCTATAGAATCTGTCGTCTCTTGCTCCTCCCTTTCTGTAGAAGGTCTGTCACCTCTAGCTCCTCCCTCTGTAGAATGTCTGTGTCGCCTCTAGCTCCTCCCTTTCTGTAGAAGGTCTGTCACCTCTAGCTCCTCCCTTTCTGTAGAAGGTCTGTCACCTCTAGCTCATCCCTTTCTGTAGAAGGTCTGTCACCTCTAGCTCCTCCCTTTCTGTAGAAGGTCTGTCACCTCTAGCTCCTCCCTTTCTGTAGAAGGTCTGTCACCTCTAGCTCCTCCCTTTCTGTAGAATGTCTGTCACCTCTAGCTCCTCCCTTTCTGTAGAATGTCTGTGTCGTCTCTAGCTCCTCCCTCTCTGTAGAAGGTCTGTCGTCTCTAGCTCTTCCCTCTCTTTAGAATGTCTGTTGCCTCTAGCTCCTCCCTCTCTGTAGAAGGTCCGTGTCGTCTCTAGCTCCTCCGCTCCACAGAACGTGTTGCCTCTAGCTCCTCCCCCTCCATAGAATGTTAAAATTACCAACGGTCATCTCCTATCTCGGTAATGGGAAAGTGTTTTACCTATAAAAGCTCTTTCAAGGCCTCTTCCTCTTTTCATTTTTTATTGGAGGGTACACAGGTGAAATCCCACTGCACAAGCTTAACGTATCCATAGGAGGCAAAAAGTATTGACAGTATACTCTACAAAAAAAAAACTGATAACAGAGAGCAAAACATGTCAGCTGTTAGATTATGCCGGTAATAGCAGTATGTTACACACACTGGTCTGCAGAGTCTATGACATACAGTGGGGAAAAAAAGTATTTATTCAGCCAATTGTGCAAGTTCTCCCACTTATAAAGCTGAGGTCGGCCTGTAACTGCCATTATAGGTGACCAACTATGAGAGACAAAATGAGGAAACAAATCCCATCACATTATCTGATTTTGAAAAAAAAAAAAATTCATATTTTAGTGTAAAATAAGTATTTGGTCAATTACAAAAGTTCCTCTCAATACTTTGTTATATCCTTTGTTGGCAATGACAAAGGTCAGACGTTTTGTGTAAGTCTTCACAATGTTGGCACACACTGGTGCTGGGATGTTGGCCCTTTCCTCCATGCAGATCTCCTCTAGAGCAGTGATGTTTCGGGGCTGTCGCTGGGCAACATGGATTTTCAACTCCCTCCAAAGGTTTTCTATAGCGTTTAGATCTGAATACTGGCTAGGCCACTCCAGGACTTGAAATGCTTCTTATGAAGCCACTCCCTTGTTGCCCTGGCGGTGTGCTTGGGATCATTGTCATTCTGAATGACCCAGCCACGTTTCATCTTCAATGCCCTTGGTGATGGAAGGAGGTTTGCACTCACAATCTCACAATATATAGCCCCATTCATTCTCTTATGTACAAGGATCGGGCGTCCTGGTCCCTTGGCAGAGAAACAGACCCATAGCATGATGTTGCCACCCCCATGCTTCACAGTAGGTATGCTGTTCTTTGGATACAACTCGGCATTCTTTCTCCTCCAAACACGATGAGTTGTGTTTCTATCACAGTTCTACTTTGGTTTCTTCTGACCATATGACATTCTCCCATTACTCTTGCTAGAGAGCATTTGGATGATCTAGAATCTTCAGACGGGCCCGGTCATGTAATGGCTTAAGCAGGGGAACGTGTCTGGCACTGCAGGTACTGAGTCCCTGGCGGCATAGTGTGTTACTGATGGCAGCCTGTTTAACGTTGGTCCCAGCTCTCTACAGGTCATTCACTAGGTCCCCCATGCGGTTCTGTGATTTTTGCTCACCGTTCCTGAGATCATTTTGACCCCACGGGGTGAGATCTTGTGTGCAGCCCCAGATCGAGGGAGATTATCAGTGGTCTTGTATGTCTTCCATTTTCTAATTATTGCTCCCACAGTTGATTTCTTGCCTATTGCAGATTCTGTCTTCCCAGCCTGATTCAGGGCTACAATTTTGTTTCTAGTGTCCTTCGACAGCTGTTTGGTCTTTACCATAGTGGAGTTTGGAGTGTGACGGTTTGAGGTTGCAGACAGGTGTCTTTTATACTGATAACAAGTTCAAGCAGGTGCCAGTACTACAGGTAATGATGGAGGACAGTGGAGCTTCTTATAGAAGAAGTTACAGGTCTGTGAGAGCCAGAAATCTTGCTTGTTTGTAGGTGACCAAATACTTATTTTCCACCAAAATGTGAAAAAAATATCTTTCCAAATCAGACAATGTGATTATCAGGATTTGTTTCATCATTTTGTCTCTCATAGTTGAGGTCACCTATGATGGCAATTACAGGCCGACCTCAGCTTTATAAGTGGGAGAACCTGCACAATTGGTGGCTGACTAAATACTTTTTTTCCCAGTGTACATACAGGCGCATTATCTGGGTTCATGTATTGTAAGTACACCGGCCCCGCCCGGCTCTGCGTCATGTATTCAGGGCCGGGTGGATTCAGCGGTCTCATAACTTCATGAATTTAGTCATTTTTTTTATACTCTTCCAACGCATGCAAATAGATTCTTCATTCTGCAAAAGGCTACAGCCCTGGTGAAGACATCATGGCAGCGGGGCACTCGCCGCCTGTCACTTGCAATCCTCATTGCTGTCACAATAATAACACGCTGCCTGTGATGACGTCCCAGCCCCTGCTGCTGCCTGACATTAACGTCCTGAATAATGTATAGAGGATGCACAGCGAGCCTTCACACAGGGCACCATATGGCGGTCTTATGGCCGGCCGGGCTTACAGATAAAAGCGCAGTAATCACCGCCATCAGCAGCCGCTGCATCGTCAGGAAGGAAGGTCCAGATGTACTTTTGCACCAGGTTATGTGGCTGTAAATAGTGAATCTGACTCATACCGGCAAGCGGGGGCAATAAGAGGTTATGTCATGATTTGCGTCATGGCTCGTTCAGCGGGTTCTACTGTCCCACCACCGTGACATCCACAGTCCACTGAGGTCTGCACCATCGGACACCACTTTTCTGGGCCTTTGCTTAACTGTCACACTCTCTGAATCCACCTAGCACCACTTGGGCATAAAACGCATGATTTAACACTGATTCAAATTGAGAAATCACATATACATTATTTTTTTAATAGTAATCTTTTTTTTTTTTTTTTGCAATCCTTTAAAAAAATGTATATGTCAGTATTATACTAGAAAATATGTTTGTACCGGTAGATAGAAAAATATTACAATGTGAGAGTCCTCAGTGGTTGATACCTTTTTAATGGTGAACTGAAAAGATGGTGAATGATAGCAGCTTTATAGACTACTCGAGTCTCTTCATCAGGTATGATATAGCAAGCTTTAGAGACTACTCAGATCATCATCAGGTATGATATAGCAAGCTTTAGAGACTACTCAGGTCTCTTCATCAGGCATAGTATAACAAGCTTTAGAGACTACTCAGATCATCATCAGGTATGATATAGCAAGCTTTAGAGACTACTCAGATCTCTTCATCAGGCATAGTATAACAAGCTTTAGAGACTACTCAGATCATCATCAGGTATGATATAGCAAGCTTTAGAGACTACTCAGGTCTCCACCAGGCATGGTATAACGAGCTTTCAAGAATACTTGGATTTCTTCATCAGGCATGGTATAGCAAGCTTTAGAGACTTCTCTGGTCTCTTCATCAGGCATGGTATAGCAAGCTATAGAGACTACTCAGATCTCTTCATCAAGCATGGTATGGCAAGCATTAGAGACTATTGAGATATCTTCATCAGGCATGGTACAGCAAGCTATAGAGACTACTCGGGTCTCTTCATCAGGCATGGTATAGCAAGCTTTAGAGACTACTCAGGTCTCTTCATCAGGCATGATATAACAAGCTTTAGAGACTACTCAGGCCTCTTCATCAGGCATAGTATAACAAGGTTCTAGTTTAGAGGCTACTCAGATCTCTTCATCGGGTGTGGTATCTAGATGCATGAAGGAGAGACTGAGAACCAAGAACTAAAGTGTAAAGTGCAGTCTGACTATTGACAGGCGTCTAAGGGTATGTGCACACTGGTGGGCGGGTTTTCGTCGGCGGCGGCTGGGCGGACCCGCCAGGAATCTCCGGAGCCGTCCACCGGCTTCCTGACGGGTATGTGCGGCGGGTGCCGGTCGGGTGGCCAGCGGGTTAGCGCCGGCGGTGTTGCGGCGGCTGGAAGCAGTACATGATTCTGCTTGCAGCCGCTGCAGAACCGGCAGGTTTATAGAACATGCTCATTCTTTGCTAACCCGCTGGGAACCCAGCGGGTTAGCAACGGATGAGCATGTGTAAACTGCCGGTGTGTGGACACCGGGTGTCGGTTTACATAAGTTTCAATGTTAATCCAAACGCCGGTTTGGATTAACAAATTTACATGAAATTTATGTAAACCAACCGGCGGTTTACACATCTAAACCGACCATAACCCGGCCAGTGTGCACATACCCTAAGACTCTTCTCTGCCCCTTTATAAAGGGGTTGTCCAAAATTAGCAAAACACGTCTCAGCCTTCTTCCGAAAAACAGCCCCACAACCATATCCCAGGTTGTGTTTGGTAATTCTGTTTCCCCTTTGCCTCATTGGGGGACACAGACCGTGGGTGTTATGCTGCTGTCCACTAGGAGGCGACACTAGGCAGAATCTGCAAAAGAGTTAAGTGGCTCCTCCTCTGCAGCATTACACCCCTGAAGCAGGAAGTGCTTCTCCAGTTTTTGCTTAGTGTCTAGGAGGCACACACAGATTTTTTAGTGCTCCTAAAAAACTTCCTTTTTTTGGATTTTTTTTTTCTTCAAGGAGACTCCCGGCATGGTCCCTCCTCGGCCCCCCACTGTTGGGGGCGCCTGGTTGAGGTCGACTTTTTCCCCCTACATGCCGCTCCCTCCTCGGCCCACCACTGTTGGCGGCGCCCGGTTGAGGTTGAGATGATGGTCTTCCTTCCCCAGCTCCCCACTGTTGGGGACCTTGGGTTGAGGTCGAGGCTACACAGAAGCCCTTGGATGATGGACTGCAGCATGGGGCTGATAGGTTGAGACACCGCAGGTAGGGCACTAACGTGCCGCGTGGTTGCAATCCAGACGCATCGGTGCTGCTGAATGCTTCTGATGGGCACGGGCTGCAGCACTGTGCCAGACTGCAGCACCAGGAGCCACAGCTCTGCTAAGTGCTCCTAAAGGGCTCAGGGGACAAGGCTAAAGGGTCAGCTGCATTGCGCAGCACATGCAGGAGACTTCAGCCTGGATGACTACTCCCCAAGAGCCCCAGTCCTGCCGCCACGAGACTGTCCCCTGGGGGTCCCCTAAAGGCTGCAGCGAACGTCCGTGTAACTCCAGGAGATCAGCTTTTGCTGCTCTCTCCTGAGAGGGAAGGGAGCCCATACTGTAAGTGGGAGCACCGGTTTTTCTGGGCTCCTTGCAGGGTCCCCACAGCCCCTGGATGCCAGGAGACCCAGTTTTCTGGGATCTCCTGATGGGAGCTGCCACCCTACCCCTCAATCCAGGAGACCCAGTCCCCTGGGTTCTCCTGCTGGGGGCTGCGCTGGGCAAGCGTGCATGTGGCCACAGCTCCTGGGGTCCGGCCGGGTCCAGATCTGTTCCGGTCCCGGACCGGACCTCCGCGCCGGCCTGCCGTCATTTGCAGCTTCTCTGTTTACTTGAGGCCTAGCGCGAAGCCGCCGCCTTCTTATCCGCCCACGGATGACGAGAATGATGCGTACAGTGTCAGCAAGAGGGCGGGCCGGAGCTGCACAGCAAAGCAGGGGGCGGGACGGAGGATAACTGGCGCGAAGCCTATGGCACGCCTTAGGATTCTGGTCCCGCCCTGCTGTTAGCAGCGGCGGCCATTATCCACAGGGCACAGTAGAAGCAGGGTTGAAAGCACAGTGTGCACAACCCTTAGTGCCAGACTGTGTGGTTTGGCCACAGCTCCTCAATGGTACCTAGTACTGTGGCCATGACAGGGCTTCATCCCTGCTGCAGGGCTGAAAGTGAACTTGGGCCAGCGAATATGTGCGGTGCAGGACCGATAAGGAGCTCAGGAAGAGCTTCCTGCCTGCCTCAGCCCTTAGGACACTGCTGCCAAAGGTCAGAGTGTTCAGCAAGGCAGCCCACCTGCGGCAGCCCTCAGGATGGGCAGCTGGAGTCGGGGGTCAAGGAACCCAGCAGGGCTCCCCGCCTGTGGCAGTACATCATTAGGGCCGCTTCCAGGGGTTCCGGAAAAGGCTTACAGAGCCTCGTTTTGTGCCGGTTCCCAATAGCGACGGCAGGACAACCAGCAATGATGTCCTGATGCATTTAGTCATCACGCCATACATGCAAGGAACGAAGTCATAATATAAGGGGCAGTGTAAACATGTCAGGTGATCAGTTACTGCCCTGTCCTACAGTGGTATTGATGTCTCTAACCCCCACAGTGCACAGGTCACTCTGGGCAGTGCACATATTTGTTTTTTCTCTCCACCGTATTGAAGTTACCTGTCAGTACACCTATCACTACACCTACTGGCCAGGCATTCCGCATGCTTCTGCTTTCTATATGGACGCGCAGACAGCACGTAGTTCGTTTTCATGACATTCTCCAAAAATCATCGATTTCGTCCCGACAACCGGTTTAATAACTGTACGGTAATCAAGATACGGATTCAATTCCGTCAGACACTATGGTTTCCATGCCCACCGATCACACTCTGTGGCCCGGATGGCTCGAGTTGTTACCTCAGGACTATCTGATCCATAATTCCTGGACGCTGCCAATTGCTCTGCAATATCAGCGTCTACTGCCATCGCCAGTAGACGTGGCATCTGGTTCCGTGGATGGGAGGCGGAAGTGTTTGTAAGGAGACCATCACAGGTCTGTAATGCCTCACTAGACACCTGTTTGGAGAATTACTGTATACCTCAGGCGCTAAGGAGGCAAAAGCGTTTTCCACTCCCAGAACACATCAGGACGGTTTATTTTTGTTTTGTTTTTATCCGCCGTTGGCATAACTGATTCCGGTCGTTCGGAATCGTTGGGGTTGGTCAGAGCTTAGGCTAAGTCTGACAAAGGATCGGTCGCCACGCAGGGACCTTTTTTTTAGTGGCGGACTTCCTTCAGGTTTCACTGACAGATCCTACCTCGGGCCCCCACTGTTGGAGAGCCCAGTTGAAGCTGATATAACCTGCAATTACCCGACAACAGTAAGGTGTCCCAGGACTGCTCGCCAATTCTCTCCAGACCCCACAGCTGGAGCCCCGGTTGGCGGTGACGACAGCCAAGTCTCAAAAGACGCAGACTGAAACACCGTGATCCGCAGCGGCACAGGGAACTGAGCTAAGGGTCTCGGGAACCTACGACCCATAGCATACTCCTTCCTCGCCTCCCCACTGTTGGGGACTCGGGTTGAAATTGGGACCGCACAGGGTCTACCCGGCCTCTATCCCCGGACTACTAAAACGAAACTCTATGTTGCGGAATGTGGAACACGAGCCCAGCGGCCATTCTCCTCACTGTACCTATATTAGGTACTTGGGTTGAGATAACACGCGTAATGCCCTCTGCTCAGTCCGCTTCGAAGCAGGACCTCGCAGACTCGCAAATGCATTAACCCAATGGATGGGACCTCTGGTCTCCCGTGTGGCTGTGGCCTGAACCTTCTTCCACGCAGTCAGTTCCTTCTCGTCTCAGGAGTTAAAAGTGAATACCGTGAGACCTAAGGCTCATAAATGCAGCCTGAAGTTGGAAATGTCTATACTGCATTCCAGGAGTCTCCCATGTCTGGACGACTTATTCATCAATGCAGGAGGAGTCTGCGTACACTGTCGATTTCACTGGACACGTTAAGAAGACTCGGTTGGCGGATCTCCCTCCATGAGTCTACCACAATGCCAGAGCACATGTTCCAGCACAGAACACAAACTCAAAGAGTCCCATATGTCTTCCTGATGGCCACATGCTGCAGCATCACATATGGAGTATCGGCCATATTGGTTTTTCCCAGACAAGGCACGGATTCTTCGTCTGGGAATTCGCTTCAGCGGTCTCCTCAATCCTTCACAACGGCTATAAGAGTCCTAGACAGGATAGTGGCAGCATGGGAGGCAGTTCCATAGCCTTAGCTGCACCTACGGCTTCTTAAACTATCCATGCTTAGACATGGCCCAGAAACAGGATGTGGTGTGATGTACTCCCATCACAATGCACGTGCCAATAGTCCCGCCCACACACGAGAATGCCCCTCAATCTACAAAGACTTGGGCAGTATTTCTAGTGCTGGAATACTTCAGTCACCTTTCTGGCAGTCGGTCTTGCTAGGATATAGTCAGACAATGCCACAGCCGTGGCATATGTCAACCACCATGGTGGAACCCGCAGTCTCCAAGTGATGACAGACGTTCGCCACATCCTTCACCGGGTGGAATCCTTGAACACTGTACTGTCACCTGTTCTCATACCAGGCTAACCCGCCAAGGGACGGACTCAGGGAATCGGCCCCTTCATCCAGATGTCTTCTGTCAAGGCTGCCAGCGCCAGGAAACTACAGATGTGGACCTGACGGCCTCACGTCTCCATTGCTAAGGTTCCATCCTTTCTGGCCAGGTCCTAGAACCTACAGTCAATAGGACAGACGCACAAGTCCTAGACGGGACCTGTCTCCGGCTCCCCTATATTCTTTCACACTAACAGGATAGTGCGGAAGGTCAAACAAGACGGTTGCCAGATCTCCCTGTATTTTCAGACTGGCCCAGATGAGCTTGGACGAAAATTTCGTCCAACTCATAACAGCAGTACCAGGACTACTAAAAAGATAGTTCAGACCTGCTCTCTCAGGGCCAGCTCTCCCTCGGAATTCCTCAACTCTGAAAATAGTGGCGTAGCCCTTGAGACCTGGAATTTACCCATGGGTTTTTTTTCCCTGGATGTTGTAGCGACCATGGTCGCAGCAAGTAAACCAGCCTTATCAATGATATACCACGAGTGTAATCGTTTTGTTTTTTCTTTATCTCCGAGCTCCTCTAGGGGTCATTCCCCTGACCCTATTTCATGCATTGATCTTTTGTTTCTTCCACTCAGGCCTAGACTCAGGTCTGTCCTTGGGGTCTCTCATACAGCAGGGGTTCAGCCTGTTTCACCTTCTTCCGAAGATGTGTTGCCTCCAGGTCTCTAGGAAAATCCTTCCTTCAAAGGGTCTCCCATTTAAGGTCTCCATACAACAAGACTACACCTGCGGGACCTGATCTTCGTCCTCACGGCTCTACAAGATCCACCTTTTGAGCGTCTATAGGTTATTACCCTTAGCATGCTCATCCAAACAGTAATGTGTTTTGGTGGCAAATTATTGTTCTCTGCAGAGGTATCTGTACTTTCAGCGCTCTTATGTAAACCATCTTTTCTGGTCTTCTACCTGAACAAGACTGTTCTACGGCTAGTTCTAATCCTTCTTAGGCGGTATACTCCTTCCACCTCACTAAAGACATCTCTCTGTCATCGCTGTGACCGACTCCAGTCTGTCTGGTCGTAAAGGACCTACATATGCAGGACCTTATCAGGTCCCTACGCATCTAAGTACCCACAACCAGTGCCTCTCCACAGGTCGGATTCTCTTTCTCCCTTCTTCCAGAAGGCAGAAATAATGACATGTCAGCCTCTAAGGCTCCTCTAACTAGGTGGATTCGCCTAACCATCCAAGACGCTTATACCGTAAAAATCTCATCCCTTCCGGCAGCGGCATGGCACATTCTACTACGGCCGTGAGGGCTTCCTGGTCCGTTTGGCACCAGGTGTCAGTCCGACAAGTGTGTAGACAGCCAAAAGGGGTCAGCCTACAAACATACTCAAGCCACTATAGGGCTTGACGTGCCCTCCAGGCGGCAGCAAGCCCGCCTGTCGGGGCATAGTTCTTCACTGACCATGCTCGGTGTCACTAGTTCCATTGTTCTTTCGCACCCAGGGACTGCTTTGGGACGTCCCACGGTCTGTGTCCCCCAATGAGGCGAAGGAGAAAAGGAGATTTTTGTGTACTCACCGTAAAATCCTTTTCTCTTAGCCTCTAATTGGGGGACACAGCACCCACCCTATTGCCCTGGTGGGCCTTTTTTTCTACAGTTCTCACACAGCTTCTCAGCTGTTACATGGTTAACATGTTTACACATGTTTGCCTATTATCACTCTGTTGACTGTTTAAACTTGTGCCTGTTTAGCTCCAGGCCTTGTAGTACTGTGAGCCTGTTTAGTTACAGGCCCTGTTGTACGATTATTGCTTCGTTAACTCTTCACTGTTTTCCACATGCGCCTGCTTAGTTACAGGCCTTGTGGTACTAGTATTACTCTATTAACTGTTTACACACGTGCCTGTTTGGTTCAGGCCTTGTTACACTGTTATTACCTTGTTGACTATATTTGTTTACACAGGTTGCCTGTGTAGACTCCTGTGTCACTGTTATTATCTGTTAACTCTCCTACTGCTTTAGCACAAAACTGGATAAGCACTTCCTGCTTCAGGGTGTAATGCTGCAGAGGAGGAGTCTATAACTCTTTTGCAGATTCTGCCTAGTGTCGCCTCCTAGTGGACAGCAGCATAACACCCACGGTCTGTGTCCCCCAATTAGAGGCTAAGAGAAAAGGATTTTACGGTGAGTACACAAAAATCTCCTTTTTGCACACAGTGCAGCACTTCAGTGCCCAATCAAACATATTGCCATACAGCACCTAAATAATGCCACACAACATCTAATTGATACTACCACATGGTGCACAAATAGAAGCTCCCACAATACCGCTCTTCATTGCCCATACATCATCACCTCAGTAACTCCATACAGCAACCATTTATTCCTACTATATAATGCCCATACTATGCTATATACACATTGCTATTAAGTGCCAAAATACAAGCCCACAACACACTGCCATGCAGTCCCCACATAATATACAGTGCCTATATAACTCCATATGATACCAATTTTACAATGCTAGTGCAATATTGCCATCTAGTACCTAAATACAAGTCAATACCCAAATAACAATACTGCCATACAGTATCCATTGAAAACTACTGTGTGACACTCATACTGTATTCATGTACAGTGCCCAAATAATGCAGTATTAATTTAATGCTAACATATAGTGTTACATTGATTGCCTAAATGCAAGCTTCAACAATACGGCTAACCAGTGCCCATATAACAATACCGCCATGCAGTATGCATTTAATTCTACTGTATAGCACTCGTACTGTATTGCCATTCATTGCCCAAATAATACCACCATACAGTATTAATTTAATGCTAACATATAGTGGCCATTCAATATTGCCATTCATTGCCTAAATGCAAGTTTATATAATACCGCTATTTAGTGCCTATTTAACAATACCGCCGTACAGTATCCATTTACTGCTGCCATATAGTACTCACGCTGTATTGCCGTTCATTGCCCAAATGCTTCCCACATACAATACTAATTTAATGCTAACATATAGTGCCCACACAGTATTGCTTATTGCTATTAATTACCTAAATGCAATAATAGCAATATTCAGTGCCCATATAACAATACCGTTATACAGTATCCATTTAATACTACCATATAGCACACATACTGTTGGTCTTTTTTGCCTAAATAATACCCCCATACAGTATAAATGTAATGCTAACATATAGTGGCCATACAATATTGCCTAAATGCAAACTTGTAGAACACCTCTATACAGTGCCCATATAGCAATACCGCTATAAAGCACCTAAATAAATAAACCCATACCATAGTCATGTAATACTACCATATAGTGCTCATACACTATTATTACATATGCGTCTGTAACTCCTATTCAGCTGTTGCATAGACATTGCTTGACAATTGAAGGCAGTGAACGCTTACTGTGCCACTGTCTGGTCGCTCCATAGACATACAGGACATAATAATGTGGCTATATGGTGACCTATACTGGCGACTGTTGTATATCTGCTTTTTTCAGTTTGTCCACAATCTTCCGGTGACTGGAGGTGTCACTCAGTAAATGGTGAGACCTGACACATCTATTATTTGACTCCTGGGGGACCCCCTCCCCCGCCAACATGCAGTCAAGGGCATTGCTTCTGCAAAGACCTTCATTAATATTAATTTCCACCGATATAATATTTGACCGTGATTCATCCATTATTAATACGCGGGAAGATTGAGAGTGTGCATTAGCCGCCTGACAAATGTTCTTCAAGAGAGACGGAATTAGCAGCGTAATTTGTACTCTCAGAAGCTGCCGATGACAGACTGCTATTAGCAGCGCCGGGTATCGCTAAATAGTATCACTGTCGGATAATTAAAGCTGCCATCAGCTCGCGAAGAGCTCGTTTACATCAGCGAGAGTCCGCGTCCTGCAAATCGGGGGTTCACATCCATGTCGCCGTCTTATACAGGGGCGTCACCGAAGTGGGCGTAGGGGATGTGGTCACATCCAGGCTCTGCACCCCAAAAAGGTCTGAGAGAAGGAAGGTGTAGATATTAGAATATCTTTCTGTGTATAACCCCGCTCACACCACTGATTGGCAGCTTTCTGTGTATAACCCTGCTCACACCACTGATTGGCAGCTTTCTGTGTATAACCCCACCCACACCACTTATTGGCAGCTTTCTGTGTATAACCCTATCCACACCACTGATTGGCAGATTTCTGTGTATAACCCCACCCACACTACTGATTGGCAGCTTTCTGTGTATAACCCTGCTCACACCACTGATTGGCAGCTTTCTGTGTATCACCCCTGCTCACACCACTGATTGGCAGCTTTCTCTGTATAACCCCACCCGCACCACTGATTGGCAGCTTTCTGTGTATAACCCTGCTCACACCACTGATTGGCAGCTTTCTGTGTATCACCCCTGCTCACACCACTGATTGGCAGCTTTCTCTGTATAACCCCACCCGCACCACTGATTGGCAGCTTTCTGTGTATAACCCTACCCACACCACTGATTGGCAGCTTTCTGTGTATCACCCCTGCTCACACCACTGATTGGCAGCTTTCTCTGTATAACCCCACCCGCACCACTGATTGGCAGCTTTCTGTGTATAACCCTACCCACACCACTGATTGGCAACTTTCTGTGTATAACCCCACCCACACCACTGATTGGCAGCTTTCTCTGTATAACCCCACCCATACCACTGGCAGCTTTAAATATAGATCTCCCCCTACACCACTGTGGCCACTTTCTGTGTATCACCCCTACCCACACCACTGGCAGCTTTAAATATATAACCCCCCCCTACACCACTGATTGGCAGCTTTCAATATATATCCCCGCCCACATCACTGGCAATTTTTTGTGGCCTCTGTAAACAGCCTCTGTATAACCCCACCCGCACTACTGATTGGCAGCGTTCTCTGTATAACCACGCTCACACCACTGATTGGCAGCTTTCTCTGTATAATCCCGCTCACACCACTGATTGACAGCTTTCAATATAACCTCGCTAGACTGATTGGCAGCTTTCTGTGAATAACCACACCCACACCACTGTGGCAACTTTCTGTGTATCACCCCCACCCACACCACTGGCAGCTTTAAATATATAACCCCCCTACACCACTGATTGCCAGCTTTCAATATATATCCCCGCCCACATCACTAGCAATTTTTTGTGGCCACTGTAAACGGCCTCTGTATAACCCCACCCGCACTACCGATTGGCAGCTTTCTGTGTATAACCCCGCTCATACCACTGATTGGCAGCTTTCTCTGTATAACCCCGCTCACACCACTGATTGGCAGCTTTCAATATAACCTCGCTAGACTGATTGGCAGCTTTCTGTGTATAACCCCGCTCATACCACTGATTGGCAGCTTTCTCTGTATAACCCCACCCACACCACTGATTGGCAGCTTTCTGTGTATAACTCCGCTCACACCACTGTGGCAACTTTCTGTGTATAACCCCACCCACACTACTAGCAGCTTTAAATATATAATCCCCCCTACACCACTGATTGGCAGCCTTCAATATATATCCCCGCCCACAGCACTGATTTGCAGCTTCCTGTGTATAACCCCGCCCACATCACTGGCAATTTTTTGTGGCCACAGTAAACAGTGGTGTGGGTGGGGTTATACAGAGCTCATGGATATGCTGGACTACCTGCAGCAGCCAAGTAGTCCTGTAATGATAATCTCCAGCTGATTAAATTGTGATGTTGTCAAAACTACACTAAGCAGCCCAGTAAGTGACACATCGCTGGAATCAGGATCTCTGGTCCTACATTATACTGTTTTCAGATCAGGTGGCAAAATCCTGGTGGGAGATTCTCTTTAAAGAACGGTATAAAATGTAGAGCTGCAAATAAAACTTATTAAAGGGATCCTGTCACCTCCAGAACGCCTCCTAAGCTAGCAAAACATGTCCCTGCACCATACTATCACTAATCTCACACTTCTTTTGTCTCCTAAAGCATCCTGTGAAAGTGCATAAAAACGTTTTAGTACTTACTCATTAGTGATTATAATTAGCAAGGGCTATATTCTTTAGTCACCAGGGCGGGCTGTTTTGCAGGCTACAAGATCCACCTCTCTCTCTCTCTGTGCTGCTCTGCTTGTGCAGGCTTTACCCTCCCCCCTCTCTATCACTCACAGCAAATCATTAGTCCTGCCTTCAGCTGCACATCACAGCAGCACAGACAGAGAGAGGGTGGATCATTCAGGCTGCAAAACGGCCTGCCCTGGTGACTAAAGAATTTAGCCCCTGTTAATTATAATCACTAATGAGTGAGTATTAAAACGTTTTTATGCACTTTCACAGGATGCTTTTAGGAGACAAAAGAATTGTGAGATTAGTGATAGGATGCTGCAGAGACGTGTTTTGCTAGCTTATGAGGCGTTTTGGAGGTGACAGAATCCCTTTAAAGGTGCATTACTGTTTTGTAAAGTTATCATTGGAGTCTGACTTGTGGGACCTTCACCAGTCCTGAAAACGAGGGAGACTCATTATTTTGCCCTTTGATGTTGGGAACTGTTAAAATTGTCTATTAAAGTGAATGACGCTGGTGCTGGAGGTCCTTGCTCCTCATGGGGGGATCGAATGGCCACTGAGAAGGGAGGGGGCACTCAGCACCACATCCCCAGTCTCAGGACTAGTGGTGTAGAGGGGGCTGAGCGCCATATCCCCATTCTCAGGATTAGTAGGGTAGAGGGGGCTGAGTGCCACATCCCCATTCTCAGGATTAGTAGGTTTTAAGGGGCTGAGCACGACATCCCCAGTCTCAGGATTAGTAGACTAGAGGGGGCTGAGCACCACATCACCAGTCTCAGGATTAGTAGGGTAGAGGGGGCTGAGCGCCATATCCCCAGTCTCAGGATTAGTAGGGAAGAGGGGGCTGTGCCCACATCCCTAGTCTCAGGATTAGTGGTGTAGAGAGGGCTGAGTGCTACATCTGTAATCTCAGGATTAGTAGGGTAGAGGGGGTTGAGCGGCACATCCCCAGTGTCAGGATTAGTAGGGTATAGGGGGCTGAGCGCCACATCCCCAGTCTCAGGATTAGTAGGTTTTAAGGGGCTGAGCACGACATCCCCAGTCTCAGGATTAGTGGTGTAGAGGGGGCTGAGTACTACATCCATAATCTTAGAATTAGTAGGGTAGAGGGGGCTGAGCGCTACATCCCCAGTCTCAGGATTAGTGGTGTAGAGGGGGCTGAGCGCCACATCCCCATTGTCAGGATTAGTAGCGTAGAAGGGGCTAAGCACCACATCCCCAGTCTCAGGATTAGAGGTGTAGAGGGGGCTGAGTGCCACATCCGTAATCTCAGGATTAGTAGGGTAGAGGGGGCTGAGAGCCACATCCCCAGTCTCAGGATTAGTAGGGTACAGGGGGCTGAGCACCACATCCCCAGTCTCAGGATTAGTAGGGTAGAGGGGGCTGAGCGCCACATCCCCAGTCTCAGGATTAGTAGGGTAGAGGGGGCTGAGCGCCACATCCCCAGTCTCAGGATTAGTAGGGTAGAGGGGGCTGAGCGCCACATCCCCAGTCTCAGGATTAGTAGGGTAGAGGGGGTTGAGCGGCACATCCCCAGTGTCAGGATTAGTAGGGTATAGGGGGCTGAGCGCCACATCCCCAGTCTCAGGATTAGTGGTGTAGAGGGGGCTGAGCGCCACATCCCCTTTATCAGGATTAGTAGGGTAGAAGGGGCTGAGCGCCACATCCCCAGGCTCAGGATTAGTAGGGTAGAGGGGGTTGAGCGGCACATCCCTAGTCTCAGGATTAGTAGGGTAGAGGGGGTTGAGCGGCACATACCCAGTGTCAGGATTAGTAGGGTAGAGGGGGCTGAGCACCACAACCCCAGTCTCAGGATCAGTGGTGTAGTGGGGTCTGAGCGCCACATCGCCAGTCTCAGGATTAGTGGTGTAGAGGGGGCTGAGCGCCACATCCTTAATCTCAGAATTAGTGGTGTAGAGGGGGCTGAACGCCGCATCCCCAGTCTCAGGATTAGTGGTGTAGAGGCGGCTGAGCGCCACATCCCCAGTCTCAGTATTAGCAGGGTAGAGGGGGCTGAGTGCCACATCCCCAGTCTCAGGATTAGTGGTGTAGAGGGGGCTGAGCGCCACATCCCCAGTCTCAGGATTAGTAGGGTAGAAGGGGCTGAGCGCCACATCCCCAGGCTCAGGATTAGTAGGGTAGAGGGGGTTGAGCGGCACATCCCCAGTCTCAGGATTAGTAGGGTAGAGGGGGCTGAGCGCCACATCCCTAGTCTCAGGATTAGCAGGGTAGAGGGGGCTGAGTGCCACATCCTCAGTCTCAGGATCAGTGGTGTAGAGGGGGCTGAGTACCACATCCCCAGTCTCTGGATTAGTAGGGTAGAGGGGGCTGAGCGCCACATCCCCAGTCTCAGGATTAGTGGTGTAGAGGGGGCTGAGCACCACATCCCCAGTCTCAGGATTAGTAGGGTAGAGGGGGCTGAGCGCCACATCAACAGTCTCAGGATTAGTAGGGTAAAGGGGGCTGAGCGCCACATCCCCAGTCTCAGGATTAGTAGGGTAGAGGGGGCTGAGCGCCACATCCCCAGTCTCAGGATTAGTAGGGTAGAGGGGGCTGAGCGCCACATCCCCAGTCTCAGGATTAGTAGGGTAGAGGGGGCTGAGCCCCACATCCCCAGTCTTAGGATTAGTAGGGTAGAGGGGGCTGAGCGTCACATCAACAGTCTCAGGATTAGTGGTGTAGAGGGGGCTGAGCGCCACATCCCCAGTCTCAGGATTAGTAGGGTAGAGGGGGCTGAGCGCCACATCCCCAGTCTCAGGATTAGTAGGGTAGAGGGGGCTGAGCGCCACATCCCCAGTCTCAGGATTAGTAGGTTAGAGGGGGCTGAGCGCCACATCCCCAGTCTCAGGATTAGTAGGGTAGAGGGGGCTGAGCTCCACATCCCCAGTCTCAGGATTGATGGTATAGAGGGGGTTGAGCGGCACATCCCCAGTCTCAGGATTAGTAGAGTAGAGGGGGCTGAGCGCCACATCCCCAGTCTCAGGATTGATGGTATAGAGGAGGTTGAGCGGCACATCCCCAGTCTCAGGATTAGTAGAGTAGAGGGGGCTGAGCGCCACATCCCCAGTCTCAGGATTGATGGTATAGAGGAGGTTGAGCGGCACATCCCCAGTCTCAGGATTAGTAGGGTAGAGGGGGCTGAGCGCCACATCCCCAGTCTCAGGATTAGTGGTGTAGAGGGGGCTGAGCACCACATCCCCAGTCTCAGGATTAGTAGGGTAGAGGGAGCTGAGCGCCACATCTCCAGTCTCAGGATTAGTAGGGTAGAGGGGGCTGAGCGCCACATCCCCAGTCTCAGGATTAGTAGGGTAGAGGGGGCTGAGCGCCACATCCCCAGTCTCAGGATTAGTAGAGTAGAGGGGGCTGAGCGCCACATCCCCAGTCTCAGGATTAGTAGAGTAGAGGGGGCTGAGCGCCACATTCCCAGTCTCAGGATTGATGGTATAGAGGGGGTTGAGCGGCACATCCCCAGTCTCAGGATTAGTAGGGTAGAGGGGGCTGAGCGCCACATCCCCAGTCTCAGGATTAATGGTATAGAGGGGGTTGAGCGGCACATCCCCAGTCTCAGGATTAGTAGGGTAGAGGGGGTTGAGCGGCACATCCCCAGTCTCAGGATTAGTAGGGTAGAGGGGGCTGAGCGCCACATCCCTAGTCTCAGGATTAGTAGGGTAAGGGGGCTGAGCGCCACATCCCCAGTCTCAGGATTAGTAGAGTAGAGGGGGCTGAGCGCACATCCCCGTCTCAGGATTAGTAGAGTAGAGGGGGCTGAGCGCCACATTCCCAGTCTCAGGATTGATGGTATAGAGGGGGTTGAGCGCACATCCCCAGTCTCAGGATTAGTAGGGTAGAGGGGGCTGAGCGCCACATCCCCTCTCAGGATTAATGGTATAGAGGGGTTGAGCGCACATCCCCAGTCTCAGGATTAGTAGGGTAGAGGGGGTTGAGCGCACATCCCCAGTCTCAGGATTAGTAGGGTAGAGGGGGCTGAGCGCCACATCCCTAGTCTCAGGATTAGTAGGGTAGAGGGGGTTGAGCGCCACATCCCCAGTGTCAGGATTAGTAGGATAGAGGTGGTTGAGCGGCACATCCCCAGTCTCAGGATTAGTAGGATAGAGGGGGTTGAGCGCCACATCCCCAGTGTCAGGATTAGTAGGGTAGAGGGGGCTGAGCGGCACATCCCCAGTGTCAGGATTAATAGGGTAGAGGGGGCTGAGCGCCACATCCCAGTCTCAGGATTAGTGGTGTAGAGGGGCTGAGCGCCACATCCCCAGTCTCAGGATTAGTAGGGTTGGAGTTGGCCCCTACTGATCTCATCCTATTGCGGTGTGTCACATTATAGGATTATGATCGGGGCTTTAGTTGCAGCAGATTATATCCAGGTGCTCGGAGTGACTCCCTGGTTTATACAGTGACAGCCAGGGTCGATGTTATTGTAGTAAATCATAGCACTACAGACAAGCGATTCGGCCTTTTATGACCCCGATCCTCAGGTGCTGAGCCGGCAGAGCACAATTGAATTGGGAAGCTTTGGTCCTGGAGCGCGTCGTGGCTGTGATGCAGTGCTCCGCTAGTTTTATTGGACAGCCGTTTTCATTACAGACTGGAGACCATTTAGTAGGTGAAGTCCGGAGACGACTCCTCCACCTTCATGGCTGAGCCTATTAAAGGTCCTTATACCATAGAGATGGCTTAATGCCGCTCATAGGCCAGCGGTACTGGGCGGATAAAGCCAACTCATAGGTAGGTGCACCAGATGGCCACATTTCAATAAAAGGGGTCTGTTTTCATTCAACTCTTATTCACAGGACGTATGTGTGCACACATTGAGTTTCTGCACCAAATCTGCATCTCCTGGCAGAAAAAAATAGCTTTTTTCCATGCTTTTTTTTTAATGCTTTTTTATTTATGCATTTTTGTTGGAAAAACGCTCAAGAATCAACATGCGGCAGATTTATTTCTGCACCAAATCTGCAAAGGGAAAAAGAAGTATGGTAACTTCTGCACAAAACTTAAGGCTCCTCATTGACTTTGCTGGGATAAGGATGTGCCACCTCTGCACAAAAAGTGTGATAAAGACGCAGTGTGTGCACTGGCCTTGTGGAGGCTTCTGACACGTCCCTGATTGACAGGTGTCATGCACGTGTCCTAATGACTAAGACACCTGACAATCATGCACTGCACTGGACCGCATCCAGCCCAATGCAGAAAAGCCCTATAAAAAAACAGTTTTTAATCTATATTACTATTTAAGAAATGTCAGCTGCTGTAGTTTACATAACGGATGGTTGGGACTTAAGAAAAACTGAGCCATATCGATGGGTCACGATTTACATGTTAAATATATATTTATTCATATATAAAAAATATATGTATATAAAAATAAATATATACATATATACGTAATAAAAAAGAATACATATATATATATATATATAATATAAAATATTATATTATATATATATATATATATTGATAAAAATGTGTGTATATATGTATATATTAATAATTATATTTATTATAAAGGTGTGTATGTATACATTTTGATTTATTTGCATATTTTTATATATATTTATATTGCATTTTAAAAATTATGTATATATGTATAATTTTTTATTTATATAGCACCAGTCATATTCTGCAGCACTTTACACTCCAGAGGGGACAATATATATCATTCTCACTTTCTAGTCCATTTGTCTTGCTCCCAGGCTCGATCCCCAGGTTTCAGCATACTTGTAGCTTGCACTCTACTAGTGAACCAACTGTTAAATTCTGCAAGCTGCCATTAATAAAACATAGCTAGGGATTGTGAGTTTGCTCCAGCATCGATGCCCCTGTGCATCATCATCATCATCACTGGCAGAAAACAATTAATCCTTCATCCGGATTGATGCACCGTCTATATTAGTGCTTGCAGCCAGTAAGGGGGGGGGGGATATGAGATTACGTAAGGCTGACATACCTGACTTAAGGGGTCAGCGAGACCTCAGCCGGGGAACGCGTCGGACGGCGCCGGGTGGTTGCAGTCATTCTGCCGGTTCAGATCCTCACGTCAGTGTTCTCTGCTTACAGGTGTACAGACAGAAGGCGGCCAGCAGCGTGCAGGGCATCGCTCACCGCCTGACGGAGCAGGAGGAAGACTTCGCAGGGAAGGCAGCCCAGCACCAGCACGAAATGAAGTATCTCCGCTGGGTGCTTCAAGACAAGCAGCAAAGCCTGAGCGAAGTCTTGCAGCAGAAAAGGTAAGTCGCTGCCGACAGAACAAAACAAGCCAATTAGACGTGACTGGTAGGAGGAGGAGAGCAGCTGCATTCTTCTCTTTTTTCATCGAAGTCCCATCTGCTGTGGATGTGCAGAAAATGGAGGCTTCACCCCCTCTCTCCCCTCCCCAAAAAGAAATCCTTATTCCCAAAGATAATGATCAAGTAGCGAGCGGAGAGCGTGCCGTCTTCTTCAGCGAGGAGGCTCCTTCTGCAGGGTGGACCCACGTCCCCCCCCATAGGATGAGCAGCCACTTTGTGCATGTTGGGTATGAAGAAACACCAGGGGAAGTGACTTCACGGGCACCAAGGAGGCTTAATTGGCTGATTGATTCCGATGTTGATGTGGACTGTGCGGCGGATCTTTTTTTTTTTTTTTTTTTTTTTCCTTCCTGCAACGGGGGAAATATTAGCCGTAATCGCTTCTTTTAAAAGCAAGAGCTTTAGATTACTCTCCAGTCTCTGCAGCCCTGAAAAAACTATGAACGGTCTAGAATAGGAAGACGATGAGGATATACGTCCCCTCCCGGAGGCTGCAGCTTAAGTGGGCCATTAAAGAACTTTGCAAAACAACATTGGCATGCAGAGCTATGTGTCTCCATGGCAACAGACCACAAACAAACCCTGTGTAGTCAGTGCATGGATTAATACCCCCACCCACCCTGCTCCGGTCTATAGAGTTCAAGAAGACGGGATTGGGATGGGACTTTAGGATTGGACCACATAGGTTAGTCTGAGGGGACCTGGAAGCAGTGACTATATATGGTCCTCATTGTGTCCCCTTCCTGGTATATATGGTCCTTTTACTGATTTGTGATCCTTATGTATATATGTTCCCTACCTGGTATATATGGTCCTCCTTATGTCCCCTTCCTGGTATATATGGTCCTCTTACTTATATGTGATCCTTGTGTATATATGTTCCCTTCCTGGTATATATGGTCCTCCTTGTGTCCCATTCCTGGTATATATGGTCCTCCTTGTGTCCCATTCCTGGTATATATGGTCCTCCTTGTGTCCCCTTCCTGGTATATATGGTCTTCTTACTGATATGTGATTCTTGTGTATATATGTTGCCTTCCTGGTATATATGGTCCTCCTTGTGTCCCCTTCCTGGTATATATGGTCCTCCTTGCGTCCCATTCCTGGTATATACAGTATGGTCCTCCTTGTGTCCCATTCCTGGTATATATGGCCCTCCTTGTGTCCCATTCCTGGTATATATGGTCCTCCTTGTGTCCCATTCCTGGTATATATGGTCCTCCTTGTGTCCCCTTCCTGGTATATATGGTCTTCTTACTGATATGTGATTCTTGTGTATATATGTTGCCTTCCTGGTATATATGGTGCTCCTTGTATCCCCTTCCTGGTATATATGGTCCTCTTACATATATGTGATTCTTGTGTATATCTGTTCCCTTCCTGGTATATATGGTCCTCTTTGTGTCCCCTTCCTGGTATATATGGTCCTCCTTGTGTCCCCTTCCTGGTGTATATGGTCCTCTTACAGATATGTGATCCTTGTGTATATATGTTCCCTTCCTGGTATATATGGTCCTCTTACAGATATGTGATTCTTCTGTATATCTGTTCCCTTCCTGGTATATATGGTCCTCTTTGTGTCCCCTTCCTGGTATATATGGTCCTCCTTGTGTCCCCTTCCTGGTGTATATGGTCCTCTTACAGATATGTGATCCTTGTGTATATATGTTCCCTTCCTGGTATATATGGTCCTCTTTGTGTCCCCTTCCTGGTATATATGGTCCTTCTTATGTGCCCTTTCTGGTATATTTGGTCTTCTTACTGATATGTGATTCTTGTGTATATATGTTCCCTTCCTGTTATATATGGTCCTCCTTGTGTCCCCTTCCTGGTGTATATGGTCCTCTTACAGATATGTGATCCTTGTGTAAATATGTTCCCTTCCTGTTATATATGGTCCTCCTTTTGTCCCCCTTCCTGGTATATACGGTCCTCCTCCTTGTATATATGTCCCCACCCTGCTTTAAATGGTCCCCATACTAACATTGCACCCACCTTTCCTCCGCTCCCACATCGCCCGCTGTCCTCCCGTAGCCAGTGCACATTGGCCGATCCGGCAAATGTCATCAGAGTGCAAGGACAGAGGGCCCGGGCATAGCAGTGACGTCACTCTCCTGTGCGGCCCCTGTCCCTGCACCTCCGATGGCTCACAGTCACCATACGTGTGTCTGACGGGTCTCTGCACCGCGATGCATTTCAACTGGATCTGTGTCCTCGGCAAGGTCACAGATCTAGCTGAAGCAGGTGCTGGGGTCTCTGAGCCCCTCTAGCCCCAGGCCTGGTCACAGCCACGGCCCCAGTCGTTACACCCCAGCCTGGTAGTTAGTCTGGGCGGGGATGAAGGACCCCTATTTGCAATCTAGGCACCATGGTAACAGACTACAAACAAACCCCGTGTACAGTCATTGCCAAAAGGCTTGAGAATGACACCAAAATGATATTTTCACATGATCTGCTGCCCTCTGGTTTTTATTTCTGTTTGTCTGATGTTTATATCACATACAGAAATATAATTGCAATCATATTATGATACCAAAAGGTTATATTGACAGTTAGAATGAGTTAATGCAGCAAGTCAATATTTGCAGTGTTGACCCCTCTTCTTCAGGACCAATTCTCCCTGGCTGCTCTCAATCAACTTCTGGACCAAATCCTGACTGATAGCCGTCCATTCTTGCATAATCAGTGCTTGCATTTTGCCAGAATTTGTTGGTTTTTGTTTGTCCACCCGTCTCTTGATGATTGACCACAAGTTCTCAATGGGATTAAGATCTGGGGAGTTTCCAGGCCATGGACCCAAAATCTCTGTTTTGTTCCCTGAGCCATTTAGTTATCACCTTTGCTTTATGGCAAGGTGCTCCATCATGCTGGAAAAGGCATTGTTGGGCACCAAACTGCTCTTGGACGGTTGGGAGAAGTTGCTCTTGGAGGACATTCTGGTACCATTCTTTATTCATGGCAGTGTTTTTAGGCAAGACTGTGAGTGAGCCGATTCCCTTGGCTGAGAAGCAACCCCACACATGAATGGTTTCAGGATGCTTTACAGTTGGCATGAGACAAGACTGGTGGTAGCGCTCACCTCTTCTTCTCCGAATAAGCTGTTTTCCAGATGTCCCAAACAATCGAAAAGGGGATTCATCAGAGAAAATGACTTTCCCCCAGTCCTCAGCAGTCCACTCCTGTACCTTTACCCCAGTCCTCAGCAGTCCACTCCCTGTACCATTTGCAGAATATCAGTCGGTCCCTGATGTTTTTTCTGGAGAGAAGTGGCTTCTTTGCTGCCCTCCTTGAAACCAGGCCTTGCTCAAAGAGTCTCCGCCTCACAGTGCATGCAGAAGCACTCACACCAGCCTGCTGCCATTCCTGAGCAAGCTCGGCACTGCTGGTAGTCCGATCCCGCAGCTGAAACAGTTTTAAGATACGGTCCTGGCACTTGCTGGTCTTTCTTGGGTGCCCTGGAGCCTTTTTGACAACAATGGAAACTCTCTCCTTGAAGTTCTTGATGATGCGATAGATTGTTGACTGAGGTGCAATCTTTCTAGCTGCGATACTCTTCCCTGTTAGGCCATTTTTGTGCAGTGCAATGATGGCTGCACATGTTTCTTTAGAGATAACCATGGTTAACTGAAGAGAAACAATGATACCAAGCACCAGCCTCCTTTTAAAGTGTCCAGTGGTGTCATTCTTACTTAATCATGACTGATTGATCGCCAGGCCTGTCCTCATCAACACCCACACCTGTGTTAATGGAACAATCACTAAAACGATGTTAGCTGCTCCTTTTAAGGCAGGACTGCAATGATGTTGAAATGTGTTTTGGGGGTTAAACTTCATTTTCTAAGCAAATATTGACTTTGCAAGTAATTGCTGTTAAGCTGATCACTCTTTATGACATTCTGGAGTATATGCAAATTGCCATTAGAAAAACTGAAGCAGTAGACTTTGTTAAAATTAATATTTGTATCATTCTCAAAACTTTTGGCCATGACTGTAGTCACAGTGCATGGATTACTACCTCCCCCCTCTTGTACTGTTTATAGGTTATTAAGAAGACGGGATTGGAATGTAGGAAGCGGACTTCAGGATTGGACCACATTGGATTTTGTTTGCATTTGTAGCTATAGAGGTACATAGGTCAGCGTAGGAGCTGTATACACAAAACTGTAACCGATGTTAAAGGGTTCTTACTACCCGGACAGATGAAGGGCCTCATCCGGGATGGTGAAATTAGACTGGGAAGGGTTGAAGTCCCCATTCGCAGACTAGGTAGGGTCCCACACCTTTAAGACATTTACACACATCTTTTAAGAGCTATTTTTCCAAATCTGACATGCACAGACCACGATTATCCAATTTTATCCGCCCTATGAGGCTGTTGACAGTTTTGTCCCTGCGGCTGGTGTGGACATCATGGCATTGTATTTACGGACTGGTTCACTTACATACGTGACTAGCGCGATCCTCGCTCCCTCCACTATTAGTGTCCAGTTTCCTTCAAATGGAGAAGAGTTTCTTAATCTGGGATTCTTCCGAGAGACGAGCGGAAGTAATGGGACAGGCGGGAACCTGATACCAAGCGATTATCCAATTCTGCCATACAAAGGTCAATCCTACGTCCATTAATACCGGGTATTACATACACCGAGACGTCATTTCTTTACACCCCCCTTACTTTGGCTGCAGAGCAACGTTCCCTTGATATCTGATGTCTGCTAATATTTTTATTACTTCTAAAAGAACCAGATCTCGTCAGCGAAGGGTCTTGTCTACATCCTGGGGAGTCACGATAAGTGATAGGGGTAATATCTGTATCCCTGGTGGTCTGGGCAGTGAGTTGGGTTACATCAATCACTCCTGGTAGTCTATGGCAGTGAAAGTGTTAATATCAATATATCTTTTGTGTTAGGGTAGTGAAAGAGCTGTTGTTAATATTCTTGCTGATTCAGAGCAATAAATGGGTTAACGTCAGGATTCCTGATGGTCTAGGGCAAAAAAGTGGTAATGAAAAGATCCCTGGCAGTATATATTGCTGTGGACTAGGTCAGAGAGGAGGTAACTGAAGGATCTCTGGTGTACTAGGGCAAAGAAAAGGGAATGTGAGGATCCCTGGTGGTATTGGGTAGAGAAGCTGTGACTAGATTATCCCTGGTGGTCTAGGGCAGACAAGAGGTAACAAGAGGATCCCTGGTGAACTAGGGCAGAGAAGAGGTAATGAGAGGATCCCTTGTGGTTTAGGGCAGAGAGAAATGACGAGAGGATTCATGGTTGTTTAGGGCAGAGAAGAAGTGATGAGAGGATCCCTGGTGGTCTACGGAAGAGACAAGGTGTCGATAGAATCCCTAGTGGTCTAGGGCAGAGAAGGAGTAATGAGAGGATTCCTGGTGGTCTACGGAGGAGACAAGGTGTCGATAGGATCCCTGGTGGTCTAGGGCAGAAAAGAAGTGATGAGAGGATCCCTGGTGGTCTACGGAAGAGACAAGGTGTCGATAGAATCCCTAGTGGTCTAGGGCAGAGAAGGAGTAATGAGAGGATTCCTGGTGGTCTACGGAGGAGACAAGGTGTCGATAGGATCCCTGGTGGTCTAGGGCAGAAAAGAAGTGATGAGAGGATCCCTGGTGGTCTACGGAAGAGACAAGGTGTCGATAGAATCCCTAGTGGTCTAGGGCAGAGAAGGAGTAATGAGAGGATTCCTGGTGGTCTACGGAAGAGGGATAATGTCCATAGGATCCCTGGAGCACCAGGACAGGGGAGAGGCATTGTAAGAATCCCTGGTGGACTATGGAAGAGACCTAGGCAACGATGGGTTTCCTGGTGGTCTATGGCAGGGAAGAGGTGATGAGATCATCACTGGTGAACTAGGGTAGAGAAGAGTTTACAAGAGGATCTCTGATGCTGTAGGGGTAGAGAAGAAGTGATGGGAGGATCCCTGGTGGTCTATGGTAGAGAAAGTGTTGATAAGATCCCTGGAGAGCTAGGGCAGAGAAGAGACCTTGTAAGGATCCCTTATGGACTTGAGAAGAGACAAAGTAATGATAGGATCCCTGGCAGTCTAGGGCAGGGAAGAGGTGATGTAAGGATCCCAGGTGGACTAGGGTAGAGAATCCCTGGCAGTCAAGTTATACATTTTTAAGCTCTTTAATGCAGAACAGTTGAAGGATTAATGCTGCTTACAGGGGATTCAGTGGTTACTGGACTTTCCACAGTAACGGGACACTGATCTCTGGTGGCTCAGCGTCATTTTTCTGTCTGAACATAGAGATGAGAGCAGTGAGCAGCTGTGATCGGGCAGAGCGTTTACTGACACTCTGCACCATCATTAGAGGAATACAGAGGGCAGAGCAGGCGGTGACACCAAGCCTGGAAGGAGCAGCGATGAGGAGCCTCTCCTAGTGTCAGTGCAGGGATAGGGCTGTAATTACATTAGGGATAGGGTGTCATGCGCTCAGTTGGCGCTGACCTTGCTGGATGCTGCTGTATATGTGTTTGTCTTTAAGGGTACCTTTACACCGCCGCGACGGCAGGCTGGATACATCGCGCTACAAGCTACAATTGTAGCTTGTAGCGTCCATATCGCCTGTAGTAGCGGCGTCTGAAGAGGCGACGCTACAGCCGGCGACAGATACATCTGTTTATGGGCTCTGCTCATAAACTTAAGGCAACATCGCCGATTGTAGCGAGCTGTATCGGCGTGTAAAGAAGCAACGGAAGGCAACTCTGGACACCCGGCGATGTGGCTGCCATGTATCTAAGGCGTGACACAGTCGCCATGTTACCGCGCCCCATCTGCGATCATTGGAGGTCGCTCCTGCTTTATGATTGGTAGTCGCAGCATAGGGCGGGATATTTAAGGAGCTGACCAGTCACACTACACAATTACTCGAGCGTGCTCTATTAACCAGCCTCCTGCGATGCCTGGCCAATCCTGATGATATTGCGCTGTCCTATCATCATACGGACGGCTCGTAATCCAAGATTGTTGCACGCCTATGTGCTATCCCTGCTGCACCGGGTCCGCCCATAGTAGCTTGTTGGAGCGGTGTGTAAACATGGTACGCTACGCTACAGCTGGCTACTTGAGACACCCGGCGATGTAGCTAGCTATAGATGTAGCGTGGCGTAGCGCACCTTGTCGCGGCGTGTAAAGAGGGTGCGTTGACCGTTTGTAGCCGTTTGAGCGTGCTCGTGCACGCGAAGTAGCGCGATGTATCCAGCCTGCCGTCGCGGCGTGTAAAGGTACCCTTAGAGCTGTATGGTTGATGGTTGTGAAGGTCCTGGCCTCCTGTGTTGTGCTCCAGAACTGCATTCACTATGAGGTTCGGCTGCTGGTTGAGGGGTTAATGTGTGACTCACCTGGGCTCCCCCGGCCTTTAAGTAGCCTCTCCTTCCACCAGGTGGTGCTGCTGATAGAGTTTCACTCTGTGCCTGGAAGCTGTGCTGTGCTGACCTGTGTGTTTGTGTTGCTGAAGTCCTTTCCTTTGGAGTTGCTGTATCCAAATTCTGTGGAGGGAGGTGGGGGGGAAATAGCGCAGGGCTGGTGGAGGAGGTTAGGGAGAGGCTGGAGGCCTGAGCCTTCTCACCGTCAGAGATACCTTCGGGATCAGGGCTATTCAGGGTTCCTAGACTAGGGTCAGACTAGTCTTCCCTGGTCACCCTGCCTATACCTGCCATTCCCTCATCAGCATTCTCACTACACCGTGACATTATCAGCAGCCCATACCTTTTTCCTTGAGTCACTATGTCTCAGACTGCCTCAGCTAATGCATTTTCTCTCCTGATGCAGACCATCTCTGAAGAGGTGACTGGTCTGCGGACTCAGGTAGTGCAACAGCTGCAGCAAGTCGTGGGATTTCTGGCGTCGGCTCATGCTCAGGCCGTGCCACAACCCAAGGTCTCTCTTCCAGATAGGTTTTCTGGGGGAAGAGACAATTTTTTGTGTTTAGTGAATCCTGTAAGCTTTATTTCAGGCTTCGGCCCTGTTTATCAGGAAGTGAGGAACAGTGGGTGGGGATTATAGACTCCCTTCTTAAAGGGGACCCCCAGACCTGGGCCTTTCCCCCCCCCCACCCCCCCGGCCGACTCACCATCGTTGTGGTCGGTGGACTGGTTTTTGCTGCTCTGGCTCAGCCGTACGGTGAATCAGATAGGGTGACCTTTGCTGAGTTTAATCTCTGTAAACTCAAGCAGGGCACATGAGCAGTGGAGGAGTACTGCTCGGAGTTTCGGAGATGGGCGACTGACACCCAGTGGAACGACCCAGCCCTCCGGAGTCCGTTCTGTCTGGGTTTGTCAGCTAGGCTGCAAGACACCCTGGTTCAGTACACCGCACGAGTCATTGGAGGCTGCGATGTCCCTAGCCATACGGGTTGACAGACGCCTGTACCTATCCCTGCTGAGGAGACTATACCCGATGAACCCATGCAGTTGGGGGCAGTAGGTTCTCGTGTTAAACCTCCTGTGGATACTGTTCACCAAGTGGGCGGAGCATGTTTTTTCTGTGAAATATCTGACCATTTTATTAAGGTTTGTCCACTTGGCTCCAAGACAACACAGTCTCAGAAGCAGCCTACCTTGGGCCGTTCAGAAGGAGACGACCAGAGAGTTTCTTTCTTTCCTCGCTAAGTCTCTATTCACACTGTCTGCCAAGGTGGTGGTGGATGGTAAAACCGAGACTGTGCCAGTTCTGGTCGATAGCGGGGGTCAGTTTGATGGATTCTCACTTTGCTCAGGCTCATGGTCTCACCAGCAGTGTTTTAGTGAGACCCATTCCCATCGCCTCGGTCGACTCAGTTCCGCTCAGCCAGAAGGTCCTCTCCCAAGTGGTGCGTAATGTGAACCTGAGCATAGGAGCTCTCCACCAGGAGGTTCTGTCCTGTCACCTCTTGGAGAACCTGCCCACTGCCATTGTATTGGGCCATCCCTGGCTGGAGTAACACAACCCAGTAATTGACTGGCGGGCCAGAAAGGTTGTAACCTGGGGGGCTTTCTGTGTGAGTAATTGCCTCGCTACAACTATTTCTACTTTACTGGTTGCCCTGACTCCTACCCCACTTCCAGAAGTGAATGGGAGTGAGCCTGGAAAAGGAGGTTGAGTCCAGACTATGCCTCAGATTAATGATGGGTCTAGGCGTTGTTTCAGGAGGAGGGGCCGGGAAGGGACGGGGGTTCCTGCTGTGCACTCCAGGGGAAGGAGCCCTGGGCCCCGGGGGGACACTGCTGCAGTTTACCATCCTGGATGTGTTCCCTCTTAACTGTGACCGCAGATTTTTAAATAAACGTGCAGGTACAGACCTGAGAGTTAATGAGTATGTGTGGGCGTTATCCAAACACGTCAGGGGGAGGTGTGCTGCTGGGGCTCCTGGGTCTGGGGTTATAGGACCACTTCGGATATCGGCCGTTTGTAATCCTGTGCCTTGACCTACCCCCAGCTTTGGCGACCCGTAATGTCTTAAATATCTCGTCACTCAGGGGATGTGGACTTCTTTCAGATGTGCCATAGTCGAGTCCGGAGGCCTCTCTTAAAAGAGTGGGTACTCTCATGCGCTTAGTTGGCGCTGACCTTGCTGGATGCTGCTGTGTATGTGTTTGTCTTGAAGAGCTGCATGGTTGATAGTTGTGAAGGTTCTGGCCTCCTGTGTTGTGCTCCAGAACTTTCACTATGAGGTTCGGCTGCTGGTTGAGGGGTTAATGTGTGACTCACCTGGGCTCCCCTCCCCCTTACAAAGACAACCTAATATACCGGGCTGTCACCCGTTATAACAGACTGGACTGCTTGGTCATTACTGGACTGGGGGAACTACAGTAGTACAGAATTGTCATCCTTCATAGACCACCCCCCCTCCATCCAAGTAAAAAATACCTTATCAGATGCCATAAACCTCCTGCTGTATCTTTCTGATGTCCCTGAGAATAGAGCAATCCTCCGGTGACTGACTGGCTCTGTGTGTTTTCCCTGTCTTCCCGACACTAGATTATGTACATCATTTCCTATTATCTCTGAGAGGCTGTAGAGCCTTGGAGGAAGAAAGTATTGTGACTTCAGATAAGAGCAATCCATCAGCGCCAACAAAGTCAACATGATTACACATCCCGCCAGCCGGTCCCGAGCCCTGATGATGGCCGGCACGGGCTCATCCAGAGAGCAAAACCGACGTGTCCGGTTATTATACCTGTGGACTGCGACCTTACTATGTGCACCTGGCTGCTATATTATACATCTACTACCACCCTAATACTAAACATATACTATCGCACCATTACTATGTGCACCTGGCTGCTATATTATACATCTACTACCACCCTAATACTAAACCTATACTATCGCACCATTACTATGTGCACCTGGCTGCAATATTATACATATACTACCACCCTAATACTAAACCTATACTATCGCACCATTACTATGTGCACCTGGCTGCTATATTATACATCTACTACCACCCTAATACTAAACATATACTATCGCACCATTACTATGTGCACCTGGCTGCAATATTATACATATACTACCACCCTAATACTAAACCTATACTATCGCACCATTACTATGTGCACCTGGCTGCTATATTATACATCTACTACCACCCTAATACTAAAACCTATACTATCACACCATTACTATGTCCACCTGGCTGCAATATTATACATATACTACCACCCTAATACTAAACCTATACTATCGCACCATTACTATGTCCACCTGGCTGCTATATTATACATCTACTACCACCCTAATACTAAACCTATACTATCGCACCATTACTGTGTCGCACCTGGCTGCAATATTATACATGTACTACCACCCTAATACTAAACATATACTATCGCACCATTACTATGTGCACCTGGCTGCTATATTATACATCTACTACCACCCTAATACTAAACATATACTATCGCACCATTACTATGTGCACCTGGCTGCTATATTATACATCTACTACCACCTAATACTAAACATATACTATCGCATCATTACTATCCCCACCTGGCTGCTATATTATACATCTACTACCACCCTAATACTAAACATATACTATCGCATCATTACTATCCCCACCTGGCTGCTATATTATACATCATCTACTGCCACCTTAATACTAAACATATATTACCGCATCATTACTATGTGCACCAGGCTGCAATATTATACACATACTGCCACCTTAATACTAAACATATATTACCGCATCATTACTATGTGCACCAGGCTGCTATATTATACATCTACTACCACCCTAATACTAAACATATACTATCGCACCATTACTTTGTTGCCCTTGTCTGCTATATTATACATCTACTACTACCCGAATACTATACATATACTATCGCACCATTACTATGTCCACCTGGCTGCTATATTATACATCTACTGCCATCCTAATACTAAACATATACTACCACATCATTACTATGTGCACCTGGCTGCTATATTATACATCTACTGCCATCCTAATACTAAACATATACTATCGCACCATTACTATGTCCACCTGGCTGCTATATTATACATCTACTGCCATCCTAATACTAAACATATACTACCACATCATTACTATGTGCACCTGGCTGCTATATTATACATCTACTGCCATCCTAATACTAAACATATACTATCGCACCATTACTATGTCCACCTGGCTGCTATATTATACATCTACTGCCACCCTAATACTAAACATATACTATCGCATCATTACTATGTGCACCTGGCTGCTATATTATACATCTACTACCACCCTAATACTAAACCTATACTATCGCACCATTACTATGTGCACCTGGCTGCTATATTATACACATACTCCACCCGAATACTAAACATATACTATCGCACCATTACTATGTCCACCTGGCTGCTATATATATACATCTACTGCCATCCTAATACTAAACTATACTACCACATCATTACTATGTGCACCTGGCTGCTATATTATACATCTACTACCACCCTAATACTAAACATATACTATCGCACCATTACTATGTCCACCTGGCTGCTATATTATACATCTACTGCCATCCTAATACTAAACATATACTACCACATCATTACTATGTGCACCTGGCTGCTATATTATACATTACTGCATCCTAATACTAAACATATACTATCGCACCATTACTATGTCCACCTGGCTGCTATATTATACATCTACTACCACCTTAATACTAAACTATACTACCGCATCATTACTTGTGCACCTGGCTGCTATATTATACATCTACTACCACCCTAATACTAAACATATACTATCGCACCATTACTATGTCCACCTGGCTGCTATATTATACATCTACTGCCATCCTAATACTAAACATATACTACCACATCATTACTATGTGCACCTGGCTGCTATATTATACATCTACTGCCATCCTAATACTAAACATATACTATCGCACCATTACTATGTCCACCTGGCTGCTATATTATACATCTACTACCACCCTAATACTAAACATATATTACTCGCATCATTACTATGTGCACCTGGCTGCTATATTATACATCTACTACCACCCTAATACTAAACCTATACTATCGCATCATTACTATGTGCACCTGGCTGCTATATTATACATCTACTGCCACCCTAATACTAAACATATACTACCACATCATTACTATCCCACCTGGCTGCTATATTATACATCTACTACCACCCTAATACTAAACATATACTATCGCACCATTACTATGTGCACCTGGCTGCTATATTATACATCTACTACCACCCTAATACTAAACATATACTACCACTCATTACTATCCCCACTGGCTGCTATATTATACATCTACTGCCATCCTAATACTAAACATATACTACCACATCATTACTATGTGCACCTGGCTGCTATATTATACTATACATCTACTGCCATCCTAATACTAAACATATACTATCGCACCATTACTATGTGCACCTGGCTGCTATATTATACATCTACTACCACCCTAATACTAAACATATACTATCGCACCATTACTATGTCCACCTGGCTGCTATATTATACATCTACTACCACCCTAATACTAAACATATACTATCGCACATTACTATGTGCACCTGGCTGCTATATTATACATCTACTACCACCCTAATACTAAACATATACTACACATCATTACTATGTGCACCTGGCTGCTATATTATACATCTACTGCCATCCTAATACTAAACATATACTATCGCACCATTACTATGTCACCTGGCTGCTATATTATACATCTACTACCACCCTAATACTAAACATATATTACCGCATCATTACTATGTGCACCTGGCTGCTATATTATACATCTACTGCCATCCTAATACTAAACATATACTACCACATATTACTATGTGCACCTGGCTGCTATATATACTATACATCTACTGCCATCCTAATACTAAACATATACTGCCACATCATTACTATGTGCACCTGGCTGCTATATTATACATCTACTGCCATCCTAATACTAAACATATACTATCGCACCATTACTATGTGCACCTGGCTGCTATATTATACATCTACTACCACCCTAATACTAAACATATACTATCGCACCATTACTATGTCCACCTGGCTGCTATATTATACATCTACTGCCACCCTAATACTAAACATATACTATCGCACCATTACTATGTGCACCTGGCTGCTATATTATACATGTACTACCACCCTAATACTAAACATATACTATCGCATCATTACTATGTGCACCTGGCTGCTATATTATACTATACATCTACTGCCATCCTAATACTAAACATATACTACCACATCATTACTATGTGCACCTGGCTGCTATATTATACATCTACTACCACCCTAATACTAAACATATACTACCACATCATTACTATCCCCACCTGGCTGCTATATTATACATCTACTGCCATCCTAATACTAAACATATACTATCGCACCATTACTATGTCCACCTGGCTGCTATATTATACATCTACTACCACCCTAATACTAAACCCATACTATCGCACCATTACTATGTGCACCTGGCTGCAATATTATGCACATACTGCCACCCTAATACTAAACATATACTATCGCACCATTACTATGTGCACCAGTCTGCAATATTATACACGTACTGCCACCCTAATACTAAACATATACTATCGCACCATTACTATGTGCACCTGGATGCAATATTATACATCTACTACCACCCTAATACTAAACACATGCTACTGCACCATTACTATATGCACCAGCTGTTGTACTCTACACATACTACCACGCAAATACTAAATATATACTACTGCACCATTACTATATGCACCCAGCTTATGTAATATTCACATACTACCACCCTAATACAGAACATATACTACGGCACCACTACTATATGCACCCAGCTACTGTAATGCACACATGCTACCGCACCAATATTATATGCCAACGGCTGCTGTAATCTACACATACTACCACCTACATGCTAATCATATACTACCGCTCCAATACTTTATGCACCCTTGTGCAGTAATCTACTCATACTTCCACCTAAATACTAAATCTATACTAGCCCTGCACCAATACTTTGTGCACCCTGCTGCGGTAATTCATGCATTCTACTTCTAAACCTATACTACTGCACTAATATTATATGCACCCTGCCTAATCTTATACTATACTACTGCACCCATACATGCTGCTGCACTGTTACTCGCACGTTTCCCCACCTTTGCACCATTTTAGCCCTGATATTCGATGCTTTTGACACGTTAGCTGCTATAAACTGCGACTCCCAATGTTTTGTAGTATTTTCTGGTACATCCGGCACTGCTTATTGCACTGGTAGGATCGCTCCTTCGCCTGTCTGCCATACTGGTGCTCTGCAGCCTGAATTCTGGTGGACTATGAAGATCCTCCGGGATCCACTGACTTCCCAGGAAGAATTGTTAAGACAGAGGTAGCTGCCACATCTGCTCATCGTCTGGCCGGCGCACTGCACTCCGCTCACCCAAGAGGCAGTTTAGCGCAGACCGTGCAGCGCTGTAAGGACGTGTTACATAATCTCCCCCCGATCTGAGGACATCACAAATGTTCACAGCCGCGAGTTTATTAAGAAGAAAAAAACTTCCCATGATGCCGCCCGGCTGCTGATTGTGAACATTCAGTGTAGAAGTAATTTGGTAATTGCCCAGAGCTCAGGATGCTGCGAAGAGACTGAAGAAAGCAAGCAAATGACAGCGCCGCCGCCGCTCGTCCTGATGGAAGAGCACAAGTACGCCGCGTTCTCTTCCATTGTATCCTCGTCAGACGACAGCGAGCGACTAAGCGCGGATCATTAATCACTCAGACAGCCGGTCCCCCCCCACATCCATCAGATCCCCCGGAGAGCATCAGGAGTGCATAGACAAGAGTGCAGGGAAGAAAGCGCAAAGACGAGAGTGCACGGAGGAAAGTGCAGGAACGAGAGTGAAGAGATTAGAGCACAGTCGAGAGTGTAGAGAGGAGAGGGATGAGATGAAGGCACAGAGACGAGAGGGCAGACGAGAGTTTAGGGAGGAGAGCGCAAAGATGAGGGTGAAGAGGCGAGAGTGCAGGGAGGACAGGGCAGAGACAAGGATACAGGGATGAGAGCGCAGAGATGAGGACATAGAGACGAGAGCACACAAGGATGAGAGCGCAGGGATGAGAGCACAAGGATGAGAGCACAAGGATGAGGGCACAAAAGATGAGAACAAAGAGATGAAAGCGCAGAGACTAGAGCGCAGAGAAGGGATGCAGGGATGAGCACAAAGAGATAAGAGCGCAGAGAAGGGGCGTACAGGCGGGAGCACAGAGACAAAAGTGCCAGGAGAGCGCAGGAACGAGAATGCTTGGTAGAGAGCACAGCGAGATGAGCGCAGGGACAAGAGCAGGATGGAGAGCACAGAGACTAGAGAGAAGGGAGGAGAGCATAGGGAGGAGAGAGCAGGGACAAGAGAGCAGGGAGGAGAGCACAGAGACGAGAGAGCAGGGAGGAGAGTACGAAGATGAGAGCGTAGGGAGGAGAAAGTAGAGAGCAGGGAGGAGAGCACAGAGATGAGAGCAGGGAGGAGAGAGCAGGGACAAGAGAGCAGGGAGGAGAACACAGAGATGAGCGCAGGGAGGAGAGCACGAAGATGAGAGTGTTGGAGGAGAGCACAGAGATGAGCGCAGGGAGGAGAGCACGAAGATGAGCGCAGGGACAAGAGAGCAGGGATGAGAGCACGAAGATGAGCGCAGGGACAAGAGAGCAGGGAGGAGAGCACAGAGATGAGCGCAGGGAGGAGAGCACAGAGATGAGTGCAGGGACAAGAGAGCAGGGAGGAGAGCACAGAGATGAGCGCAGGGACAAGAGAGCAGGAGGAGAGCACAGAGATGAGCACAGAGATGAGCCAGAGATGAGCGCAGGGACAAGAGAGCAGGGAGGAGAGAGCAGGGACAAGAGAGCAGGGGAGGAGAGCACAGAGATGAGCACAGGGAGGAGAGCACGAAGATGAGAGCGTAGGAGGAGAGAGCAAGGACAAGAGAGCAGGGAGGAGAGCACAGAGATGAGAGAGCAGGGAGGAGAGCATGAAGATGAGCGCAGGGACAAGAGAGCAGGGAGGAGAGCACAGAGATGAGCGCAGGGAGGAGAGCACGAAGATGAGAGCGTAGGAGTAGAGAGCAGGGATGTCTCTCATCCAAAGTGTGAAGAAAACCGCGATAAAGACAAATGTGTAACCTCCAGATATAGATAACTGTGGTACTACAACACCCAGCATCTGTAACCCACCCTCTATGGCGTAGAGTCTATGCCATATCTATAAGGCGGCCGTCACACACAAAGATTTCTTGCCCGATATCGTTTAAGCGATCTCCTTTTGATCGCTTAAGCGATATCGGGCTTACAATCGTTGCATGTAATCAAGCGATTTACGATGTGAAATCGCTTGATCGTGACATCGCAGATCTGAGGTCCGGACCTCAGATCTAGCGATTTACGATTTAGCGATCTGCTTCATCGTGGTGTATGACACCACGATGAACGATCTCCCAGCGGCAGAGCCTATGCTGGGAGATGGTATCTATGGTAAACGTCGGGTTACTAAGCGACGCGCGGCGCCTAGTTACCCAATGTGTACCATAGTTACCAGCGAGATCGCAGATCCACATCGCTGTTGAGTCTGTCTGTGTGACATCTCACCAGCGATGTGAGCGATATTGTAAGCGATCGCGCGTGCACGTGATCGCTTACAATATCGCATGAGATATCTTAGCGTGTGACGGCCGCCTAAGTTAGACTGATACTGTAAAGGCCCCATTACACGCTTCAATGTCTCAGCGATCCGACCAACGATCAGACTTGGCTGACATCGCTGGGACATCGTTTAGTGATCACTGCTGAGATGTCACACGTACCGACATCTTTAACGACGCAGCAACGACTCCGCAACAACTGAACGATACTTGCGGTCGTTTGGTTGCCTACGTCCTTCAGTTCTGAATAGGCGAAGTCGTAAATGACTTCATTATCACGGTGTCACACACACCGATGCTGCAGGTTGAACTGACGATCATCGACTGATTTATGGTCCTGTTCATAAACCTGCGATCTACGATCAAATGACTTATCGCTGGTCGTATCGACGTGTCCCACGCAACGACGTCGCTGTACCGCCCCAAAAGCCGTGACGTACCAACGATATCGTAGCGTGTAACGGACCCTTTACTCCCAGCATTTGTAGCTTAGGCTCTATGTCATAGCTCATGTGAGAATTCTGCACTCTGTAGTCCTCCGGCATGCTCAGACTTGTAGTTTCTCTACAGCTGCAGAGACACAGGTGGAAGATCTTCTGTGTAGTAACTCGTACGTCACTCCGTGCTCTTGCTAGACCTCCATAGCGCAGTTGTTCTGTGTTTGCCCTGGTGCCGCTGACTGTACCCTGTAATACCAACCCACAATGCTCACACCAGCACCGGCTCCTGCTTTATTAGGGTCGGTTGTACTACTCCCCAGGGGCGGACATGTAATTGGTGCAGCCTGTGAAGTCACACAGGGGCCCAAGAGGTTAGAGGGTCCTTTTCTACCTCTAAACTAGGTGCGATTGTGATAAGCTCTTGGACTGCAAAGGGCCCATATATTGTTCTTGCACAGGGGCCCTCTTCTGTCTGTGTCCGCCAGTGCTAAGCCCTTATGTATCCCTTATAGCAGGGGTGGAGAACCATTCTTCTGCCGGGGGCCATTTGGAAATTTCTACAATGCTTCGGGGGCCGCACGAAATTATCAACTTGAAAATTACCTGCTATGTTTGGTTAAACAATCAACTCACCCCTACTGTGGTGGCTGGGGCTGCTTCTCTTTGGCGTGGGTGATATTGGTCATGTTGCTTCTCAACTGCTTTTCCAGGTTTGCTAGAGCCGTAGACATCACAGGAGAGGCTGGGAGCATATACCTCACTGGGGTGGCCGAGGCTGGGGCATAGAGATCACAGGAGAGGGTGGGAGCATATACCTCACTGGGGAGGCCGAGGCTGGGGCATAGAGATCACAGGAGAGGCTGGGAACATATACCTCACTGGGGAGGCTGAGACTGGGGCATAGAGATCAAAGCAGAGGATGAGAACATATACCTCACTGGGAGGTCAAGGCTGGGGCATAGAGATCAAAGGAGAGGATGAGAACATATACCTCACTAGGGAGGCCGAGGCTGGGGTATAGAGATCACAGGAGAAGCTGGGGGCATATACCTCACCGAGGAGGCTGAGGCTGGGGCATAGAGATCACAGGAGAAGCTGGGAGCATATACCTCACTGGGGAGGCTGAGACTGGGGCATAGAGATCAAAGGAGAGGATGAGAACATATACCTCACTGGGGAAGTCGAGGCTGGGGCATAGCGATCAAAGGAGAGGATGAGAACATATACCTCACTAGGGAGGCCGAGGCTGGGGTATAGAGATCACAGGAGAAGCTGGGGGCATATACTTCACTGGGGAGGCTGAGACTGGGGCATAGAGATCAAAGGAGAGGATGAGAACATATACCTCACTGGGGAGGTCGAGGCTGGGGCATAGAGATCAAAGGAGAGGATGAGAACATATACGTCACTAGGGAGGCCGAGGCTGGGGTATAGAGATCACAGGAGAAGCTGGGGGCATATACCTCACCGAGGAGGCTGAGGCTGGGGCATAGAGATCACAGGAGAAGCTGGGAGCATATACCTCACTGGGGAGGCTGAGACTGGGGCATAGAGATCAAAGGAGAGGATGAGAACATATACCTCACTGGGGAGGTAGAGGCTAGGGCATAGAGATCAAAGGAGAGGATGAGAACATATACCTCACTAGGGAGGCCGAGGCTGGGGTATAGAAATCACAGGAGAAGCTGGGGCATATACCTCACTGGGGATGCTGAGACTGGGGCATAGAGATCAAAGGAGAGGATGAGAACATATACCTCACTGGGGAGGCCGAGGCTGGGGTATAGAAATCACAGGAGAAGCTGGGGGCATATACCTCACTGGGGAGACCGAGACTGGGGCATAAAGATGACAGGAGAGGCTGGGGCATATACCTCACTGGGGAGACCGAGACTGGGGCAAAGAGATGACCGGAGAGGCTGGGAACATATACCTCACTGGGGAGGCCGAGGCTGGGGCATAGAGATCACAGAAGAAGCTGGGGGCATATACCTCACTGGGTAGGCTGGGACTGGGGCATAGAGATCACAGGAGAGGCTTGGAGCATATAGATTTCTGGGGAGGCTGAAGCTGGGGGCATATACCTCACTGGGAAAGCCGAGGCTGGGGCATAGAGATCACAGAAGAGGCTGGGAGCATATACCTCACTGGGAAGGGCTGAGACTGGAGCATAGAGATCACAGAAGAGGCTGGGAGCATATACCTCACTGGGGAGGCCGAGGCTGGGCATAGAGATCACAGAAGAGGCTGGGAGCATATACCTCACTGGGGAGGCCGAGGCTGGGGCATAGAGATCACAGAAGAGGCTGGGAGCATATAGATCTCTGGGGAGGCCGAAGCTGGGGCATAGAGATCACAGGAGAGGCTGGGAACATATACCTCACTGGGGAGGCTGAGACTGGGGCATAGAGATCAAAGGAGAGGATGAGAACATATACCTCACTGGGGATGCCGAGGCTGAGGTATAGAGATCACAGGAGAGCTGGATTTAAAGGGCAGACAGTCGGCAAAACATATCTGTCAGCCTGAGCACTGCGGTCCCCAGGAATCTACCCGGGGCCGCAGAAAAGGTCATCGAGGGCCGCATTCAGCCCAGGGGCCTGAGGTTCCCCACCCCTGCCCTTATAGTGTCAGTACCATATGTGTACAGGATGTCATTATCTGATGCGGCTTATCACTCTGGATGGCAGGGCGCTGACTATCGCAGGGCGCTGACTATCGCAGGGCGCTGACTATCGCAGGGCGCTGACTATCGCAGGGCGCTGACTATCGCAGGGCGCTGACTATCGCAGGGCGCTTACCATCACAGGGCATTTACTATTACAGGGCGCTTACTATAACACGGTACTTACCATCACAGCTCACACGGTAATTTCCACATCTCCTGAAGGGCACATGCCATAAATCTGCAGGGTATGGACTGATAATCCTATAGCAGAGCAGGATGACGCCCCAGGGGGCCGTGAAGCTTCTCCATACCGCTCGACACCCAGCTTTCCCCGGAGCAGAGACTCTCGATCACCTCGCCCTTTGTCAGCATCCGTCCTGTGGCTGGAAGCACTGATAGATCACAGTCCATCCTGTGCTTTTGTCGCTTTCACTTGATGCTCATCCTAAGACCGGGAAGGAAAATGACTTTCTTCCGCGAATCTCATGAAGCCACATTGAAAGCTGCAAATAGCGTCCGCCGGATGAAGAGTGTCATTTTGCTTTCTAAACCCATTACATATATATTTCTTTTACTTTCAGACAAGTTGAAGAACAGCTCGAAGTCGTCTGGGAGGCAACGGCCAACGACAAGAAAGAGCTTCGAGCGCTCCTGCACGGTGGCGCCCTGAAGACCGCGGCGGGCTGCGACTCCTTTCTGCAGCCGGACTCCATCATCGCATACGGCTTCAGTTACTGCGACGTGAACTCCTCGTCACATGCCGAAGACCCCCCAAAGTAGTCAGCTGATCGAGAATACAAAGACAAGGAGCAGAAAGGCTTCTTAACTTTACAGTCGCTGCAGAGGGCTCTGTTCACATCTGCGTCAAAAGATCCATCGCAGATCAGCCACAAGTACCGGCTACCACGATGGAAACCAGATCTCACCCCATTACGGTCAGTGGGTGATGCTGGTGTCTGGCTTATCAATCACCCTGCTTTGCCGTTAAAGGGTTTATCCACATTTTTGTAGACAATTCTACTACTTTTATTACTTCAGTACATATTATTGGGTCTGAGAATCATTTTTGCAATTGGTTTCCATCACAAATTGTGCCTTCTTTAGCTTCTGTGTTGCACTGTCTATTGCTGGCTGAAGAATGAGTTGACTGAGAATCCATCAGTGAGCTTACTGAGCTGTGCCGTTCTGATGGGGAGGTTAAAAGTCAGATAAAAGACTTCCCCATCAGAACGGCACAGCTCAGAGTGCTCACTGATGGACCCTCAGTTGACTCATTCTGCAACCAGCAAGCAATGTTCCTGCAAAAACAATTTTTGCAGAAAATAGCTCTTCAAAAGGTAGAAGAAAGATAAACGCACAATAGGGTCTTATTCATGTATGATCAATGTAAGGAGAAGGAATAGGGCTCCACTCATCTTATTGGGTTGTGTTAGACACAACCACTAAAAAGTCAGCTGCTGCAATCAGCCAGATGGTTCGTTCGGGAGAGGATTCCGGGCTAGGGATTGCGCTGCTTAGCTGTGATTCAGAGGAAGGATAATCAAGTGAAAAAAAAGATACAAAGAGCCAATTTCTGTAAGAAATGTTGGTCTTTAAAGGCCACTTCACACACACAGATATCTGAGTCCAATATCTGAACAGATCTCTGGTTGCAGTGAAATCATGGACACATTGCTCCATGTTGTACACAGCCACAAAATGGAACAATGTATCCATGATTTCACTGCAACCAGAGATCTGTTCAGATATTGGACTCCGATATCTGTGTGTGTGAAGTGGCCTTTACAGGCACATTGTTTGCTGGCTGCAGAATGAGTCAACTGAGAATCCTTCAGCGAGCTCGCTCGTCTGTGCCGTTCTGATGGGGAGTTTGTAACGCTTTTATTGACCTTTTTAGAACCATTTTCTGTAAAAATGTCGCACTTTGTTCCCCGCCTGCAGGTTGAGTCAACTGAGTATTCATCAGGGAGTTTATTCTAATGGATCTCTTTAGGAATTGTCTTTTTTAGGGGTTTGATTTATCAAAGTTGAATGTGACTGTGAAGATAAAACGGTGCGACATTTGTCATGAAACTAATTGCAAAAAAACTTTATATGTATATTTTGCCAAAATTCATGATTTAAGTGAAATAAGAAGTAAAACAATGTCGATAAACCTTTTAATTTTCAGATGGCTCTGAATATCAGATGTGAACAGAGCCCTGACATTTTAGACGCATTTCTAAAGCAGAGCAAAAATCTGCATTTAATATTTTTATAATAATATGGTAATTTTTATCATTTTTTATTTATATTTTTATAACGCTTTCATCTTCCTAGAGACCTTTAACTAGGTGACCACATCCAAGATTGCTGGCAGCTCCCCGTACTCCATTTTTCACAGTAGGAAGCGCAGCTCCGGAGCACAAACTGCTGCTTTTATAAAAAGAAATAGAAGCAAATAAGAAGAATCATAATATTTATGTATAGAAGAATCTTCATATAAACAGGATTATGGGTAGAAAGCGTCATTATTATAATGATTATTATTATTTTTAAGACACCGCACTTTAAAGGATCTGTATTAATTCAGCGGAGGTTATAATCTAATCCTATATCACTCTATATATGTATCTTAATGGGGTCCTCCCAGCATAGTAGTTCACTTCTGAATATGGTGGGATTACGAGACACATTTTTTCCATAGACTCTATTCTTCCATTTGCACAATGATTATCTTTTGTAGTATTTCATAGTATTTTTGCTAAATTAAAGAGCTTTATTTTAATGCTGCTGCTCATCCTGTCCTTGCTGGTGCATGGTTTACTGTCTGAGATCAAACATTGCTAGTGCGGCTATAGAAATCCTCAGTATGGCTATATACATGTGCTCAGGAGGTGTATACTGTATCTGACAGTGATTAGTGCAAAGGCTCCATAGGGCAATATTGGAAAAAAAATGGTTGTGCACGTCTGGACCTGACACCCCAAATACCACCCTCCACGATGAGCCGGGCAGCTGTGCCCATTCCTTTTCAGCGTTTATTGGGGTCTCGGGGTCCAAGGCCAATCAATAAAACCACTAAACAACTTTTCCAAACATTTTAAACAGTTTGTCACCAGTTAAAGGGGCTGTGCCACCAACAATTGTGCACTTTAATGAATAGATCTTATAATGATAAGTTCCACAATTGGATGTGTTAAACATGTTCCGTTCCCAAGATACTCTTAAAAATGTGCCCCTGTGTTATGGATGTGTCTGCCCTGTAGGAACAGGTGGGATATACCACAGCTCCTAGGCAGGGAAGTAAGAGAGTATACAGACATTACAGCCTGTCTTCACAGAATATAAGAGTATACAGACATTACAGCCAGGGATCACAGAATAGAAGTATACAGACATTATAGCCGGGGATCACAGAATATAAGAGTATACAGACATTACAGCCGGGGATCACAGAATATAAGCGTATATACAGACATTACAGCACTAGATCACAGAATATAAGAGTATACAGACCTTATAGCCGGGGATCACAGAATGAGTATACAGACATTACAGTCGGGGATCACAGAATATAAGAGTATACAGACATTACATCCGGGGATCACAGAGCATAATAGTATACAGACATTATAGCTTGGGATCACAGAATATAAGAGTATACATACATTACAGCTGGGAATCACAGAATATAAGAGTATACAGACATTATAGCTGGGGATCACAGAATATAAGAGTATACAGACATTATAGCTTGGGATCACAGAATATAAGAGTATACAGACATTACAGCTGGGGATCACAGAATATAAGTGTATACAGACATTATAGCTGGGGATCACAGAATATAAGAGTATACAGACATTATAGCTGGGGATCACAGAATATAGCAATATGCAGACATAGTTGGGGATCACAGAATATAAGAGTATACAGACATTACAGCACTAGATCACAGAATATAAGAGTATACAGAAATTATAGTCAGGGATCACAGAATATAATAGTATACAGACATTACAGCCGGGGATCACAGAATATAAGAGTATACAGACATTACTGCTGGGGATCACAGAATATAAGAGTATACAGACATTACAGCTGGGGATTACAGAATATATAAGTATACAGACATATGCAGACATTCTAGTCCTTCTGCAATGTCTGTATACTCTGATATTCTATGATCCCCGGATGTAATGTCTGTATACTCTTATATTCTGTGATCCTCCGCTGTAATGTCTGTATACTCTTATATTCTGTGATCCCCGGCTGTAATGTCTGTATACTCTTATATTCTGTGATTCCCGGCTGTAATGTCTGTATACTCTTATACTCTGTGATCCCTGGCTGTAATGTCTGTATACTCATATGTTCTGTGATCCCTGGCTGTAATGTCTTTATACTCTTATATTCTGTGATCCCTGGCTGTAATGTCTGTATACTCTTATATTCTGTGATTCCCAGCTGTAATGTCTGTATACTCTTATATTCTGCGATCCTCAGCTGTAATATCTGTATACTCTTATATTCTGTGATCCACGGCTGTAATGTCTGTATACGCTTATATTCTGTGATCCTCGGCTGTAATGTCTGTATACTCGCTTATTTCCTCCCCTGCCCAGGAGCTGTGGTTTATCCCACCTGTTCCTACTTGGTCGAAGACATCCATAACACAAGGGCACATTTATAAGAATATCTCCGGACAGGAACATTTTTATTTAACACATTCAATTCTGGAACTTATTGTTATTCTAAGGGGTCCATCACACGAGGTGACTTCGCTGGAGATTTCTGCTGCGACCAGCGGGAGAGCGCACGTTTTTGGCGCCCCGCCAGTGTTGCCGTCACATGTTTACATGTGGCGACACCTCTGGCGACGCACCAGGGATCTTACAGGCGCCATTGCCACTGGGGTGTCTGAAAACCCCAGCGGCGATGCTGTAACATCGGAGCCTATGGCTCCCATCGCCTGTCAGATCGCCGTCCCCCTGTTTCATGGGGCGATGTGTAAACATCGCCCTTGAGTGCTCGCCTGGTTTCAGAGCACCGATGTGAAACCAGGCGACCATTGAGAGGCGATATGTAGTGCCGACATCGCCCCTTTTCATTAGGCGACGTAGGGGCAATATCGGCGCCAATAGGCCACGCCCCTACGTCGCCTAAGAAATCGGCGGTGCCGTCGCCAGGTGTGACGGTACCCTAACATCTATTAATTAAAATGTATAATTATTTGTGGAACAATCCCTTTAAGTTTGCCTGTGTTAACCCCTTCCCTACATTGTCATACAGGTGATGTAATGAACTTCTGCAATTTAACCATTTAAATGTCAGTCTCTGGAATGGAGCGATTACTTGGCGCAGTTGGCAAATCCGTGACTATGATCGCAGTGGTGCCAATAGCCTACTGAAACTCTCGTTGCCGCCATCTTGGTACTCTCATAAAGTTCAGGCTGGGGCTGGTAGTCATGGGAGGTGAGTATTCACCCTACATTCTGCAATACTCTGGTATTATAAGTGATCACTCACAGATTTGCTTTTTGCGATGGCAGCACACGTGGTTGGTATGGTGGCGGTATTATAGGATGTCACATAGATAGTGATGTGAGAAATTACTGACTCGCTGACACTCTGGCAGGAGTCGGTGACTATTTCTATTGTAGCCGATTACACAACACCTTTCACAGCACAATTGGGTCTTGGTGGTAGCGGGATACAGTATGGCTTGTGTTTGCATTAGTTATGTAATAATAATATAATCAGCTCATTGTACCGACCTGTCATAAGGAGTACGAAACTGCTGAAATGTTAGTTCTTCAACCACATTTACGGATCTTAGGGAAGAAAAAGCCCTAGAGTCATAAGGATATGTATAAGACTGCACAGACCCATCGGAGGAATTATTACTGACTTCCGGTAGGTGGGAACCATATCTGCGAAATACACTTGTGTGCATAGCGGTTAGATCTGTTCTTAATGATTAATTGTGACTAAACACCTTTACGTTTCGCCATAATGGGTCATCAGGAGATGCACACACAAAAATGGACTGGAAATATTTAAAGGGGTATAACTTATCTTCTAAAACAGGAAAGCTGATGGTTCCTTGATTAGGGCACAATAAGAAGCATTAAAATATTACAGCACCTACTTTTACACACAGAGGAGTTGTCTGGAGGTTGACAGGTATGCACATCCCATGCTGTCAGATTTCTGCACATAAGTAATGTGATTTTCATAGACACCCACAGTGCTGAAATGTATGATATAAATTTAAGCTACAAAATGGGTTATAGAAAGGTAGGGGCACCGGGCACCTCAGGCTATTGGTCATTCTATCCTCATAAGACAGACCGCTGTCTTATCCCAGCCACTGTGTGCTACGCCTGCATCAGCCAGTCAACATTTACAGTCCAATATAGAAACAAATAGCGCACTCACCTTTTCGTAGGTGCTTCTTTATTGAAGAGGTGCGGAGGGGTGCAGAAGGTCAGACGACAGTCCTTTCGCGTTTGCCCGCTTCTACAGCTGAGACTGTAGAAGTGGGCAAACGCGAAACAGGACCTGTCGTCTGTACTTCATGCACCCCCTCCGCACCTCTTCAATAAAGAAAGCACCTACACACACGGTATGCCGCCTATTTGTTTCTATACTTGACTGTAAATACAAAATGGTTAACTGAGCATCCACCAGTGAGCTCGTCTGACTGCAGAGTCATGACTCCTATCTTCCTCTTCTGAGCTCCTCTCATTTATTGATGACCAAAGTTCAGGTCAACTTTATGTGGCCAAAATCACTGAGAGAAGCTCAGAAGACAAGATAAGTCTCAACTTCCCTCAGAGCGAGCTCACTGGTAGATCCTCAGTTAGCTCATTCTGCAGCTGACAATTGACAGTGCAACACAAAGACTGTAGAAGACAAGTGGTGCAAAATGTTTAATGTACCCAATTGCAAACTAGTTTTTTTAACCAAAAATATAAGCGAAAAATATATATATTGGTCCTGAGGACATCCTTATCCTTTCAAGTCTTTTATCTGACCCCGGACACTTGCGCAGTAGGTGACTGAGATCATATCTGCTGTAGCCACAATTGCACAATCTCCGCTTTTTGTAAACGATAACATGTGTAACCTCACCGTGTACGACACATAAGTGACAATGATAGAAATCAATACTTTCGTAATAAATCTTGGACTTTCCACCCATCAGATTTGCTCATCTGCCCTTCACTGTGAATTGCAATGTGAAGTAATAAACAGAGCTCAGTGATCCAGTTACATAGCAGCCAGATCACACCCGGACTTCATGCAAAAAGGACAACCAGGTGGGGAAAAAAAAGGTTTAATACATCTCTTTTCTATCCAGTGGTGTGAAAAAGTGATTGCCCCCTTCCTCATTTGTTATTCTTTTGTATGTTTGTCACTTTTAAAGTATAAATGTCATTTCATTGAAAACAAAAAAAAAATACTGCACTAGTTGTTAACGATGGGTCACATAGCAATTAGGATAATGCTTTTTTGTGCCATATGACTAATTTTCTCACATTTTTCTCTGCTCTTTAAAAAATGCATTTTTTGGTTGTGTGAGCATGGCCAGCGTCTGCGAGCACTGTGTGTGTATTTCTACAGCTTTTGAGAGCAGGCTGATAGTGATCAGCGCAATGTTATAGCAGAGAAGGGGTTAACAAAGATCCTGACTGAGCTGTGTGGAGCCAGATGACAGATCAGTAGCTTGTGCCAAGGAAAGAGGAGTTTGCACTGATTCTGACATTTGTTCAGCAACTGTGCTGCAATCTGATACATTGTTTCACCAGCTGCAGTCAGCAGTGTAGGTCGCGCCCCCTTTCCCTTATATGGTTACATGCCCGTATTCAGTGCGAAGACGGATCTGACTGATAATAAACATATGCCTGCTTCACACACAGTCTAGTGGGGACACCTTGTGGAAGGTTTATGAATGGTTTTCAAGCACAATTTTCTAGTGAAGTATATTTAAAAGTTTATTAAAATCAATTGCACCACATAAATAAAATTTTAACGGTTACGCGTTAAAGGTTTAAGTTCACCAAATAAACTTAAATATTAGACAAGGATAACAGAAGTAAATACAAAATGCAGTTTATAAATGAAAATCTTAGTTATTAAGGGAAAAAGAAATCCAAACCTACAGGGCCCTGTGTGATAAAGTGATTTCTCTCTCTTCCCTGCCCAAGCCATAAATTAACTGAGGTTTATCACATCTTTGGGAAGCTGAGTTCAATTGCTCTAGCCACACCCAGGCCTGATTACTGCCACACATGTTCTCAATTAAGAAATAATTATTATAATTATTTTTATAGGAGAATGTCTATTTATGATCTTAAGCTTAGGCGCTCCTGGGTTACGCAGCAGGAGAATGATCCAAAACAGCAATGGCTTAAGAAAAGCAACATTAAAGCTTTGGAGTGGCCGAGTCACAGTCCTAACCTTAATCTGAGTGAGATGCTGTGGCCGGACCTTAAAAAGGCGGTTCATGCTCGGAAACCTCCAATGTGGCTAAAGTATAACAATTCAACAAAGGTGAGCGGCCCAAATTCCTCCAGAGCATTGTATAGACGCATTGCCAGTAATCACAAACACTTGATTGCAGTTGTTACTGCTAAGGATGGCCCAACTGGTTATTCGGTTTAGGAGACAATCACTTTTTCACACAGGGCCCTGTAGGTTTGGATTTGTTTTTCCGTTAATAATAAAGACCTTTATCTATAAACTGGAATGTGTGATTACTTGTGTTATATTTGTCTAATATTTACATTTGTTTGATGATCGGAAAGTGGCAAATTTAAGTGACAAACATGAAAATTAATAAGAAATCAGAAAGGGGTAAACACTTCTTCACACAACTGTATAAACTATTTGATAACCGGAAAGGTGTAATACAATAAATGAATGTTGACCACCAGAGCTCCAAACCCTTCCTGGGTCCCCCATTGGTCTTCATACTTCTTGTTCCATCAAGAAGGATAAATGACAGCTGCAGCCAATCACTGGTTGTAGCAGTAATGTTTCCCCACTGATTGCCTGCAGCGGTACATGACTGTCAAGATATAGATCAATGAAGGACATGGGAACGTAAGGATTGCAGGAATGTCATAGGCTTCATTCTTTGAGGAAGGTGATCAAGTGAAATGTACTGTCAACATAGATTTAGTTTAAGAGAATAATTAATTTAAAAATTCTGTAAAGCTCCACAGACGCTATGACGTACCCGCTTCTCAACTCTTGACGTAAAGTGCGCCTGCAAGGGTTAATTTATTTCTTCTTGCTCAACCCAGTACTCAACCTCTGTTATAGGCTATAAAATGAACATAAATCACTCCCCAACACAGACCACACACCCCAGCTACACAACACGCTGCCACCACTCATCAAACACAAGGGGTGATGAGTCCCCGAAATATACTACTGTCTGACAAGCAAAGGGCACACACTGTCTGTAAGGGCTCAGACACACGAGCGGTGAAATCAGATGAGTGCAATGCGAGATAATCTCTGATTGCACTTTGACCAATGTTAATAAATTGGTGAATGCAAGTTCTGGAGGAGAAACAAGTTGCAACATTCTGCGAGTGGATCCGATAATCGTGCGAGATAATCATGCAAGATTCGCCAATGCAAGTCAATGGGTGTCAGAAAAAAACACTCTAAATGTTCCAGTAAATGATTGTACAGGAATAATTGGCAAGAAAAAAACCCATTGCATACGGACAGCACCGGATGTTATATGTATGCTAGGCGAGAAAACAATCGCACACTGGCATGACACAAGGAAGACATACGGTGTCACTCCTCCTACTCTGCAGGATTACAACTGGTCAGATTTTTTATACACTCGTGTGTTTCCAGCCTAAGGCTATGGACTCTTTACAAAACAAGGCTGGAGGCACACGGTGCGAGGGACTTGCACGAGTGCCATGCGAGGGATACTCTCATTGCACTGGGACCAGTGTTGCCCTATCAGGCAGGGCAGACTGGTGCGAGTCCCCCGCACCTAACTCTCATTGCGAGTCAGAAGCGAGTGCAATCGCGGCATGCTGCGACTGCACGCGAATCTGACGCGTGTGAGGGCAATGCAAGTGTATGGGGGCGAGAAATTCTCGCACCCATACAGCACACAGTGCGAGTGTGCAGGCAAAAATGCTTTAAACTCGCCAGCTGTTAAAGCCGGCAAGTTTAAATTTCCCGCTTTGTCGGTACAGTAAACTATCATCTTGTACTGCTGTGACAGCAGCGGTACAAGATGTTTAGCTACGACAATGATGATTGTAGTAAATATTATGGGGTTATTTTACTGATTAACCCCATCAGCATCCTCTACACCGCATGTGTGCGCCGAGGATGCTGAGGCTCTAAACCCAGTGCTGAAGGGGCTAATATGCAGCTGGTGTCGTAGCACTATGTATGTAGAGAGTGTCCTCACTCTCTGCAGACATGGTGTCATTACACCATGTGTGTGAAGAGGTTAATTTTTATGTATAATGGGTTAAAAGAACTGTCGGGTTTATAACTTCAGAGAAAAAGCCGGCTCTCTGTTACTGCCTATGGGGAGCTGTGGCTTCAGCACCATGAGAGGGGACAGCTCCCCATAGGCAGTAACAGGCATTGTTCACACACAATTTGCGTTTTTTTTAGCACTCCTAAAACCACATGCGTTTTTTTTTTAGAGTGCTAAAAAATGTCCCTTTTGTGTCTGAAAGGATTAGAATCCTTTTTGGACTTTGTCATTTTGTCTTCAAAAACGCAAGTGTTAATGCAGGGTGCATAAATGTGCCATTTAAAAACGCATGCGTTTCCCATAGGGCCCCATGTTATAGAAACGCATGCGTTTTTTTAACATGGGGCCCTATGGGAAACGCATGCGTTAACGCAGGTGCCTGTATGTGCACTCTCCACATACATGGTGCCACTACACCAGCTGCATATTAACCCCTTCAGCACTGGGTTTAGAGCCTCAGCATCCTCGGCGCACACATGCGGTGCAGAGGATGCTGATGGGGTTAATCAGTAAAATAACCCCAGAATACATTATTTTACTACAATCATTATTGTATTAGCTAAACATCTTGTACCGCTGCTGTCACAGCAGTACAAGATGATAGCTTACTGTACCCACAAAGCGGGAAATTTAAACTCTGTGGCTTTGACAGCTGCAGAGTTTCTATTCCCTGACAAATGCTGTCTGCGGTCCTTCAGGACCACAGACAGCATCACAATCATGCAGCACACACGCACTCACACCTCACAATCACAGCACACTAACATACATACAGCCAGCCACACTCATCATATGCACCACACTCGCACCACACACACCCACAAACACGCACAGCACTCTCATCACTGTCATGCATCAAAAACGCGGCGTTTTTGATGCATCATAGTGTGCCTCCACTCTAAAAGGATTAAACTTGTTTTTAGCTTACAATAACCAGGTATAAAAGATAAAAAATTACACAAAGATATGCAAAACAAACATAAAATAAAATGGATGAAATATGGATCACATCAGCATCACCTGACCCCCTACATGCCAACAACTTTCTTTTGTGCCAACCGGCATTTATTTGATTGGACTTGGGCTTGGGTTTCCAGGACAGCCTCTAATTTTAATATTCTAACCTCCGCTCTATTGACTATCTTTTTTTCGGACTATAAGAAACACGTTTTTCCCCCAAATTTTGTGAGAAATTGGAGGGTGCGTCTTATAGTCCGGATATACGGATATGTTGGGCTGTGCTGCCTGTGCTGGGGGGCAGCGGCTTAGGAACAGTGTCCGGAGGCAGGAGCGGGCTGCAGAAGCAGCCAATGATCACGTGGGCCCGATCGTTAGGCTCATGTAATATGCACTGCATCGCCCTGTCCATCACCTGTTAGTAGTGAGAGGTGGGCGGGGGGTTGGCACATATTACATGAGCCTAAGTGTACTCATAAGCAATGTAACGCACGTTGTCCTCCTATGTCCCGGGTGTCTGATCATGTGAGCAGTGCAGCACAGTGACGTCATCATTGCGTGGACATTGAGCTGCTGCAAGCAGGGAGCGACGGAGAGGTGCGTTACATCATTTGTTTGTTTTTTTGTATGTGCACTAGGATGGGGGCCATAACCAGGGTGGGCATTATAAACCAGGATGGGAGGCCATATCCAGGGTGGCCATCATAAACCAGGATGGGAGGCCATATCCAGGGTGGCCATTATAAACCAGGATGGGAGGCCATATCCAGGGTGGGCATTATAAACCAGGATGGGAGGCCATATCCAGGGTGGGCATTATAAACCAGGATGGGAGGCCATATCCAGGGTGGCCATTATAAACCAGGATGGGAGGCCATATCCAGGGTGGGGATTATAAACCAGGATGGGAGGCCATATCCAGGGTGGGGATTATAAACCAGGATGGGAGGCCATATCCAGGGTGGCCATCATAAACCAGGATGGGAGGCCATATCCAGGGTGGGCATTATAAACCAGGATGGGAGGCCATATCCAGGGTGGGCATTATAAACCAGGATGGGAGGCCATATCCAGGGTGGGGATTATAAACCAGGATGGGAGGCCATATCCAGGGTGGGGATTATAAACCAGGATGGAAGGCCATATCCAGGGTGGGGATTATAAACCAGGATGGGAGGCCATATCCAGGGTGGGGATTATAAACCAGGATGGGAGGCCATATCCAGGGTGGGGATTATAAACCAGGATGGGAGGCCATATCCAGGTTTGGGATTATAAACCAGGATGGGAGGCCATATCCAGGGTGGGGATTATAAACCAGGATGGGAGGCCATATCCAGGGTGGGGATTATATACCAGGATGGAGGTCCATATCCAGCATAGCGATTATAGACCAGGATGGGGGACATATATTACGTGGAAGGGGCCCTGGATGAGGACATTACTTCCATAAGTGTCAGCTTCAGATCCCCTCCTATAAAAGTACATAACAACCCTTTTTTTCCCTAATTTATTTCCCCTATTTTCCTCTTATAAAATCTGGGTGCATCATATGGTCTGGTGCGTTTTGTAGTCCAAAAAATATGATAATTTACTAATGAGTATACTGCGTATTAAATGCCTTGTTTTTTCCAAGCACCCCCTTCTTATATTAACCCCTTCACCCCGGGCCTATTTTGATCCTAATGACCAGGCCATTTTTGTCAATTCTGACCAGTGTCCCTTTATGAGGTAATAACTCTGGAACGCTTCAACGGATCCTAGCGATTCTGACATTGTTTTTTCGTGACATATTGGGTTTCATGTTAGTATTAAATTTAGGTCGATAATTTTTGCGATTATTTGTGAAAAAATAAAACATTTGGCAAAAAAAATTTCAAATTATTATTCTGCTAAACCAGAAAGTTTGTGACACAAAATAGTTCATAAATAACATTTCCCACATCTCTACTTTACATCAGCACAATTTTGGAAAAAAAAAAATTTTTGTTCGGAAGTTATAAGGGTTCAAAGTTCATCAGCAATTTTTCATTTTTCCAGCAAAATGTACAAAACCATTTTTTTAGTGACCACATCACATTTGAAGTCCCTTTGAGGGATTTAGATGACAGAAAACACCCAAAAGTGACACCATTCCAAAAACTGCACCCCTCAAGCTACTCAAAACTACATTCAAGAAGATTATTAACCCTTCAAGTGCTTCACATAAACTAAAGCAAAGTGGAAGGAAAAAATGAGCATTTTAATTTTTCCAACAAAAATGTTCTTTTAGCCTCAATTTTTCCATTTTCACATGGGTAACAGGATAAAATGGATCCTAAATATTGTTGGGCAATTTCTCCTCAGTACACCGATACCTCATATGTGGTCATAAACCACTGTTTGGGCGCACGGCAGGGCTCATAAGGGAAGGAGCGCAATTTGACTTTTGGAGCTAATGCTCATGCTCCCACACAAGTGACCCCATTTTTGAAACTAGACCCCCCCAAGGAATGTATCTAGATGCATAGTGAGCACTTTGAACACCCAGGTGCTTCACAAATTGATCCGCAAAAAAGAAATTTTTTGTGGAAACAAAGTACTTTCTCATTTTTATGGATCAATTTGTGAAGCACCTGGGGGTTCAAAATGCTCACCACCCATCTAGATAAGTTCCCTGGGGGGTCTAGTTTCCAAAATGGGGTCACTTGTGGGGGAGCTCCAATGTTTAGGCACACAGGGGCTCTCCAAACGTGACATGGTGTCAGCTAACAATTTGAGCTGATTTTCCATTCAAATTGTTAGGGGACACCATGTCGCGTATGGAGAGCCCCTGTGTGCCTAAACATTGGAGCTCCCCCACAAGGGACCCCATTTTGGAAACTAGGCCCCCCAAGGAACTTATCTAAATGCATAGAGAGCACTTTGAACCCCCAGGTGCTTCACAAATTGATCCGTAAAAATGAAAAAGTACTTTTTTTTTTTCCACAAAAAAAAATCTTTTTTTAATTTTTGCGGATCAATTTGTGAAGCACCTGGGGTTTCAAAGTGTTCATTATGCATCTAGATGCATTCCATGGGGGGGTCTAGTTTCCAAAATGGGGTTACTTGTTGGGGAGTTCCAATGTTTAGGCACACAGGGGCTCTCCATACGCGACATGGTGTCTGCTAACAATTTGAGCTGATTTTTCAAATTGTTAGCGGACACCATGTTGAGTTTGGAGAGCCCCTGTGTGCCTAAACATTGGAGCTCCCCCACAAGTGACCCCATTTTGGAAACTAGGCCCCCCAAGGAACTTATCTAGATGCATAGAGAGCACTTTGAACCCCTAGGTGCTTCACAAATTGATCCGCAAAATGGAAAAGAAGTTTTGTGTGAAATAAAAAGTACTTTTTCCTTATCGTGGATCAATTTGTGAAGCACCTGGGGGTTCAAAGTGCTCACTATGCATCTAGATACGTTCCTACGTTTCCAAAATGGGCTCACTTGTGGGGGAGCTCCAATGTTTAGGCACATAGTGGCTCTCCATACGCGACATGGTGTCTGCTAACAATTGGAGCTAATTTTCCATTCAACTTGTTAGCGGACACCATGTCGCGTATGGAGTGCTCCTGTGTGCCACCAGCATTGCCACCAGCACAAGGGCAACTGGAAGAGTTGGGGTACAGCACCAGAAAATGGCACCTCTAATAAATGTGCTATTTTCTGGGGTGGCTGTGGGTTGCAATTTGCAGCGTGAGGGGGCCACAACATTTGGGTCTCTCCATGATGAGGATTGCAGCCCCCCAACTGCCAAGTTGTACCTGGCTGGCAACCAAAAATACGTCAAAGCTCCATGTCATTGTATTGGTAGAATAAAAAAAATGATGTGGGGCTTTGCCATATTTTTGGTCCAGCCAGGTACAACTTGGCAGCCACGGGTTGCCACCAACCCCCAGCTGCCTCGTTGTACCTGGCTGGCAACTAAAAATACAGCAAAACCTTTTTTTTTCTAGAACTAATTCCAGAAAAAAAATGATGTGGGGCTCCGCCATATTTTTGGTCCAGCCAGGTACAACTATGCAGCTGGGGGCTGGAAGCCGCAGCATGGAGAGGCCCAAGCGTTCTGGGCCCCCAATGCTGCGAATTGCAGCCTGCTACCGCCCCAGAAAATGGCGCATTCATTGAAGCGCCATTTTCTGGCACTGTACCCAGACTCTTCCAGTTACCCTGGTGCCGGTGGCAAACTGGGTAATAAAGGGGTTAATGCCAGCTTTTTTATTAGCAGCTGGCACTAAGCCCGAGATTCATAATGTCGGGCCAATGTTAGACCCGGCCATTAGGAATCTCTAGTAAATAGTCAGAACATACACACAGAGAAAAATCTTTCTATTTGGAAAAAAAAACGCAAACGAAATTCGGACTCCATCTTTATTATAAAGATCCGACGTAGTCCACAATGAAGGTCCCACGACGCTCGATCGCCTCCGACGTAGTCCACAGCGAAGGTCCCACGACGCTCGATCGCCTCTGCTCATTCCAGAGACTGCAGCAAGGGATCAAGTGTCCTCTTCCTACAGTCTCTGGGGTCAGAGTTATGGTGCACTGTATGGCAATGATCTGTCATACAGTGCACCATGACTATGATCCTAGAGACTACAACAAGAGGACCTTGATCCCTTGTTACACCCACCCATCCACCCATCATCCACGCACGCTGACATCCACACACGCACACATCCACGCATGCATCCACGCACGCTGACATCCACGTATGCACACATCCACGCATGCATCCACGCACGCTGACATCCACGTATGCACACATCCACGGATGCACATTCACGCACGCATCCACGCACGGTGACATCCACGCACGCTGACATCCACGCACGCATCAACGCACGGTGACATCCATGCACGCACACACATCCACGCACGCACACATCCACATGCACGCATCCACACATGGTGACATCCACACATGGTGACATCCACACACGCACGCACATCCACGGACGCACATCCACGGACGCATCCACGCACGCTGACATCCACGCACGCACACTTCCACGCACGCACACATCCACGCACGGTGACATCCACGCACGCACACATCCACGCACACATCCACGCACGCACACATCCACGCACACATACATCCACGCACGCACATCCACGCACGCACATCCACGCACGTACATCCACGCACGCACATCCACGGACGCACATCCATCGATGCACGCTGACATCCACGCACGGTGATATCCACGCACGCACATCCATGCACGCTGACATCCATGCACGCTGACATCCACGCACGCTGACATCCACATCCACGCACGCTGACATCCATGCATGCACTATCCATCCACCCATCCATTCATTCATTCATACTTACCCACCTATGAGGAGGAGGAGGGGCCACACCGGATCTGCAGAGGAGACTGTCGGGCGGGTGCATCAGCGCGTGCAGCCCTCCGGAAGCTGGAGTAGGTGAGCGGGGCATGGGGTGGGGGTTTGAGCAGGGAAGGGGGGAGGGAGGGAGTTGGGCGGGGAAAGGGAGGTTTGAGCGTGGGGGGTTTGAGCAGGATGGGCGGGAGTTGAGCAGACTGACCGGCGGGTGCATCGGCGGTGCAGCCCGCCGGCAGATAGATAAGGATAGGAGGGGGGGCGGGTGGATGGCGGGGACGGGGGTGGAGGGAGCGGAAGCCGGACACAGGGGGGGGCCAGGACACGGGGAACTGTGGAGGAGGGGGTGGGAGCGCACAAGGATGACCGGCGGGTGCAGCCCGCCGGCAAAATAGATAAGAATAGAAGGGGGGCGGATGGATGGCAGGGACAGGAGGGGAGGCCTTGATGTGTCCTGGAGCAAGAGGGGCTGAGGAGGGGGAGGGCACCTGCCTATCCACCCCTCCAGATCTGATTGGAGAGTTCCAATCAGATCTGGAGGGGTGAATCCCTATGATTGGCTCCGATTGGCAGTTTCACTTTTACACTGCCTATCGGAGGGGTCTTGGGCACGGGGGGGGGGGGGGGGGGGGGAGTTAATCCACCTCCTGTGGGGTCAACTACAGGTTGTCACAGAGCAGCAGCAACTGTGACACCTGAGTGACCCGGCTCACAGGAGGTGCAGCAGCTCAAACATGCCAGGACGTTGTACAACGTCCTGTGTCGGGAACGACCAGAAACCCAGGACATTGTACAATGTCCTGTGTCGGTAAGGGGTTAAATAGAGGATGTCAGGCCTTGACACTAAGGTCAGTCCCTTTGAAGCTTGCAGAGGTGTGACAAATTTTTAATGGAAACTCCCCTTGGTTCTCAGTTCCTGTAATCAGGAGAGGTTATACCTTTTTTTGTAGAGATGGCAGACTCGAATCAATGGTACCTTACTACTGCTATTATACAATTATCCCTACAAATACATATTTCATTCAGATACTTTTTACAATTTTCTTTATTAATGATAATAATATTAAAAAATTACACCCCCCCAAACATTAATATATACATATTGGCATTGTCAACCTGAACTATACATTTACAGTATCAGTTATGATAATTGATGTAACCTTATCCAAAATTGCAACCGAATACTTTATTTGCACTTTGTCCTAAATAAAAATTAATATGAATTAAACTCGGGTACCAAGACATAACATTTATATAAGTAAGGCCTCATACATCTACATTAGACACAAATGAAGAAATTCTGGTTCTCAAGCATACAATTGGCCTAATCTTGGGATTGCATTGTGGCTACCCAGGATGAGCTCTAGAGGGCGCTCCAGAGCTAAGCATGTGCTGATTTACTGCAGGGGTCAATGATGAATGCCCGGAGCTCCCTCTAGTGGTGGCCACGAGCAGACTCAATCCTGTGTGAATCTGTCCATATCAGGAATTGGGCAAAAAATAGTGAAAAATTTTTAAGATCATTTCATTTTCACCTTGAAAATTACTTATGATTTGCTATAAGACATGGAGAAGCTTTGCAGATGTCGGCAGAGCGTACCAAATGTGAAATGTGAACCTGGCTGTAACAGACAGTCATTGTCCTGGATCCTGCACCATCATAGGGACCGTCCTGCTCCTCCAAATTCCTCCCCCTCGCATTCTCCTCTATGTTAGAGTAGAACTTATGTAGACTGCGACCATAAACGCTCCAAAGACGTTGCGATACTCGAAGTGACTGTCTTCTTCTAACATTCCAGGTACTTATTTGTTTACTTATTTATTGCTTTATTGTGCAGCAATGGATGCACAAGGCTGCGGGATCATTTAGATTATATATTGTCAAAGTAGCCAGGCATCGGGGGAGTTCAGAGAGTTCATGGAATAATCCATAACTTAGGCTAGATCACATATACCCTGCATTGCTCTGGAGAGATATATACACCATGTTCCAAATTATTCTGCAAATGTTCTTTTTCTCTGACTTTCCTAAATGGTCGGTGCAAATGACAGTCATTGTAATTAGTCATCACCCGTAAAGGTACAGTCACACGATACAATCTTGCTAGGCAATTTCACTGGCAATTTGCTGGTTGCAGTGAAATCATGGACACATTGTTATATCTTGTTGCTGTGTACAAATGTAACAATGTGTCCATGATTTCACTGCAACCAGCAAATTGCCAGTGAAATTGCAAGCAAAATTGCCACGTGTGACGTTACCTTTAGAGTATACATTGAATTTTATTGAAGAAACCTCCCAGTGATAACAGTATAATCTTCAAAATAAAAAAAAACTCTAAATGCACTGTTCCAAATTATTAGGCACAGTAGAGTTTCTAAACATCTACCGTGTTTCCCCGAAAGTAAGACCCTGTCTTACATTAATTTTACCTCCAAAAGTCCCACCCTGTCTTACTTCGGGGAGGTCTTACATTAGCAAAAAAAAAAAAATGACAATGACCGCACTTGCCGCTAGTGAACCGCAAGTGGCCTATACATTGCATGGGGCCGTGCCGCAATTGTGTCGCAAGTGCTGTGCGGCAAGTACGTTTTTTTTCACCGCAACTGCCATATGCACACACACCCATACCCACCCATACACATACAGTACACACACACACACATATACCGGTGCACACACATACACATACACACACATACACACATGTTTATACAGTACACACGTGTCATTACGGTACCTGTTTTCGCCAGATCACTTTCGTTTTCCTCTGCAGTGCTGGGTGACGATTCCTCAGGGATGGGCGGCCAATCACAGGTCGCGCTGGGCGGAGATTGGCGGGGCACAGCAAGTTAGGCTGTGATTAACCCCATGATCTCCGGACCAGCGGCTGCACCAGGGGGACAGAAGGAGCCTGGACGGTGGCGTACAGTAAGCCTGCAGCAACCTAAAGGGAGGTCCGTGCCCCCCCCCCCCCCCCGTAGGCGGCCTTACATTTCCCCGCGACCCCCCGAAAGCGGCCTCACAATCGGGGGGTGCCTTACATTAGAAAACCCTGGGCACCCCCCTACCCTGCCTTACTTTCGGGGGGGTCTTACTTTTGGGAAAACACGGTAATATGTTTGAAAGAACTGAAAATACTTATTTGTTGAATTTGCAGCATTAGGAGGTCACATTCACTGAAATAAAAAGCTATTTAACGCCAAAACATCCTAACAGGTCAAGTTACATGGTAACATAGGAACCCTTCTTTGATATCACCTTCACAATTCTTGCATCCATTGAACTTGTGAGTTTCTGGAGAGTTTCTGCTTGTATTTCTTTGCATGATGTCAGAATAGCCTCCCAGAGCTGCTGTTTTGATGTGAACTGCCTACCATCCTCATAGATCTTTTGCTTGATTATACTCCCTAGGTTCTCTATAGGGTTGAGGCCAGGGGAAGATAGTGGCCACACCATGAGTTTATCTCCTTTTATGCCCATAGCAGCCAATGACACAGAGGTATTCTTTGTAGCATGAGATGGTGCATTGTCATGCATGAAGATGATTTTGCTCCTGAAGGCACGTTTTTGCTTTTTGTACAATGGAAGAAAGTTCTTAGTCAAAAGCTCTATATACTTTGCAGAAGTCATTTTCACACCTTCAGGAACCTTAAAGGGACCTACCAGCTGTTTCCTCATGATTCCAGCCCAAAACATGACTCCTCCACCTCCTTGCTGACGTTGCAGTCTTGTTGGGACATGGTGGCCATCCACCAACCATCCACTACTCCATCCATCTGGACCATCCAGGGTTGCTCGGCACTCATCAGTAAACAAGACCGTTTGAAAATTAGTCTTCATGTATATCTGGACCCACTGCAACCATTTCTGCTTGTGAGCACTGTTTAGGGGTGGCCGAATAGTAGGTTTATGCACCACAGGAAGCCTTTGAAGGATCCTACACCTTGAGGTTTGAGGGACTCCAGAGGCACCAGCAGCTTCAAATATCTGTTTGCTGTGTTGTAAGGCCTTGTTAGTAGCTGCTCTCTTAATCCGATGACCTTGCCTGGCAGAAACCTTCCTCATTCTGCCTTTATCTGCACGAACACATCTGTGCTCAGAATCAGCCACAAATCCTTCACAGGACGATGATCACGCTTATGTTTTCGTGCAATATCAAATGTTTTCATCCCTTGTTCAAGCCATTGCATTATTTGTTGCTTTTCGGCAGCAGAGAGATCCTTTTTCTTTCCCATGTTACTTGAAAACTGTGGCCTGTGTAATGTTGTGGAACACCCAGTTTTCCTTTTATTGGGCGCACCTGCCAAACTAATTATCACAGGTATCTGAGATTGATTTCAATGATCCAAAGAACCCTGATGGTGGGTTTACACGCCACGATATCGTTTCGATATCGCAACTCAATGGCGCGGGAGCGCGCAATTAGTGCACGTTTCACCCGCATCGCATTGACTGTTTAGACGCTGCGATATCGTAATACAACGTCCGTGCGATGTCTCCGCCTCCCAATCCAGGATCGCATAGTTAACATGGGAGTGAATGGGTGACGTATCAAATCGCATCGTAATTGGGTGTTTACACAGCACGATCTGGCTTCAATCGCTATGCAATATCGGGGCATTGAATAGCACGCTCATTCGATCCCCGATATCGCATTGACATCGTTCCTGCATCGCATTGGACGTTCACACCATACAACGCAGGCACGATATCGGGTCCAACGATTGAACCACGTGACTTTTGATTGAAATTGTACTGCGATATCGCGACGTGTAAACCCGCCATGAGACACAATACCATCAATGGGTTTCATTGAAAACAAATAAATAAATAACCCTATGACACTTACAAATTATTATGCAAATTGGTTTTAACATGGTTTATTAATTCTGCATTTCTTGTATAGTGCCATCATATTGCACAGAACTTTACCAACTTCATCATACTGCCACCGTCCCCATTGGGGCATATTCTCTACATTTCCTATTAGTATGTTTTCACACCAGATGTACATGGCAGCGTTTCCACAGAAAACTAGGCAGCAGGGCGGAGGCTATGTCTTCTGACCAAGGTGGAGGGGAGCTGGGCTGATGATCCAGGAGTCTGGAGTGTGGCCTGCAGCATGGATCTGATGGTGGCTGGTGAGTTTCCTATCCCTGCTAGTTATGTTCCTGGATTAAAAAGATACCAAGAAAAGTGTTTTTAAGATGGAAATGCAAATCAGCAAATTAAGAAGTGAAATTAATAATGAGAGTGATCCAAAACAAAGCTGATGAAGTGTGAGCGCTAATGCTGGCTTCACACCACGGCAAGACCCGGTCTGGGGCTGTCAGGCATGATCCTGACAGCCCCGGACTGGATCAGCACACAGAACCAGAGGGCTAATGTGCCCTCCGGTCCTATGTGCAGCCGGATGGCTTTAATTGCAGTCGCAGCTGCTGATTTTTCAAGATCGTGGCTAGCATGGAGCTAGCCGCGGTCCTGAAACTACAGCAGCGTGCAGCCGCCTGTATCCAGTTCCTGGATTCGCCTGGACCAGAGCAATCTGGCCCCATAGGCTCCCATGTTAGGGAGAACCGGATTGCCCCGGATCTGGGACAATCTGGGCGAATCCAGGATTCGGCATTTTGGGGAGATTTTTCTCCTCGGACACAAAAATGTTGCAAGCAACGTTTGTGTACGGTGAGGGAAATCTGAATTCTCCCGGATTCCACCGCAGAGATGAAACTGGATGGCAGAGAGCTGCCATCTAGCTCCACCCGGCCCCATAGGCTACTGTGGGGCCAGAAACCGGTCCGGGCTGTCTGGTTTACACCGGACAACCCCGGACCGGACCTTACCGTGGTGTGAAGCCTGCCTAAGGGTACCTTTACACATGGCTACATTTCTAGGGTGGCTACAGGTAACTTACTGGTTGCAGCGAAATCATGGATACATGGTTCTATCTTGTTGCTGTGTACAAATGGAATAATCTCTCCATGATTTCACTGCAACCAGTAAGTTACCTGGTGACAAGCTACAAATGTAGCCGTGTGTAAAGGTACCCTAAGGCCATGTGCACACGTTCAGTATTTGATGAGTTTTTTTACCTCAGGATTTGTAGCCAAAATCAGGAGTGGATAATTAAATCCAGAAGTGGTGCAGGTGTTTCTATTAGACTTTTCCTCTGATTGCTCCACTTCTGGGTTTGTCTACAAATCCTGAGGTAAAAAACTCATCAAATACTGAACGTGTGCACGTGGCCTTAAGCTGGTTTCACACTGCAGCTTTTCCCTGATCAGAGTTCATCAGGTTTGGGTGCCAAAACCAGGAGTGAAACTTGCAGAGAAAAAGTATAATTGAAAGATTGACACCTGTTCTGGGTTTTGGAGACACTCCTGCTTTTGGCACCCAAACACTGATGAACCCTGATCAGGAAAAAACTGCAGTGTGAAGCCAGCCTAAGATGATTGCAGACATGAGGTGGTAAGAAGAAAAGACTGGACAAAAACCTAAACTCAGTGACCAGAGTGGAGACCTTGGCTATGGAGAGAAAGAGGGAATCCAGAGTCCAGACTAACGAGAAAGCGCTTCAGTGCTAAAAAAGACAAAAATTATTACACTGTTTACCAGGGAAACCCAATGAGAGGTGCAACATTAATAGCTGCATAATGTGAGAGGCCTGAGACATCAGAAAATGCTGGCAATGCTGCAGCAAACGAGAGGTTAACTGCACTGTGTGCAATGACATGAACAATATCCCTATGAGTGAGAAAGAAAGTACACCCTATACAGATACTGTGAGACCCCACTCGGTAGTGAGAGTGGGAGCCTGCTGGGCGCTGTGAGTGGGAGCCTGCTGGGTGCTGTGAGTGGGAGCCCGCTGGTGCTGTGAGTGGGAGCCCGCTGGGTGCTGTGAGTGGGAGCCCGCTGGGCGCGGTGAGTGGGAGCCCGCTGGGCGCTGTGAGTGGGAGCCCGCTGGGCGCTGTGAGTGGGAGCCCGCTGGGCGCTGTGAGTGGGAGCCCGCTGGGCGCTGTGAGTGGGAGCCCGCTGGGCGCTGTGAGTGGGAGCCCGCTGGGCGCTGTGAGTGGGACCCCGCTGGGCGCTGTGAGTGGTACCCCGCTCGGCGCTGTGAGACCCTGCTCAGTGGTGCTAGTAATGAATGCCTGCCTGCAGCAGAAATTATAATAGACTCTCCGCTGTCTATGGCAGTTTGTGGTGGTGGACTCTGTCATACAATATGCAACAACAATGAGTAGCAGATTTGGACAGGTTTTCAGCACAATCAGGTGCCAGTAATCATAGGGCTGGGGAGAGCTCCAGCATTGATCATCTTGAGATTTCAAACCCTGATCCGCCTGTGGATGGGGAAAAATCCAGCACTAAACTATCTGCTGACCAACATCAGCCCAGGAGACTATTCTCCAATGTCACAAGTAGTGATGAGCGAGTAGTAAGATACTCGGATAGCCCTAACCGAATACTTTGAAATGTTTAAGTATTCGGATCCGAGTGAGTTCCCCATTGACTTGGATTAGATGAGTAATGAGTAATGAAACAGTTCAAAGTATTCGGTTAGAGCTATCCGAATATTTCACTACTCGCTCATCACTAGCCACAAGACTAGTGAACCCTCCACCTAAGAGGAAGAATGCTGTGAGGATAAATTACATGGGGCCAGAGGAGAACATCCCATCCACAATTTATAGTTATAGGGTCCCGCGCTCACTTTCACCTTCTTATGCTGCTAAGCATATGAGAGATATTCACGGTGTTGTCTAAAAATTAATTTTTTCTGGTCATCATAATGGGAGACCCAGACAATGGGGTTTAGGGCACTGCCCTCCGGAGGTCACACTAGGTACTACAAGCTTGTAGACACCGCCCCCTCCGCTTATAAACCCCTACCGCAGGGAACATCCTCAGTTTTAAACTTAGTGTGCTCGGAGGATCACGCTTTGCTTGCACTTCACTGCATTCTCACAACTTACGTGATGGCGTCTGAAGACAAGGTAAAATGGTTCCGGTCGGGACCTGCGACAGCCTCCCCGCTCACCCTTGTGGAACACGCTGGTGGAGGTACCGGAGGGCCTAGAGCCTGGACACCTTGTGTTCTCCCGGTACGCTGTTGCGCTCCTTTCCATCCCTCTCTGGGGGGCTCTGGAGAGTGGGAGATGGGAGCCTTGCACAGCTCCGCTCCGTCCGAGGCCTCCCTAAATGGTGCTTACAGACCGGACTGGAGCCAGCCCAGTCCGAGGCCTCCCTAAATGGTGCTTACACTCCGGACTGGTGCTGAACCCCCGTCCGAGGCCTCCCTAAATGGTGCTTACAGACCGGACCGGCACTGAGGCACTCTGTGTCTCCTGTGTGCCTGGGGGTAGTGTCTGTCACTTTATGTGTCCTGACACTCAGACCGCGCGTTACTCTCGAGTCCGCGGATCTGGAGGTGTACCCCGTGCTGGGGTCACCCTGGCTGACCGCCCTGTGTGTCGCAGGGGCTGAGGCTGTAGCTGCGGATGTGTATTTGTGCATGCAGTCTGTGTGTTGTACTTCACACTACTTCCCGCGCTGCGGGCTCTGGCGCCTTAATATTGAGGCTGCTTGGAGGATAGGAAGCAGCCCGTGCGGTGACATCATCGATGGGCGTGTGTGTGTGCTTCCCGCGTGTTTTCGGCGCCGCCCACGGTTTCACTGTCGGCGGCCATCTTTACCCTCACTTCCCGGCTGGGATCTGTATGCAGCGTGCGTCTGCACTCCAGAGGAGACCGGAAACTCTCGCGGAGGTCACACACACACACCGCTTCCTCCTACCGCTTCGCTGCGGTCGGTAAGCCACCGGGATTCCCGGTTTTGTCTGCACAATTTGGCTTATTTTCCCCTGCTGTGGCGATGTCCTCAGTTAGGAAGCGTGCTGCTAAGGCGGCAGATGCCACCATTACCTGTGCTACATGCAACGGGACACTGGTGGAGGGATCCTGCAATAACTGCGGACGCCCGGAGGTCCGGACGGACACTGCTGAAACTGCAGCTCCGGTGCTGTACCCTGAGGTGCAAGTGATCCCAGGGCCATGGGAAACTCAGAATAAGATCAATGAATCTCTGTTGTCCCAGCTGTCCTCCATGTCGCAGTCCCTGGAGGCACTCAATAGGAGGCTGGAAAGCCCAGCTACTCCTTCCAGTTACCCCCGGGTGTCTCCCTCTTCTGCTGTGAGACCCCTTAAGCGGGCTCGTCGTGAGGATTCACCCGAGCTCCAGGCTCTCTCTGAGGAGGAGCGGTCCTCTGATGGTGAGGAAGATGATGGGGGTTCGACTCTCGGGTCTGTGTCTGTGTCTGAACCATCAGACGGGGTGGAGGATTTGGTGTCCTCTATTAACGAGACCTTACGTCTCGTGACACCCCCTGAGGAGGTGACTGTACACCCGAAGGAGGTCTATCAATGGCTGCGGCTGGAGGCTAGACCAAGTGGCTCCTTCATGGACCACACTAACTTTGGAAGGGTGGTTAGAGCTCCCAGGTTACATCCTGGGCGGCGTTATGTCCGCAAACCCAAGGACAATCGCTTCCCCTTCCCCCAGGAGGTGCTACAGGAGTGGTCGCAGTCCCCGAAGGTGGACGCTTCCATGACCAGGATTGCTGCACGCTCCCTTTTCTCTGCCTCTGATAGCTCCTCGCTGAAGGATGCGACTGATAGACAGGTCGAGCAACTCGCCAAGTCTTCCTATGAGGCTGTGGGGGTCTTCATTTGCCCCTAATTTTGCCACGGTCTGGACCTTACAAGCGATTACTACCTGCTTGGATGGTATCACTGACCTGGCAAGGTCCAGTCCAGAGGTCCTGGCGCTTACCGAAAGGGCAAGGGCCTATGCGGACTAACGCCAGGACGGCGACTTTGGAAACTGCCACTCGCTCAGCTGTGGCTTCGGCCAACGCTATTGCGATTCGCAGGTTGTTGTGGCTGCGTCTTTGGGACTCAGATGCCACATCTAAGAAGATTTTGCAGAATCTTCCGTTCTCTGGTGACAGGCTTTTTGGTACCGAACTGGACAAGCTGATAAAGGATTCTGCTGAGTCTAAGATCCCGCAGAATAAGCCTAAGCCACGGTATTCCGTTAAGAGGAACCCAAAGCAGTGGTCCTTTCGTTCCAGCTCACAGTCATCAGCACCGTCCGCTCGCACGGACCGAGGGGCAAGCCCGCTTCTCAGTGGCGCTCAAAGAGTCGTCCAAAGAAGCTGGCGGGGGCAGCGGCTGCCACCCCCAAACCCGCCTCTACATGACTCGCTCTCCCTTCCTGCCTCCCCACAGGTGGGGGGTCGCCTGTCTCGTTTTCAGGACAGGTGGCTACTTCACGTTCAAGATCAGTGGGTTCGAGACGTGGTCTCGCGAGGTTACAGGATAGAGCTGACGTCAAAGCCGATACCCCGATTCCATCGGTCGGTCCCATCCCCAGAAAAGGCTCAGGCCTTTCACCTGGTGTTGGAGGGTCTCCGCAGGGACGGAGTGGTGGTCCCGGTGCCTTCCGGGAGAGGTTTCGAGGTTTTTACTCCAACCTCTTCATTGTCCCAAAGAAGGACGGATCCTTCCGCCCGGTTCTGGACCTAAAGTTGTTCAAACCGTCACGTGTTGGTTCGGAAGTTCCGTATGGAATCACTGCGATCCGTGATCGCAGCTGTGTCACAGGGGGACTTCCTAGCGTCCATAGATATTCGAGACGCTTACCTTCACGTGCCCATTGCACCGGCTCATCAGCGCTGGTTGAGATTTGCAGTGGGGAAGAACACTTCCAATTTGTGGCGCTGCCGTTCGGGTTGGCCTCGGCACCGCGGGTGTTCACAAAAGTGATGGCCTCCATGATGGCTCTCCTGCACGTGCAGGGGCACGCCGTAATACCCTATCTGGACGACCTGCTGGTCAGGGCGCCATCAGAACACCTTTGTCGGCAAAGCCTGGAGGTAACCATGAAGTCTCTGGAACAGTTCGGGTGGCTTATCAATATCCAGAAGTCGACCCTGGTTCCGACCCAGTCACTGACATATCTGGGCATGGACTTCCACATGGACTCGGCCCTAGTGTCTCTGGCACGAGTCAAACAGATGGCGATCCAATCAGGAGTGCAAGCAGTCCTCCTGTCACCACAATCATCCCTACGGATCTTGATGAAGCTGGTGGGGCGCATGGTAGCTGCAATAGAGGCAGTACCTTTTGCGCAGCTTCGCCTCCGTCCTCTCCAGCTGGAGATTCTTCGCAGATGGGACAAGAGGACGATCTCTCTGAATCGGCTGGTGACACTTTCCCAACCGACCAGGGATTCCCTGCAGTGGTGGCTCCAGCCACGTCATTTGTCACGGGGCCGATCCTTCCTCAAACCGTCATGGTTAGTGGTGACCACCGACGCCAGTCTGATGGGCTGGGGTGCGGTGTTCTTACACCACAGGGCTCAAGGCCTCTGGACTCCGTCGGAGTCGGCGTTGCAGATCAACGTGCTGGAGATCAAGGCGGTCTATCTGGCGCTCCTAGCGTTTCAGAAGTTCCTGTCAGGGCAACCCATTCGGGTTCAGTCCGACAATGCGACGGCCGTCGCCTATATAAATCATCAGGGAGGGACCAGAAGTGCTCAGGCCCTCGCCGAAGTCCACCGCATTCTATCTTGGGTGGAGGACAACGACTGCCTGATCTCCGCAGTTCACATCCCAGGGGTCGAGAACTGGGAGGCCGACTACCTGAGTCGGCAGGGGATGGACGCCGGAGAGTGGTCTCTTCATCCAGACGTCTTCCAGGACATCTGCAGCAGATGGGGCACTCCGGACGTGGATCTGATGGCCTCGCGGCTGAATCATCAGGTGCCGCAATACATGGCGAGATCATGGGATCCTCAGTCTCTGGGGGCAGATGCCCTGATCCTGAGTTGGTCCAGATTCCATCTTCCGTATGTGTTCCCGCCTCTAGCTCTGATTCCCAGGGTTCTGTGGAAGATCAGGTCGGAGTGCAGGGTAGCCATTCTAGTGGCTCCAGATTGGCCCAGGAGGTCCTGGTATCCGGACCTGTGGCGACTGTCAGGCGGACTCCGGTGGGCTCTTCCAGAACGTGCAGATCTGCTCGCACAAGGCCCATTCTTCCACCTCAATTCCAGGGCCCTCAGATTGACTGCATGGCTCTTGAGGCCTGGCTGCTGACGTCCAGGGGCTTCTCTCCTACGGTTGTTGCCACCATGACTCGGGCTAGGAAGCCTGTTTCCAGGAAGATGTACCACAGAACGTGGAAGATTTTCTTCACCTGGTGTGCCTCGGGTGGTCGCTCCCCGTGGCCCTTGTCCATTCCGACATTGTTGGCTTTCCTTCAGTCGGGGTTGGAATTGGGGTTATCCCTAGGCTCTTTGAAGGGTCAAGTGTCAGCTCTTTCAGTGCTGTTTGACAAGCGCTTGGCGCTCCTTCCCAAGGTCCGTCAGTTTCTCCAGGGAGTCTCTCGGGTGGTCCCGCCCTACAGGCGACCACTGGACCCTTGGGACCTTAACATGGTCCTGGCGGCACTGCAGAAACCGCCGTTTGAGCCGCTGAGAGACATTTCTCTGTCTCGTCTGTCCCAGAAGGTGGTCTTTCTGGTGGCGATTACATCTCTGAGAAGGGTCTCAGAATTGGCTGCACTATCGTGCAGGTCGCCCTTTCTGGTGGTTCACCAAGACAAGGTGGTGTTACGCCCGCGGCCAGAATTCTTGCCAAAGGTGGTTTCCACTTTTCACCTGAACCAGGAGATTGTTCTCACCATCATTTTGACCCGCTCCCGTTCATCAGGTCGAGCGCGATCTCCATACTCTGGATCTCGTGAGGGCTGTACGCATTTATGTGTCCAGGACTGCCTCTTTCCGGAATTTGGATTCCTTATTTGTCCTGACGGCAGGTCGCTGTAAGGGGTCCGCGGCATCGAAGTCAACCTTGGCCAGATGGATCAAGGCTCCCATTCAGGAGGCCTACCGGTCTTCTGGTTTGCCTCTCCCGGTGGGATTGAAAGCTCACTCTACCAGAGCTGTCGGTGCCTCCTGGGCTTTGCGACATCGAGCTTCTGCTCTACAGGTGTGTCAGGCAGCCACCTGGTCCAGCCTGCACACTTTCTCTAAGCACTATATGGTGCATGCCCATGCCTCTGCGGATGCAAGTTTGGGCAGGCGGGTCCTCCAGGCGGCGGTTGCCCACCTTTGAGGGGGACCATGTATTATCCGTCTTTGAGGAACTCTTCGCGCCCTGGGGTATTGCTTTAGGACATCCCCATTGTCTGGGTCTCCCATTATGATGACCAGAAAAAAGAGAATTTTGTTTACGTACCGTAAATTCTTTTTTCTTTAATCATCAATGGGAGACCCAGCACCCACCCAGTTGTTTCGTTGCAGGTTTTGCATTTGATCTGTTCCCTGTTGGGACAGTTTCTTCCGGGTTGTTGGACCGTCTGTGCACGGTTTCTTTCCCGATGTTTCGGGTGTGGTTTATTTGTCTCCTCGCAGCTTATGGACCAAACTGAGGATGTTCCCTGCGGTAGGGGTTTATAAGCGGAGGGGGCGGTGTCTACAAGCTTGTAGTACCTAGTGTGACCTCCGGAGGGCAGTGCCCTAAACCCCATTGTCTGGGTCTCCCATTGATGATTAAAGAAAAAAGAATTTACGGTACGTAAACAAAATTCTCTTTATTGGATATATAAAATTCATAAAAAGCATAAAAAATCGTTACTAGCTGATATGCAAATCAGTTCGCCTCAAACAGTTTTTCGCTCAAGGGTGCTTTTTGGATCCACTGTCGATTTCTTCTCCCACATTTGTTCCTTGGATCCTATTAAATTTGCATGATATCCTGTTCCTATAATAAAAGGGGATTATTAATGTCTATTGTAGATATCTGTCTTTGCCCTATGTTTGTTGCACATCAGTTTCCTCACCTCTAACCTTCAATGTAGTCTTTACTTTTTTGGACTCTCTTCTTCTGTGCACTTTTCTTTGCCTATATAGGAATTTTACATAAATGAATTTAATAAGTAACTTATATTAATGTAACTTTGATATTTTCAGTATTTTTCACACTTATACTTCACCTTAACTGAGGCTTTTTTAAGGTTAAATCTGTCCCTATGTATGGCCTCCTCCTCTGTAATCCAATGTAGACTATACAAGACACATATTAAAATTGTAAAGAATAAATTAATAAATTGAGTGATCAATTATTCCCTATATTACAAGCTGCTGTATCACTAGAAACTATGGCACTTGATCACTAAAGGTACCGTCACACAGGGACATATCGCCGGCGATGTTGCCGGGGATCGCGGGAGCGCGCATCCCTGACAACATCGCCGGTGAGCTGTCACACTGAGCAACTTACCGGCGATGTCGCCGGCTAGTTGCCGCGGCTATCGCTCGCTGGGTTGCTCAGCAACCCAGCAAGCGATCACTCGCAATGTTGGATATAGGCGGAATCGCCCACAACATTGCAGATTGCCGCGTTACACAGGGCGATCAGGCAGGATCGCCTGAGCAACATCGCCAGGTTTCCCAACGTTGTTGGGAAACCTGGCGATGTGACTCAGGCGATTCATCGCCTGATTATCGCCCTGTCACACGCGGCAATTCGCCGGTGATGTCGCCGCAACCTGGCCACGCCCCTCGGTTGCCGGCAACATCGCCGGCGATATGTCCCCGTGTGACGGTACCTTTAGGGTACCTTTACACGCGGCTACATTTCTAGGGTGGCTACAGGTAACTTACTGGTTGCAGTGAAATCATGGAGAGAATATTCCATTTGTACACAGCAACAAGATAGAACCTTGTCTCCATGATTTCACTGCAACCAGTAAGTTACCTGTAGCCACCCTAGAAATGTAGCCGCGTGTAAAGGGGCCCTTACAGTTAACAGTTCCATATACTGCATTTGTCCTCTGCTGGTACCACATCTCTTTGATTCACTTTTTCTTTGATATTCTGTAGTGATCTAATATGTAAGTATATAAAACAGACAATGTTTCTTGTCTTCAAGACCTCATTAATTAGTGTACTGCCAGAGATGAACAAAATTGCACAATATCCCTTATATACCGTATATACTCGTGTATAAGCCGAGTTTTTCAGCACAAAAAATGTGCTGAAAAGTCCCCCCTCGGCTTATACACGGGTCATATACGGTACTTAGTGGTATACAGCCCCCCCCCCCCCCCGTGGTATACCGGGCCCCCCCTTGCTGGTGGCAACCTGTAAAAGAAGATATCATTATACTTATCGTATCGCCGCCGCTCTGTCACCGTCACCGCGCTATTCCGGGTCTTCATGCTTCCTTCACCGTCGCACAGGAAATGACATCATTTCCTGTGCGACGGTGAAGGAAGCATGAAGACCCGGAATAGCGCGGTGACGGTGACAGAGCGGCGGCGGCGATACGATAAGTATAATGATATCTTCTTTTACAGGTTGCCACCAGCAAGGGGGGGGGCCCGGTATACCACTGGGTACCCCTGTATACCTCTGGGGCTGATGTATACAGCTCTGGGGCTGCTGTATACCCCTCTGGGGCTGCTATATACCTCTGGGGCTGCTATATACCCCTCTGGGGCTGCTGTGTATACCCCTCTGGGGCTGCTGTATACCCCTCTGGGGCTGCTGTGTATACCCCTCTGGGGCTGCTGTGTATACCCCTCTGGGGCTGCTGTGTATACCCCTCTGGGGCTGCTGTGTATACCCCTCTGGGGCTGCTGTGTATACCCCTCTGGGGCTGCTGTGTATACCCCTCTGGGGCTGCTGTATACCTCTGGGGCTGCTGTATACCTCTGGGGCTGCTGTATACCCCTCTGGGGCTGCTGTATACCCCTCTGGGGCTGCTGTATACCCCTCTGGGGCTGCTGTATACCCCTCTGGGGCTGCTGTATACCCCTCTGGGGCTGCTGTATACCTCTGGGGCTGCTGTATACAGCTCTGGGGCTGCTGTATATACCGCTCTGGGGCTGCTGCTGTATACTACCACTGGGGAGGCTGCTGTATACTACCACTGGGGAGGCTGCTGTATACTACCACTGGGGAGACTGCTGTATACTACCACTGGGGAGGCTGCTGTATACCACTGAGGGGGCCTGTATACCACACTGCTGGGGCTGTATACCTGTGCTGGGGTCCACCCTCGGCTTATACACGAGTCAATAGGTTTTCCCAGGTTTTGTGGGCAAAAGTAGGGGGGTCGGCTTATACACGGGTCGGCTTATACACGAGTATATACGGTATATCAGCATAAAAACCTGTCAATTCCACATATAATTGTCAACTAAAACACTTGCTTCTCTGTATAATGCTGAGTACTCACAGTGTTGGCTCTAATTTGCATATAATCCCCCTGCTGTTTATTCTCCTCCACTCAACCAAGTGTCCCCCTCTGGAGCGCCGACTCCTTGGTGTATTAGAGCGGTGGTGAGGCTTCTGGGTCACAGTTGTCAGTGTGCTGTGAGCGGCGGCGTGCAAGCACCGTGGCCGGCGGTGCCGCGCCTGCCCTCCTCTCACTTCCTCGTACGTCACTGTCACGTCGCGTCAGCGTCAGGTGACCACGGGGCGGAGTAGTGTTCTAATCGCTAGCGCTAGCGTGTTGGCTGACAGGGCTGTCAATCTCCGACGCGTTTCGTAAGAGGGCGTCTTACTTCCTCAGGGTTAACACCCCCTGCCTACGTCCTATTACTTATAGGGGATTGATGGGATTGGTCCATAGTCACATGATTCACTATAGCCAATCACAGTACTGTATTCTCGTTTCTATCACTACCAACCCAAACAACAACAATCCTTTCTCTTTACTATTAGTGCTTTTGGAGTTCTCTTAGTACCATTCTTAATATCTGTAACTCATTTGCTTTTGCCTATACTTCTTGAGGTTTTTTTATATATCTTTTTTCTGCAGGTTCTCATCCTGTATTTTTTATATAGCAAGAATATGAGATTACTCTGATAGGATCCATGTGATTATAGTCTCGTTTGCACCTTATTTTGTGTATACTTTATAGTGTATCCTATTCATTTCATATTAGGGTTTATATGAGTGTCTACAGCTGTATTTCATTCTATATATCATCTTATTCATTAAAACCAAAGATCTCCATATCCTGATTTAACCCCATTGGTGCCATGGATTGTAGTTCATAAATCCATTTAGTTTCACATCTACTCATCTTTGCTATATGATTGCCTCCCTATAGTTCTTCTCTACTTTTTGAATGGCCATGAGTCTGGTTGTTTTTGTATCCCCATTGTGTTTTTCTTTAAAGTGCCTGCTCAGAGGATGCCCAAGGAAGCCTTTCCCAATATTCCTAATATGTTCTTCATTTCATTCGACGTCCTACCTACATAGATTTTGTCACAGGGGCATATAATTATATAAATGACACACCCTATAACCATAAATTTATACCCACTATTATTATTAGGGTGGTCAAGAAACACGGAACCCCCTAGTGGTCCCTTTTAGCAGCACAACTTGGGTATCAAAGGATTCTGGTTTGATACCTCCTAGCCAGCTCCAGTGTCTCCCCTACTTGTTTCTACCATCCACAATTTATATTGGAAGAATTCTTCATAAAGTTTCAGGTGTCTGAGATCCACGCTCTGTTCCACGCTCTGTTCCACGCTCTGTTCCACGCTCTGTTCCACGCTCTGTTCCACGCTCTGATCCACCCCTGATCCACGCTCTGATCCACGCCCTGATCCACGCCCTGATCCACGCCCTGATCCACGCCTGATCCACGCCCTGATTCCACGCTCTGTTCCACGCTCTGTTCCACGCTCTGATCCACGCTCTGTCCACGCTCTGATCCACGCTCTGATTCCACTTCTGTTCCACCCATGTATTCCCGTTGACACGCTCGATCACGCTCTGATCCACGCTCTGATCCACGCTCTGATCCACTCTCTGATCCACGCTACTGATCCACGCTCTGATCCACGCTCTGATCCACGCTCTGTTCCACGCTCTGTTCCACGCTTTGATCCACGTTCCACCCAGCAGTGTTTGATGTCCGTTTTAAGCTTCAGAACGATCTGGATGTGTTGTGGAATATCTATAATGACACCAGAGATGGAGTTCTGGGATAATCTCCATTGTATACAGCTGACTAAGCCGCAGAAAGTAACGGCCACTGTCCTGTTCCAGTCCGAGGTGGTGGCTCTGGCGGATCTGTAGCACTGGCTGAGCCAGCAGTGTATGGTGAGAAGTCATCCTCAGAAGATCTATGATGAGGAGGAGTTGTGGAATGGAGGATATACAGTGAAGATCCAGCTCTTACAAGGGAATGGTGTAACCTGTCATCTGCCTCACTCCTTCTACCTGGGCTCAGAGAAGGGGGTATGCTAATACCCTGTGATGTGCCCCGGGGCCGTGGGGCACTCGGGAATCGGCTTTGGTCTTTCTGGGGAGTCACAGAGGTCGAGGCCTGGCTCCGTGACCCTGGGGGTCGGCTAAAAGTTTGGGAAGATTGTGGCTTGGGGAAGATTGTTGTGACGCCAACCGCGGTATGCGGCTATTAGTGGTCGCGGCTGTTGTGCGGGACCTCTGGGGATGATAGGATGGCAGCTGTGATGGTTTCGGTCCCCATGGGTGGAGCGGGTTCCCAGGGCATCCAGTATTGTCTATGGCAGTGGTAGACCGTTGGGGGGTGCTGAGGGTGCTGAATAACCGACTGATACAAGGGTTGAAGTCTCTGTTACCTTTACTGGTAGAAGTAGCGGTTCGTCCAGGGTAACGTCCACAGCAGATGTCGGGAGTCTGGGCGCTTGGAAGCAAATTGGAGTTCTCTTCACCTGGTGAGTTCTAAGGCCTCCTGTTATGCTACTCTTGGCGGGTCCTGGCTGCCTGTAGCTAAGCTACGACCCTCTCCTCCTTACGGTCTCTTGCTCATATGGCAGGCAGCTTGAGTCCTCTCTGGGTTACACTCCTCTGGCTGCTCTCCCTGAGCTCTCTAATGCTGCTGTAATGCTCTCCTAGGCTTCTTGTGGGTGAGAGACTTGGAATCTCCCACCCTCCGATGTTGGCTGCTGGGCCTAGAGTCCCTCACGATGTCGGACTCCGGTGTCTGCTTCTGGTGCTCTGCACTGTGGTGAGCCTGGCTACCGGCTCACTCCCCAGACCTTCTCCACTTCCTCAGACCCTCTCCTATAGGTCCCTCACGCTGGCTAATCTTTGTCCCGGGATGAGCCTTACGCTACTCCAGTCTACGGGACCTCTTCACAGTCCTCCTAGGCACTGAACTGCCTAATCCTGCCCCCAGACCAGAATTTATAGCAGGGGACCTCCCCTTGGACTCGGGTTTCAGAGCTCCCCCTTCTGGCCTGGTGTGTGTGGTGGGCTTACCTGGTGTGGATACCTTCCCTTGCTTTCAAGCACGACATGAACCCCCGGGGGAGGCAATGTCATTGTGGCAACCGGACTCTGGAGTGCCACATTGGACAGCCACGTCTGTGCCATAGATGTGAAGGTAGTCACCTCGCCATGAACTGCTCTCGCGTGAAGTGCTTGTTATGTGGGCAGTTAGGACATGTAAAGAGCAATTGTACAGGACCTGTTATCCTGACCTGTGCTCAGGACCAGGGCATACATTCTGGGAATGCATATATGTGCAACATAGAAAATACAATGACCATTATCCCCTGGGTTTATATGGAGGAAGGTCAGGAAGATGCTGCCAAAGGTCTCAATGTTTTCCCTGAAGTTGGCACTGATCAGAATATTAGTCAAACCAGTCCTAGAGATGAATATATCAGCAAAGGAAGCTGTACTTCCAGGACCACCAGTCACTGAACAAAAATATAAGGTACCACCAGCTGCTAAGCTACCATCAACTAATAAAGAAAGCACTAAACGGCTCTATTAATAGGAAAAGTGTGAGGACCAGGAGCTGGCACAGGCCATTAACCAGCATCTGTCTGATGAGAGGTCAGATGTCTTCTTACAGGAGATGTATTTGAAGAGTAATGCCCATATGTATGCAGCTAAGAGAGACTGGAGACTCGGGCCGTCATTCTGGTCCTCCGGTCTGGAGAGAAATGATGGTGTGGGGATCCTCTGTAATACCATGGATGTCCATGTGAACAGAGTCCTGGAGATTTATCCATGCCGCTGTCTGATTCTGGACTTTATACTGGAGCCTGTCCATTATAGAGCTACAAACATTTATGTTCCTCAGCCCAGAGAGAAGCGGAGAGAATTATTCGATCACATGAAGGCATATTGCTTCACTTCTAAAGTATTTGCATTGTGTGGTGGTTTTAATAATGTGTCCTGTAATGTGGACAGAACCAGCAGCCACAAGCGACTGAGATATGATGAGACATTTCTTAATAATAGTTCAGCAGGCCCATCTACTAGACCCTTATAGATCACATCATACCAGTAAGATGTTCTCTCACCATAAGGGCGGTAATGCCACCGGAATAGACCGGGTGTATATAAAGAGAGGTGAGATGTGCTCAGTACAGGATTAGCCCTCTGGAGTGCTCCGACCATTGTATGGTGAGAGTGACACTGGATCTGGCCAACACTGGGGTCTGTGGGAAGGGGTACTGGAAGATGAACAGCTCCAGGATCCAGGGTTTACAGAGGCCTTCACCACCTACTATAATGAGCGGAGGACCACCCAGTGTGTGATGACACAGCGGAGTGGTGGGAAATCATGAAAAGCAGCCAGGAGATGTAGCAATATGGAGTATATGAGATACTCTGCCCTGAGACTGCTTCTGAGCAAGCTATACAGCAGGATGAATGGTGGAGAGGAGGTGAACAGCCAGAACACTAGCCAGATAAACCCCCTGACCCCTTTATTGCCTGTAAGAACAGTCAGTAAGAAGTTAATGACTGGCTTGTTAGATGCGAATAAGGTGGAGCAGTCCGAGCAGGAGAAAGTCTATAAGATCATTGCAGATATTATAGAGATCTTTATAAAGAGAGAGGCTCAGATCAGAGATGATGACATTAAAGCCTATCTGAAGGGGGCATCTCGGCCAACGTTAGACCCTGTGTAGGCGGACAGTATAGCCAGGCCCATTACTGAGGAGGAAGGTAAAGAGGAGCATTGACTCTTTAAAGGCCAATAGGAGCCCAGGGCTGGACAGCCTGACCAGCGAGTTCAATAGAGGGTTCAGAGACTTGTTAACTCTGGAGCTGGCGCAGGTCTATAATGATTGTCTCTGTGCCGGGAAGGTCACACAGTCCCAGTATAAATCAGTTCTGGTTCTGCTGGCAAAGAAAGGTAATCTAAAGGATATAAAGAACTGGCATCCATTGTCTTTACTAAATACGGATTATAAAATCCTATCCAAGATCTGAGTGAGGTGGCGGGTAAACTTATCATCGCCAACCAGCCGTGTGGTGTGAAGGGTCAGACTATTGGTCAGAGAAACTGTAGAAATAAAATAGATGGAGCGCACATAGAGTGATATCCTCTTAGTTTAGCTACCAGGTGTCCCCCTTCTATGGAAAGACTCACCTGGTCAGGTTGTATGAGTCACAACCAACTTTGACAGCTCTCTCCTGAGGTCGCAGCAGTGCCCAGCCAGGGGAAGATAAGATATACAAACAGAAAGCGCTGAGTTGAAAGATATCACCGGCTAACCTCCAATGATGACAAACAGAGTAATGGTGTATACTCTGTTTATTTAACCACTTGCCTACGCGTTTCGTTATGTAAATACAACTTCATCAGGGCCCTCAGAGAAACTGTGACGTATATTAAGCAGCACAATGTGGGAGCATATATTGTGGGCTTAGACCAAAGTAAAGCCTGTGATGGAGTCCATCATGACTACTTGTATGAGGTGTTGTCACACTATGGCCTCCCGATGCAGTTTGTGCAATGACTTCAGGTGCCGTATAAGGAGCAGGGGCGTATTTGCCCTTAGGAACTTGTAGGCACGTGCCTATGGCGCCGGAATTCGGGGAGGGTGGCGCCTGATCGTGGTTTAATTTTTTTTTTTTTGGGCTCCAGGCCTGCCGGGTCGCAAGCCCCACCCCTCCATCCCATCATCATCAGGCCCCCCCTCCCACCTCAACCTGCAGGCAGCAGACCCGAAAGAGACGAGAAGGAGGGGCCCGCCGAGGAGAGGAAACTTGAAGTTCCCGCTCTGTTCGTTCCTGTCTCCCGCTCCCAAGTGCTGCTGCTGCGTTGGTGGCAGTGGTGCTGGCGGCTCCTCCACCCAGCTGGCCCCCCTGTACCTGGAGAACAGGGGAGCAGCCAGCCGGAGCGAGCGGGCACTGAAGGCTAGAGGATAATGCGACTGGCGGCGGCGCTCCTGCTGCTGCTGGGACTGGTGCTGCTCACCCTGAACATGACTGTGTTCAGAGGGAGCCCGGCCAATGTCAGCAGCCAGCACCAGGTGATGACCCGAGAAGTGTGGGGAAACTGTGCAGGGGACAGAGGAGCAGGGGGACCGAGGAGAAGAGAACAGAGGGGCAGAAGGACAGAAACAGGGGGACAGAGGAGAAGATGACAGAGGGGCAGAAGGACAGAAACAGGGGGACAGAGAAGAGGACAGAGGGGCAGAAGGACAGAAACAGGAGGACAGAGGAGAACAGGAGCAGCAGGGGGGAGAGGAGAACGGGGTGCAGGAGGACAGAGGACCAACAGGAGGGACAGAGGAAATGAGGACAGGGGGTGTAGGAGGACAGAGGAGCAGCAGAAGGGACAGAGGAGAGGAGTATGGGGGTACAGGAGGACAGGGGAGCAGCAGGAGGGACAGAGGAGAGGACAGGGGTGCAGGAGGACAGGAGCAGAAGGAGGGACAGAGGAGAGGAGGACGGGGTTGCAGGAGGACAGAGGAGCAGTAGGAGGGACGGGGTGCAGGAGGACAGAGGAGCAGCAGGAGGGACAGAGGAGAGAAATGGATGGGGGTGCAGGAGGGACAGAGGAGAGGAGGATGGGGGTGCAGGATGACTGGGGCTGTGGCTGTGTGTGGTGATAATGGTGGCTGTATCAAGTGTCTCTGCCTCCATGCAGCTGCCGCCACCTTCCTTTGTAGGCAGGGTGTGGCATGCTGGGAGTTGTAGTTCTCCTGCCTGTCCAGGGGGTTACTGTATGGTTTCTGGGCAGTGTGTTGGGTGCTGGGAGTTGTAATTCTCCCGGGTGGGCTCAGTGTTCTCCAGCTGCCTGTCTGTGGTTATTGTGTCTCTTCTGGTATGTCCTCAGCTCAGTGTACCACCATATCCCAGCTCCGTGCTGTGCACAGACAGTGTACCACCATGTCCCCAGCTCCGTACTGTGCACTGTGTACTACCATGTCCTCAGCTCCCTGCTGTGCACAGACAGTGTACCATACACTGTGCATAGCAGGGAGCTGGGGACATGGTGGTACACTGTCTGTGAACAGCACGGAGCTGGGGATATGGTGGTACACTGTCTGTACACAGCACAGAGCTGAGGACATGGTGGTACACTGTGCACAGCACAGAGCTGAGGACATGGTCATACACTGTGCACAGCACGGAGCTGAGGACATGGTGGTACACTGTCTGTGCACAGCAGGGAGCTGGGGACATGGTGGTACACTGTCTGTGCACAGCAGGGAGCTGAGGACATGGTGGTACACTGTCTGTGCACAGCACGGAGCTGAGGACATGGTGCTACACTGTCTATGCACAGCACAGAGCTGAGGACATGGTGGTACACTGTGCACAGCACAGAGCTGGGGACATGGTGGTACACTGTCCCCCGCCACCTTAAAATCGGTCCGTTTCTCATCCAGGAGAGTCAGACGAGTGTCATCGTTTTTTTGGTCTGTTTGGCAATTGCTGTGCGAGTGTCCGACATTTCTCTCAGATCACATCCGTGTGCAATCTGTTTTTTCCTCAGCAGCTATTACTGTATAATCATTTACATGAACATTTTACAGTGTTCTGAGCTACAGAATGATAATGTATCTGTGAAAAAAACATATGCCTCTCGGATGGTTTGTGTGCGGTCCGTGATTTTGTCGGACCCATAGACTTGTATTGGCAAGTTTTGCGCGTGAATCGCAGACTATCACAGCATGTTGCGACTCTTTTCTCATCCTGGTACTGGATGAGAAAAAAAACGTCCGACACACGCCAATGTGCTCTCAGACATTGAATAACATTGGTCCGTGTGCACTGCGATAAAATCACACATTGCACTCATCTATACCCTAAGGGGCCCGTCACACCAGGTGATCGTCGCCGGAGATGTCGACGGCGACGAGCGGGAGCGCACACGTTTTTGGTGCCCCGCCAGCGTCGCCGTCGCATGTTTACATGCTGCGACACCTCCGACGACGCACCGGCGATCTCACAGGCGACGTAGACGCTGAGGTGTCTCAAAACCCCAGTAGCGATGCCGTAACATGGGAGCCTATGGCTCCCATCGCCTGTCAGATCGCTGTCGGCCGTTTACATGGGGCGATGTGTACACATCGCCCCACAGTGGTCACCTGGTTTCACAGCAGTGCTGTAAAACCAAGCGACCACTCAAATGCGTCGCCCTCGCCTATTTACATTAGGCGATGCACAGGCCATATCGGCGTCGATAGGCCACGCCCCTGCATCGCCTATAAAATCGCTGCCGATATGGCCTTGTGTGACGTGGCCCTTATAATAAAAACCATATAGTAATCCTACAATGTCTGCTAGATATGGTATGGGGAGGTTTATGGCTCAATTAGTACACACCATACTTGATGGTATGGGGTGTTTATGGCTCAGTTAGTACACACTCCATACTTCATGGTATGGGGAGGATTTATGGCTGTTAGTACACTCCATACTTCTTGTTATTAACCAGTTAATGCTCTCTTGTCCACCGAACTGCAGTGTCAAAAGAGGAAGACAGCGAGACAGGCAGCAACATGGCATCAGAGAGCCCCTGACCTCGAAATACAAGATCCTCAGATCCTGGTATTGTGACATAATATTAAGAAATATTTTTTGCATTATTATTACACTATGAACTCCACAGCACTTTACATAGATCATCAACACTGTCCTCATTGGGGCTCATAATGTAAACATCCTATCAGTATGTCTCTGTAGTGTGGTTGGAAACTCATGCAAACACTTGGAGAATAAACCAATTAAAATCATTAAAAGATTATTCTTTTTTGTATTTATCTCAAGGTAGTCTGTCTGCAGGATTTTACCCCTACAAACCTTGTTTATGTGCTACATGGAATGTGGGGGGAGAAGCTGCAAGGACGAGGGAAGAAGCTACATGAAATTTGGGGGGACGGCCGCGATGGGGGGGATTTTCCGCGATTGGGGGGATGGGGGGGTCCGTGACGGGGGGGGGCAACGTGAGGGGGTGGGGATTGTCCGCAATGGGGCCGTGACAGGGGAGGGCCGCGATGGGGGAGGGGACTGGGGGGGTCGATGCGGGTTGGGTTGGTACGACCACTGACAGTGCAGCAGGAACTCCAAATACTGCCCTGATAAGGAGGACCTGCCACTGCTTAATGGCCACTTGGCCAAGCCCTTCAGGATCATGTCGGGGTGAGGCAGGGCTGTCCCCTTAGCCCTTTGTTGTATGGTTTTAGTCTATCCTTTCCTCAGAAAGTTGCAGGATCATAGAGGTTTTACAGGGTTTGAGGTGTCACCTGCAGAGTAAAGTGGAGGATGTAAAGTTCTGCGCCTATGCGGATTAAGTGTCGGTCGTGGTGACTTCTAGAGGAGATTGCGAGTCTTCTCTCATGTATCTAACTCCTCTGTGAACATGGAGAAGAGCGAGGCTCTATGGTTGGGGGGTGAACAGAATGTCTTTTCTGTGCCCTTCAGAATATTTCAGGGTCAGATAATGATTTTAGGAGTTGTGTTTGGTTCTCTAGATGATGGGAAGGTAAACTGGGAAAAGTAGTTAGCGGTGTGTAAGCAGAAAGTGCAGAGCTGGAAGCACTGGAGGTTGATGTATCAGGAGAAGATCCGTCTGCTGAACACTTTCCTGCTCCCACTCTTCCTTTTTATCAGTATGGTGTTCCTATTGCCCGATACGTTGCTCCCTAGACTCACCAATTTTTGTTCCACTTCTCAAAGTGAATGTGGTCAGAGAAGCATTGTCTATCTCCCCTATAAGGAGGATGGCCTGCCCTGAGCAATTCCTACATTTTTTTTTTTCCTTTAAAGAAAAACTTTTCATTTTGTAAGAATTCAGAGATGATGCCATGGTCTTGGTTGTTTAAAAGTCAGATTCAACAGTTTGTGTCTGTGTGGCCGGTAGGGGAACCCGTTAAGAGGATTGCAGGGCGTGTAAAGAATAACGTGTCTTTGTATGGTGTCCATGTAATAAGTAAAACCTTTAGATGGAAGATCTTGTATGGTGACGTCAAGAAACTCAGCAGTAAGGAACTGTGCAAAAATCTTCTGTCATCTCACCTCAGTGTCCAAATACAACTGAGGGGCGCCCCAAACATAGATGTAAAGCAGGCTGCAAAAACCATGCTAGGCCCCAGATTTCCGCTTCATATGAGGGATGTGGCTTGGCTGGGTCTGAATGGTAAAATGTACATCAGAGATAATTTGAAGTGTAGGAATGTATCATGGTACCGTCACACGCCGCAATATCGCCTGGCGATATGTGACGATATTACGTGCACAGTCACATTTTTCGGGTCTGCCTCAGATCGCCGATGGTGGCATCACATGACGCAATTGTGGCCGGAACCTAAGGTGATGTGTCGCTCCGGAAATGGCCTCACCTACAGCGGAACCAATGTTGCCTCATTCCCACGCCGCAATCTCAAAGGCGATGTGGGTGTACATGTTCTGTGCGGCGAGGCGTGCCACAGTGGTTTACACCGCGCACCATACACACTCATTGGACAACACAACAGCATTGCGATTGGTCAACCTGCTCTGCACCGAGATGGTGGACGGTTGTGTAGCTGAAGATATGTGTGGTGCTGAACGGACAGCTCTTCAAATATGTCGCGGTGTCAACTGACAGCCAATGGGAACACAGTAGCCCACACCAATCTGACGGGGCGCGGACTCCATCACGCTGAGGCACGCCTACGGAAATCATAGACAATGCTCTTTCCATTATTATCGCCCTGTCACACACCACAACACGGAAATATCACCTTAAGGATTGCGGCTGAGTTCTGAGCACTGTTCAGGAATCAGGCGACGGCTGAGGGGCGATTTAGCACCGTGAAATTCCCAAATCACACGCCACAACCGTGAGGCAATTTGACGGCGATTGCTCCGGGGCGACATTGCACCTTTATGATTCCCAGCCGAAATTGCGGCGTGTGACGGTACCATCAGGCAGATCATGTCCTAGAGATGAGTGTCCTCATATACAGGAGACCACAGAGCACTTTCTGTTAGACAGCCCCCATATACAGGAGACCATGGAGCACCTTCTGTTAATGTCCCCATATACAGGAGATCATGCAGCATAATCCTGTATATAGGGGCAGTATTATAGTCAGGCCCGTATTTGGAGCTCCTGCCGCCCTAGGCACTGTCAGCGGTCGGAACCCCCCCCAGTCTCGCCCTGCCCCCCTGTCGTGCCTCGCCGCGGAAATTTTGTATGTTCATGTTGTATGTTCTCCAAGTGTTTGCATGGGTTTTCAACCACACTACAGAGATATACTGATCGGATGTTTACCCAATGGGGACAATGTTGATGATGTATGTAAAGTGCTGTGGAGTTCATAGTCTAATATAAATGCAAAAGTTTTATTCTTAATATTATGTCACAATACCAGGATCTGAGGATCTTCTATTTCGAGGTCAGGGGCTCTCTGATGCCATGTCACTGCCTGTCTCACTGTCTTCCTCTTTTGACACTGCAGTTTGGTGGACAAGAGAGCATTAACTGGTTAATAACAAGAAGTATGGAGTGTACTAACTGAGCCATAAACCCTCCCCATACCATGTCCAGCAGACATTGTAGGATTACTATATGGATTTTAGTATTAAGTCCGCTTTACACGTCGCGAAATCGCAACGCAACTACGATAAAAAGTCACGTGGTACGGGCGTTGCCGTTGTTATCGTAGTTGCGTTGTGTCGTGTAAATGGGCAATACGACTTGAAAACAACGCAACTACGATATCGTTTTGAGATTGTGCATGCTCTGCAACCGTACAATATTGTATATGCGATCTGCCATGATCGTGCTGTGTGACAGCGCAACTACGATTTGGAGCGCAACTTCCCCTATTCACCCCAATGTTAAATGGTCGTTCCCTGGGTTGCTCGTACACTGCACTAAGGAGGGGCGTACACATCGTAGTTGCGTTGCTTGCCGATATCTCCCTGTGTGACATCTACTATGCGATCTGGGACAAGTGCCAAAAAAGTGCGCGCTCTTGTGAAATCGTACGCAATATCTGAACGTAATGTGTAAAGCGGCCTTTAGGGTACGGACACACTGATGTGAAACTCAGATGAAGGCAATGTGTGATTTTTATTGCATTGCAGTTGGACCAATGTAATTCAATGTCTGAGAGCACATTGGCGAGTGTCGGAAGCTTTTTTTCTCAGCCAGATCCTGGATGGAAGTCGCAACATGCTGCGACAGTATGAGATTCAAACGTGAGACTCGCCAATGCAAGTCTGTGGGTCCGGTAAAATCACGGACCGCAGTCGGACCATCCGAGAGGCATCTGTTTTTTTTCACTGGTACATTCTCATTCTGTAGCTGAGAACACTGTAAAATGTTCCTGTAAATTATCTATTCTAATAAAACCCTAAGCCAGCTTCCGTCAGTATGTCATCGAAATGACGTCACATCCTGACGGAAGCCGGCTGTATCCCTAAGCAAGATGGCCGACCGTTAGCGAGAGCGGGGCTAATACTGCCCCACTCTCGCCATCGGCGGCCACTCCTGCGCCCCACACCCTCCTGCCCCTCCTGCGCCCCCGCTCCTCCTGCCCGATCTGCTCTTCCTGCCCCCCTCGCTCCCAGCGGCCCCCCTTCCCTCTGCCCTCCTCGCTCCCCGCGTCCCCCCCTCCCTCTGCCCCGCGGCCCCCACTCCCCCTGCCCCCCCCCCCGCTCAATGATGATAAAAATAAAAAAAGCCTATAAGGATACTTGCCCTCCGCAGCTGCGCTCCCCCTGTCTTCTATCTCCCAGGACAGGACCTGTCGTTGCCTGGAAAACCGATCAGCTGATTGGTCACATGACCGCTAACTGCAGGGGGCAGGTGGAGCGCGCCTGCGGAGGGTGAGTATCCTTATGGGCTTTTTTTATTTTTATCACCATTGAGGAGCCGGGGGGTCAGGGGATTGGGGGCCGTGGGGAGCGGGGGGGCAGAGGGAGGGGGCAGGAGGAGCGCCACCATCCTGCCCCCCCCCCCGCCGGCTCCATCCTGCCCCCTCCCCCCATCCTGCTTTTCCGGCTCCATCCTGCCTCTTGGCTCCATCCTGCCCCTTCCCCCCGGCTCCATCCTGCCCCTTCCCCCCGGCTCCATCCTGCCCCTTCCCCCCGGCTCCATCCTGCCCCTTCCCCCCGGCTCCATCCTGCCCCCCTCCCCGGCTCCATCCTGCCCCCCCTCATCCATCCTGCCCCCCCTCATCCATCCTGCCCCCCCGCATCCATCCTGCCCCCCCCGCGTCCATCCTGCCCCCCCCGCATCCATCCTGCCCCCCCCCCGCATCCATCCTGCCCCCCGCCACCTGGGCTGACCACTCTGCCCACCGCACTCACTGCTAACCACTGAGCCACCGTACAGTGCTAAACACTGAGCCACAGTACAGTGCTAAACACTGAGCGACCATACTTTGCTAACCACTGAGCCACCGCGCAGTGCTAATCACTGAGACACCGCGCAGTGCTAACCACTGAGACACCGCGCAGTGCTAACCACTGAGACACCGCGCAGTGCTAACCACTGAGACACCGCGCAGTGCTAACCACTGAGACACCGCGCAGTGCTAACCACTGAGACACCGCGCAGTGCTAACCACTGAGACACCGCGCAGTGCTAACCACTGAGACACCGCGCAGTGCTAACCACTGAGACACCGCGCAGTGCTAACCACTGAGACACCGCGCAGTGCTAACCACTGAGACACCGCGCAGTGCTAACCACTGAGCCACCGTTTACTCTGCTAATCACTGAGCCCCTGTATACTCTGCTAAGCACTCTGCTGCGGGCAGGAGTGGACTGTGGAACGGCGGCCAGGTGTTGGCAGGAGGGGCCCCCTCTTGCCCTCACCCCGCCACTCTTCCCCGGCCCCCTCCTTCCCGCATCCACCCGCTGTCCCCGAGACCCCTTCTGCCCGCACCCGTCCGCTCTTCCCCGGCCCCCTCCTGCCTGCACCCGCCCACTCTTCCCTGGCCCCCTACTGCCTGCACCCGGCCCCCTCCCACCCGCTGTGCCCAGGCCCTCTCCTGACCACACCCGCCCGCTGTCCCCTCCTGGACTCCATCCTGCCTCACCGCCTCCATCCTGCCACCGCCCCCCGCATCCATCCTGCCCCCCCCGCATCTATCCTGCCCCCCCCCGCATCCATTATGCCCCCCCGCATCCATCCTGCCCTGCCGGCTCCATCCTGCACCCCACCACCATCCTGCCCCCTCCCCACCATCCTGCCCCCCCCTTCCCCCCGCCATCAGCCTGCCCCACCGGCTCCATCCTGCCCCCCCCCACCATCTTGCTTCGCTGGCTCCATCCTGCCCCACCGGCTCCATCCTGCCCTCCGCCACCTGCCCACCGCGCTGCTGCGCTGACCACACTGCCCGCTGCGCTGACCACTCTGCCCACTGTACAGTGCTAAACACTGAGCCACCGTACAGTGCTAAACACTGAGCCACCGTACAGTGCTAAACACTGAGCCACCGTACAGTGCTAAACACTGAGCCACCGTACAGTGCTAAACACTGAGCCACCGTACAGTGCTAAACACTGAGCCACCGTACAGTGCTAAACACTGAGCCACCGTACAGTGCTAAACACTGAGCCACCGTACAGTGCTAAACACTGAGCCACCGTACAGTGCTAAACACTGAGCCACGGTACAGTGCTAAACACTGAGCGACCATACTTTGCTAACCGCTGAGCCACCTCGCAGTGCTAACCGCTGAGCCACCTCGCAGTGCTAACCGCTGAGCCACCTCGCAGTGCTAACCGCTGAGCCACCTCGCAGTGCTAACCGCTGAGCCACCTCGCAGTGCTAACCGCTGAGCCACCTCGCAGTGCTAACCGCTGAGCCACCTCGCAGTGCTAACCGCTGAGCCACCTCGCAGTGCTAACCGCTGAGCCACCTCGCAGTGCTAACCGCTGAGCCACCTCGCAGTGCTAACCGCTGAGCCACCTCGCAGTGCTAACCGCTGAGCCACCTCGCAGTGCTAACCGCTGAGCCACCTCGCAGTGCTAACCGCTGAGCCACCTCGCAGTGCTAACCGCTGAGCCACCTCGCAGTGCTAACCGCTGAGCCACCTCGCAGTGCTAACCGCTGAGCCACCTCGCAGTGCTAACCGCTGAGCCACCTCGCAGTGCTAACCGCTGAGCCACCTCGCAGTGCTAACCGCTGAGCCACCTCGCAGTGCTAACCGCTGAGCCACCTCGCAGTGCTAACCGCTGAGCCACCTCGCAGTGCTAACTGCTGAGCCACCTCGCAGTGCTAACTGCTGAGCCACCTCGCAGTGCTAACTGCTGAGCCACCTCGCAGTGCTAACCACTGAGCCACCGCGCAGTGCTACACACCCGGCTCTGCTCCGTACACCTACGGCTCCACTCTGTACACCTTGTACACACTCGGCTCCGCTCTGTGCACCTCGTACATACTCTGCTCCGCTCCGTGCACCTCGTACACACTCTGCTGCGCTCCGTACACCTCGTACACATGCAGCTCCGCTCCGCACACCTCGCACACACGCGGCTTCGCTCCGCTCACCTCATATACACATGGCTGCTATATCCACACTGTAAATCCCTCCTGATCCGATCCCACACATTAATTTCACCTCATCCAGCACTATGACAACCAGCACGGCAGAGTCCTGCATAGGAGCTGATCATGTGACCTCTGACTCTGCCCCTCTGCCCCTCCATGTGACATCATCACAGGTCCTGTAAGCACAGAGCAGCCATAGATGTACTGTTCTGCTCTGCAGGTGGAAATGAATGCGGTGGGGCATAACAAGCGGCTGGCAGAGAGACCCGGCCTCAGGCACTGCAGCAGAAGGCTGGCGGCGCCCAGCTTGCCTGGTGCAGTCAGGGCAAATGACCAGCCAGTCCCCTCATAGATACAGCCCTGGTGCACACATACCGGCGATGGCATCCGGACTCTGGCTCTGACTCAGAGCTGAACCGCTGCCTGCCAGCGATGTGCTGCCGCCTCCGCGGGAACCTCCTCGTCTCTTTTTCCGGGTCTGCTGCGGCTGCCTGCAGGCTGAGGTGAGGTGGGTGGGCGGGCCTGAAGATGATGGGGGCTGGGCTGGCGAACCTGCCGGCCAGGAGCACAAAAAAAATTGAATACAAAAAAAAAAAAAAAAAAAAAAAAAAGACAGATGCCGCCCCCCGAATGGCAGCCCCGCCCTAGGCACGTGCCTACAAGTGCCTAAGGGCAAATACGGCCCTGATTATAGTATTTATATTTATGTACATAGGGTCAGTATTATAGTAGTTATATTCCTGTACACAGGGGGCAGTATTATAGTAGTTATATTCCTGTACACAGGGGGCAGTATTATAGTAGTTATATTCTTGCACATAGGATCTGTATTATAGTAGTTATATTCTTGTACATAGGAGCAGTATTATAGTAGTTATATTCTTGTACATAGGGGCAGTATTATAGTAGTTATATTCTTGTACATAGGGGCAGTATTATAGTAGTTATATTCTTGTACATAGGAGCAGTATGTAGTTATATTCTTGTACATAGGGGGCAGTATTATAGTAGTTATGTTCTTGTGCATAGGGAGCAGTATTATAATAGTTATATTCTTGTACATAGGGGCAGTATTATAGTAGTTATATTCTTGTACATAGGGGCAGTATTATAATAGTTATATTCTTGTACATAGGAGCAGTATTATAAGTTACCGTATATTCTTGTACATAGGAGCAGTTTTATAGTAGTTATATTCTTGTATATAGGGGCAGTATTATAGTAGTTATATTGAACATAGGAGCAGTGTTATAGTAGTTATATTCTTGTACATAGGGGCAGTATTATAGTAGTTATATTCTTGTACATAGAGCAGTATTATAGTAGTTATATTCTTGTACATAGGGGCAGTATTATAGTAGTTATATTCTTGTACATAGAGCAGTATTATAGTAGTTATATTCTTGTACATAGGGGCAGTATTATAGTAGTTATATTCTTGTACATAGGCGCAGTATTATAGTAGTTATATTCTTGTACATAGGGGCAGTATTATAGTAGTTATATTCTTGTACATAGAGCAGTATTATAGTAGTTATATTCTTGTACATAGGGGCAGTATTATAGTAGTTATATTCTTGTACATAGGCGCAGTATTATAGTAGTTATATTCTTGTACATAGGGGCAGTATTATAGTAGTTATATTCTTGTACATAGGGGCAGTATTATAATAGTTATATTCTTGTACATAGGAGCAGTATTATAAGTTACCGTATATTCTTGTACATAGGAGCAGTTTTATAGTAGTTATATTCTTGTATATAGGGGCAGTATTATAGTAGTTATATTGAACATAGGAGCAGTGTTATAGTAGTTATATTCTTGTACATAGGGGACAGTATTATATTATAGTATTTATATTCTTGTACATAGGAGCAGTATTATAGTAGTTATATTCTTGTACATAGGAGCAGTATTATAGTAGTTATATTCTTGTACATAGGGGCAGTATTATAGTAGTTATATTCTTGTACATAGGGGCAGTATTATAATAGTTATATTCTTGTACATAGGAGCAGTATTATAAGTTACCGTATATTCTTGTACATAGGAGCAGTTTTATAGTAATTATATTCTTGTATATAGGGGCAGTATTATAGTAGTTATATTGAACATAGGAGCAGTGTTATAGTAGTTATATTCTTGTACATAGGGGACAGTATTATATTATAGTATTTATATTCTTGTACATAGGAGCAGTATTATAGTAGTTATATTCTTGTACATAGGAGCAGTATTATAGTAGTTATATTCTTGTACATAGGAGCAGTATTATAGTAGTTATATTCTTGTACATAGGGGCAGTATTATAGTAGTTATATTCTTGTACATAGGGGCAGTATTATAGTAGTTATATTCTTGTACATAGAGCAGTATTATAGTAGTTATATTCTTGTACATAGGGGCAGTATTATAGTAGTTATATTCTTGTACATAGAGCAGTATTATAGTAGTTATATTCTTGTACATAGGCGCAGTATTATAGTAGTTATATTCTTGTACATAGGGGCAGTATTATAGTAGTTATATTCTTGTACATAGGGGCAGTATTATAGTAGTTATATTCTTGTACATAGGGGCAGTATTATAGTAGTTATATTCTTGCACATAGGGAGCAGTATTATCCCTCTGCAGTATATAGAGCCATGTATATAACATCTGATGGTGGTTACTAGTGGATAGGAGTCATTATTTGCTCATCATGGATCTATATATCTGCAGTGATGCTATGAATTATTTTTTAGTGCATTTTTCCAGCAATTATAATAATAATAATTATTATTAGGCATTCATTGTGGATGAGCCGTCTTTCTGCACTTGGTGAATGGAGACGCTCTGCAGGTTGTAGATGTTTTATCTGAAGTGAGGCATTTAGCAGTGATAACAGGAATAAGTCATGTTCAGCTGGTTTTATACGTAACCCAGTAATTTCACTTGTCAAAGTCTACAGGCTAAGTAGAAGATAGAACAACGCATCCCCCATATCATGTCTGCATAATTCAATGGTGATATATAGCAATAAACACGGTGATAAACCACAGTCTTCTAATTCTTTGAATTCAAGGAACATAGCAAATAGCATAGGAACATCAGCAAATTCTTGATAGAAAAGAAAATCAGAAGAAAATAATAGTTTGCTTTATAGCAGAGTGACCCATGTGCTTTACCATGGTTTATAGTATACCTGTTGATTTAAATGGCCGGAGGCGCATGCACCATTGTGTTGCATTCAAGTCTATGATACTGGCAAAGACTGTGATGCAACACTTTGCTGTCTCCATAGACCAGGGGTGGAGAACTCTAGGCCTCGAGTGCCACCAACAGGTCATGTTTTCAAGATTTCCTTAGCATTGCACAGGGGTTGGAATTATCACCAGTGCAGGTGATTTAATTATAACCTGTGTAATACTGAGGAAATCCTGCACGGTTTGTGGCTCTCGAAGCCTTCAGTTCCCCACCCGTGCCGCAGACCGTCTGCTCCAATCAACTCTTCATGGCTGTGACTTTGCAACTAGAATAGTAGACACAAGCGCCTCAAGGTGGTCCCAGATGTAGGACCTACTCAGTTATCACCTCTCTCCAAGAGACCCCACAATCACCAGAATGGAGGACCACTCTTCCTCCTACCACAAGACCGTGACCAGGAGGACTTGAATGGCAGATGATGGTCCATCCTAGACTATGGCACTGTTTATGATAGTCAAAAGTCGCTATCCTCGACAGATTGCTCCATTCCTGCCCCTCATGGTGGCGTTCCCGACAGTGGGATCCACACCCATCTATTTGGGTCAAATATGCGGGATCTAGGCTGCAAATCACACAAGGAAACTAATAAGTAATGTAACGTGACGAACGTTGCCAGATTTCACATTGAAGCCAATAAATGATATCATCGGATGGAAGAAATCTCCTTGTAGATTTCAATCACTTCCTTATATTACAACATATTCCCAGTTTTCAGTATACTGGATGGTTGTGATACTCTGTAGCTGTCAGAATACAATGCCAATGGGGGTATCACCAGCAGCCCCACCAACAAACTAGAATGATCCTTTTGTTTTTCCTATTTCTTTGTGACTTTTTCTTCCATACTAAACAATATACAGTAGGTGAAATAAGTATTGAACATGTCACCAATCTAAATAAATATATTTCTAAAGATGATTTATCACCGGATGTTGGTAACAACCCATCCAATCCGCACAGGAAAAGAAATCAAACCATAGATGTCTATAAATTAGGTTATGTGTAATAATGAAAAATGACACAGGGAAAAAGTATTGAACACGCTTATTAAAATTTATTTAATACTTTGTTCAAAAGCCTTTGCTGGTGATGAAGCTCCAGATGCCTCCTGTGTGGAGACACTAGTTCCTGCATTGTGGTGGTTTTGGGTCCATTCTTCCACACAAACACTCTTCACCTCCTGCAGGTCCCGTGGATCCTTCTATGAACTCTGAGCTTTAGATCATTCCAGACATTTTCTATTGCATTCCGCTTCGGTGATTGACTTGGCCATTCTAGTGTGGCGCCCCACGTAGTCAGGCGTCACTAATGGGGTATTGCACCCGTAAAAGAGGTGTGATTTCTCCAGCTGCAAGTGGACCCTAGGTTGGTGGGTGGCACCCATTCCAGCACTCCCACATTTAGAGAGGAGTGGGAGGTCAACCAGGGAGGGAGATATATTCACCTCTAGGGGGAACAAAGGAGGTCAGACAGTAGGACAGAATAGTCAGACAATGGACGTCTGAGAGAGTGGAGTAGTAGTCGGAGGAGGAGGAGAAGGAGTGTGGAACGAGGAGGAAGGCTTACCCGGACAGCTCCAGGCTGATCCGGAGGAAAGGAGAAAGAGGATCCTGCGGGGATCCTGAAAGAGGGCGCCCAACGTGCGGAGTCCGGGCCCTAGAGAGAAAGGGGTAACCCCAGCATGGAGCAGCCATACTCCAGGGGATTCTCCAGTCCACCACGGGAATGCCGGGCCCGAGGATCCGGCCAGGGTCTATCTTTGCAGTCGGCACCAGGCTGCTGTGGTCCGTTTATCACCACAGCACCCTGCCAGACAGTGCGGTCTGCCTGCTTCCTCACCACGAGGGAGGGGAGCCCCAATACTGCCTACATGTAGCCATTGGGTATAGAAGTATCCTAGGCAGGGAAGAAAGGACACGGGTTCATCAACTAAGATTTACCACGGGTTCCACCATACCACCTGGCATCCACTTGCAGCCACCCATAGAGCTACCTGTTTGAATAACATCTTACTGAACTGTGGACTCTGTATTTTGCTGCGAAACGTTTACAGTAAAGTACCCGGCAGAAAGTGACTTTGCCTTTGTGTGGTTATCTTCATCAACCTCTTTGCTTACAGGAACGCTGCCCCGGAGGACCAGCTCCACCTGTAGGGAGCTTTGCCATCTAAGCCGCATTACCATCGACCTCGGAGGACTGTGGCGGCGCTGGTGACCCATCACCAGGTACTACAGGTGGCATCACATGACAAACACATCCCCTGTACATAACCCTTTATTGAAGTGTCACCCAGGCCACGGGCTCAGGCGCTGCCACCCGTGACTACCCGTGAAAGGCCCCTCCGAGCCTGATACCCGAGTACCACAGGGCCTGGGGCTCAACACTAGCAGCTATATTTTCTTTCTCTGAAACCAGTTAAGAGTTTCCTTGTTTGGGATCATTGTCTTGTGAAATGTCCGCCCTTGTTTCATCTTTATCATCTTGGTAGATAGTAGATTTATATCAGGAATGTTTTGGTACATTTCTCCATTCATCTTTCCATCAATTATACGAAGTTTGTCAGTGCCGTAGGCTGAAAAACAGCCGCACACCATGATGTTCCCACCTCCACAGTTCACTGTTGTAGGTTTTTTTGGGGGGTTGTGATTTGCATTTTGGCCTTCAAACATGGTGTGTATTATGGCATCCAAAGAGTTCAATTTTAGTCTCATCTGACCAGACTATATTTTACAGTATTGCACAGGGTTCCCTAAATGTTGTTAAGAAAATGTTATGACCCGCCCCCAAGGCCGTGGGGTACTCAGAACCAGGCTGTTCAGTCTCGGGATCACGGGGGCTGAGACCCGGCTCTGTAGCCCTGCGGAGTCACTAAAAATGCGGGGATAATGGATCGTGACACCATCCATGGTTTGTGGCTATGGGTAGCCAATGCTGCTGCAGAACCTCTAGGGACGATGGACGGGCAGCTGGGATGAAGTGGCTCCCCATGGGTGGAGCGGGTCCCCAGGGCAGTGGATGTTGGAAAGTTGTTGGGGTGAAGGACGGAGGGTGCAAAGTAACAGACAGACTCACGGTTATTGTTTCCTCAGGACCTTTACTGGTGCAAGCTGGGACACTGACAGGTGATGTTACTTGGAGTCCATGCAATCTGGGAGCAACTGTGGGTTCTTCTCACTCGTCAAGTTGTGAGGCCTCCCTGCTACACTCTTTCAGCGGGTCCCTGCTGGGCATAAGCTGAGCTGCAGCCCTCTATCTTCCTGCGTTGTACCGGTATGACAGGCAGCTCGAGTCCTTCTCCAGCCCCACTTCCTTGGCGGCTGCTCCCCCACCCTCTGGTGTTGGGCCCTGCACAACCTCGGACTCTGGTGTCCAGTTCTGGCACTCTGCACTGGGGTGAGCTCGACACTGCTCCACTCCCTAGGCTCTTCTTGACTTCCTCAGACCCTTGCCTATGGGTCCGTCAAGCTAGGCTTCAGCTACCCTGAGACGAGCTTGGCAGTGCTCGAGTCCACAGGATGTCTTCCTCAGTTCTGCTCCATAGTGAACTAACTAATCCACCCCAGACCAGAATTTATAGTGGATCTGCATTGAACCCGGGTTTAGAGCTCCCCCTTCAGGCCTGGAGGCAGAAAGATGTTGTGTGCTTGTCTCGCCTAGTGTGAATACCCTCTATTGCTCTCAGGTATGACAGTATGACACTATACCCCTAGGGAGGCAATGACATTGTGGCATCCGGACTCTGGGATGCCATATTCCCCCCTAATGAAACTCAGTACTCCCGGACTGAGGGAAGCTTTTTTGTTGTAAAACGTAACCATAGTAAATAATGAAAAGTGTACAAAGTCTTAAAAATCAAAGATTACAAAAAACAAGAAAATTGAAAAACAGTCCTTCCACCGTTGGCTGATGAAGAAATATTTACAAATTGTCTTTACCACAACCAGTCCTGTGGTCTATTGGTCCATAATTAAATTAAATATTCAAGAAGGTTCAAAAATTCATATAGTAAGTCATGTAGATACGTACGCTTGGTGGTTGCTTAATTAGGCCCCTTTCACATCAGCGTTTTTCACTGATTGCGGCAGATCCGGCAGATTTGCTGCATCTGCTGCCTTACGGCCACACTTGCGGCACACTTGCAGCAAGCCCCATGCAGCATTGTCTATGGGGCTTGCGGCAAGCGTGGCATTACCGCGATCCGGCACTTGTGGCAGTTGCAGCCGCAGAAAAAAACGCAGTTAGCTGTGGTTATTTTGCGGGGCCGTAACTGCCGGATCGTGGCAATACTGCACTTGCCGCAAGCCCCATAGAAAATGCATGGGGCTTGGCGCAAGTGCGGCCGTTAGGCGGCAGGTGTGATAAATCTGCCACAATCTGCGAAAAATGCTGATGCGAAAGGGGCTTTACATGGTTACATAAACAAAACACATTTACATTTTAACCTTGTTTACATTCTAATCTTGATATCTAACTGGGATTTGTCCTTGGGTAGTGCGCTGGGATCTTCGCAGCATGGGTGTTTCTATTGATGACCTAGCCTGGTCTAATGTGTCTGTTAGTGTCTCACTAGTGACTGTACTGCAGGTAGGTCTATGTCTTACAGGTAGGTAGGCTTTCTGCGACTTCTTAGACCTACCATGGGTATGACAGATTCACTGTTAGCAGGGGGTTGATCTTCCTGTTCCTCTGCCAGTGTGGCGTCTGGTACTTTCACTTGTGGTTCTTCACGACTTGCTGGTTCAGGTACCACAATTTGGGGAAAGGCTAACATGGGAACTACTACCGCTCCATTGATGTGTGTCCACGTTTTAGGAAAGTCTCCGAGAACTGTATGGAGTAATTCTTCTTCTGATGGTTTTACAGGTAAAGGTATTTCTGGGACTTTGTCTCAGTGTTTCAATGTGTCAGGGCATACCTTGAGATGGTCTCTTGAAACTGCAGCTGATGTCTCTCCTCTATCTTTACTAACAAGTGTGAGGTAGCAACCGGGGAACCCGCTTGCAAAACGACAAGAACACGTGTTTATAAGGTTAACCAATGTCTACCCGTTTATTTTCACATATTAATCACATAACCCGGGTAGCATGTTTGACACATATCACATTGATTAACAACACTTTACATAAATACACCATACATTTACATTTAACATCACATAACACTTATATTGCACATAACGTTTTATAGTAACCCGGGACCTGTAACCATCTCTGTCCCCATTGGAGCTCTACTAACAGCTCCCATGGTGGCTACGGCCTCCGGCCTACTTACACTATACATAAGTTACAGTACGATGATGACCCTTCCGGGTTCATAACAGGGATTGAGCAACCTGAGTACCGGGTATATCATGTATCCCCAAGGGGCTCCTTCCAGGACGTATCTCCGCCTACGTCCCGGTCAGAGTCCACATGGTTCAACCATGGTGTCCCCACTCTAGGAGCCCTTTTAACCCCTACTTCTGACCTTCGTTACATACGCCTCAACGGGCCCTGTGGGTCCCAATGGCGGTACCTGCCGCCTGGCTTTAGTCACCCCAGCATGATGATATACATTCACCCGTAGTCAGGAATCCTGCCTGACCGGGACCTTACACACCGTATGTGATCCATCATTCAAACGTCCATGGATCACACACCTGCTCACAGCCCACATCCATGGACTGTGGCCCCTCCATGGCCCATTACAGGGACTGGCAAACCATAGTGCACGGGAACCTCTACATCCGTTACCTACTAGGAGCCCTATTACCCCTGTCTCTGGCACCACAGGCACACCCACACCATTAGAGGTCGTGGTTGAGGGATCAGGTACCCTCTGCATGCAGCAGGGCAAGCCTCCCTCTCGTCCCAAGGACGGAACGCCTCCAACATCATCCATACCAGCTGGGTCACTGTCTCTCCACATGATTATACATGGGTCTTACATAGGTCATCATCTCTCATTCAGGGCCATTACCTAAGCCCTCATACACATAGTTCATCGGGTCCCTTAACTGAGTACTCTGACTCGGACCCAAAGGCGGTCTATGCCCGCCTGGCACACTACATACAATGGCCTCCAAGGGCTACATACATTCCGGTTCATCAGGACCTTTAACGGACTCCACTGAGTCGGTCCCAAGGGCGGTCTATACTCGCCTAACATGATTTACGCACACAAGGTGCACAGTTCACACTATCGCTCGGGAACTGCTTTCTTACCGGGCACAGATCCGGGTCTCGCTACCTGTGTCACAGGTTCCACCAGGCATCCCCACAGGCTCCTTTCCCGGGCGTGTTTCGCCCCACGCCCGGACCAGTATCCACCAGGTTCAGCCACGGCTTCCCCCTCCAGGTGCGGACACGACCACGGACCTCGGCACCGGCATGGAGCTAGCATGCTCCCATCATGTACTCAGAGCCTCCAGAATCTATCTCAGCCTCCAGAATCTCTCTCAGCTTCCAGGATCAATCTCACAATCACTCAGGTGGCCGGCTCTTATCGTGCCAGCCACTCCCACATGGACACACCCCCTCAGCTGCTGGTAATCAGCCTGTCACACAGCTCAGGTTAACTCCCTGTGTTCCGGGTTGTCAGCACTCACTTATTACATCCTATTCCTCATGGACTCCTCGATCTCATCCCACTCTCACTGCCACTCATTAGTCTCATGAAACCTCATTGTGTTCAGGTTGGTTCACACAGTATTATCATCACAGGAAAACCGGCCAGTGTGCACAGGATCATCCTCTGATCCTACATGTGATGTACCCCGGCCATGCGGATCATGCCGGCGGTGCCTCACACAAGGTACACCTTGGTATTGTCAAAATTCAAAATCACGGTGTATGGTACTGCTTCCCATTGGTCATCAAGTTTGTTGGTACGTCTTTCTCTTGAGGACTTGTTCACCTGGTTTTAAGGGAATTGGTCTCAAGGGAACTGCAGGAGCATGTTTATTGTAGGCCTTTTCTTGTCTTTCTCTGGCTTGGGACAAACTCTTTTCTGCACATTCTTGTACCTAGCGATACTGTTGTTGACGTTCTGTACCCTATCAGAATTTGGTGAGTCTACATCAGGTTTCACGATTCCCATATCCATGTCAATAGGCAATTTGCCAGGTCTTGCTCTCATTAGATACGCAGGTGGAACTCACAGGGACATGATTGTAAATTGCACACAATAGACCTCGAGGCTGTAGGTCAGAGAAGGGTGGGGAGCGAGAAACAGGCGCAGATCTATATGTAAAAGTACAATATTTCTCAGGAGTACACACGGCAAGAGAACTCACCTTTACTGTGTCTTGTTTCTTTGCATATCGACCCACTAGGGGTCTTACAGGGGTCTTTGTCTCCTTGGTATGCTGCTATCCTCCAGAGAGCAGAACTCCCAGCTATGAGCCCGTGGAATGAAGCAAATAATCAAGGTATCCAGATGATTGAGCGCACCCAAGGAAATTGACCTTATGATAAGGACTCTGACTCCTTTTTGTTTCTTGGAGATTTATTTGAAATAGCTTCACATTAATACAAATCATAAGATTCATAAAAGCATAGTTAAAACAACGCGTTTCAGCTATATATGTCATAGAATAGCCTTCCTCAGGTATATCTGAGGAAGGCTATTTTATGACATATATAGCCGAAACGCGTTCTTGAGAACACTGGGACGGTGAAAAGCTGGTAGCCCTATCTCTTCCAGCTCCTCCGGGTCTTCTCTGCATCCTGCAAATGAGGCATTCTAGACAGTGAACCAGCATAGGCATTCTTGTGGCCTGCCTGGTACTTGATGGTAAAATGATAATTGGACAATCAGGCCATCCATTGCTGCTCCAGTGCACGTAGCTTTGCTGTCTGCAAGTGAGTCAACGGATTGTTGTCCGTGAAGATGGTAAATTTTGCGGCAGCCAGGTAATGCTTAAAATGTTCTATGACCGCCCAGACTATGGCCAGAAACTCTAACTTGAACGAGCTGTAGTTCTGTGGGATCCTTTCTGTAGGATGGAGCTTCTTGCTGGCGTAGGCAATCACTCGTTCTCTGCCTCATTGCACCTGGGACAATACGGCTCCCAATCCCACATTGCTGGCATCTGTATACAGCATAAATGACTGACCATAGTCAGGGTAGGCTAGGATCTCATTCCCCATCAGGGCCCACTTCAACTGATTGAAGGAGTCGTCTTCTCTACTGCCCCACTTGAACGGAGGACTCGGGTTCTTGGCTTTCTTGGACTGACCTACCAGGAGGTCTTGCAGAGGTGCTGCCATCTTCGTAGACCCCTTAATGAACCTCCGGTAGTACCCTACCAGCCCCAGGAACTGCCTCACTTCCTTGATCGTGGTCGGTCTTGGCCATTCCCTAATAACAGTGACTTTCTTAGGGTCTGGTGCTACACCTTCAGCACTGACAACATGACCAAGGTGCCTGACCGTAGGCTTTATTAGGTGGCCCTTGGATGGCTTCACTTTCAGACCATAACTGGACAATACTTCAAACACTTCAGCCAAATGCTCCAGATGGTTTTCATACGTCTTGGAGTAGACTATGACATCATGTAAGTACAGTAATACGGTTTCAAAGTTCTTGTGCTCCAGGCAGCACTCCATCAACCTCTGGAATGTTCCCTGTGCATTACAGAGTCCGAATGGCATGCAGTTGAACTCACAGAGGCCCATTGGCGTGGTAAACGCTGTCTTCTCCCAGTCCTCCTCTGCTACAGGAACCTGCCAGTACCCACTGGTGAGATCTTAGGTGGAAAAGTAGTTAGCAGTTCTCAATGCAGCCAGTGACTCTTCATTTCTGGGTATTGGTTAAGCATCATTATGTGTAGTGCGGTTAATTTGTCTGTAATCAACACACATTCTCATTGTACCATCCTTCTTTCTTACTAGGACTAGAGGAGCTGCCCAGGGACTACAACTATCTCTGATCACCCCAGCCTCATTCATCTCCCATAATATCTCTTTGGCACATTGATAGTGAGCTGGCGGTACAGTCCGGTACCTCTCTTTAATGGGCGGATGGTCACCTCTGGGGATATGATGTTGAACCCCTTTTACCTGCCCAAAGTCTAAAGTATGTTTACTAAAGACCCTTTCATACTCGTGCACTACCCGGTAGACTCCATACGTTTGATGGGAAGGGGTGGAATCGGTGTCTACGTGTAGCTTCTGACACCAATCCTCCAGCTGCCCCTTGGAGCCGTTGTCCTCCGCCTGGTATGACAGAATCAAGGGTTCCACTGCCTTTATGAAGTTGTTGTTGACAGTGTACAGCTTAGCAACTGTGGCATACCGGGGTAGTTTGGTTTCTTCCTCCCCACAATTTAAAATGCGGATGGGTACCTTTCCCTTACGGACATAAACTACCCCCCTGGCTGTTAGGACAGTGTTCCTACTGTCTGAGTACACTGGTTCTACCAGGGCCTGATAATCCTGACCCCTGAGACCTATTGCTGCCCGACACCAGATCAACATTTAACTTTTTGGGGGAATTATAATGGGAATTGGGTCACTCACCCGGACACTGACGATTTCTCCTCCAGACAACTCTACCTGCTGTTTCATCATCAAGGTTTTTATTTCGGGGGGCGTGGCCTAGGTCCACATGAGGAAGGTCGCATAAGCCAGGAGCTCCCGGGCCCCAGGGAGATTATAGCGTTTTAACCTGCTTCCCAGACGACCATCACGAGCAAAAATCCCCCGGTACCACCGTGAACCGTCCGAGCACCGATGGGGAAGATGAGACCGCAGCATTCCGCGCTCCCTAAGCGTGTTACAGACTATTTTGCACCGGGCCCCCCTGACTCAGCTCTCGCTTCCAAGATGGCGCCCCCCTCCCCCAGGGCTGAGCGCGCTTCCCGCCGAGAGCAGCAAACACTGGAGACCGGCGCTAGACACCTCTCTGCTGACTCCCCGGTCACCTACGCCTTAATGAAGTCTCTCATGACAGACTTACTTGGCGACCTGCGGACTTCCCTCCAGGAGGACATGCGGGAGATGGTGGAAGAGCTGCGGGGCGAGGTGACGGAGCTGGGCGGGAGAACAGATCGCCTTGAGAGTAAGATGGCTGAGTTGGTCCGTTCCCACAACGATCTCATCGATCACCATGAGCGTCTCCAAGACGATATGTTGGCGTCGCAGGCCAAGGCTTATGACATGGAAGACCGGAATCGACAGAACAACGTCCGTCTCCGGGGTGTCGCTGAAGCGATCCCGGATTCTGATCTTCGGGGTCTTCTTACCGACTTTTTGAAAGAGGTCCTTCCTGATTTAGATCCTCGAGACTTCAAAATTGATCGCATACACCAACTCCGAAAACCATCTGGAGTACGTTTTGAGCTGCCTAGAGAGGTCATAGCGAGGATCCACTTTTTTGAGACAAAAGAAGACTTCTTAAGAGCCTTACGTCGAGCACCGACACTTTCGGATCGGTTCGCCGACCTAGAAGTCTTTCCAGATCTTTCCCCGGGGACCTTGGCACTGCGACGTGCCTATAAACCATATACTGCCATTCTCAGAGACCAGAACATCTCGTACCATTGGGGTCGCCCGACTCGTCTTATTGTTCGACAGAACGACACCTTCCACGTCTGCTCATCACCGTCACGAGCAGGGGCACTGCTGAAAAAATGGGACTTACTCCCGTCGGACTTTGTTGCACCGACCTCGCAAGACCGACGTGATCTGCAAGAGCAGGGATCCAAGTCCCGATTGCGACGCAAGAAGGTGGATCCGGAGTGGGATGTCGCCTGACTTTGATTAATCCACATACTGGCCGTCTGGGCCGAAAATTCTTTGATGTTTCTCCTGGGGCTCGCCTTCCTGGCCACTGCGTGACTCCTTTCAGGTCGTAGGACTCACTTCTCTTCTCCCTTCTCTCTTTACTCTTACCGTCTTCTTTACCTCCCCTACGTCTTTCTCTCCTCTCTACCTCTTTCTTCTAACTCTGGTCCTGCGACCGAAAGGTGACGCTGCCCCCTTCGAGCGAATTTTTACGCTCTTACCTGCGATGTTTTTGCATCGCAACAGCGTCTTTATTATGACGCTGTATTTTTTGGGTCTCTCATTGGAACCCTTTTGTTTATTTATGTTCTGCTTGTTTTATTTACTTCTGATTTCTGGCTTTGCTGCCCCGCTCCCCCGGCCATACTGGGCACCGGTGGTAAGGGCTGATGTTTGTGCCAGACTATTGTTTGTTCCCCTCCCCCCCTCCTCCCTTTCCTTGATGCAATTATTACCTCACATGTATTTGCAATTGTGGTTATGCTATTGTTTTTTTATTATTAACCATGCCTGTATCCATCTTGGCGCTTAATGTTAATGGGCTCAACTCTCCCCAAAAGAGATCGCTTTTACGAGCTCAACTCAAAAAATCTCATGCGGGTGTAGTCCTCCTTCAGGAGACGCACCTCCTGGAGGGAGACAATAAGCGTGTGGCATCCCCGCACTACCCACACCAATTCTTTTCCAATGCTGGTGGGAAGAGAGCGGGGGTGGCAATCTTTATTAGCTCATCTCTCTCATTTGACTTGATTAAGACTGTCTCTGACCCTGAGGGCAGGTTCCTCTTGCTTATTGCCAAACTGAATGGAGTACTCTACTCCTTAATGGCTGTCTATTCCCCCAATGAAAACCAACTTAAATTTATTAGAAATCTACTGGAGACCTATATGCCGTCTGTGGAGGGCCATGCGCTGGTAGCTGGTGACCTTAATGCCCCACTAATTAAAAGTATGGACTGTTCCTCCCCTAACTCCTACCGCACAGACCTATCTCTTGTTATCTCATCAGCGGGGCTTCATGACGTCTGGAGGTATCTTCATGGTAATGAGCGAGACTACACGTTTTTCTCCCCCAGACACAAAACCTTTAGCCGGATTGATTTCCTTTTGGTAAATAACTCCCTTCTCCCCCTCTGTCTGTCAGCGGATATAGACGTCATCTCTTGGTCAGATCATGCTCCCCTTTCCCTGCTGATCGCGGATTCATCACCACGCCTTCCTAGGGCCCCCTGGAGAATGAATGAGTACCTGCTCACCTCCCCAAAAAACCAAGAGATTCTCTCTTCTCACATCACAGAGTTCTTTGAACTGAATGACACACCCGATATAGCTCCAGATGGTTTATGGTTCGCTCACAAAGCGGTTATCCGCGGGCATTGCCTAAAAATGGCAGCCCACGCTAAAAAACTCTTTACCAGCTCTCTTACCCTGCTGACGGAGGAGGTCAAGTCTCTCGAGAGGGCATACCTATCTACCTCTGACCCAAATACCCTTGCCGCACTTTCTGACACGCGCTCTCGTTTACGCACCCTCCTCCTTTCTAGGGTTGAACATCAGCTGAAGAAGTCACGTGCCCACTTCTATGGGATGGGCGACAGAGCCGGCACCCTCCTGGCGCGGAGGGTCAAGAAACTAGAGAGGCGCTCTAGGATCTCCTCTCTTCTCTCTCAATCTGGTGACCATATCCGCAACCCGATTCAAATTGCAGAACAATTCAGTGATTATTATTTTGACTTATATAACCTCTCCAATTCATCTTCTACTCCCCAACCCTCTTCTGATGCTATTTCTTCTTCCTCTCATCTCTTCATCTTCCTAGCCTATCCTCCGAGCAGCAGACGCACCTAAACAGACCTTTTTCTTTAATGGAAGTTTTGGATGCGATCCGTTTGTCCAAAAAACGCTCTGCTCCTGGTCCGGATGGCTTCTCTTACCTGTACTATTCCTCCTTTGCTCACCTGCTGGCTCCCCGCTTACTGGAACTCTTTGGGTTCTGGCAGCGAGAGGGACGTATTAGGCCGGAAGGTCTGACCGCAGCCATTTCTACCATCCCCAAACCTGGTAAGCCTCCTACGCTCCCGGGCAACTACCGCCCAATAGCTCTTTTGAATTGCGATATTAAGATCTACGCGAAGCTGCTGGCGGACCGTCTCCAGACCGTTATCTCCTCCCTGATTGCCCCAGACCAGGTGGGTTTTATTCCTGGTCGACAGGCGAGAGATGCGACTCGGAGGGTTGTGGACCTCTTGGAGATCCTTGAGCAGAGAGGGACCCCCAGTGTTCTTCTTTCCCTTGACGCCGAGAAAGCTTTTGATCGAGTGCACTGGGGGTTTCTGGCAGCTGTTCTTGACAAATTTGCCTTCTGTGGCAGTATTCGCTCCGGAATACTCGCATTATATTCTTCTCCTCGGGCCTATGTGAAGGCGGGGGGTTTTGCCTCTTCCGCCTTTGACATAACCAATGGGACAAGACAAGGCTGCCCCCTCTCTCCTCTTATATTTGCTCTGGTGATGGAGCCGCTGGCGGCGGCTGTTAGAGCACATCCTGACATCTCAGGAGTGGTCGTAGGCCAAATTGAACATAAAATTTCTCTGTATGCGGATGATGTCCTTCTCGTTTGCACGAACCCTTTGGTTTCGATCCCAGCTGTAGTCTCTCTCCTTTCGACATTCTCTGCTATCTCTTTCTATAAATTAAATCTTACTAAATCCTCCTTATTCCCTATAAAACCTGCCCCCGCCTGCACAATCTGCACTCCGCTCGCAGTTCTCTTTCTTGTGGGCCTCCAGTGGCTTCAAATATTTGGGCATCCAAGTTGTCTCCACCCAGATAATGGCCAAGACTAACTGCGAAGAGATGGTCTCCTTGTTGAAATCTCTCTGCGCTGAATATACTAAGGCCCAGCTGTCTTGGATAGCCAGAATAAATCTAGTTAAGATGATGATACTACCTAAACTAATTTATATGTTTAGATGTGTTACCATGGCCCTCCCTAGAAGATACTTAAATCTGTTTCAATCCCTACTTGGGAAATTTGTGTGGTGTAACAAGCCTCACCATGTAGCTCTAGCTTCGCTTTCCTTGCCTACCGCCTTGGGGGGCTTGGGGATGCCGGACATCCTAACATATTACAAGGCTATACACTTGGATGTTGCCAAAATTTGGTGGTCTATGGAACCGACCTCTGGATGGCTCCAGATTGAATCTGCTCTTTCTCCTTTTCACTCTACAACTGTTCTCATGGAGATGTCTTATCTCTCGTCCTGTCCTCCCTCTACACCCTTGAAGTCTATGCAAGCCCTGATAGCAGTTTGGTATCCTTTGGCGAGGATCCATTTCCCTTTCCTCTCCAAATACATTTCTATACAAGCTTTGGAGTCCAGTATGATGGACATTCCTCTTCGAGACTGGAGGGCAGCGGGTATTCTACTTCTTTCGGACATTTTCTCTGGGAATGAAATGACCCCCTTTTCTAGTCTGCAATCCAAATTTCCTCTCCCAGCCAAGACCTATTTTTCGTGCTTACGGGTTAGACATTTTCTGAGCTCCTGCTCGCTCCCATTGTGGGACCCCTCCTCGATTGACTTGACTCTCCAATCCCTCTTTAAACAGCATGGATGTTCCCAGCGAGGTGTATCTATCATCTATAAAGCCCTAACTGTGGCTCGTGCTTCTTCTAAGCTCCCTTACATGACCCGTTGGGAAACCAAATTTGAATTTTCAGCCTCTCTTGAGGATTGGCACAGAGCTTCGAATCATGTTGCCAAATACACTCGGTGCGTGAACCATCTGGAGCAATACAAGAAACTAATTATGGGCTGGTATCTGACCCCCCTCTCGTCTGGCGAAGTTTGGCCCCTCGGCTTCCACTACCTCTCCCCTTTGCTGGAGAACATGTGGTTCTCCGGGCACAGACGCACATGTCTGGTGGACCTGCCCCCATATTAGGCCCTACTGGATGTCAATTGAATCATTACTATATTCGCTGACAGGCCTGCGGCTCAACCTTTCTGCCCCCTTGGCGCTGCTGGGCATTGGTCTACACTCACTACCCTCTACCCTGCAGCCTATAATCACTATTGTCCTTGTAGCGGCACGCTTGTCCATTGCTGCCAAATGGAGATCTCCTGCAATCCCGACGCTTACTGAGACCATTACTCGCCTAAACACCCACCTGACCCATGAGGTCCTGCTGGCGCATGACCTCCCACATAAGACGAAGGTCCTTAACTGGTGGGACTCGTGAATTTCATCTACTCATAATACTGTTTCCATCCCAGACTAGAACACACTCCTACGAATATTACCTTGTCTGAGAGTAATAGCACCCCCCTCTTCAGTTGAGCCCTTCTCTCTCTCTGAATGGTGTTTGTATTGCTAACTTTGCTTATGTGTGAAACCTTATTAATACTTATTTTGATTACTACTGCATCTCCCCCCCCTTACCCCTTCCTTTCCCCACTGATTGCTGGTCATTTCCTCCCCTGCCCCCCTTTCCTTCCCCCCCTTCTATTTCCCTCACACCTCTATTTGGATTCTCTTTAGATTCTGTTGTGTATGTATGTTCTGATTATAGTAGGCTGTTGTGGCCTACCTGTTCCCATTTTTTATAACATGACTTGATTTTGAATAAAAAACAACTGATTTAAAAAAAAAAAAAAAAAAAAAAAAAAGGTTTTTATTTCTTTCTGCAGGGTTCATTGCTGCCCAAGGTGGACAGTATCGGCTACCTGTTGTAACAGAGCAATAATTTCCCCTAGACAATTTTCAATAACATTAGTGCCTAAGGTCATCATTGGGTTACATTCTTGTCAATCAACATCAACAATTATCATCCCCTGGGCTTTCAATTCTACATGCCCCACCTTTACCGTCACCTCTTTGAACCCAACCTGTGGCACAGGCTGACCATTCCTAGCATATATTGTAAAACTTTCATTTGGGCGGCGTAGGATGTCAGAGTCTGCCCAGTATCTCTGGTAAAGGATATATGGTATCGACAGTGGCGTAACTACCGCGGTCGCAGGGGTCGCGACTGCGACCGGGCCCGCCCCCAGGGGGGGCCCGCACCCCCCGGGGGGCCCGTGACCCGTGCTGACAGCCGGCCGCCTCGACCGCGATAGCGCCGGCCGGAGAGGAGGGAGGACGGGAAGTGAGACAAAGCTCACTTCCTGCTGCTGTGCCCGCCCCTCCTCTCCTCCTCACTGCGGACCGCGGGACAGTGGAACCGCGCACGGCGGCGCGGTGAGTATGACTGCAGTGCCAGGGGACAAACACCGCTTACCGCTAGCACCCCCGGTCCTCTGGCAGCAGCAGCAGCAGCTGCTTGTTGTGAGCAGTCGAAAGCAGGGCCAGGGCCGTGTCCGCGCCTCCTCCTGCAGTGCTAAGTGCTGCCGGGCAAGTACAGCCCGGCTCCTGGAGACGGCAGTGAGTGCCGGATGTTGGAGGTGCACAGACAGACAGGCAGGATCTAATCTGTCTGCTGCACCAAGCTGAAGCGGCTGGACATAACCGTGGTGTGCACAGTGGAGCAGGTGCAGGTCCTGGAGGCTGCAAGCTGATCACCAGGAGGGACTTACAGATGCTGTTACAGGTCAGACAGTGTTCTGTGCCCCTGCCCCATATACTGTGTTCCCTCTCCATATACTGTACCCCCCTAAATTGTGTGCCCCCTCCCACTATACTGTATGCCCCTCTTACTGTGCCCTCCCCATATACTTTGTGCCCCCTCCCCATACTGTGCATGCCCACCCCATATACTGTACCCCTATACTGTGTGCACCCTCCCCAATGGCGTAACATCCACGGTCGCAGCTGCGACCAGGCCTGAAGGTACAGGGGCCCGCTGACCCCTGGCGCATCCGCTTTACATGGATGTGTATCCCTGAGGATGCACATCCATGTCCCCAGGCGGCTGATCACAGCACCGTTCTCTCTCTTCCCCCGCCACTGTCCTGGCCAATCACAAGCCAGTCGGCGCATGACCTCAGCTACTGGCCTGTGATTGGCTGCCCAGACGGCTCGTGGCATGTAATTGCCCAGAACAGCGGCACTGCAGTCATCTCCTTGACTCAGATGCCGTTAGTCCTGGCTCCTCCGAGCTTCTGCAGGCTGAGAGAGGCGCCGGTGGGGTGGACCGGTGAGTAGTGTCCCTGTGTGTGTGTGTGTCCCTGTGTGTGTGTGTGTCCCTGTGTGTGTGTGTGTCCCTGTGTGTGTGTGTGTCCCTGTGTGTGTGTGTGTCCCTGTGTGTGTGTGTCCCTGTGTGTGTCCCTGTGTGTGTGTGTCCCTGTGTGTGTGTGTCCCTGTGTGTGTCCCTGTGTGTGTGTGTCCCTGTATGTGTGTGTCCCTGTATGTGTGTGTCCCTGTGTGTGTATCCCTGTGCGTGTCCGTGTCCCCGTGTGCGTGACCGTGTCCCCGTGTGCGTGTCCGTGTCCCTGTGTGTGCATATGTGTCCCTGTGTGTGTATGTGTGTTGCGAGGATGTATGCTATATGGAGGGTTATGAGGCTGCACTATTGCATTACACTATATGAAGGGCTGTGACTCTGCATTATATTATGTGAAGGGCTGTAAGGCTGCATTATATTATGTGAAGGGCTGTGATGCAGCTTTATACTATATGGAGGGCTGGGACGCTGCATTATACTTTATGGAGGACTGTGAGGCTGCATTTTACTATAATGGAGGACCATACATACCAGGATAAAGGCATATTGCAGGAGGAGGACCATACATACAGTGGCGTACCACCCACGGTCGCAAAGGTCGCAAGTGTGACCAGGCCCGGAAGTACAGGGGACCGACACCCGCCGACCCCTGCGACTGCTTTACATGGATGTGCATCCCTAGGACGTACATCCATGTCTCTGCATAGTGCTCTGCCAGGCCGGTCCCCAGGCGGTTGATTCCGGCTGCCAGAGGACAGGAAGGCGCGGTGGCGCAGCAGCTTTCAAATTCCTGCAGCTGCTGCGTCACGTGCTGAATCTCAGGATGGAGCCGTGAGCTTCTGGAGGTCCGGAGAGTCTGGCGACAGCCTCCTCAGTCTCCCGCCGTGTGTCTAGTCCTGGCCGCTCATCCAGAAAGTGAGGACACACTGTTGCTGAATACTCACAGAAGAGAAGAAGAGAGGTGAGAGGAGGAAAGCGCCGGGGGACACAGGAGGAGGAAAGCGAGGGAGACAGAAAAAGGGGACTTAGGAGAAGAAGAGTGGGGGACACAGGAGGACGGGGGATAGAGGAGGAGCAAAACGAGGGATGCAGGGAGACGGAGGAGGAGAGTGAGGGACACAGGAGAGCGGGGACCCAGGAGGAAGAGAGTGGGGATCACAGGAGAACTGGGGACAGAGGAGGAGGAGAGTGGGGGACACAGGAGAATGGAGGGCAGAGGAGGAGGAGAGCGGGGAACACAGGAGAATGGAGGGCAGAGGAGGAGGAGAGCGAGGGATATAGTAGGAGGAGAGCAGGGGACAGAGGAGGAAGAGAGCAGGGGACAGAGGAGGAGGAGAGCAGGAGACAGGAGAACAGGGGAAAGAGGAGGAGGAGAGTGGGGGACACACAGGAGGAGGAGGATAGCGAGGATAGATGAGAACGGGGGATAGAGCAGGAGGAGAACAAGGGACACAGGACGATGGGAGACGGAGGAGGAGAGCGAGAGACACAGGAGAGCAAGGACACAGGAGGAAGAGAGTGGGGATCACAGGAGAACTGGGGACAGATGAGGAGGAGAGTTGGGGACACAGGAGAATGGAGGACACTGGAGGAGGAGGCGGGCGACACAGGAGGAGGAGAGTGGGGGACACAGGAGAATGGGGGACAGAGGAGGAGGAGAGCAGGGGACCGAGGAGGAGGAGAGCGGGGAACAGAGGGGAACGGGGGTAGAGGAGGAGAGCGGGGAACACAGGAGGACGGGGATAGAGGAGGAGAACGGGGGACACAGGAGGACAGGGGACGGAGGAGGAGAGCGAGGGACACAGGAGAGCGGGGACACAGGAGGAAGAGAGTGGGTATCACAGGAGAACTGGGGACAGAGGAGAAGGAGAGTGGGGGACGCAGGAGAATGGAGGACACAGGAGGAGGAGAGCGGGGGACACAGGCGGAAGAGAGCGGGAGATACAGAAGAACGGGGAATAGAGGAGGAGGAGAGCGTGGGACACAGGAGAATGGGGGACAGAGGAGGACACAGGAGGAGGTGGAGAGTGGGGCACAGAGGTGAAGAGCGGGGGACAGAGGAGAGCAGATGAGTCCGCTACTGGAATAAGCTTGGGGGGTGACACTGGGTTTTGGAGTGAGTCTACTGTTTTGTGCAGTTGTCACTAATCCTATTTTTCAGATCTTGGTGGGGCTGCATATATAACACACTATATAGAGGGATATAAGGCTGCACTAATGGAGAGCTATGAGGCTGCATATATAAGGCTGTACTATAGGGGCTGCACTACATGGAGGACGGAGCCTGCATTATACCGTATAGAGGGCTGTGAGGCTGTATTATACTATATAGAGGTCTATGAGGCTGTATTATACTATATAGAGGTCTATGAGGCTACTATATGTAGGATGGTTGGGGTGCATTCTAATAACTGGATGACTATTGGGGCTACCTTATGAATGGGGGACTATGGGATGCATTATAATACATGGAGGACTATGGGGATATATTGTAATATATGGAGGAATATGGGATGTGTTATAATAATAATTGGACGCCTATCATGGCGGGAGGAGGAAGACCATATATACCAGAAAGGGGAACATATATACCACAATAAGGGCCACATTCCAGGAGGAGGACCATATATAGCAGGGTGAGGGACATTAATACATAGAGGGGTCAATTTGTGAGTCTTTATAGAAATTTTAACGTTACACGGGGCCCAAGCATCCGACCAACGTGTGCCCGTGGGTGGGGGGGGGGCCCCGGTCTGAATTTCGCACCGGGGCCCACCAGACTCTAGTTACGCCACTGGGTATCGATGTCACCTGTGAGCCAGAGTACAGTCAAACACACAGTTCAATAAAGTTACGGCACACAGGGCCCTGTGGTACTGGGCTTCGGGATCCTGTTCGTGATGCCAGAAATCACCTGCCCCCAGGGCCGTGGGTTACTCGGAACTGGGCTGTTTGGTCTTGGGATCACGGGGGCTGAGACCCAGCTCCATGGCCCTGCGGAGTCACTGAAAATATGGGGGAAATGTTTTAGGGATAATGGATTGCGACGCCACCCGTGATTTGCGGCTATGGGTAGCTGCCACTGCTGAACTTCTGGGGATGATGAAGTGGCTCCCCACAGGTGGAGTGGATCCCCAGGGCAGTAGATGTTAGAAGGTCGTTGGGGTGCAGGACAGAGGGTGCAAAGTAACAGACATTAGAAAGATCCCAGCACTCATCTGGTAGTTGCTTATTGGTGTTTTATTTGAAAGACATATATACAGAGTGGGTGGTGACAGCTGTCACCACCCACTCTGTATATATGTCTTTCAAATAAAACACCAATAAGCAACTACCAGATGAGTGCTGGGATCTTTCTAATATCAGTATAAGGATCGCTGGATCTTTTCTACAATAGCACCATCATAACCAAAAAAGAAGACTGAGTGCTGGTCATTTACGACTATACAGTACCAACCCAAAGTAACAGACACTAGTGTGTAATGTATCTGCCACGTCAGGGACAACTGCTTTTTGTTTCCTCAGGTCCTTTTACTGGCAGGTTAATGTTACTTGGAATCAGTGACAACCTGGGAGCAACTCGGCAAGTAAGGTTTTTCTCACTCGGGCAAGCATCATGAGGCACTCGGCCTCCAGCTGCTGCATAAGCTGAGCTGCGGCCCTCTCTCTTCCTGCGTTGTGCCAATATGGCCAGCAGCTCGACCCCTTCTCCAGCCCCACTTTCTTGACGGCTGCTCCTGGACTCTCTATGCTGCTTTGCCTGCAGGCACTGTGGTGTGGCTAGGGAACTTTGGAATCCCCCTCCCTTCGGTGTTGGCTGCCGGGATGTTAGGCCCTGCACAGCCTTGGACTCCGGTTCTGGCGCTCTCTACACTGGGGTGAGTTCGACACCGCTCCACTCCCCAGGCTCTCCTCGACTTCCTCAGACCCTTGCCTATGGGTCCCTCAAGCTAGGCTTCAGCTACCCTGGGATGAGCTTAGCACTGCTCAAGTCCACAGGATGTCTTTCTCAGTACTGCTCCGTACTGAACGAACTACGCCCCAGACCAGAATTTATAGGGGAGCTGCCATGAACCCAGGTTTAGAGCTCCCCCTTCAGGCCTGGAGGCAGAAAGGTGTTGTATGCTTGTCTCTCCTAGTGTGGATAACCTTTGTTGCTCTCAGGTATGGCACTACCCCCGAGGGAGGCAATGACATTGTGGAATCCAGACTCTGGGGTGCCACAGTTACACGCTCGTGAACCTGCTTTTTGTTCAGAATTGGACTCTTGTGGGGTGAGCGTGCATACAGGATTGTGCATACAGGAGTGTGCATACAGGCCATGGAAGGGAAAGAGCACTAGTTATTGTTTTCTGTGAAAAAATTGTACCTGCTGATTCCAGGTCTTTCTGTAGCTCTCCACAGATGGTCCTTGACTCTTGCACAACTCTCCTGATGATTCAATTCACTCCTCTGTCTGAAATCTTGCAGTGATCACCTGGTTGTGGCTGGTTCATGGAGAAATGGTGATCTTTCAATTTCCAGATTATGGCCTCAACAGAGCTCACTGTCACTGGAATCTTCAGTAGTTTAGAAATTCTTCTGTAACCATCAATATGTTTCGCAACAATAAGGCTGTGAAGGTCTTAAGACTGAGAAACTAAATGGACGAAGTGGCCAAGGATCTGCGCTGCTGGAATGAAGACCAGGAACAATGCAGTCTGGTCAAATGTTGCCTTTTATTCTGACGTGTTTCAGAGCCAATACCTTGCTCCTTCTTCATGGATTTACGTCCTTGAAGAAGGAGCGAGGTATTGGGTCCGAAAACGCGTTGAAATAAAAGGCACCACCTTTTGTCTCATTTATTTAGATCTTAAGACAGCTCACTAGTTTTACCCATCAGGGGATGTGTCTTGTGTTCACCTTGGTAATGAGACACCTATAGGCCATTAGTTGAACTAGCTGATAGTATTTTTCACTAAGATGCAGGATTGCTTTCTAATTACTAATAGATTTCAGCTGAGGTCATGACTTTCCATGACTTTTTGCACCCAGTGGCGGATTATAATGAGGTCAATATGGGCTTTTGCCCGGGCCCAATGGTGTCTAGGGGCCCGCAGCCCAGGGGATAAATTGCCCCATTATAATCCGAAACGGCGCCATCACACAGCACTGTGCACGCAGGGCTGCAGCGTCCATGAGGTGACGAGCCCTACTAGTTGAGGGGCGGCATCTGCAGGGCGCCCGGTGGTGTTATGACTCCCTGCTGATGCCGCTCTCTCCTACAGTCCCGGCCGCCGCCGCGTTACACTTACACCCCCACCCAGCAGTGTGAGCCCACCTGTAGAGCCGCACAGGAGAAAGACCTGTGCTTACAGGACCTGTGATGATGTCATAGAGGGGAGGAGTCAGGGATCACATGATCAGCTCCTCGTTATGCAGTCCTCCACTGTGCTGGATGTCATGGTGCTGGATAAGGTGAAGGAGAGGATGAGATGAAAGTTATGTGTGGCCCACCTGTGTGTGCTGTGTTACCCTCTGTGTGTGCTGTGTGGCCCCTGTGTGTGCTGTGTGGCCCCCTGTGTGTGCTGTGTGGCCCCCTGTGTGTGTGCTTGTGTGGTCCCCTGTGTGTGCTGTGTGGCCCCTTGTGTGCTGTGAGGCCCCCTGTGTGTCCCGTGAGGCCCCCTGTGTGTCCTGTGAGGTCCCCTGTGTGTCCTCCTATCTGTCTTGTGTGGCCCCCTGTGTGTGCTGTGAGGCCCCTGTGTGTCCTGTGAGGCCCCGGGGCACTTCAGCTCTGTGCCGGCGGGAAGTGAGTGCCGCGCGCTGTGCTCATCTCCCTGCGGCTTCCGGGCTGTCAGAGCATGACGGCGGGCCCCCTGTGTGCCCTGCGAGGCCCCCTATGTGGCCTCCTGTCTGTCCTGTGTGGTCCCCTGTGTGGCCCCCTGTGAGTCCTGTGAGGCCCCTTGTGTGTACTGTGAGGCCCCCTGTGTGTCTGTGTGTCCCCCTGTATGTGCTGTATGGCCCCCTGTGTGTGCTATGTGGCCTCCTGTCTGTCCTGCGAGGCCCCCTGTCTGTCCTGCGAGGCCCCAGTGTGTCCTGTGAGGCCCCCTGTGTGTCCTGTGAGGCCCCCTGTGTGGCTTCCTGTCTGTCTTGTGTGGCCCCGTGTGTGTGCTGTGAGGCCCCTGTGTGTGCTGTGTTACCCTCTGTGTGTGCTGTGTGTCCCCCTATCTGTCTTGTGTGGCCCCCTGTGTGTGCTGTGTGGCCCCCCTGTGTGTGTGTGGGCCCCCTGTGTGTGCTGTGTGGACCCCTGTGTGCTGTGAGGCCCCCTGGGTGTCCTGTGAGGCCCCTTGTGTGTCCTGTGAGGCCCCCACACAGGGGTCAGGAGATTTACAGTGTGGATGTAGCAGAGCCGAGTGTGTACTAGGTGTATGGAGCGGAGCCGTGTGTGTACGTGGTGTATGGAGCGGAGCCGTGTGTGTACGAGGTGTATAGAGTGGAGCTGAGTGTGTACGAGGTGTATGGAGCGGAGCCGTGTGTGTACGAGGTGTATAGAGTGGAGCTGAGTGTGTACGAGGTGTATGGAGCGGAACCGTGTGTGTACGTGGTGTATGGAGCAGAGCCGCTTGTGTAACTAGGTGTATGGAGCGGAGCCGCATGTGTATGAGATGTACGGAGCAAAGCTGAGTGTGTACGAAGCAGAGCCGCGTGTACAAGGTGTACGGAGCAGAGACGCGTGTGTACGAGGTGTACGGAGCGGAGCCGTGTGTGTATGAGGTGTATGGAGCGGAGCCGTGTGTGTACGAGGTGTATGGAGCGGAGCTGTGTGTGTATGAGGTGTATGGAGCGGAGCCGCATGTGTATGAGATGTACGGAGCAGAGCTGAGTGTGTACGAAGCAGAGCCGCGTGTACAAGGTGTACGGAGCGGAGCACGTGTGTACGAGGTGTACGAGCGGACCCACGTGTGTACGAGGTGTATGGAGCGGAGCCGAGCCGCGTGTGTACGAGGTGTACAGAGCCAAGCCGCATGTGTACGAGGTGTACAGAGCCAAGCCGCATGTGTACGAGGTGTATGGAGCGGAGCCGAGTGTGTACAAGGTGTACGGAGCGGAGCCGTGTGTGTACGAGGTGCACAGAGCAGAGCCGAGTGGGCACGAGGTGTACGGAGCAGAGCCGAGTGTGTACGAGTGTGTACGGAGCAGAACCGCATGTGTACGAGGTGTATGGAGCGGAGCCATGTGTGTACAAGGTGTATGGAGCGGAGCCGTGTGTGTACGAGGTGCACAGAGCAGAGCCGCGTGTGTACGAGATGTATGGAGCTGAGCCGATTGTGTACAGGGTGTACGGAGCCGAGCCGCATGTGTACAAGGTGTATGGAGCGGAGCCGCGTGTGTACGAGGTGTATGGAGCGGAGCCGCGTGTGTACTAGGTGTATGGAGCGGAGCCGCATGTGTATGGAGCCGAGCGTGTACGAGGTGTTCAGAGCAGAGCCGAGTGCGTAAGAGGTGTACGGAGCGAAGCCGAGTGTGTATGAGGTGTATGGAGCGGAGCCGAGTGTGTACGAGGTGTGTGGAGCAGAGCCGTATGCGTACAAGGTGTACAGAGCAAAGCCAAGTGTGTATGAGGTGTACGGAGCTGAGCCATGTGTACGAGGTGTATGGAGCAGAGTTGAGTGTGTACTAGGTGTACGGAGCGGAGCCATGTATGTATGGAGCATGTGGAGCTGTGTGCTTACAAGGTGTGCGTACCGGTGGTAGCTGCCTGCGGATGTTGCTCCCACTCCTATAGTCCCAGCGGCCTCTGCTGGCAGCATTGTTCTCCCGAGTCCCGGCTGCCGCTGTCCGCCCTGCTATGCTGATTTTGCCGGGCCCGATCGGGCTTTGCTGAATCCTCCTACTCTAGGAGGACCCAGACCCAGGCAGGCAGCTGATCTCGACTGAGGCTGAGCAGACTCCTCCGTCCTCCTGACTGAGTCTGTGTCTCACCCGCCAACCGCCGTCCACCACCTCCTGGGTCGCCGCCTGCATGAAGAGAGGGAGTCTGAGGAGAGGGACCGTCACCTAATGCCGACACAGAGCACAGAGAGGACGTGCCTGTGTGACAGAGAGGTGAGTGATATGTCCACTCCTGACTCCTGCCCTGCTGCTGCAGCTGCTGCCTGTGGCTGTGCTCTGTGTGTGCACTGCCAGCCAGACCTGGTGGCTGCTGCATGGCAGGGAGGACTCAGTCAGTGTAAAGAAAGAATGTAAGCAGTAATTAAATGATTTGTGTACTAAGGCCCCTTTCACATCTTTTTTTTTTCAGATTGTGGCAGATCCGGCAGATTTACCGCATCTGCCGACTAACGGACGCACTTGCAGCACACTTGCGGCAAGCCCCATGCATTGTTTATGGGGCTTGCGGTTTGGTGCGGCAAGTGCGGTTCTGCTGGGTGCGGCAAGTCCGGCATTTGCGGCGGTGGAAAAAAAAAACGCCGCTGAGCGCATTGTCATCCATCGTCGCAACGGCTGTTAGGCAGCAAATGTGGTAAATCTGCTGGATCTGACGCAATTTGAAAGACACGGTGATGTGAAAGGGGCCTAACGAACGCTGCTTTCACATCAGTTTTAGCTGATGTTTGGGCCGTTCCAGCAGGTGGCGCCGCATGTGCCGGATCGTCCGCCTAACAGCCGACTTGCGGCCCGGATGCGGCAAGCCCCATGCATTGTCTATCACAAGTGCGGTTCTGCTGAGTGCGGCAGATCAGGCACTTGTGGCCGCGAAAAAAAAACTCTACAAGTGGTGCTTTTTTTTCGCGGCCGCAAATGTCGAATCTGCCGCACACGGCAGAACCGCACTTGCCGCACCGGACCGCAAGCCCCATAGACAATGCATAGGGCTTGCCGCATCTGGACCGCAAGTCGGCCATTAGGCGGCTGATCCGGCGCCACCTGCCGAATCGGCCGCACATCAGCAAAACCGCTGATGTGAAAGGCCCCTTAATCACTGGAGTGGTGTGCCCCACCATCTTGGATAATACAGAAACATGTGAAATGGCTATACATGGTGTATCATGTGCCCCTCTAATAAGTGGCTATCTTGCTTGGATCATGTACGTATGGAGTCCATGCATTCATGATTCAAGAAATATATCCACATAGAGGGGCACATACAACATGTAGAGGTATTTCACATGTCTATCCAAGGTGGAGGGGTAGTGGGTGCGCACATTGTGTATTTTGTGAGTTTTTACCTCAGTATTTGTAAGGCCTCAGGCACAAGCTGAGTATTTGGTCAGTTTTTTCCTCAGTATCTGTAAAGCCTATTGCACACGCTGAGTATTTGGTGGGTTTTTACCTCAGTATCCATAAGGCCTCGTGCACACGCTGAGTATTGGTGAGTTTTTACCTCAGTATTGTAAGACCTCGTGCACACGCTGAGTATTTGGTGAGTTTTTACCTCAGTATGTGTAAGACCTTGTGCACACGCTGAGTATTTGGTGAGTTTTTACCTCAGTATTTGTAAGACCTCGTGCACACGCTGAGTATTTGGTGAGTTTTTACCTCAGTATGTGGAAGACCTTGTGCACACGCTGAGTATTTGGTGAGTTTTTACCTAGTAATTGTAAGGCCTCATGCACACGCTGAGTATTTGGTGAATTTTTACCTCAGTATCTGTAAGGCCTTGTGCACACGCTGAGTATTTGGTGAGTTTATACCTCAGTATTTGTAAGGCCTTGTGCACACGCTGAGTATTTGGTGAGTTGTTACCTCAGTATTTGTAAGGCCTTGTGCACACGCTGAGTATTTGGTGAGTTGTTACCTCAGTATCTGTAAGGCCTCGTGCACACGCTGAGTATTTGGTGATTTTTCCCCTCAGTATCTGTAAGGTCTCGTGCACACGCTGAGTATTTGGTGAGTTTTTATTACCTCATTATTTGTAAGGCCTCGTGCACACGCTGATGCTGCATTATAAGAAACAGGCTATTATGCCCTGAATGCCCCTGTACACAGAATAAATAACTTATAAAAATCTAGCACCCTGTATTCTAACCTATTACCAGTCCAAAATTCTTGCTTGCAGATTGGTCCATTCAGCCTCTCCTCGCCGTCTGACAGCCTCTTCTTCTGAATGATATGGATCACGCCTTTGTTATCCACGTCCCACTTTCCCATCTCACATCTGTGCAGATGCCTCTCCAGCTTGCGCAAACGCACCGTGCTCTGCCCTACTGCAGCTACAATGTAAAACTCATCTACTCATGCGTGAATCGCAGGGGTCTCTGCACATGGCTCCAGGCTCCCAGTCTTCTGCGTGTAATGAATGGTGACATTACTGAGATTTTAAACTTGTAGGTTAATCCCATGATGGAGCACAGTGCACCTGCACAAGCCAGAGAGGTATGGGCGTAGCATAGGCAATGGAAAAATTGGACGTGGTCACGTGGATAACGCAGGTGACAGGAGGCGTTATCTACATCATTCAGAAGAAGACGCTGTCGGACCGCGAGGAGGCGGGAAGAACCGATCTGCAAGCAAGTCCATTGGACCAGTAACAGGTGATTATCATGCAGGGTGCACACTGATCAAGATATTTATAAGTTATTTATTCTGAGTACAGGGGCAGTCAGGGCATAATGGCCTCCTTCTAATGGACTGTTCAATACTATGGCTTAAAGGGTTTTTTTTTTTTTCCTCCTAACTGAAGGGTAAATTGACCAGATCAATGGATGTTTGACAGGATAGAGTTTCACTCAGCAACTATTTTTCTGGAATAATCTATTTCAGGTATAAGATAACCTCCGTCACATGACTCCCACGACCCCGTCACATGACCCCGTCACATGACCCCCGTGACCCCGTCACATGACCCCCGTGACCCCGTCACATGACCCCCATCACATGACCTGGGGGGGGGGGGGGGGCCCACAGAGTCTGAACAGCCCTGGGCCCTGGCTACCCTTAATCCACCCCTGTTTGCACCTCTTTCTTCATATGGTCAATACTTTTTCCTTGTGGCAGTTCTCATTATTACACTCCATTTATATATATCTAATGTTTGATTTTTTTGCCTGTGTTGATTGCATGGATTGTTACTGACATCTGGAGAAAAATTCATGTCAATAGTATGTTTAGAAATATCTTTACATAGAAAACTGGTGACGTGTTCAATACTTATTTCACCTGCTATATTTGCATGTTACTGGTAGAGCTTACTGTAAGATATCGTATAATGCAGAGCCTAGTGCCAGGGGTCGTAGAGGCGTTTCTGAGCCATAGGCACTCTATGTGGCGCCATACAGTGTGCTATATAGAGCCATATTAATCTTTCTTTGGGAAATTCTCTGTAAATATAGTGTCCCCAAAAGGAACACCCCAAGAAATGACATTGGTTACAGAAAGTGTAAACCACCTCATATACTGGATGTTTCTGTAAGATGCACTCGTGCTTGTGAGTTGGCGGTTGGCACGGTGGCATAAACACCAGTGGTGCCAGCTCAGACCGTTACCTTGGCGTTTGTTCATAAATCACTAACTTTAAGTATGTCATCTGCAACACAAAGTGTTCTCGTCCAGAGGAACGTCGCTCATCGGGGAAGTGTTTGTGATGCATTGTATCACGGGTCACGGCACCTATTATCCTGGATGCATGGGCACATGTGCCAAGAGAGGGCGTCTTAGCAGATTGTTTCTGATTTATTTCCGTTTCTGATAGCAGGAACATTCCTATTTTTTCTTTCTTGGCTCCACTCTTCTCTGTGTGCCATGCTTTACCAATTCAGAAACACCCCGACCAACATGAGACATTGGGCCACCTGCAGGGATCAGAAAATGAATTCCACTTCTCAATGGAACATTTAACTACAGGTGAAGTAATGCTTTACCCTCATTATTCCCCACAGTAAACCTTTAATAACTTAGATCCTTCCTGATTTTTCCAGGTTTCAATTACAGTGTTCCATAGATCATCAAACATTGCATTGAATTTAAACTTAAAGGGAAAAACCTTCATAAGACATAATAGAATACAGTGTCTGTGCACTCCTACATTAGTCCTGGGTGACTAATTTTTATACCTTCTTATAAATAGAACCCCTGCTTTCAATATGTGTCAGTGCTGTTTTGATCACCTACTGTTAAGACACCATTAAAGGGGATGTCAGGAACACTCACCCACTGATATAGAAGTGTTGGTTAACAAACCTGTTAGCACAGAATGGTAGAGTTGGAAGGGACCTCCTGGGTCATTGTGTGAAGGGACCTCCTGGGTCATCGTGAAATCATCCCAGACAGATGTCTGTCCAACCTCCAGTCTGTGAAGACCTCCATTGAAGGTGAACTCACCACCTTTCGTTGCTGCCTGTTCCACTCGTTGATCACCCTCACTGTCAAAGAGTTTTTTCTAATATCTAATCTGTCTCCTCCCATTCAGTGTCATCCCATGCTTTTAGGCTTTCCTTGTGCAAAAGAGAATAAAGCTGATCCCTGTATAGTGTGACAGCCCTAAAATAAAGCTGATCCCTCTACAGTGTGACAGCCCTAGAATAAAGCTGATCCCTCTATAGTGTGATAGCCCTAAAATAAATCTGATCCTTCTATAGTGTGACAGCCCTAGAATACAGCTGATCCCTCTACAGTGTTACATCCCTAGAATAAAGCTGATGTCTCTACAGTGTTACATCCCTAGAATAAACCTGATGTCTCCACAGTGTGACAGCCCTAGAACACAGCTGATCCCTCTACAGTGTGACAGCCCTTGAGATATTTGTAGACAAATATTATGTCTTTTTTTGCAAGCTAAACATTCCCAAATCCAGTAACCGTTCCTCATAGGACATGGTTTGCAGACCGGTCACCATTCTGGTCACTCTTCTCTGAACTTGCTTCAGTTTGTTGATGTATTTTATAAAATGTGTTGCCCAGAACTGGACACAATATCCAGAAGAGGTCTGACCACAGAGGAGTAGAGGGTGATAATGACTTCACATGATCTAGACCAGAGGTTCCCAACTCCAGTCCTCAAGGCACACCAACAGTGCAGGTTTTCAGGATTTCCTTAGAAATTGGAATCATCCCCAGTGCAGGTGATTCAATTATCACCTGTGCAATACTAAGGAAATCCTGAAAACCTGCACTGTTGGTGTGCCTTGAGGACTGGAGTTGGGAACCTCTGATCTAGACTGTATGCTTCTGTTAATACATACCAGAATTGTGTTTGCCTTTTTTGCTGCTGCATCACACTGTTTACTCATGTTCAATCTGTGGATCTATTAGTATACCCAAGTCTATACCTCCCATTCTGTAAGTTTTTTCCATTTCTCTTGCCCAGATGTAGGACTTTGCATTTCTCCCTGTTATGAACCATTCTGTTAGTTGCTGCCCACTGTTCTGGGTTGTTTAGATCCTTGTGAATACTCTCTCTCTTCTCTGGTATTAGCTATCCCTTCTAGCTTTGTGTCATCAGCAAATGTAATCAATTTACCCTCAATTCCTTCATCTAAATCATTGATAAAGATGTTGAACAATTCAGGGCCCAGGTCAGAGTCCTGTGGTCCCCACTTGAGACATTCTTCCAACTGGATGTGCAGCCATTTATGACCACTCTTTGGGTCTAGTCACTAAGCCACTTATGCATCCACCTAACAGTTGCCTTGTCCATTTCACACTTGGTCATTTTTTCAGTAAGGATGGTATGAGATACTGTGTCAAATGCTTTGCTGAAGTCAAAATATACTGCATCTATACTGTATCTACTGCATTTCCTGATCTACCCAGTCAGTGATTCTGTCATAGAAGGAAACTAAGTTAGCCTGATGCGACGTATTAGTTACAAACCCATGCCGGCTTTTGTTAATCACTTCATTCTCATTCAGGTACTTACATAAATGTTCTTTCCTAGTATATAAGTCAGGCTTACAGGCCTATAGTTCCCTGGGTCCACCTTCTTGCTCTTTTCGAAGGTAGGGACAACATTTGCTCTTCTCCAGTCCTCTGGGACTTCTTCAGTTCTCCAAGAATTTTTCAAATATCTTTCCTGGTATAGAAATTAGGCTCACAGGTCTTTATATTACATATATTTTTGCTGAAGGCTCATCACCTATTTCTCTACAATCTTCCCTACATACATGCATGCTCGACTTGACTGAGCATGCATGTTTTCTTAATAAGGAGAGAGAAATGCCCTAGTGTCAGTCACCTCCTCTCTTCAAAAAAAGAAGTCTGAGCAGATTTGATTCTTCTTTGTTCGTGAATCAGTGGCAGGGCATGTTGGGATACTTGCTCTCGCAGCTGGTCGGCCAGTCCCCTCTATCTTATGTTTAGGATCATCTTAAATTTTTCTAGTCTCAGGTTTCTGCAGGCCCTTGGGTGACATAGTCACAAACGTCTGAGACCTGAGATGCTTAAGGCATAAAATGGCAATATGCCTCCCCAAATCTCAGTGGACCCTGAATTTGCCTGTTTACTGCACCAGCTCTTGGGTGCATGTATAGCATTTATTTATTGCATTTTTTCGGTGTTCTCTACTTATTGTAATTATGGAAAAGCTGCACATTTTACAGATAGTCAAATCTGCAATGTCTCCATCAAACAGGCACCCACTACATCTGAGCCATCCAAAATATCTATATGATGCCTACAGGACCCTGACACTTAGATTCGCCCCTTCTTCCTCTGCCTTTTAGTTTTGCTGACTGTCATTCATCCTTCTTATCCACCATAAATGCAATAACTTTTTTTCTAAATGTCTCCAAACCATCACTGCTTTCCCCTGATAATGGGATGCAATGTTCTGCTGTGTGTAGGCTCCGCTGAACAACACCACTCTGTGTGCGGCCGCCCGCCTGTCCGGCCATTGTGTGCGAAAGACTCTGCCGAGTGCAACAAGGCGATACACATTGTCAACAGATGTAATGAGGCGCTGGAGGTTAAGCCAAGCGTTGTGCAAGCGGCAGCATTCAGAGCTGCACTCCCCTTTTACACTGCTGTAATAATTAGGGCATGTTTAATAATTACTGACAGTGACCTCTGCTCCGCTGATCCTCAGCTCCTTCTCCGGATTGGAAAGATTATTTGTGAACTTTACCTGCGGCTTATAAAACTCCTAAAGACTCTTAGCATCCACAACTCCACGTCATATCCCCGGCTCGGCACACACCAGGTAAGGTCGCTCCATCTTATTATCGATCATTAGTGCAATTGATTGGCAATAATATGTGGCGGCATGGTTCTCTGTGACCCCACTATTGTCTTGCAAGATCATATTATTGTCCTGCAGGACCCCACTGTTGTTCTGCGGGGCCCCACTGTTGTCCTGCTGGACCCCATTATTGTCCTGCAGAACCCCACTATTGTCCTGTGGAAACCTACTACTGTTCTGCTGGACCCCACTATTGTAATGCGGAACCCTACTATTGCCCTGCGAGACCCTACTATTGTCCTGCAGGATCACGTTATTGTCCTGTGGGAACCTACTATCGTTCTGCTGGACCCAACTATTGTCCTGCTGGACCCCACTATTGTCCTGCTAGACCCCACTATTGTCCTGCTGGACCCCACTATTGTCCTGCCAGACCCCACTATTGTCCTGTGCAACCCCACTGTTGTCCTAGGGAACCCACTATTGTCCTGTGCAACCCCACTGTTGTCCTGCTGGACCCTACTATTGTCCTGGGGAATCCCACTATTGTCCTGTGGGACCCTACTATTGTCCTGTGGACCCCACTATTGTCCTGTTAGAGCCTACTATTGTCCTGTGGACACCACTATTGTCCTGTGAGAACCTACTATTGTCCTGTGGACCCCACTATTGTCCCGTGGGACCCCACTGTTGGGCATTTGCAGTGATCCACTGTTTTATTATTCTGCTTAGTGATCTATGGATGGTCAAAGTATTGGACGCAACCTTGCAACTCCTAAACATTTGCTGCAATCTGATCAACAATTTGGGATTATAGGAATCGTCTGTGTGCTCACGGTCCTCCCATCAGATCAGTTTTGCAGTTGCAAAATTTTTTTTTTTTTTTTTAAATGCAATAATCACTGATTTAAGAAAATTACCAAATGCTGTAAAACAGGGACTTTTTCTGTCCTTGTCTACAGAATATTGTGTGAATTGAATAACATGTGTTCTGCTAGTGTATATGGACATAAGTGTGGGTGCCGACACCCAGGTTCCCACTTCTGGTGGTCTTGGTGCCACCGTGTCACATGGTCACACATTCATTTAAGAAAATATAATTCAACCCTACATGAGCCATTGTGGCTTTCCCTGGTGACTCAGGAGGATTCCCGACAAGGGTGTGAACCCCTCTAATGCCCATGAAGACTAATACGGTTACACTACAGGTATGCAGCTCCACCGGTGATCAGGATCCGTGCATGTTGGCCACAACCTATCTTGTGTGTTTGTGTGTGGTCACCATGAATCCAAGTTATTTGAATTGTGTAGTAATACTACATTTTCATCCCCTTCTAGTATTTGGAATTTAACTTGGTTCATTTACAGTGGCATGTAAAAGTTTGGGCACCCTTTTTGTATCACAGTATCACAGCTTGTAAATGCTTTATGTAGTAGCCAAGAGTCTTTCAGAGGGATTTTCTACCATTCTTGGAAAAATCTTCCAGTTCTATGAGACTCCTTGGCTCGTCTTCCAGTTCTGTGAGATTCCTGGCTCGTCTTCCAGTTCTGTGAGATTCCTGACTCCTCTTCCAGTTCTGTGAGATTCCTGCCTCGTCTTCTAGTTCTGTGAGATTCCTGACTCCTCTTCTAGTTCTGTGAGATTCCTGATTCTTCTTCCAGTTCTGTGAATTCCTGATCTTCTTCCAGTTCTGTGAGATTCCTGACTCCTCTTCCAGTCCTGTGAGATTCCTGACTCCTCTTCCAGTCCTGTGAGATTCCTGACTCCTCTTCCAGTCCTGTGAGATTCCTGACTCCTCTTCCAGTCCTGTGAGATTCCTGACTCCTCTTCCAGTCCTGTGATATTCCTGGCTCATCTTCCAGTTCTGTGAGACTCCTGGCTTGTCTTCCAGTTCTGTGAGACTCCTGGCTTGTCTTCCAGTTCTGTGAGACTCCTGGCTTGTCTTCCAGTTCTGTGAGACTCCTGGCTTGTCTTCCAGTTCTGTGAATCTGGCTTGTCTTCCAGTTCTGTGAGATTCCTGGCTTGTCTTCCAGTTCTGTGAGATTCCTGGCTTGACTTCCAGTTCTGTGAGATTCCTGGCTTGACTTCCAGTTCTGTGAGATTCCTGGCTCGTCTCCCAGTTCTGTGAGATTCCTGGCTCGTCTTCCAGTTCTGTGAGATTCCTGGCTCGTCTTCCAGTTCTGTGAGATTCTTGGCTCGTCTTCCAGTTCTGTGAGATTCCTGGCTCGTCTTGCATTCTCTGCTCTTTTGAGGTCTAGCCACAGATTATCAATGATGTTCAGGCCAGGGGACTTAGAGGGCCATTGTAAAACCTTTAGCTTGTGTAGAGGATTGTGGATTTTGATGAGTTTAGAATAGATACATTTAGAGAAGTCATCCTGTTTTCATCTTCAGTTATTTTACAGATGTGTTTGCATCAAGAATTTGTTGACATTTCATTGTATCCATTCTTCCCACTATCCGTGAAATGTACCCTATACCATTGCCTGCAACACAACACCAAACATGATTGATCAACCCCCATTCTTAATGGTTGGCGAGATGTTCTTTTCCTGAAATTCTGTGCTCTTTTTTTTTTTTCTCTCCCCACATGCCTTTCAACAGTGTGGCCAAAGAGTTCTATTTTAATCTCCTCAGGTCACAGGACTTGTTTCCAAAATGCATCACTCTTGTTTAGATGTTCTTTTGGATACATCTGACACTGAATTTTATGGTGAGGATGTAGGAGAGATTTTCTTCTGATGACTCTTCAATAAAGGCAATATTTGTGCAGGAGTCTCTGAATGATAGAACAATGTACCACAACTCCAGAGTCTGCTAAATCTTCCTAAAGTTATTTTGCAGTTAAGTGGGGACTTGGATTTGCCTTTCTAGTAATCACTGAAATTTTGCTTGGTCTTCCAGACCTTATCTTGACCTCCACTGTTCCTGTCATTTCTTAATTACATTTCGAACTGAGTAAAGGGAAACTTGGAAATACTTTGCTATCTCCTTATAGCCTTCTCATGCTTTATTGGCCTCCACCATTTTCAGAGTGCTTGGAAGCTGCTTAGAAGAACCCATTAGTGTTGTTTTTTTGCACAATGTTAGAGGAGGTTGTGTTATTTTATAAAGTTGTGAAATTTGCATTACCGGCCTTTCCTAACAATGATGGTGAACAAGCCGTAACCCTAACAGGAGCTGAAACCCTGGTCAAAGTTATATGAACACACAACTTAGATCATTTCATCTTCTACTGCCTTAACTGTTCGCAATGACAAAGTTTGACAAGGGGTGCCCAAACTTTTGCATGGCACTGTACAATTAAACTTGGACATAAGCTGCTCTCCTAGGATTAGTACCTGCAGGATCTCACTCATCTGTCTCAGATTTGAAGACACTGGTGCCCATTGTTACCCGCCCGGCCCTGTGCCCGTAGTTTGTTCTGTAGTAACTAGTAAACAAAGGATCCAAGGTAACAGATGGTAGCCACCGTATATCCTGATAAGCAAGGTGCTGAGAAGTCAGCAAAACGCTTCAATTCAAAGAAGGATGACCAACCAAGTAATGTGTATCTGAGCTCCAGGCAGTAGATGTTGGGTGAGAAAAGGATTGGGCTGATGGGTTTTAGCATGTTCAATCCTCCTGTTCTCAGGATGACAATCCTCTGCTAATAGCTCGCTCCCCACTCCCCGGTCCGAACACATGCCCACACTGATGAACCCGGGGGGAACAGGGGGCGGACAGGAATAGACGACAGCCAACAAACATGTATGGTCACCATTAGCACATCATCTGGAGGACGTGTGCATCTATCCTCTGCTCTGATGTCCTCACAGTGCAGGTGACCATCCACCATTGTCTCCTGGCCACCACGTCTTCATATTAGGCAGATACCTAAATTGTTTCATTTTAGATAATGGGCATAGAAGATAAAGGGCATCGCTCTACCCAGCGGAAATCACATCCTCGGTGTCTGCAGTGCTAATTAAAAAAATGCAGAATGTAGCATGGATTGCTCTACAATTGTAACCACCCATGTAGGATTTATAGAGAAAACAGCTCGGAGGACATATCCGCTCCATAAGAAATACTGGAGGGGAACAGAAATTCCCTGTATCTTGCACAGTGTTCATTGTTGATAAATTTTTCACACACGTGATGCCACCTCCAATAGTAGCAAAAAATGGGCACTGGCGACATCAGTGAGGGACATAGGTGACATCAGTGAGGGACATGGGTGACATCAGTGAGGGACATGGGTGACATCAGTGATGGGTGCAGGTGACATCAGTGAGGGGCACAGGTGATATTAGTGGAGGGCATGGGGTGACATCAGTGAGGGGTGCAGGTGACATCAGTGAGGGGCGTGGGTGTCATGATTGAGTGTCAAAGGTGGCATCATTGAGGGACCCAGGTGATGTCAGAGGGGCGCAGGTGAGGTTAGTTGAGTGGCGTGAGTGGTGCGGGTGAGGTCAGTGAGGGGTGTCGGTGACGGAGTGGAGCGCGGGTGACAGTGAAGGGTGCGGGTGACAGAGGGGAGCAGGTGATGACCATGAGAGGCATGGGTGACATCAGTGAGGGACACAGGTACCATCAGAGGGGTGCGGGTGAGGTCAGTGAGGAGCACGTGCCATCATTGAGGGTCATGGGTGACATCAGTGAGGGGCATGGGTGGCATCATTGAGGGACGTGGGTGACATCAGTGATGGGCACAGGTGACGTCATTGATACATCTGACCCAAGCTTTTTGATTCTTACATTAGTGGATGCCTAATCGGAGAAGGATCAGGATAAGAGAGATTTTCCCACATGTTAGTTGATCCCCATATGGTGCCAATAATGTATGTGCCATGAGTGGTACACTAGGCACAGGGTGGGTACTATGTGTATCCAGCAGGTAAACCTTAACACCTGATTCATCTTTATGACGTTTGTGAATCTGCTGGTCGTACAATATAATAAAAGCAGTAATGTGCTCGTGAGATCAGCTATTATGTTATCTAGACTTCTTTGCGACATGCGAGGCGACTTATCAATCCACTTATTATTTTCTCATTATAATTTATGGCTTCACTTTGTGATTTAGGTCTCAGCAACCGGCAACAGCAGCACCATGGGCGAGGGAGGCATAAAGAAAAGGAAAGGGGAAAAGATGAAGACAGTCAGTCCACCCAGAGCGAGCAGTCCACGGCCATGCAGCTCAAGCAGCAGGCAAGTAGAGACAGGGGATGGGAGTGAGCGGGAGCCGCTAGATCCTGACAGATATGGGAATTCACCCTGTAACTGGGGCTAATACATCGGCCACAGTTACAGGGGAATCAGAAATAAAAAAAAAAAAGTATTTCAGTGTTGCAACGTCTCCAAACGTTTTTTTCTATTAATTTATAGGGGAAAATAAAAAAAAATGAAAAACACGAAATACGTAGATCAAAGATTCCCATTTGACATAAGCTTTTCTTATTGTGGTCTATGTGAATAAATACCGTATGTATTTGTACTTTAAAGGAAAAACACCTATTCAAATTAAGACGTACCATGCACCGCAAAAAGGCCTTAAGAGTCACAATCCCCTGTTGGAATGAGCTCACTGACAGATTCTCAGTTAGCTCATTCTGTAGCCAAAATTAGATGACACAACTCGAAATAAAAAAACTAACGGTGCAACATTTTTTAACAATAGTCAATTGTAAAAATACATGTAAATGAAGGGAAGATTAAAAATCTTAAACTTTAATGCCCTCTCTCCATTGGGAATGACAATGCATGCTCAGCCAACAAGAGTGTGCATGCGTATGGAGGGGGGTCAGAGGAAATCGCTGTTAGTCTACAGCTATTGAAAATGCATGGACAAACCACGTTCCCAGTCTTACACAACTACTACTCCCACCATCCAGGGCTGGTATTAATCCCTGCGATGCGGATGTCGTAGACCACAGAGGTGAGATCATCTGGCAGCACAAAGCCTGTCGGCGTCCAGGAATAGACTAATAACTCAATCTGTAGACACCTCGTATCGATCGCTCCATTTATATATAGCCGGCTCCGATGAGATATTTTCATCAGATGACTCAGCCAGCTATTTATTAAGCCGCTCCTGGCATCCATTCCCCACACCTATCAATAACTGGAGGAGGGGGACGCTATACACAGGCAGCTCTGGTGTATGAATTCTGTTTTTTTGACTGGATCCAAAAATAGTGAAAAATAAAAAAACAAAAAACCCAAGATTCTGACAATGCAGTTCTTTTCTGCTCCAGCAGGGGGTGCTGTTATTCCAGTATTTAACCACAAAGCTCTCATTTTTGGTTTCTTCCCTGTTCCTCTCCATCACCCATGACATGCTGGATCAGGATCTTCTCCAGCTCCGACGTGTCCACGTTTCGGCGCAGTCAGCACCGAACTCCGCGGGTTAATGAATACACCGTTTAGTTAATATCTATCTGCTGCAGATTATCTCACTGCACAGTCCTCATTATAGGGAGGAAGAAAGATGCAGATAAGATAACGGCACGAGCTGATTGCTCTGGCAATATGTCACTTTATCTTACCACCAATGATGGGAGGTTATGGAGTTATTGCCCAGTCGTTGCCCCTGCAGCGTGAGGCCTCGTGCTGGAGACTGTGTGGTGGCACATACCGCGTCTGCCTACTAGTGCCGCCATATGGCGCTGAACGCAACGCTGTGTATTCATATGTACGTTTTTTTTCTTACTGGATCAGTTTCAAGTGGGGGATAAACAGCGATCAGTTACCCGCATCTGTTCTCCATAGACTCCCATGTGAAAAAAACATCAATTTTTTCAAAATGCACAAAAAGTTGTGTTTACAGAACCTTTATGCCAATGGATTACTGCTGGATCCATTGTGAAAGATGATTACTGAGAACCTGTCATGTCCTCTTTTAATATTAAACCACCCCCAATGTTATTTAGATCATATTTTTTGTTTTTAAATCGTTGTATGTATCCCAAAAAACATTTTAGATACTTACTTGTATTCATTAGCTAGCTGGGCAAACAGTCCAGCAGTCATGTCAGTCAATTGCAGAAATGCCGAAATTCATCTAATGCTCTGTATAAAGGACCTGTGTGATGTCACGACCATGTGACCATAATGGGCAGAGCTAAGCAAACTGAGGTGTGTAGGACCATGTAGACTTGGCTCCGCCTATTATAGTCATATGGTCGTGACATCACACAGGTCCTACAGCATTAGATGAGTTTCTGCATGATTGCAGTTGATTGACATGTCTGCTAATCACCCGGATGACTGTATGACTATTTGACCAGCTAGCTTATGTAAATAGCTAAAAAAAAAATGCTTTTTTGGGATAAATACGTTTAAAAAAATAAATAAAATAATTACTAATGAACACTACATGATCTAAATAACATTGGGGGCGGTTTACTAACAAGAAAGGACATGATAGGTTCCCTTTAACCTAATGTATAATTTTCTTTTAAAATATAGGGCATTTTGCAAAAAAAAAAATAACTTTGGAGGTTCAGTAAGGCGTCCCCACTAAATATATGGCTTGGAAATGAGCTCATTGATTCGCATTACTCGCTCCACCAGGGTGCACCTAAATGGGACTGTAGTGTTTTTCCGAACACAGCCTTTACATAAAGGTGGCGCTGTTTCTAGAAACAAATAAGTCTTTTTTTCTATCCTTTTTATTATATTGAATTAATAACATATTTGTGCATTTTTCCCCTTTATTGTCGAGGTTTGTATATCTACAAGGTAAAGTATTTTTCCATTTTTCTTGGCATTACACTAGCTGAACCAGGAGGCTCTGGCTGAGCAGCAATGCCTGTTTATACCTCCATTATATGTATAAAATGGATTTCAGCTTATAATCCAGACCTGTGCATTGCACGGAGGCCCCCAGGATAGCAAATAATTTTCACAAACTGCAGGAATAGATTCGGCCACCCCCAGGTAATGAGGCGGTTGCGCCCGTTATGTAATAGACACTTTGGAAGGAGTAAGCAATGTTCTCGCCCCTCAAGGCCGCGGGTCGGAGGATGACGTGAACAATGTACGGCGTCAGCTGGAGACTTCGGGGACATAAACATCAGCTGAGTTGAAAGGTTCAACTTTTATTGTGTTTCATAAATTGCAGAAATTGCTCGTTAGCGTCCATAAAATGATCCTGTAATTGGTCGTCATGTGTTAATTAGCAAGTTAAATTTTCGTATTTATTGTGAGGAGCAAAGTCTGAGGCCGAGTGTGAATCTTCTTCTCCGAGGGAAGGTATTTATGATGTTCTGGACGCGGTCACTTGACTCATCTGCTCTCATTATCACATTCTTGGGTTTCATTAAATACAAAGAAAAACTCAAAACAATCCCTGGGGTCAGGCACCATGAGGCCCAACACCCGCCTGCCCCTTTCCCCGCCACATGCCCAATCACAGTGGTTTTAACTATTGTCGTTCTCGATCGGTGGTAACGATCATCGTCTGGATCGAAAACCTGTAATCGGAGATGACCATATGAACTCAGGACAGTTCTCAAGTGCGACTTAAAAGAATTGTGCCAAGACTAATACCCGAATATGTGACCCTCTTTGTAATGGAGCCTGGCACACCTGGCACAGAGCTCACTGACCGTCACTGTTATCTCCCATAGGTGGGACTGCTCAGCGGGATCAGCCTCATTGTCGGGACAATTATTGGATCCGGGATCTTCATCTCTCCAAAATCTGTTCTCCGAAACACAGGAGCCGTGGGCCCTGTCTAGTCATCTGGGCGGTGTGTGGAGTGATTGGAATAATGGGTAAATATGAAAGAGAATTTTAAGAATTTTTTGTGACTTTATTTTCCATATCTGTTTTTAATAAGTCCTCAATGTGAGAGTCCTCAGTGGTTGATACCTTTTAATGGCTAACTGAAAAGAGGGACACTGTGGCCCCTTCAGCAGGCAAATAATGACACAGATTCTGAAGACACACACATATATACATAAGCAGGGTAGGATGATGCAGTAAATATGACAGGTGACATGAAGCAGAGTCAGGCTAGGGAGGGGGAGAGGAGCTAGGGAGGTAAAATCAAAATTCAGAGATAAGAGGAACCGATTGTATTATTGTTCTATGATTAGTAGTCGGTGGAGACCTGAAAATTCCTCAGAGAATGTAGAAGGCTATAAATCAGTGCGAGACAGTTCATATAAGAAGTGTCAAAAGTTAATTGTCCTCTAACTGGGGTTTGTTCAAAGATGTGATATCCCCAAATGTCCTTTCAATTGATGTAAAAACGCATGAATCCATGTGAGACATTTAATCCTGTTTTGAATGTGTCAAAGGTCAATTTGTATTCCCAAATTATTCTCTCGCCGAGATTTGAAGTTACTTTTTAAAATGAGCAGCTTCATGTCTGTTATACTGTGGTCAGAGCTACAAACATGCTTGGCTACAGGTAGGTCCATACGCTTTTCGTTTTATTGAGTGGTGATGAAATTCATTCTTGTTCTGAATTTTTGCCCGGTCTCCCCTACGTACATGCCACCTGTTGTACATTTGGTACATGTAATTAAATACACCACATTGCTTGTGATGCAGCTGAAGTTACCTGGGATCTTGTAGTCCCGATCTGTGCTGGGAATCCTTATCTTGTCAGTTGTCATTATAGATGGAGGTTTTGCACCTGTTCTGGTTGCAGGGAAAGGTTCCTGTGGCTGCTGGAGAGGACAGGGCGCTTCTGACAATGATATATTTTAGATTCGAAGGTTGTCTAAAACACAACAATGGGGGGTCTGGAAATATTGATTTTAGTCTGGCATCTTTTTGTAGTAGTGGTTGCAGTTTCCGTGCAGCTCCTCTGAACACCTCTAGACTTGGATTGTAGATGACTACGAGAGGAACTCTGTTGTTTTCTTCTCTAGTTTTGTAATGTAGGAGATGATTCCTTGATATTTTGGTGGCTCTTGTGATCTGGTTTTCAGGACACAACTGACCTATTGAATAAACTATCAGCAATAGGTCCTCTACTAGAAGGAACCATCCTCTCCACCATGGATGTGGAATCTCTGTACAGCAACATCCCACACCAGGATGGATGAAATGCTTGCAAAACCTTCCTGGAAAACTCCGGGATTGATGCTGACTCTGTGGTGAAGCTTAGAAAATGTATCCTCATGCACAACTACTTTACATTTGACGACAACATATATCTACAGGAGACTGGCACAGCAATGGGAAGCAATATGGCACCACAATATGCAAATCTTTTCATGTCCAAGCTTGAAAGTGACTTTTTATCCTCTTATCCTATCAGGCCTCTGGCCTACTACCGGTATATTGATGACATTTTAATCACCTGGACAGAGTCTGAGCAACAGCACGAGACGTTCCATGAACACTTCAATCAGTTTCATCTGACGAGCTCCAGGCCCTTGGGTACTCGGGTATCAGGCTCAGAGGGGGTTTCACGGGATGTCACGGGTGGCAGTGCCTGAGCTCATGGCCTGGGTGACACTTCAATAAGGGGTTATGTACAGGGGATAAGAGTTGTTGTTACTTGACGCCACCTGTAGTACCTGGTGACGGGTCACTAGCGCCGCCACAGTCCTCCGAAGGGCGATGGTATTGCGGCAAGGGTAGTAAAGCTCCCTACAGGTGGAGCTGGTCTTCTGGGGCAGCGGTCCTGTAAGGAAACAGGTTGAATTCTGCAGCACAAAGACACAAAGGCAAAGTCACTCTCCCGGGTACTTTACTGTAACAGTTCAGGTAAAAAATACAGTTCACAGTTCAACACAGTCTGTAAGCATAGGCAGCTGGCCTTAGGTAGTGGCAAGCGAACGGGGTGTTTCCACGTGGCTTTACTGATCTTTCAGGTTGGTGTGAAGCCTGGCTGACCTGAAATCCAGCCTGGCCTCCTGTGCTTTCTCAACTTTGCTGCCGTCGGGTAACCCTCTAATGGCTTGCCGCTATCTCTCGTCATGCGATGCCTGGCTACTTTTAATGTTGACTGCGCTAGTGCCCGGGAGACTTGAAGACTCCACGGTAATCCGGATTCTCTGCTGTGCTTGTAGCTCTCCAGCAGTCTGCGGGCTCCGGTGCCCGGTAAGCCGTCTGGGAGAACCTATCACCGGCTCCTCTGTGCCCAAAACTGCTGCTCTCCTGGAAAGCTCCTTTCCTGTCTCTCCCTCAGATGTTCTCTGCCTCTAACTTCCTCCCGCCCTCACACTGCTTGCCCTGAACTCCTCCCACCGGGGCTGGGTCTCCTAGTAAAGGATTTAACCCTGTAGTCCCCTGAGCTAAGGGTGTGTGTGGATGCAAGGAATAAGCCACATATTAACCTCCCCATTCACTTACCACAGGGATACCACACACGCTGGTCTGGGTGCAGTACCCATTAGTGGCGCTCCGACCAGTGGGGCGCCACACATCCCACCATCAACTTAACAGTCAACTACTCCTGCACTGAAATAAGCTTTCTGGACACCATCATTAAGCTACGGAACAATGAAATAGAGACATCCCTGTACCGGAAGCCAATTGACCGTCCAACATATCTCGGATGCGACAGTTTTCATCCAAAACACATAAAAAACTCATTGTGTACAGCCAGGCCATCAGATACAATCGGATATGTTCCAACCCTACAGATAGAGACAATCACCTTGAGGACCTCAGAACTAGGGCTACTATCCAAGATCAATCGAGAACCAGATTACAAGGGCCACCAAAATATCAAGGAATCATCTCCTACATTACAAAACTACAGAAGAAATCAGAGTTCCTGTTGTAGTCACCTACAATCCTACAAGGAGGTGAGCTGTGACATCACCAATTGTGAATGGTGGATTCTGTGTTAACACTTCTATATACAGTAGATAACACAATATCTACTATTCACAATAGGATATATCATAGCTCACCTCCTCCTCCTGTACAATGACTGTTAACACCTCTATATACAGTAGATAACACAGGATCCACCATTCACAATAGATGATATCACAGCTCACCTCCTCCTCCTGTACAATGACTGATAACACCTCTATATACAGTAGATAACACAGGATCCACCATTCACAATAGATGATATCACAGCTCACCTCCTCCTCCTGTACAATGACTGATAACACCTCTATATACAGTAGATAACACAGGATCCACCATTCACAATAGGTGATGTCACAGGTCCCCTTCTCTTCCTGTACAATGACTGATAACACCTCTATATACAGTAGATAACACCGGATCCACCATTCACAATAGGTGATATCACAGCTCACCTCCTCCTGTACAATGACTGATAACTCCTCTATATACAGTAGATAACACAGGATCCACCATTCACAATAGGTGATATCACAGCTCACCTCCTCCTCCTGTACAATGACTGATAACACCTCTATATACAGTAGGATCCACCATTCACAATAGGTGATATCACAGTTCACCTCCTCCTGTACAATGACTGATAACACCTCTATATACAGTAGATAACACAGGATCCACCATTCACAATAAGTGATGTCACAGCTCATCTCCTCCTCCTGTACAATGACTGATAACACCCTATATACAGTAGGATCCACCATTCACAATAGGTGATGTCACAGCTCACCTCCTCCTCCTGTACAATGACTGATAACACCTCTATATACAGTAGATAACACAGGATCCACCATTCACAATAGGTGATGTCACAGGTCCCCTTCTCTTCCTGTACAATGACTGATAACACCTCTATATACAGTAGATAACACCGGATCCACCATTCACAATAGGTGATATCACAGCTCACCTCCTCCTGTACAATGACTGATAACTCCTCTATATACAGTAGATAACACAGGATCCACCATTCACAATAGGTGATATCACAGCTCATCTCCTCCTCCTGTACAATGACTGATAACACCTCTATATACAGTAGATAACACAGGATCCACCATTCACAATAGGTGATATCACAGCTCACCTCCTCCTCCTGTACAATGACTGATAACACCTCTATATACAGTAGGATCCACCATTCACAATAGGTGATATCACAGTTCACCTCCTCCTGTACAATGACTGATAACACCTCTATATACAGTAGATAACACAGGATCCACCATTCACAATAAGTGATGTCACAGCTCATCTCCTCCTCCTGTACAATGACTGATAACACCCCTATATACAGTAGGATCCACCATTCACAATAGGTGATGTCACAGCTCACCTCCTCCTCCTGTACAATGACTGATAACACCTCTATATACTAGAATAACACAGGATCCACCATTCACAATAGGTGATGTCACAGCTCACCTCCTCCTCCTGTACAATGACTGATAACACCTCTATATACAGTAGATAACACAGGATCCACCATTCACAATAGGTGATGTCACAGCTCACCTCCTCCTCCTCTGCTGTATAAATGCTGCTTTTTTTCTGCTTTAGTTTTCTGCGGCAGTATATTTGTTGCATTTAACATCTGAGGCTTTGTGGATGTGATCTTCATGACTTGTGACCCTTGATGTTGGACTTTTTATGGTGCATTTTTTCCTACAAGTTCCTATGGGAAGTTTGGATAAAAATAAATGTAAAATACACAATTGTGTTTTCTAGTGCAGAATCTCAGCAATAAAAACTGCAAAGTAAAAAAGGAGGAAAATGCATCAATAAAATCTCAGCAAAAATACAATGGTCAGAGCGGATTTCTACTGTGTTCCGGTGCAGACACCTGCAGAAAAAGCCGCGATTGTGCTCATGGGAGCGTCCTTTTCACGGACAGCTCGGTGTTAACCCCTTGTAGGGTGGTCTTATAGATGGTCTGAGGGGTGGCCTGTACGTGATGCATCTCGTGTCTCCGCAGGCGCTTTGTGCTTCGCAGAACTGGGCACAATGATAACGAAGTCCGGGGGCGAGTACCCGTACCTGATGGAGGCCTACGGACAAATCCCGGCCTTCCTCTTCTCCTGGGCCAGCGTCATCGTGATGAAGCCGTCATCATTCGCCATCATATGCCTCAGCTTCGCGGAATATGCCTCGGCGCCATTTTACCCCGGCTGCGAGCCCCCGCCGGTGGTTATCAAGTGCCTGGCAGCCGCCGCCATCAGTGAGTATGAGACGATCTCTGAAGGTGGCTGCCACCTCCATGACCGGGGAGCCATCTCTGTCTTTAATTGGCCTCGACCGCTACGATATTGGTCCCTTCATATACTGTCTTCTTGTACATGGCAGTGACGATCACCGTGGTGAACTGTCTGAGCGTGAAGCTGGCGAGTTACGTGCAGAACTTCTTCACTGTGGCCAAAATGATCATCATCGTCGTCATCATCGTCAGCGGCATTGTCCTGCTGATACAAGGTACCGGAGCCATCCTGACCGATTCACACTTATACGTTTTTGCATCCTCTGCCCCCAAACAGTCCCACCTGTGTCTACTGGCTGTGTGGGATATTGCAGCTCAGACCCATTCCTGTATCATCTGTAATACCAGACCCGACCTGTAGACAGAAGGGGGCGCTGCAGCTCATTTATTTTTTTTTATATTCATTAGGAAACACTCAGAACTTTAATAACAGCTTTGAAGGCTCCCAAATCTCAGTCGGCGGGATCGGCCTGGCACTCTACAACGGTCTGTGGGCCTATGATGGATGGTGAGACGATGTTATTGTGGGGCCCCAGGCTGTGTGATCATTGGCGATCATGTCATACGGGTTTTTTAAGACTGGGAGAGAGGGGTCTCGAATATCTCATAGCGTGCTGGGAGTTGTAGTTTTACAACAACTTTAGTAACAGATTGGAGATGGCAACTCGAGACATTACTGAACCCCTCTTTAATTTTAAAGAAGTGGTGCAGCATCTCTTATTTCCACATCTCACCATCTGAGCTGCTGCACAACCCTTTTGAGGGGAGATTGGAAATTCTAATGTTCCCTACTATTAGTAAAGTCATGTGCAGTACTTCCCCCAATCCACAGCACATAGGCCACCCATGTGATGGTAGAGCTTCTCTGTCCGTCCAGTAGAGGGCGACTCCAGGAAACTCTTCCCCAATAGAGCAGAGCTGTGTAGGACGCACAATTGGGTTTTGCTGCTACAGAACCTCATTTAGTCTAGACAGCGGTACATATCGCCTAGTGAGTTGTGAGCGTTAATAGTTTGACGTCCTACATTGCCTGAGGCCATATTACGCCTCTCACTCTCCCCTTATAGAAGAGGCCCCTATTCTCTGCAGATCCCGTCTGACATCTGTGAATTCTGCTTCTCCCTTTAGGAACCAGCTGAATTACATCACAGAGGAGCTTAAAAATCCATACAGGTAAGAGGCGAATTTATTGCTCAGGATTTATAGGCTCCGGCCGGTATCTCAATATCGACTTCAGGAGAAGAAATGTATAGATTAACCCCAGAGGGGCCAGTAGTAAATTACAGGAAAGAAATACTGAAATATGGACTGAGCACAAAGCTGCAGCTCCTGGGGCGAAAGAGTGTATACAGTGTGCAGCCATCTAAAGACAGTGGTGTTCAAAATAATGGCAGTCCAATATGGCTATCCAGATTATTTTGTTTTTGGTATACATTCTATCACCACATGTCAAACAAACAATTTACCAGTGATTTCAGTAGATTTTTAGAAAACCCATCAGACTCCACATTCATGATCTGCAGGTGGTTGAGTCTGTGTATTTGTATAATTAATTGAAAGGCGGTGTGTTCATAATAATAGCAGTGTGGAGTTCAGTTAGTGAGGTCAATCATCCTGTGAAGACACAGGTGTGAATCAGGGGCCCTTATTATAGGGTGAAGCCAGCACATGTTGTACATGCATTTCACCATGAAAGCCTGAGAAATATGGGTCGTTTGAGACATTGTTCAGAAGAAGGGTGTACTGTGGTTAAAAAGCTGGAGAGGTTAAAATGTAAAAGGAGCACAGACAATGATCAGCTGCTCAGATAAAATGATCTCCAATACTTTACAATGAAAAACCAGAGACGTGGAGGAAAACGGAAGACGACCATTCCAATGGATGGAAGAATCGCCAGAATGGCAAAGGCTCAGCTAATCATCAGCTCCAGGAGGATCAAAGATGTCTACAGTTACCTGTGAGGAAAGAAGATGCCGGTTTGAAGAACCTCTATAGCAAGAAGTCCCCACAAAGTCTCACTGTTATAACAAGACATGGACTGAAGAAAGAGACATCAACTGGCCTAAAGAGGAATGGAGAAACATTGTGTGGACTGATGAGAGTAAAATTGTGGCCCTTGGAACCAAATAGGACAGGTTTGTCAGACGGCCCCCAAACTCTGAATTCACCACAGTGCACGCTGAAGACAGTGAGAGCCGGTGGTGACACATCATGATATGGACAGGTTTCTCTTAATATGGTGCCGACCTACTTACCGCCTACCGGGGATCATTGACCAGCTTTGAAGTCATGTTGCCTTAGGCTGAAGAGGAAATGCCATTGAAATGGGTGTTTCAACAAGACATCGACCCTAAACACATCCGTAAATAAGCGAAGTCTTGAGGTTATGGAGCGGCCACCCAATCCCCGAACCTTAACCCTATAGAACAATTGTGGGGTGACATCAAAAATGCCGTTTCTGAGGCAAAGCCAACAAATGCAAATAAATTGTGGGATGTAGTCAAAGCATCCTGGGCTAGAAGAACAGGTGACAGAAGTTGGTTGACTCTGAAGCAATTCTAAAAACTGTGGCTATACAACTAAATATTAGGTCAGTGAGTCACAGGAAGGCTAGATCCTAAAAAAAAATATAAAGAAGAAAAACAGCTGAATGTTATTTTTTGTTATTTTCTGTAAAGTAGTTAAAAATTATCTACATTTCTGTTCATGATTTGATTTAGAAAGCAGTGAACAATGTTCCCAATGCTGCAAATGAAAGCTATTATAAAGATTTTGGCCTTAACCCATGTACATCACCAAGAAAAAGAAGAATCCATATAACGGCAGTTCTTGTGGGGTGTTCCTGGTATACGGCAGGTGTTGTGGGGGGATCCCTGTATATAGCAGTCTTGTGGGTTATCCCGGAATATATAGGCAGTCTTGTGGGGTTTCCCGATATACGTCAGGTCTTGTGGGATGTTCCTGGTATACGTCGGTCTTGTGGGATGTTCCCTGTATACGGTAGGTCTGGTGGAGTGTTCCCAGTATACGTCAGGCCTTGTGGGATGTTCCCGGTATACAGCAGATATTGTGGTGTGTTCCCGGTTTACGGCAGGTCTTGTGGGTGTTCCCGGTATATGGCGGCAGGTCTTGTGGGGTTTTCCTGTTATATAGCGAGTCTTGTGGGATATTCTCAGTATATGGCAGACCTTGTGGGATGTTCCCCGTATTTAATGGGTCTTGTGGGATGTTCCCGTTGTACGACAGGTCTTGTGAGGTGTTTCCGGTACACGACAAGTCTTGTGGAATGTTCCTACATCGGCAGGTCTTGTGAGATGTTCCCGGTGTCTGGTGGGTCTTGTGAGGTGTTCCTGGTATACAGCAGGTATTGTGGGGTGTTCCCGGTATACAGATCTTGTGGGGTATTCCTGGTATACGGCATGTCTTGTGGGTTTTCCCGGTGTATGACAGATCTCGTGGGGTGCTCCTGGCAGGTCTTGTGCGGTGTTCCCAGTATACAGGTCTTGTGGTGTGTTCCTGGTATGCGGCAGTTCTTGTGGGGTGTTCCTGGTATGCGGCAGGTGTTGTGGGGTGTTCCCGGTATGCGGCAGGTCTTGTGGTGTGTTCCTGGTATGCGGCAGGTGTTGTGGGGTGTTCCCGGTATGCGGCAGGTGTTGTGGGGTGTTCCCGGTATGCGGCAGGTCTTGTGGGGTGTTCCCGGTATGCGGCAGGTCTTGTGGGGTGTTCCCGGTATGCGGCAGGTCTTGTGGGTGTTCCCGGTATGCGGCAGGTCTTGTGGGGTGTTCCCGATATGCGGCAGGTCTTGTGGGGTGTTCCAGGTATACAGGTCTTGTGGTATGTTCCTGGTATGCGGCAGTTCTTGTGGGGTGTTCCTGGTATGCGGCAGGTGTTGTGGTGTGTTCCCGGTATGCGGCAGGTCTTGTGGTGTGTTCCTGGTATGCGGCAGTTCTTATGGTGTGTTCCTGGTATGCGGCAGGTCTTGTGGGGTGTTCCCGGTATGCGGCAGGTCTTGTGGGGTGTTCCCGGTATGCGGCAGGTCTTGTGGGGTGTTCCAGGTATACAGGTCTTGTGGTGTGTTCCTGGTATGCGGCAGTCCTTGTGGGGTGTTCCCGGTATGCGGCAGGTGTTGTGGGGTGTTCCGGTATACGACAAGTCTTGTGGAATGTTCCTGCATCGGCAGGTCTTGTGAGATGTTCCCGGTGTCTGGTGGGTCTTTTGAGGGTGTTCCTGGTATACAGCAGGTATTGTGGGGTGTTCCCGTATACAGATCTTGTGGGGTATTCCTGGTATACGGCTAGGTCTTGTGGGTTTTCCCGTGTATGACAGATCTCGTGGGTTGCTCTGGCAGGTCCCTTTTGGGGTGTTCCCGCTATACAGGTCTTGTGGTGTGTTCCTGGTATGCGGCAGTTCTGTGGGGTGTTCCTGGTATGCGGCAGGTGTTGTGGGGTGTCCCGGTATGCGGCAGTTGTTGTGGGGTGTTCCAGGTATACAGGTCTTGTGGTGGTTCCTGTATGCGGCAGTTCTTGTGGGTGTTCCTGGTATGGTGCAGGTGTGTGGGGTGTTCCTGGTGCGGCAGTCCGTTGTGGGGTGTCCTGTATGGAGGTGTTGTGGGGTGTTCCCGGTATGCGGCAGTGTTGTGGGGTGTTCCCGGTATAGCAGGTTGTGGTGTGTTCCTGGTATGCGCAGTTCTTGTGGGGTGTTCTGGTATGCGGCAGGTGTTGTGGGGTGTTCCCGGTATGCACAGGTGTTGTGGGGTGTTCCCGGTATGCGCAGGTCTTGTGGGGTGTTCCCGGTATGCAGCAGGTGTTGTTGGTGGTGTTCCGGTATGCGGCAGGTGTTGTGGGGTGTTCCCGGTATGCGGCAGGTTTGTGGGGTGTTCCCGGTATGCGGCAGGTCTTGTGGTGGTGTTCCCGGTATGCGGCAGGTCTTGTGGTGTGTTCCGGTATGCGGGCAGGTCTTGTGGGGGTGTTCCAGGTATCAGGTCTTGTGGGTGTTCCTGGTATGCGGCAGTTCTTGTGGGGTGTTCCTGGTATGCGCAGGTGTTGTGGGTGTTCCGGTATGCGGCAGTCTTGTGGGTGTGTTCCCTGGTATGCGGCAGGTTCTTGTGGTGTGTTCCCGGTATGCGGCAGGTGTTGTGGGTGTTCCCGGTATGCGGCAGGTGTTGTGGGTTTCCCGGTATGCGGCAGGTCTTGTCGGGTGTTCCGGTATGCGGCAGGTCCTGTGGGCGTGTTTCCTCGGTGTAGTTCTGTGGGTGTTGTTCCGGTATGCGGCAGTTCTTGTGGGGTGTTCCGGTATGCGGCAGGTTTGTGGGGTGTTCCCGGTATGCGGCAGGGTTTTGTGGGGTGTCCGGTTCAGGTCTTGTGGTGTGTTCCTGGTATGCGGCAGGTCTTGTGGGGTGTTCCTGGTATGCGGCAGGTGCTTGTGGGGTGTTCCCGGTATGCGGCAGGTGTTGTGGGTGTCCGGTATTGCGGCAGGTGTGCTCTTGTGGGGTGTTCCCGGTATGCGGCAGGTGTTTGTGGTGTGTTCCGGTATGCGGCAGGTGTTGTGGGGTGTTCCCGGTATGCGGCAGTGTTGTGGGGTGTTCCGGTATGCGGCAGGTTTGTGGGGTGTTCCCGGTATGCGGCAGGTTTGTGGGGTGTTCCGGTATGCGGCAGGTTTGTGGGGTGTTCCCGGTATGCGGCAGTGTTGTGGGTGTTCCGCGGTATGGGGCGACAGGGTTGTGGGGTGTTCCGGTATGCGGCAGGTCTTGTGGGGTGTTCCGTATGCGGCAGGTTTGTGGGGTGTTCCGGTATGGCAGTTGTGGTGTTCCGGGCAGTTTGTGGGTGTTCCCGGTATGCGGCAGTTTGTGGGGTGTTCCGGTATGCGGCAGGTTTGTGGGGTGTTCCCGGTATGCGGCAGGTGTTGTGGGTGTTCCCGGTATGCGGCAGGTCTTGTGGGGTGTTCCCGGTATGCGGCAGGTCTTGTGGGTGTTCCGGTATGCGGCAGGTTTGTGGGGTGTTCCCGGTATGCGGCAGGTGTTGTGGGGTGTTCCCGGTATGCGGCAGGTGTTGTGGGGTGTTCCCGGTATGCGGCAGGTGTTGTGGGGTGTTCCCGGTATGCGGCAGGTGTTTGGGTGTTCCCGGTATGCGGCAGTGTTGTGGGGTGTTCCGGTATGCGGCAGGTGCTGTGGGGTGTTCCCGGTATGCGGCAGGTTGTGTGGGGTGTTCCGGTATGCGGCAGGTTTGTGGGTGTTCCCGGTATGCGGCAGGTCTTGTGGGGTGTTCCCGGTATGCGGCAGGTCTTGTGGGGTTTCCCGGTATGCGGCAGGTCTTGTGGGTGTCCGGTATGCGGCAGGTCTTGTGGTGTTCCCGGTATGGGGTCTGTGGTGTGTTCCGGTATGCGGCAGGTCTTGTGGGGTGTTCCCGGTATGCGGCAGGTCTTGTGGGGTGTTCCCGGTATGCGGCAGGTCTTGTGGGTGTTCCGGTATGCGGCAGGTCTTGTGGGGTGTTCCCGTATGCGGCAGGTCTTGTGGGTGTTCCCGGTATGCGGCAGGTCTTGTGGGTGTTCCCGGTATGCGGCAGTTTTGGGGTGTTCCGGTATGCGGCAGGTCTTGTGGGGTGTTCCCGTATGCGGCAGGTCTTGTGGTGGTGTTCCCGGTTCTGGAGGTCTTGTGGTGTTCCGTATGCGGCAGTCTTGTGGGGTTCCGGTATGCGGCAGTTTGTGGTGTTCCGTATGCAGTCTTTGGGTGTTCCGTATGCGGCAGTCTTTGGGTGTTCCGGTATGGCAGGTCTTGTGGGTGTTCCGTATGCGGCAGTCTTGTGGGGTTCCCGTATGCAGGTTTGTGGGTGTTCCGGTATGCAGGTTTGTGGTGTGTTCCGTATCGGCAGTCCTTGTGGGTGTTCCCGGTATGCGGCAGTGTTGTGGGTGTTCCGTATACGACAAGTCTTGTGGAATGTCCTGCATCGGCAGGTCTTGTGGATGTTCCCGGTGTCTGTGGCTTGTGAGGTGTTCCGTAACAGCAGGTATTGTGGGGTGTTCCCGGTATACAGTCTTGTGGGGTTTCCTGGTATCGGCAGGTTTGTGGTTTTCCGGTGATGACGATCTGTGGTGCTCCTGGCAGTCTTGTGGGGTTTCCCGTATGCAGTCTTGTGGGTGTTCCGGTATGCGGCAGTTGTGGTGTCCGTATGCGCGTTTGTGGGGTGTTCCGTAGCGGCAGTTGTGGGTTGTATACAGTCTTGGTGTTTGTTCGTTCTTGTGGTTTCCTGTATGCGCAGTTGTGGTGTCCGTATGCGGAGTTGTGGTGTCGGTATGCGGCAGTGTGTGGGTTTCCCGTATGGCAGTGTTGTGGGGTGTTCCGTCGTCTGTGGTTCCGGTATGGCAGTTTGTGGTGTCGTAGCGGCAGTGTTTGGTGTTCCCGGTATGCGCAGTGTTGTGGTGTTCCCGGTATGCGCAGTTTGTGGTGTTCCGTACGGTTTGGGGTGTTCCGGTATGCGCAGTGTTGGGTGTTCCGTATGCGGCAGTTTTGGGGTTTCCGGTACAGCTTGTGGTTTCCGGATGGGCAGTCTGGGTGTATCGCAGTTGGGGGCGAGCAGTTGTGGTGTTCCGTATGCGATTGGGGGTGTTCCGTAGCGGCAGGTGTTGTGGTGTTCCGGTAGGCAGTTTGTGGTGTTCGTATCGGAGTTGGTTTCGTATGCAGGTTTGGGTGTTCGTATCGTCTGGGTTGTTCGGCTCGGTTCGGCAGTCTGGGTGTCCCGGGTTCGAGTCTTGGTGTTCTGGTATGGATTTGTGGTTCACGGCATTGTGGCGTAGTTGTGGTGTCGTAGCGGCAGTTTGTGGTGTTCGTTCGAGTTGTGGGTTTCCGTATGCGCAGTGTGTGGTGTTCCGTTGCGGAGTGTGTGGTGTCCGTAGCGGAGTTGGGGTGTTCCGTATCGCAGTTGTGGTTTCGTACGGTTGGTGTCGTATGGGCAGTTGGTGTCCGTTCTGTTTCGGTCGTTGTGGGTGTTCGTACGGCGGTGTGGTCCGATCGCGTTTGTGGGGTGTTCCGTATGGGCGTATGCGCAGGTTGTGGTGTTCGTGCGAGGTCTTGTGGTTCCCGTATCGCAGCCCGGTATGCGGCAGGTCTTGTGGGGTGTTTCCCGGTATGCGGCAGGTCTTGTGGGGTGTTCCCGGTATGCGGCAGGTCTTGTGGGGTGTTCCCGGTATGCGGCAGGTCTTGTGGGGTGTTCCCGGTAATGGGGCGGCAGGTCTTGTGGGGTGTTCCCGATATGCGGCAGGTCTTGTGGGGTGTTCCAGGTATACAGGTCTTGTGGTATGTTCCTGGTATGCGGCAGTTCTTGTGGGGTGTTCCTGGTATGCGGCAGGTGTTGTGGTGTGTTCCCGGTATGCGGCAGGTCTTGTGGTGTGTTCCTGGTATGCGGCAGTTCTTATGGTGTGTTCCCTGGTATGCGGCAGGTCTTGTGGGTGTTCCCGGTATGCGCAGGTCTTGTTTGGGTTGTTCCCGGTATGCGGCAGGTCTTGTGGGGTGTTCCAGGTATACAGGTCTTGTGGTGTTTCCTGGTATGCGGCAGTCCTTGTGGGGTGTTCCCGGTATGCGGCAGGTGTTGTGGGGTGTTCCCGGTATACGACAAGTCTTGTGGAATGTTCCTGCATCGGCAGGTCTTGTGAGATGTTCCCGGTGTCTGGTGGGTCTTGTGAGGTGTTCCTGGTATACAGCAGGTATTGTGGGGTGTTCCCGGTATACAGATCTTGTGGGGTATTCCTGGTATACGGCAGGTCTTGTGGGTTTTCCCGGTGTATGACAGATCTCGTGGGTTGCTCCTGGCAGGTCTTGTGGGGTGTTCCCGCTATACCAGGTCTTGTGGTGTGTTCCTGGTATGCGGCAGTTCTTGTGGGGTGTTCCTGGTATGCGGCAGGTGTTGTGGGGTGTTCCCGGTATGCGGCAGTTTGTTGTGGGGTGTTCCAGGTATACAGGTCTTGTGGTGTGTTCCTGGTATGCGGCAGTTCTTGTGGGGTGTTCCTGGTATGCGGCAGGTGTTGTGGGGTGTTCCTGGTATGCGGCAGTTTCTTGTGGGGTGTTCCTGGTATGCGGCAGGTGTTGTGGGGTGTTCCCGGTATGCGGCAGTTGTTGTGGGGTGTTCCAGGTATACAGGTCTTGTGGTGTGTTCCTGCTATGCGGCAGTTCTTGTGGGGTGTTCCTGGTATGCGGCAGGTGTTGTGGGGTGTTCCCGGTATGCGGCAGGTGTTGTGGGGTGTTCCCGGTATGCGGCAGGTGTTGTGGGGTGTTCCAGGTATACAGGTCTTGTGGTGTGTTCCTGGTATGCGGCAGTTCTTGTGGGGTGTTCCTGGTATGCGGCAGTTCTTGTGGGGTGTTCCTGGTATGCGGCAGGTGTTGTGGGGTGTTCCCGGTATGCGGCAGGTCTTGTGGGGTGTTCCCGGTATGCGGCAGGTCTTGTGGGGTGTTCCTGGTATACAGATCTTGTGGGGTGTTCCTGGTATACAGCTAGCCTCGTGGGGTGTTGGTGTTTGGTTGTTAGTACCAACCAAAAATATTACAATGAAGGACGGGTCATGTATGTGGAGATCCGATCTCACAGCTGCTGATGCACAAATTGCTGAAAAAGCTATCAGTGACCCAGACCCTGCACATGTAGATGAGGAATTGGTGCAGGTGTCGTCATTTTTTCATCCGTTTCGGCTATGGCTAAATGAGAAAGCTTCTCCTAAACTGTGCAATATTTGTCATCCATGTCCTGTACGTGTTCTGGACGGACCCATAGACTTGTATTGGGCTTTTGTAATCTGTGCTACCGGAACCACACAGACATGTAACTATCACCATAGCTTATAATGTGTCTGTGCGGAATATGTGAAAAAAATGAATACAACACATACTGGAAACAGGGACGTGAAGAAGCCTGCTAGGGTAGCACAGAGCAGGCTGTTTATCCCCTTTTCTTTTTTGCATATATTATTTGCTTTTATATATCCACGTGATTAGTAAAAATTTATAGGGTATATATTTTGTCCCATAATTTACATTATTTGGTGCATTCTCGTGATAGGACAGTGTCAGCACTATATGGCGGTATAAAACGCACCAGCTCCACAGGAATCAGTGCTTCCACCTAGTGGTGACTTTTGAAATTTACACGTCATTGAATTTAAAGTAGAAACTTAATGATTTTTTTTCCATTCTTTGATGCAGGAATCTCCCTTTAGCCATCATACTCGGGATCCCACTAGTCATGGCTTGTTACCTGCTGGTCAACATATCTTATTACACAGTAATGACCCCCACTGAGCTCCTGCAGTCTCCAGCTGTTGCTGTGGTAAGTGGTCTGTGATAGTAAGCACATGTCCTTCTGGTTTATACAGTAAGTAATGCAGAGATCCAGGTTTGTTTTGTACATATGTGACTGATTAATCAGATTTTTAATCTATAACTGGAGCATCTATCACCTCTTATAGTCAGAGGCCTCAATGAATTAGATTGCGAGCTCCTGGGTGACAAGAATCTGTTTACAACCCAGTGGTTTCTAGAATATGGCAGGTCCTGGGAGATGTTCCCGGTATACGGTGGGTGCAGGGGATTTTTCCGATATACCGCAGGTATTGTGGGGTTGTTTCCAGTATACAGGGGCGGGGGGTGTTCTTAGTATACAGCAAGTCCTGTGGTGTGCAGTCCCGGTATATGGAGAGTCTTGGGGTGAGTTTATATTACTTCCCCTGCAGATTGCTGGTGCTGAGGTATAAGATGTCTAACAATCTGTGCTCTCCTGCAGACATTTGGGGATCGTGTCTTGTACCCGGCCGCCTGGATTATTCCTCTGTTTGTGGCATTTTCCACCATCGGATCAGCAAATGGAGCATGCTTCACTGCTGGCAGGTGAGTCATAATGGCTGGTGACGTGCACAATATAAAGGCTTTTTAATGTTGAGTTCCAGGAAATGTTCTTCTCCTTTCTGGTTTTGTATCATAGAACCCTTGAATTCCACAGGTTACGGCGATTAGAGGTGTTGTGTGCACTGAGGATTATCTGGTGACTGAGCCGGGAATGGCGGTCACATGGTTGCTAGTATGTGATATCCAGACTCCCAGCCAGAATCTGACTAGAGGGGCGAGGTCTTGCTAAATACAAATGTACTGACAAAGGCTGCAATCATCTGATTGAATTCAACCGTGGAGTCTGGATATCACATGACCGCCGTTCCTATCTCTGACACTGGAGAATCCTCAGCTCACTGCACATGATGTGAGGAGTCACCAGTCTGCAGTGACAGGGGAACACACAGAGGGACTGGTGACTTTAGACCAGACAACCCCTATAACGCATGAGAAGGGGTACCATTAAGCTTGACAAGCACACAGGGTGATGTCATAGCCACAGCTCGCGTCACAGACGATCATGTTTTAGTTACAGAATGAACGCCTCTAATAAAGATCTGCTTCTCCCTTGTCTCTCCAGGCTGACATACGTGGCTGGACGGGAAGGACACATGCTGAAATTCCTATCATACATCAGCGTCAAGAGACTGACCCCGCTGCCAGCCATGGTGTCCTATGTAAGTCAGTGTGAGAGCATCACTGTATAGCAGAACACACACTGTAGAGGGATGGAGCTGCACAGAGTGAGTGGAGCTGAATACAGGGGGAGGAGCCTGAGACAAGGGTGGCGCTAAATACAGAGGGGGTGGAGCATGACAAAGGCCATAGCTGCACAATGTATCAGTTTTACACTGTTGCATTAAGGGGTGGGATATCTATAAAGTAACATATGGTAACAGCACATGCTCAACTCCTGGGCACTGACCGGTCTCTGCGCCTCTGGCGTTGTGGTGCAGCCGTTAGTCACACACAGCGAGTGATGAGGAGGAGCAACAACAGGGAGCAGGAGGCGAGTGTGTGCTGTTATTACAGAATATAACAGAGGCAGAGGTTAACGAAAAAAGGAGCGGAAAAGACTCAAACATTTCATTCTTTTTGTGTTATTTTCCCCTCTCCTTCAAACACCATCATTTTCTTTTTCATCCACCTTGCTGTCTGGGACTTGTAAATAAATATATAACAAAAAACACTACTCTGTTCTGTCTCAGCTTTTGTTTGCAATTCGACTTTGACCACATGCCTCCTGGCAAGTTAGAGGGCCCGCCTCTCTGCTGAACAGAAATTGATTGATATAATGCATGCCATCTGTGATCCCTTTGGGGCTAGTTTACACACAACACGCTGCTGCTTGTGAGGTCAATAAGCACAGTAGCAGGTTATACTACAGTTAGCGTAAGGGCTGTCCCAAAGTGGGTCACCTTGGCGCGGTGGGATGGCTTAAGTACATTTTTTGCAAAAAAAGGTATGAACCAAGTACCCTGTGTTTTTATAGCACTAGATTTTATTTATTTATTGCAAGGTATTTGGAGACTTTGGAGACAATGCACACATACTTTTTTTGTTTGTTGTTTCATACAACTTGGCATTTGTTGTGAGCTTGCTATACAGGCGTGTTCACACTACTCTGTTCTGTCTCAGCTTTTGTTTACAGTAACAAAAAAAAATTGTGTTTCCAACTTTGAACACCTATAAGGCCCCTTTCACATCTAGATTTTTTTCTGGTCCATGGGGGATCCTGTTTATTGCAGGACCACACGGACAGGAACAGATGGGCCCGGATGTGAACTTCGGATGCCATTTGTGTCCAGATCTGTGATTTTGATGGACCCGCACACACACAGAGCTGGGAGGAGCTCAGTGGTGTCGAGGCTGTGATGTCACACAGGGGGAAGAAGAATCTTGTGTTCCTTCCCTGTGTGACATGTTGGGGCTGAAGTTTTGCTTTCCCAGTATATCTACATACACTGAGAAAGCAAAATAAAAGAGAAAACATGTATTAAAAATAAAAACAAAAATACTTAACCTGTCTGCCGGCTGTCCAGAACCCAAGACGACGCCGAATGCTGGAAGGACCTTAAAGATCTGTGATTGGCCGGTAGCAATTATGTGATATGTGACGTCACATACCACATGATCCCTACCAGCCAATCATATTTTGGGTCAAGGTCCTGGCAGCATCCAGACGTCTTCTCGGGTCCCGGACAGCCGGCAGAAAGGTAAGTATTTTTGTTTTTATTTTTAACACATGGCATTATTTAATTTCACTTTAGCAGTATATCTACGTACACTGCTAAAGTGAAATTACACTGAGCAGTTTAGTGTCCTGAGCTTGCTCAGGACACTAACACCGGCTGGGAAACGATTCTGTTTTTTCCAGGATCTGAGCTCCATAGGCCCCCATGTTATTTGAATCAGACAACATCGGATCTGATGCTGGCCAATTCTGTCCACTGTGCCCAAAATCGGAGCAGTCTTTGATTTTGGGGACGTGAAAACAACGGACACAATCGGATCCCTGCAGACACGGATGGCTATTAACCACCAATCCGTGCCCATAGGGATACTTGGAGGCCACATCGGATCCGTAGCTAGTTTTACAACGGATAGCCACGAATGCATAAAAACCGTGATGTGAAAGGGGCCTAACATTTCTAAATTGCCTAATGTCTTTGGAATGTAGACAGAACCACAAGGAAATCCACAAAAACACAGGGAGAACATACAAACTACTGGCAGATGTCGTCCTTTGTGGGATTTGAAAGTAAAGTGCCAACCACTGAGCCCCGGAACAGTGCTAGCCACCGATACCATATAGTGCTATCTCCGGAACCACCGTATGGTGCTAACCACTGAGCCCCGGAACAGTGCTAGGCACTCATACCATACAGTGCTAACCACTGAGCCACTGTGATGCCCAACTGACTTTTCTAGATCTAAAACATTCTATTTCTTCAGTCCTTTTCTCTAGGGGATTTGGTCATCTGATCTTTATCTACTGAAGACCATAGTTGGGCAGCACAGGGGGCTCAGTGGATCCCACAAAAAACATTTGACTGAGTTTGTACATTCTCCCTGTAGTTGTGGGTTTTATATATACTCACCGATCTCCAGCGTTGCTCCACTTATCTTCTGAGCCATTGTAGCGAGGACTTTGCAGTCTACAATCCGTATTATGTAGTGCGGTTCACATGGTGCAGTGTTACATTAATTGTGGAATCCTGTCCTTTTTGCAGGGTGTAATTGGAATGATCTACATCATCCCGGCTGATATTAACACCCTCATTAACTACTTCAGCTTTGCCGTATGGTTGTTTTATGGATTAACCATCTCTGCACTGGTAGTCATGAGATTCACAAAAAAAGACATGAAGCGGCCGATCAAAGTAAGTGGACCCGGTTTATTATTTGCAAAGAAAGGGAATCCTCGGATGTATCTAAAAATTAAAAAGAGAGAAAAAAACCTTGGCAATAAAATATAGTTTCCTGTCATTTTGTATATACAGCTCCCATGCAGGCTGGTGTATCTCCATGGTAACAGACTGTAAAGAATCCTGTGCGGTCAGGTCTCATTTGCCCGCTAATAGTTAAAACTAAGGAACAGATGGAAGAACGACTGCAAACTGCACAGGATTATGGCCTGTAACACCCAAGGTCTGCACAAACAAAATTCAGGACATCTGCTGCCACCACTAGAGGGAGCTCAGTACATAAAAAAAAATAAATCAAACATGAGCTCCCCCTAGTGGTGGCTGCAGGAATTAAAAAAAACAAGTCCTGACTGCAGTGAAATATACTTTTACATCAAAAAGTGTTTCCTCCCCAAATTGTAAAATAAGTCTCATATTAGTGAAGTTTTCGCAAATGTTACAAGAAGTAAAGTCAGAACAGTTAGCAACCTTAAGAACAAATAATTGAGTGTGACTCGGTATATTCAATGCAAAACACTATAAAAATAAACCAAAATAATCATTAAAGGGTGACAACAAAAATGTCCGCACTTCCTACTCGTTGTACAAGAATGTCAACACAACAAGAAAAAACATTTTAGCTGACGACTTTGTTTATGGCTCATCATGTTCCAGATCAGCTGCGCTCCTGCATCTTACACTCTTCTTGTTTCTCCTATTCAGATCCCCATCGTCATCCCCATCCTGATGGTTCTGGTGTCGATTTATTTGGTGCTGGCGCCCATCATCGGAGAGCCGGAGTGGGCCTATCTGTACTGTGTGATCTTCATTCTGGGCGGCCTCATCTTCTACTTCCCTTTTGTGCACTATAAGGTCAAATGGGCTCAAAAGATAACGAGTAAGTGACAGACACGACAGCTGTGCACCCTTCATAATCCAGGACAGATGGAGGCAGAATATAAGCTGCAGTAAAGTCCAGTCTGCATTATGATATCTCAGTTGTCCCCTCCATACCTGGGGGTCCTGGGCTTGTATCTATACTTACCTTAAACCGAGAGAAAAAGGGGGAGTATTAAGCAAGTAATAGAAAGTTTATTCAAATCAAATCAAGCGACTAAGGCAGAGAAGTAAAATCTGGGCACTGCAAGTGCTGCATCCATGCATCACACTGATTACATACAATAGCAAAAAGTACTACATGGGTATAATACAATACTAAGCAAACCCTTCATATCTGTTACATATAATGACACTGAGTAGTTTTATCCAACACATACAATGGCGGCTGTGTTATTGCAACAGGGACTATGAGGTTACCAAGTACATATAACTATATTTAAGTGCTAGTGCAAACTGGATACCTGATTCAGGCATTGACACTTGTAATCCACAAGCCCCCAGTTAAATGGAAGCTCAATAGCCCATGTAAAATAGTACACATGAGAATAAAAGATCAGCCTGGCCCTCACTCATTCCCCTACGTACGTTTCAGTTTTTTTTGTTATATTTACCCATGGCTTCCTCAGAGGGAGGAAGGATAGAGCAGGTAAGAGCCGCGCCGTAATGACCGCATCCCCGCGACTTTAAATAATTGGATCGCCCAGGACCAGAAGCCGGAAATAGACTGTGTGCGCATGCGTGCTAGGTCACTGTGGACGTCACTGGCTTGTTCCAGCCAGAGTCTCTACTGTGCATGCGTCACAGAGCATACCGCGCACGCGCAGGAGACTTTTTCGGGCAAGCAAGTATAGAGGAGACCTCAAGGGGAGGTGGCACAGTTCAAGGGCTACGATATTGTATACATGGCAAAATCCCCACTCCTTAAGCGCTTGCAGCAACCTCTTAAGACAGTTCTAATCAAAATTATAGATCTTTAAATCTATTCCCTGGGAAGAGTCCTCAATGTTTAGTCCATTAAGGTGGTAATGTCCAGTAGTAGATGGGGAAGTCAGTCATAGAGGCTGTCTCTTCACCAATTCAAATTCAAGATAACAGTGAAGGTACCATCACACGCGGCAATTTTGCTAGGCAATTTCATTGGCAATTTGCTGGTTGCAGTGAAATCATGGACACATTGTTCTATTTTGTTGCTGTGTACAAATGTACCTTAAGAGAGGATAAAACCTAAATAAAACAAAGGGCCAAAAAAAAGAAAAAAAAAAAAAAAATACACACAGAAAAGAGAGAAAAAAACCAAACGGCAAAAGCACACCCACCACAATGTCAAAAAAAAAGGACGCATACCTTATATCTTCATTAAGACCCTTTGGGGTTACAGTATCAAGTTCAAAAATCCACTTTACTTCCATTTGAGCCAGGAATTTCTTGAGGTTACCGCCTCTTATGCCATCATGCACCGCATCAATCCCCCTAACCCTCATGGACGAAGGGTCACAATTATGTGCCGTCTTAAAGTGGTGGGATAAAGTTTTTAATTGTGTTGCATCTGTTATTGTTCTTGCTGCACCAATGTCCAGGACATGTTCCCTGACCCCCCTCCTCAATTCTTTCAATATCAGGCCCACATAAATAAGAGAACAGGCACAGGTAGCATAATACACCACATGTGTGGTACCACAAATAATCTGATGCCTGATCTCAAACTCTCGTGAGCCATCAGAGGCCAATAAGTACGTGGACCTCTGAACATTGGCGCAGGCAACGCAATGACCACACGGGTAAAAGCTCTTTATTGGTCCTCGTGAGCCAAAGGGACTAGGTATATTCAGCACATAGTGGCTCTTGATCAAGTTGTCATGCAAATACCTGGCTCGCCTGGTCATCATGAGGGGAGTCTCAGACAAGGACTCCCTCCAGATTGGATCTGATGGTAACACAGGCCAGTGCTTCTTAAGGATGGCACGCATTGACTCCCATTCTTTGTTATGGGTGCCTACAAAGCGGATTTCCGACAGGGCCCCCTCAGGTCTCTTGGGACCGTATCTGAGGAGAGTGGCCCTCGATGAATTCCTAGCTCTCCAGTACCCACAGTCTAAAAATCTCTGCATCAGGTCGTCGGCTTGTGATTCGAATCCCTCATTTGACGAGCAGATGCGCCTCATCCTCAAGAATTGGCCAGTGGGGATAGCCCGGATTGTCGACGGCGTAGGCCCAGATGTGGCATTAGGAACTAATTAATAGAGGTCGATTTCCTGTGGACATCAGTATGGATGTATCCGAAGTCATCAATATCAAGTTTGATGTCCAGGAAATCCATACTGTTCTTACTGTATTTAAAAGTAAATCAAAGGTTAAAATCATTCCCTACTTAATTCCCCATGAATGATTTCAGCTGCTCCACTAAGCCCTGCCAAAAAAAACAAAATGTCATCAATAAACTGGATCCAGCACTGCACATGGACGCAGCCCGCCACACCCTCGTCACCAAAAATCAACCTCTCCCAAAATCCCAGAAAGAGGTTGGCATACGCAGACGCGCAGACCACGCCCATCGCAGTGCCCCGCCCTATAAATAAAAAACAGATTTTTGTGTACACACCGTAAATTCGGTTTCTCTGAGCAATCATTGGGGGACACAGAACCATGGGTGTTATGCTGTTGATCCATAGGAGGCTGACACTAAGTAAATGTGAAAACAAGTTAGCACCTCCTCGGCAGTATACACCCCCTGGCTTGGCCAGGCCACACCAGCTTTAGTGAACAAGCAGTAGGAGAACAATAAGCAAACAGTTCAACTAAGTGTTAACATGCAAAACTCAAAGGTGAAAAGATAACAAATGCCCAATCGGGCAACAGGGTGGGTGCTGTGTCCCCCAATGATGGCTCAGAGAAAACAATTTTACAGTGAGTACACAAAAATCTGTTTTTCTCTATCACCTCATTGGAAGAGACAGGACCATGGGACGTCCCAAAGCAGTCCCTAGGTGGGGAAGTAACCACAACCCACGGAACAAGAAACTGTCCTAGACTTCCTGAGTCACCTACATAGTTGGGTGGGCCACCGCCGCCTGAAGAACCCTCCTACTGAGGCTTGCATCCGCCAAGGCCTGGGTATGGACCCTGTAATGCTTTGCGAATGTGTGCAGACTAGACCAGGTAGCGGCTTTGCACACTTGTTCCCCTGAGGCCTGGTGTCGAATAGCCCAGAATGCTCCAACTGCACGAGTGGAGTGGGCCCATTGTCCACTAGGAATGGGCACATTCCTTAATCAATAGGTTTCCTGGATGGCAGACCGTATCCATCCCCTTTCAAGGTCCCTCCGGAAGAACAAACAGAGTATCTGTCCTTCAGAAGGAAGCTGTCCTTGAGATGTAATATCTGAGGGCTCTCACAAGGTCCAGGGTATGCAGTGCCTTCTCCACCCGATGCCGGACAAAAGAAAGAAGGATGATGTTAAAGGAAGAGGTCACCTTTGGAAAAAAGGTGGGAACTGGTCTCTTATCTTCATAGAAAGGAAGGGTTCTCTACAAGAACGTGCTGCCAATTATGATACCCGTCTGATGGACGTAATCACCACTAGGAAAACAACCTTCCAGAGGCTCGAAAGGCGGTCTTTGAAGTCCGTCCAAGACCAAATTAAAGTCCCAAGCCTCCAGTGGCCTCTGGTAAGGAGGAACCAATCGGGATACTCCTTGGAGGAAGGTTCTGGCTTGAGGTTTCGTTGAAAGTTCCATTCGGCAGGGAAAAGGTAAGTTTTTGCCGCAAGGCGGGAGACCGGGTCGGCCAGTGGGGAATCCGCCCAATCTTGATAGAGTGCTAAGGCAAAGGGATATCGCGCCTCTATGGGTTTTCGGCCACCAAACCGCTTATCCGGTTTCTCCCTCTGTTTTGACAAAATGGCCTGGAACTCAAGGTGGTCCGCAAAGATCTTTTGCAGCCAATTAGCACTTTTAAAGGACACCGTAAGGTCAGGTGTGGCGGACGGGATGTCGTCAACCTTCAGTGTGTGATTGACTGCTGCTATCAGAGTGTCGATGGATGCCTGGTCATCAGAAAAATCTATGTTAAATGAGTCATCTAGGTCTGGTTCGGGAGTCCCCTTCCTGAAGTTTGTCAGGGCATAGTCCTGAATCACGAGTGGAAGAAGCATGAGAACCTTGGGAAGAAATGGGTGATGCGTTCCTGTGATGTCTCTTTCTCACTGCGACTGTGGTTGTGGCACATGATCTGCTCCTGTCTGATGGGCCCTCTATTGAGGGATCATCTGCCTGCTCCCTGCCCTGGCAGGCTATGCGGCTTGGGGAGCGATATTGCATGGCTTGTAACAGGTTTTGGGACAGCTTTTCCATCGACTGGGAAAGGAGTAATGCCCAGTCTGGTGGGCTTGGGGCACTCGATGTTGTGTTGCTGGTGTAGGGCTCCTGGGTAACTGCGGGGGTGCAGGCCTGACAGTGGGGGGGTGATGTGAGTACGCGGGAGATCCAAGTGGCAGGTGACACAGGATGTATAATAAACCATATAAGATGTGGGTTTCTTTGAAACCTTTGAGGTCTGCATGTTGGCAAAAACCAAGGTGGTCTGCAGGGAGAATGTGTGTATGGCAGAGGAACAGCTAAATTTAGGAGCTGCTGCAGCATGCACTGTAATGCTGAGTGCGCAGTGCAAAAAGTGCAAGTCTTACCCTTAGTGAGAAAAACTCCTGGACGCAGTTCTGTGTCCCGAATTGGCCCCTGGTCCGGTGCTGAGAGGAGGTGCTGTGGCCCGTGCGATAGTTCCTGCGCTTTCCAAGAAGAGAGGAGAGAGATGGGGCAGAGCCAGATGCTGAAGGGGCTAGACGCGCGGTTCGGGGGCATGTCCGGAGCGGTGGGTCAGGTTCACTTGGGGGCATGATTACCGCCCACCTGGTGATGTCGTGTCATAGAAAAGGCGGGCCAGGAGGCGGGGAAGCAGAGAGAAGGCCGCAAGCCAGGGCCTAAAGTTTTTGTCCACGGCCACGGTATGTGCATACAGGGGGAGTGCAGGAATGGCCGGGAGAGAGGTCATGGTAATTAGGGGAGCTCTCCGCTGGAGCCGAGCTCTGAGAGTGGCGGCCGGCGCCTGTTAGGAAAGATCTTACCTCAGAGATGTGGAGCCGTGCCAGGATGATGGTGTGCCACCTCAACCCAAGCTCCCTTGTCCAGTGTGGACGCCTGGTTCTGGAGTCTTTTCTCTGTTCAGAGCAGGGGTCTCAAACATGCAGCCCCTGGGGCTTCACTGTGCGGCCCGCGGAACCGTGGACAAACATGCCGGCGGTACAGTGCAGGAGGGAGCCGCGCTCCCCGCTGTGCTATATTTTCCGGACGCGGCACTGACAAGACTCTGCCGCTCAGTAACATCAATGAAAGCTGCCAGCCAATGAGAGGCCCGCAGGTGACATCATATGCCGGCGGCAGTTGCTGGCCTCTCATTGGCCGCTGGATTGCATTGATGTTACGTAGCGGCAGAGCCTTGTCAGTGCTGCATCCGGAAAAAAGAGAATTTTGTTTACGTACCGTAAATTCTTTTTTCTTAATCATCAATGGGAGACCCAGACAATGGGGTTTAGGGCACTGCCCTCCGGAGTCACACTAGGTACTACAAGTTTGTAGACACCGCCTCCTCCGCTTATAAACCCCTACCGCAGGGAATATCCTCAGTTTGGTCCATAAGCTGCGAGGAGGAAATAAACCACACCCGAAACATCGGGACGAATGCCGTGCACAGACGGTTCAACAACCCGGCAAACACTGTCTCAACAGAGAACAGAACAAATGCAAAACATGCAACGGAACAACTGGGTGGGTGCTGGGTCTCCCATTGATGATTAAAGAAAAAAGAATTTACGGTACGTAAACAAAATTCTCTTTTTTCTGGTCATCATAATGGGAGACCCAGACAATGGGGATGTCCTAAAGCAATACCCCAGGGCGGGAAGAGTTCCTCAACAAGACGGATAACACATGGTTCCCTTTAAAGGTGGGCAACCGCCGCCTGGAAAACCCGCCTGCCCAAACTTGCATCCGCAGAGGCATGGGCATGCACCATATAGTGCTTAGAGAAAGTGTGCAGGCTAGACCAAGTGGCCGCCTGACACACCTGTAGAGCAGACGCTCGATGTCGCAAGGCCCAGGAGGCACCTACAGCTCAGGTAGAGTGAGCCTTCAATCCCACCGGGAGAGGCAAACCAGAAACCCGGTAAGCCTCTTGAATGGAAGCCTTAATCCATCTGGCCAATGTCGACTTTGATGCCGCGGACCCCTTACAGCGACCTGTCGTAAGAACAAATAAGGAATCCGAACTCCTAAAGGAGGCGGTCCTGGACACATAAATGCGTACTGCTCTCACGAGATCCAGAGTATGGAGGTCGCGTTCAACCTGATGAACGGGGGCAGGGCAAAATGATGGGAGAACAATCTCCTGGTTCAGGTGAAAAGTTGAAACCACCTTCGGCAAGAATTCTGGCCGAGGACGTAACACCACCTTGTCTTGGTGAACCACCAAAAAGGGCGGCTTGCACGAAAGTGCTGCCAATTCTGAGACCCTTCTCAGAGACGTGATTGCCACCAGAAAAGCCACTTTCTGAGACAGGCGAGATAGAGAAACATCTCTCAGCGGCTCAAAAGGTGGTCTCTGTAATGCCGCCAGGACCATGTTGAGGTCCCAAGGGTCCAGAGGTCTCTTGTAGGGTGGAACCATCCGTGACACCCCCTGCAGAAATTGACGGACCTTCGGGAGGAGCGCCAAGCGCCTGTCAAACAGCACTGAAAGTGCTGAGACTTGACCTTTCAAGGAACCAAGAGATAATCCTAATTCCAAACCCGACTGTAGGAAAGCCAACAACGTCGGGATGGACAAGGGCCACGGAGACCGTCCACCAGAGGCACACCAAGTAAAAAAGATTTTCCACGTCCTGTGGTACATCTTCCTTGAGACTGGCTTCCTAGCCCGATTCATAGTGGCAACCACCGTAGGGGAAAAACCCCTGGATGTCAGCAGCCAGGCCTCAAGAGCCATGCAGTCAATCTGAGGGCCTTGGAATTGAGGTGGAAGAATGGGCCTTGCGCGAGTAAATCTGCGCGGTCTGGAAGAGCCCACCTGTGTCCGCCTGACAGTTGCCATAGGTCCGGGTACCAGGACCTCCTGGGCCAATCTGGAGCCACTAGAATGGCGACCCTGCACTCCGACCTGATTTTCCACAGCACCCTGGGAATCAGAGCCAGAGGCGGGAACACATACGGCAGATGAAATCTGGACCAAGTCAGGACCAGAGCATCCGCTCCCAGAGATTGGGGATCCCATGACCTCGCCATGTATTGCGGCACCTGATGATTCAGCCGTGAGGCCATCAGATCCACGTCCGGAGTGCCCCATCTGCTGCAGATGTCCTGGAAGACGTCTGGATGAAGAGACCACTCTCCAGCGTCCATCCCCTGCCGGCTCAGATAGTCGGCCTCCCAGTTTTCGACCCCTGGGATGTGAACTGCGGAGATCAGGCAGTTGTTGTCCTCCGCCCAGGATAGGATGCGGTGGACTTCGGCCAGAGCCTCTGCACTCCTGGTTCCTCGTTGATGATTTATATAAGCGACGGCCGTCGCATTGTCGGACTGAACCCGAATGGGTTGTCCTGAGAGGAATCTCTGAAACGCCAGGAGTGCCAGATAGACCGCCTTGATCTCCAGCACGTTGATCTGCAACGCCGACTCCGACCGAGTCCAGAGACCTTGGGCCCTGTGGTGTAAGAACACCGCTCCCCAGCCCTTCAGACTGGCGTCGGTGGTCACCACTAACCATGACGGTTTGATGAAGGACCGGCCCCGAGACAAATGGAGTGGCTGTAACCACCACTGCAGGGAATCTCTGGTCGGTTGGGAAAGGGTCACCAGCCGATTCAGAGAAATCGACCTTTTGTCCCACCTGCGGAGGATCTCCAGCTGGAGAGGACGGAGGCGAAATTGTGCAAAAGGCACCGCCTCTATTGCTGCCACCATGCGCCCTACCAGCATCATCAACACCCGTAGGGATGATTGTGGCGACAGGAGGACTGCTTGCACTCCTGATTGAATCGCCATCTGTTTGACTCTTGGCAGAGACACCAGGGCTGAGGCTGTGTTGAAGTCCATGCCCAAATATGTCAAAGACTGGGTCGGAACTAGCGTTGACTTCTGAATATTGAGGAGCCAACCGAACTGTTCCAGAGACCGCATGGTCACATCCAGGCTCTCTTGACAAAGGTGTTCTGATGGCGCCCTGACCAGTAGGTCGTCTAAATAGGGAATGACGGCATGTCCCTGCACGTGCAGGAGAGCCATCATAGAGGCCATCACCTTTGTGAACACCCGTGGTGCCGAGGCCAACCCGAACGGCAGCGCCACAAATTGGAAGTGTTCTTCCCCCACTGCGAATCTCAGCCAGCGCTGATGAGCTGGTGCAATGGGCACGTGAAGGTAAGCGTCTCTGATATCCATGGACGCCAGGAAGTCTCCCTGTGATACAGCCGCGATCACGGAGCGCAGTGATTCCATGCGGAACTTCCGAACCAACACGTGATGGTTGAACAACTTCAGGTCCAGCACCGGGCGGAAGGATCCGTCCTTCTTCGGGACGATAAAGAGGTTGGAGTAAAAACCCCTGAACCTCTCTCCGGAAGGCACCGGTATCACCACTCCGTCTCTGCGTAGACCCTCCAACACCAGGTAAAAAGCCTGAGCCTTTTCTGGCGATGGGACCGACCGATGGAATCGGGATATCGGTTTTGACGTCAGCTCTATCCTGTAACCTCGCGAGACCACGTCTCGAACCCACTGATCTTGAACGTGAAGTAGCCATTTGTCTGAAAGCGAGACAAGCGGCCCCCCACCTGTGGGGAGGTAGGAAGGGAGAGCGAGTCATGCAGAGGCGGGTTTGGGGGTGGCAGCTGCCGCCCCCGCCGGCTTCTTTGGACGACTCTTAGAGCGCCACTGAGAAGCGGGCTTTCCCCCTCGGTCCGTGCGAGCGGACGGTGCTGATGACTGTGAGCTGGAACGAAAGGACCACTGTTTTGGGTTCCTTTTAACGGTTACCGTGGCTTAGGCTTATTCTGCGGTATCTTAGACTCAACAGAATCCTTTATCAGCTTGTCCAGTTCGGTGCCAAAAAGCCTGTCACCAGCGAACGGAAGATTCTGCAAAATCTTCTTGGATGTGGTATCTGAGTCCCAAAGACGCAGCCACAACAATCTGCGGATCGCTATAGCATTGGCCGAAGCCACAGCTGAGCGAGTGGCAGTTTCCAGAGTCGCCGTCCTGGCGTAGTCCGCATAGGCCCTTGCCCTCTCGGTAAGTGCCAGGACCTCTGGACTGGATCTTGCCAGGTCAGAGATACCATCCAAGCACGTAGTAATCGCTTGCAAGGTCCAGACCGTGGCAAAATTAGGGGCAAAGGAAGACCCCACAGCCTCATAGGAAGACTTGGCGAGTTGCTCAACCTGTCTATCCGTCGCATCCTTCAGCGAGGAGCTGTCAGAGGCAGAGAAAAGGGAGCGTGCAGCAATCCTGGTCATGGAAGCGTCCACCTTCGGGGACTGCGACCACTCCTGAAGCACCTCCTGGGGGAAGGGGAAGCGATTGTCCTTGGGTTTACGGACATAACGCCGCCCAGGATGTAACCTGGGAGCTCTAACCACCCTTCCAAAATTCGTGTGGTCCATGAAGGAGCCACTTGGTCTAGCCTCAGGTCGCAGCCATTGATAGACCTCCTTCGGGTGCACCGTCACCTCCTCAGGGGGTGTCACGAGACGTAAGGTCTCGTTGATAGAGGACACCAGATCCTCCACCCCGTCTGGAGGTTCAGATATAGACACAGACCCGAAATTTGAACCCCCATCATCGTCCTCGCCATCAGAGGAACGCTCCTCCTCAGAGAGAGCCTGGAGCTCGGGTGACTCCTCACGACGAGCCCGCTTAAGGGGTCTCACAGCAGAAGAGGGAGACACCCGGGGGTAACTGGACGGAGTAGCTGGGCTATCCAGCCTCCTATTAAGTGCCTCCAGGGATTGCGACATGGAGGACAGTTGGGACAACAGAGATTCATTGATCTTATTCTGAGTCTCCCATGGCCCTGAGATCACCTGAACCTCAGGGTATAGCACCGGAGCTGCTGACTCAGCAGTATCAGTCCGGGCCTCTGGGCGTCCGCAGTTATTGCAGGACCCCTCCACCAGTGTTCCATTGCATGTAGCACAGGTAATGGTGGTCTCTGCCGCCCTAGCAGCACGTTTCCTAGCTGAGGACATCGCCACAGTAGGGGAAAATAAGCCAAATTGCAGACAACAAAACCGGGAGTCCCGATGGCTTACCGACCGCAGTAAAGCGGTACGAGGAAGCGGTGTGTGTGTGTGACCTCCGCGACGGTTTCCGGTCTCCCCTGGAGTGCAGGCGCACGCTGCGTACAGATCCCAACCGGGAAGTGAGGGTAAAGATGGCCGCCGACAGTGAAACTGTGGGCGGCGCCGAAAACACGCGGGAAACACACACACACGCCCATCGATGACGTCACCGCACGGGCTGCTTCCCATCCTCCAAGCAGCCTCAGCATGAAGGTGCCGGAGCCCGCAGCGCGGGAAATAGTGTAAAATACTATACACAGACTGCACACAAACAAACATCCGCAGCCCACGGCCTCAGCCCCTGTGACACACAGGGCGGTCAGCCAGGGTGACCCCAGCACAGGGTACACCCGCAGATCCGCGGACCCGAGGGTAACGCGCGGTCTGAGTGCCAGGCCACATAAAGTGACAGACACTACCCCCAGGCACACAGGAGACACCGAGTGCCTCAGTGCCGGTCCGGTCTTAAGCACCATTTAGGGAGGCCTCGGACGGGGGTTCAGCACCAGTCCGGAGTGTAAGCACCATTTAGGGGGCCTCGGACGGAGCGGGAGCTGTGCAAGGCTCCCATCTCCCACTCTCCAGAGCCCCCCGGAGAGGGATGGAGAGGAGCGCGACAGCGTACCGGGAGAACACAAAGTGTCCAGGCTCTAGGCCCTCCGGTACCTCCACCTGCGTGTTCCACAAGGGTGAGCGGGGAGGCTGTCGCAGGTCCCGACCGGAACCATTTTACCTTGTCTTCAGACGCCATCACGTAAGCTGTGAGAATGCAGTGAAGTGCAAGCAAAGCGTGATCCTCCGAGCACACTAAGTTTAAAACTGAGGATATTCCCTGCGGTAGGGGTTTATAAGCGGAGGAGGCGGTGTCTACAAACTTGTAGTACCTAGTGTGACCTCCGGAGGGCAGTGCCCTAAACCCCATTGTCTGGGTCTCCCATTATGATGACCAGAAAACATAGCACAGCAGGGAGCGCGGCTCCCTCCTGCACTGTACCGCTGGTTGTTAAAGGTTAGAAAATTGTGTAGATGTGAGTGTGTGAGAATTGAGTGTTGCGTGCGTGCGTGTGTGAGATTGTATGTGAGATGTAATGTGTGATGAAAGAAGTGTGTGATGTGTGAATGTGAGTTGGTATGTGAGAGTGTTTGTGTGTGTTTGATTGCTGCAAAGCACATCCGTAAAAAGAATGGACAATTGAATTATTTGCATTTTTTTCAGCGCACTTTTTAACTTGCCTAGCCGCGTTCCCACAGTGATCGGTCCTTGCACCGTAGGACCTGGTGCAGGACCTCAAACAGCGCCATGTGACCGGGTGATGTCACCAGTCACATGGTGTTTCTGGGTCCTAGAGCCCGCCGCGGGCTCAGAAGACACTGGCAGTCACCGCGGGAGTGCAGCGAGGTAAGTGTAAAGCGCAAGGGAGAAGCGCAGGCCCATTCACACACCGAACGCTGTGTTCTGTGAGGATGAGCTCTTGGTTCAGTTTTGCACCTAAAGTGCATTCTCACAAATATGCTGTGTGTGAACGCAGCCTTAGTCACTCTTGGGGGCTGTGCTCTCACTTGATTCTTCTTTCTCCCCTTCCCTTTTAATGTCTCCTGTCTTCCCACCTCCAAAAGGTGGACTGCCCCATAACGATCTTTGGGACTGCTCGGAAGTATATTTTTATCGAGAGTTAGGGTACCGTCACACCTGGTGATGTCGCTGGAGATATCGGCGGTGACGGGTGGGAGCGCGCACGTTTTTGGCAACCCGCCAGCGTTGCCGTCACATTTACATGCGGCGATACCTCCGGCGACTTTACAGGCGCCATCGCCGCTGAGGTGTCCACAAACCCAAACGGTGATCCTGTAACATCGACGATCGCCATGTTACATGGGGCGATGTGTACACATCGCCCCAGAGTGCTCGCCTGATTTCACAGCAGTGCTGGGAAACCAGGCGACCACTCTAAGGCGATATTATGCGCCGATATCGCCTCTTTACACGAGGCGATACACTGACCATGTCGGCGGCGATAGGCCACGCCCCTGCGTCGCCTATAAAATCGCCGCCGATATGGCCTTGTGTGACGGTACCCTTAGGGGGAGTGGACCTTCTAGAAACCTTCTCACAAGGAACCTTCCATCTGTAGAAAAAGAAAATCCACATGTGCAATACTTCTCAATTCTTTATTCCATGAATATAAAAATTAACATCATTCGGCAATCTAGCAAGCGCTAGACGCGTTTCAGAAGTAACCCTTCCTTAGTCGTTGGCTAACCATCTATACACCTGGTTCAGTTCTTTATCCTTCAGGTCCTGTTTATATTTCTTAAATTTGAACTCCCATAATTCCTTCTCCCATTTTAGGGTATCCCTTTGAACCTCTTCTTGGAACTTGGTTAAGCCCTCAGGGGTAGATTTCTCCTTAATAGTATCTCTATGGCCTCAAGATGTATCTCAATGTATTCTAAAGTCTTCAGCTCAATCAAAAGCTCCAGGAAGCCCTTAGAGCATATGTTACATAACTCCTCCCAAGATGCCCTGAAGTCCTCACATGGTGACCAATCTCACCTCTCTGGAGACCATAAGAAAAAAAATGTACTGCACAAAGATACTCTATCTAAACAATATAAAAAAATGACAGAAAAAGAGGAGTGTTATGCAAGTAATAGAAAGTTTATTCAAATCCAGTGACTGGGAGTTAAAAAAATTTGATTAAGATCAGACGGGATCCTTTCATAATTTATAATACTTAACTTCTGCCGTAATTGTGTCTGCCTATAATGGGATTGGCCAACTGGACAAGTTCGGGTCGCCATATTCAGACATCCAAGTGATGGGTGTCAAAATATGGCGATGGAACTGACAACCAAAACTAACGCTGCATACACCCCCCCCCTCAGGCCACCAACTTACCTCTGTTCCTCGCTTACAGCATCTGTGATGATGTCACAGGTGACATCACAGGTCCCACAAATGCACAGAGAGCAGACAGGTACTGCAGCCAGCACACCTCTCTCAACCCAGTCCACATCCCTCCCTCACCTGGTCCATGCTCACTGCAACCCCTTCTAGAGGTTTACACTCCCACCCCCGCCCCACCTCTACCTGGTCTATGCTCTCCACATTCCCAGCATCCTGCTCACCCCGGTCAATGCTCCCTGAAGCCCGCATAACCTGGTCTACGATCCCCGCAGCCCCCTCACCCCATCCACCCTCCTTGCAGCCACCCTGCAGTCATTGCTCCATGCCATCCACGCTCCCCACAGACTGCTCACCCCCATCCATGCTCCCACTCCCGTCCAAGTCCATGCTCCTCGCAGCCACCACCACTGCCCAGCCCACTCTCCCCGCACACCCCCGTCCACACTTCCTGCAGGCACCACCGCCCAGTCCACACTCCCACTCTCACCCAAGTGTACACTCTTTGCAGCACCCACACCCTGAGTCTATGCTCCCAGTAGCCCACACATGCCGGTCTGTGATCCCAGCCCCGCCCCAGTCCACGCTGCCAGCAGCACGCTCACCCCGTCTGACCCACGCTGCCAGCAGCCAGCCACCCTCCCTCTCCCACCTCCGACTGACCATTAATCGCATACGTGACCTGTTATGTCACAGTCATGTGATCAGGTGCATGTGACTGATCGCATGATCATGTCATCACAGGTCCCAGAATGCACAGAGAGCAGAGAGGTACTGCAGCCAGCACACCTTGGTCACCCCACTCAGCCCCCTCACCCCTGCTTTCCACAGCCACCACTACCCAATCCACGCTCCCAATACACCCCTATCCAATCCATGCTCTCTGTAGCCCCCATACCCCTGGTCCATGTTCCCTACAGTTCCCTCACACCAGTCCATGCTCCGCGCAGCCCACACACCCCGGTCCATGCTCCCTGCAGCCCCCTCACCCTCGGCCGGTCCATGCTGCCAGCAGCCCCCGACTAACCTGTTCTTCGCATATGGGACCTGTTATGATTTCGCAGTCATTTGATCTGGTGCATGTCACTGATCATAGGTCTTCAAACACAGAGAGCAGACAGGTACTGCAGCCCACACGCCTCGCTTTCCCCACTCTGCCCCCTCACCCTGTTCTACGCTCCCCGCAGCCCCTTAACCCTGGTCCACGCTCCAACTCCCGTGTGGTCCAAGCCCCTTCACCCTGGACCATGCTCCCTGTAGCCCCCACCTTCGCTCGGCCCAATCTCCCCGCAGTCCCCTCACTCACAACATCCAGGCTCTCCACAGCCCCCTCACCCCGATCCATGCTCCCAATAGCCAGACCACAGTCCTCACACCCTGGTCCACGCTCCCACCCCCACACCCTGGTTCATACTCCCCGCAGCCACTTTACAGGGTCCACATACCCCCGGTATCCTTTGCCCAGTCCCCTCTCCCCTGCCCATGCACCCATCTCCGCTTGGTCTACGCTCTCGGCAGGCTCCTCACCCACAATCCCATCCCCACCCGATTTACGCTCCCCACAGCCCCATCAAACTGGTCCATGCTCCCAGCAGCCCACACACCCTGATCCACGATCCCACCCCCGCCCGGTCTACGCTCCCCGCAGCCTGCTCACCATGACCATTTCCACACTCCCAGCAGCCCTCCAACTGACCTCTGTTCTTCACATACGGGACCTTTGAGTATGTCACAGTCATGTGATCAGGTGCACATGACTAATCACATGATCATGACATCACACGTCTCTAAATGCACAGAGAGCAGACATGTTCTGCACTCAGCCCCCTCACCCCAGTCCACGATTTCCGCAGCCCATTCACACCAGTCTATATCCCATCCCCGCCCGCTTCACACTCTCCACAGCCCCTTCATGGGGTCCATGCTCCCTGCAGTTACCTCTGCCCATTCCATGCTCCCTGCAGCTCGCACACTCCGGTCCATGCTCCCACCCCCACCTGGTTCGCAGCCCCCACCTTAGCTCAGTCCACGCTCCCAGCAGCCCGCTCACTCCCACCCGGTCCATGCTCCCAGCAGCCTGCTCACTCCCGCCTGCTTCACACTCCCAGCATCCTGCTTATCCATGCCCAGTCCACACTACCCAGAGGGCCAGAGATGCAACACGGGGGCGGGCTAGCAGAGAGCGACCAGAGGATGGGGGCAGAAAGGCAGTATGGGTGGGTAGAGCCAATGCAGCACGTGGGAGGGCAGAGAGCAAGGGGGAAAAAAATAACACTGGAGAGACCGAACAGGGGGGAGGGGGGAAGAGAGTCGGTGGCCGCCCAACCACACTTCATGTCACCACCCACCCGTATAGTTGTGTATATAATTGGCTACACAGGTGCCCTAACACAAGATATCGTTTTCATTCCAGAGCCAATGACCATGTATGTACAAATGATTATGGAGGTGGTACCACCAGAGGAGCCGAAGGCATAAGGATCAAGGCAACTAGAATAATGAGGGTCCAAAAAAAAAAAAGACTGCAAAGGAGCCTAATTCTCAGCTCCGACTTTGTACATAGTGTAAATGTCACAAGACTCAGGAAACGGCGGCACGGGGCAGAGTGGACATGAAAAAAAGTAAAAAGGTTTTCTATGGTGAAGCTGCGCTCGTCCCATCTCGGTGCTGGATCTGAGGAGTCGTCTCTGAATATTTTGTACATTTTGGTTTACTTGTAATAAAAGTCTCTTCTACCTCTTCTTTATACATGTAAAGGTGATTCAGGATAATATATATAAATTGGGTGAATCATTTTATCACTGGTTATCCCTCAACCACAAGCCCAAAAACCAAGAGAAAATTACATCCTGTATTATACTCCAGAGCTGCACTCACTATTCTGCTGGTGCAGTCACTGCACACATGCATTACTGATCCTGAGTTACAGTTGTGTTCAAAATAATAGCAGTGTGTTCAATAACATGCGTTAAGCCCAAATCTTTATAATACTTTTTCTTTCCAGCATTGGGACCATTGCACACAATCAAAACATGAAGAGAAATGTGTATAATTTTAACTACTTAACAGAAAATATAAAAAAATGAACATAGGGCTGTTCAAATAAATAGCAGTGTCTGCATTTGTCTTTTTAAAGGATTTAGCCTTCCTGTGAATCACTGACCTAATATTTATTGTATACCCACCGTTTTTTAGAACTGTTTCACATCTATGTTGCATACAAGTCAACCAACTTCTGGCACCTGTCAATTGGTATTCCAGCCCACAATGCTTTGACTACATCCCACAATTTATTTGCAATTTACAGAATTTTTGATGTCACCCCACAAGTGTTCTATCAGATTAAGGTCCAGGAATTGGGCGGCCACTCCATAACCTCAATTTTGATGGACTAGAACCAAGATTTTGCCCATTTACTGGTGTGTTTATGGTCGTTGCTTTGTCCTATTTCAAGGGCATTTCCTCTTCAGTGTGAGACAACATGACCTCTTTAAGTATTTTATTTTCTCCAAACTGGTCCATGATCCCTGGTATGTGGTAAATAGGCTGGCACCATAGTAAGAGAAACATTTCCACATATGGTGTTTCACTGTCTTCAGATTGGACTGTGGTGAATTCAGAGTTTGGGGGTCGTATGATGAACTGTCTGTGGCCCTTGGACTCAAAAAGAAGGATTTTTGTGTACTCACTGAAAAATCTTTTTCTCTGAGACTTCATTGGGGACACAGACCATGGGTATTACGCTGCTATCTTTAGGAGGCTGACACTAAGTAGACAAAAAAAGTTAGCCCCTCCTCTGCAGTGTACACCCTCATGCTGACTCAAGCTTAAGCCAGTTTGGTGACCAAGCAGTAGGAGGTAAACAGAATAACGCATCACAGTATAGCATGTACCGACAACTCAATGAACAGAGATGAACTCGACGTATCCCCTAGAGGTGAATTAGGGATGGGTGCCATGTCCCCCAATGAAGTCTCAGAGAAAAAGATTTTTAGGTGAGTACACAAAAATCCTTCCTTCTCTCTTGCCTTCATTGGGGGACACAGACCATGAAACGTCTAAAAGCAGTCCCTGGGTGGGAAACAAGAAAATCACACTTAACAAAACTCAGAACTATTAACTGCAAACAATGACCAAGTACTTCCCTCAGAGGTGAACCACCACTGCCTGTAGGATCTTCCGTCCCAGGACTGCGTCCGCTGAGGCCTGGGTATGGACCCTATAATGCTTAGAGACGGTGTGTAAGCTGGACCAAGTTGCTGCCTTACAAACCTTAAGTGCTAACGTCTGATGCGTGATGGCCCAGGAAGCACCTATCACCCTTGTGGAGTGTGCCTTGACACCCCGTGGGGCCGCTCTTCCATGAGTATGTAGGATTCTTATGGGGACGTCACAAGCGTCAATGTCGCCAGCGATCTCATCGCTGGCGACATTGAAGGCTGATCGCTGGTGAGCTGTCACACAGGCAGACTCACCAGCGATCAGTACCAGCGAGATCGCTGGTAACCATGTAAACAAGCGGGTAACTAAAGTTTCCCGCTGTTTACCATGGATACCAGCTCCCAGCGCTTGCTGAGAGGCGCTGAGAGCTGGCTTTTCGCTCATCTCCCGGTGTCACATGCAGCAATGCTGTGTGTCCACCGGGCGACTATCGCCCGGTTTTAGAGCAGGTTTTAAAACCTGGCGACCATAAACCAGCGATTTATGATGCGCCCTGTCACACACGTCAATATCGCTGCAACGTCATGTGCAGCAGCGATATTGCACGCGATATTGACGCGTGTAACATCCGCATTAGATCGAGGATCTTATCCAACGAGCAATCGTGGCCGGCATCCCTTTCCTAAGCCCTTCAGGAAAAACAAAAAAGGCGTCTGTCTTCCTGAACGAGACAGTATGGGAAATGTACCATCGAAGGGTTCTGACAAAAGCTAACGAATGTAGGGAAACCGCTCTACTGTGAGACAGTGCCGGACAAAATGAAGGCAGCACAATTTCCTTATTAAAGTGGAAAGGGGACACCATTTCAGGAAGAAAATCTAGCGAGGGTCGGAGAACAACCTTGTCCTGGTAGAAGACAAGAAAGGGCGACTGACAGGAACGTGCTGCCAGCTCCGAAATTCTGATGGAAGTGATCGCTATTAGAAAGGCTACCTTCCAGGAAAGGTGTAAAAGTGAAATCTCTCTCAAAGGTTCAAAAGGGGGTCCCTGTAGGGTGTTCAGTACCAGATTAAGATCCCAGGGCTCAAGGGGAGGTCGATAAGGAGGTGATAGATGGCAAACTCCTCGAATGAACATTTTAACCTGGGGGCGTGAGGCAAGCCGTTTTTGGAAAAGAATAGAGAAAGTGGAGACCTAGTCATTTCAAGGAACTCAAGGCCAGGCCTGAGTCCAAACCAGATTGGAGGAAGGCCAAAATCACCAGAATGGAAAAAGGTTAGCGGAGAATGACCATGATTTGGCACCAGGAAAACACTGTTTTCCAAGGGCGGTGGTAAATTTGCATGGAAGATCGTTTCCGGGCTCTGATTATAGTGTTGATCACTCCGGGTGAGAAGACCCAGGTTTCAACAGCCAGGCTGTAAAATTCAGGGCCCCTGAACCTTGGTGGTAGAGGGGGCCCTGAGACAATAAGTCCGTCGATCTGGCAGTTGCCAGGGAGTGTTCATGAGGAGCTGGACTAGTTCCGCGTACCACGGATGGCGAGGCCAGTCCGGGGCAATTAGAATGACTGTGACCTGTTCTGCTTTTATCTTTCTCACCACCCTCGGTATTAGCGGAGGGGGTGGAAAGATGTACGGAAGGTTGAACCCCCCCTCCCCATGGAAGGATGAGTGCATCCGCCCCTATGGCTAATGGGTCGCGAGATCATACTATGAATGCTGGAACCTTGGCGTTCAGCCGAGATCACCATATGGTCCAGGCATCTAACCTCTAAGTGCAGGTGCAAGCAGAAAAAAAACATACTAATGACTAATGGGAGATATCTGCTGCAACACTGACACTGTGTGCACAACTCATGAGTGCAATGAGCGGCCAAACTGCACAGCTAATACAAGTAAAATGATAAAATGTATTATGACAGTCACTGCCCTAGAATATAATGCAAATTGGAAGACTTAGCTTTAGCAGTGGCCACTGCAGAGTGCCCGGTTACCGACGACAAGTTGCTTCCATTCAGTCCATCCAGAGTAACTGCAGGCTGCATCGGGCTCCTCTGCCCCTTGCTAGGTAGTTTGCCGGTGTCCCAGGCTGCACCGTCCTCCTGTCCCAGAAATGGCTGATGGTACTGTGCTGGCAGCAAAAAGGGCGCGCAGGAACCCTTGTCCTGTGTGAGAGGCGTGCAGACGCCCGATATCCAGATTTTTGTTATAAATATGAAAATTCTTTATTTAATCCAATGCTCTTACAAAAAGAAAAAGAAAACAGCCAGTGAACACTAGGCCTTCCGGTCGGGAGTGCACCGGTCCCAGACCTGCCGGTCAGAAGCACACCAGTCCCGGTGATGCCGCTGATGTAAGGCCCTGCCACAAACGCTCGCCGTGACTACTCACCACGGGTGTGTGTCCCGGCTGGATAGCCGCCGCAGAGGGAGCCCCGGAGCTGTGTATATTTAAATATGTCCATCTGTTCTCCCCATCGTGAGAGGCGGGGGAAGGGGGACCATCCATGGTCCAGGCTAAAGTCCCCCCTGTAGTGAGGGAGAATCTAATGTGCCAGTGGGGGAGCTTTGTCATCCCAGCGCCCCACATTCCATGACCGAAAGGGGAGGAAAATGGCCACGCTCAATCTCTCAGCACACCCTGTACAGCAGGGGTGCTGAGGCGAGGCGCTGGCAGCTGGATGCCACCAGCCAGGCATCTGGGCACCCAAGGGGGGGGGGCGACACCCAAAGGGTGTCCGCAGAGCAGGTCCGGCAGTTGCTGTGGGTACTAAGAGACGACACTCAAAGTGCCTCACAGTTGCTGTAAGTGGGCCTGTCTCCCTGACATCTTGTGAAAAGGAAAAAAGAGAAAAAGTCACATCTGCCTCCTGCTGACACTAAGCTGAAACTGGCTTCAGCTTGAGTCAGCATGAGGGCATACACTGCACTGGAGGGGCTAACTTTTTTTGTCTACTTAGTGTCAGCCTCCTAAAGACAGCAGCGTAACACCCATGGTCTGTGTCCATAGCAGGCTTTACATATGTATGAGTCGTGCGACCGCACAGGGCGCCCGCCAGAGCTGGGTGCCGTAGGGAGACTTCAAAACTCACTCGTATGATTCTCCTATGCTACACAGGCTCTAGTAGGAAGACTGCAGGGGACGCACTCCCCTCTGTGCTCTGTCTGTCTTGTGCCGTCTTCACCAGAGAGAGGAGGGGAAGGGGCGCCTGCAGGATCCCGGGCTGGAGAAAATGAAAGTAACTACTGTTCATCTCCATCACAGGAGGGGAACCTGCTGATACTGTAGGTGACTATTATGTTCTGTCTGTGCTGTGTGTACCATGTGTGGACTGTGTGTGATATCTGCAATGTGCTATTTGCTGTCTGTGTCATCTATCTATCCCACTCTTTATCAATCAATCTCTGCATCTATTCCTTCCATCTATCCATCCATTCCTATATCTATCTATTCCTCCATCTATCCCTCTATCCATCCATATATCTATCTATCCCTCTATCTACCTATTCCTTTTGCGGTTTGTATTATCATGATCTGTAGCAGCAGAGGCTTTTATGAATTCTCAAGTTATGTGGCAGCTGAGGTATGGTTTGCAGCAACTGAGGTGTGCAGTATGAGAATCTGCAGCAGCTGAGGTGTGTATTATGAGGTTCCGCAGCAGCTGAGGTATTGTGAGGGTTCTGCAGCAGCTGAGGTATTGTGAAGGTTCTGCAGCAGCTGAGTTGTGTTATGAGGTTCTGTAGCAACTGAGGTATATAATATGAGGTTCTGCTGTAGCTCAGATGTATATCACCAGGCTCTTTAGCAGCGTAGTTGATGCATTTTGCGGCTTAGCAACACCTGAGGCGTCTTAATATGAGATTCCGCAGCAGCTGAGGTGTATTTTACACAATGTATTGTATGATTATTTGCAGCATTGTCATCTGGTGTGAGCCCAGACTGATTAATAAAGGGGTTATATATGGTCAGGTCAGTGGGGCCAAGAGGCAGCACCACATATAACCTGAGGACACTTTATTATGCAGAAAGCAGATGATATTTTATTATTTTGTACAATCTTGTGAGGTGGAGAGCAGTCGCATAATTGATGGGAGGTATGTATCACAGAGGTGCCTGTTATCTATGATATAAGCTGCAGTATTATTCTCTAGTGTACGTTTACACTGGGAGTTTTACTTAGTGCATGTAAGGGTCCGGGTTATGGGTACTGTGAGAGACGGGTGGGTCCAGTACCCACATACCTCACTGCTGGGTGTGGTTACAGGCTATAAACTGGAGCCTGGTGTGAAGCACAGGACTCTGTGCTAGGAGGGGCTGAGGGTAGCCTCGTGTGTGTGAAGACTCCAGGCCAAGCTGGATGCTGGTCACTGACCAACCTGTGTGAATGCAGGTCAGCGACACCTGAGAAGGAGCGCTTTAAAGCAATTGTTTTCCGTTTGTTTTGGCCTGCACTTAAAAGCTGCTAGTTTTGCATTTTTTCTGTTATCGGTTTATGGAGTAAATAAACAGTTTTGGCCTATAACTTTGTGAAGACGTTGCCTTTTGTTGTTTTCCTGACGCCCACAAGCGAGTCGCCCTATCACAATTGGTGGAGAACGCGGCCAACGTTCCCAGCAGACACGTGAGACCGGGGATAAGAGGATCGCATGTTCTGGGTGCAGTCTGCAATAAGCCAGCAGCAGGCATCCGACAAAAAGGAGAACCTGGCGAAGCACCTGTTGCAGGCTCAGCAGGCGCAGTACCAGCAATTACTTCTTTGAAGTTGCTGGGCACAGCTGCAGCTCTCTTCCCCTTCGGATTTAACCACGCTCCAGGCTGGAGCTCACATGGACACCGCCGTCACACCGCCTTGCTGCTCCTGGTCACGTATGGTGCACATCTGGTCACAAGGTCATTGCTTAGCAACGGGTATATACAGAGGCAGCAGCACTCACCGATCTTCAGGTCAATTCTTTATTGTGCAAACAGCATAAAAGGCGATCGTCAGAGGTGTTTACAGGGGATGCAGGGGTGAGGATGGGATGTCCCTCAAGCGACGGGCCGTTTCACGCCCACCACGGGGCGCTTCTCCAGGCTATGGCTATGGTGCATGTTGCCTGGATGCAGGAGAGTATTGAGAAAGTGATGCCAATCGTGAGGGAACATCTCCTCCAGGCACAGGAGGCACAGGCCCGAATCTATAACTGCTCAGCCAGTGTTCAGCAGTTCAATCCAGGATACAGAATCCTCATCCTGATACCCACCGTCGAAAGTAAGTTTCTCGCCAAGTGGCAAGGACCGTATGAGGTGGTAGAGAGAGTTGGGGAAGTGAACTACAAGGTTCATTAACTGGGACAAAGGAAGCCATACCAAATGTACCATGTCAACCTCCTCAAGCCGTGGAAAGACAGAGAGGGGCTAGGGAAGCACCGTGCTTGGTGGGCAAGCCAGAGTATGACATTGGAGCAGTCGCAATAACGGAAACCCTCAGCGAAAGCCAGGAGCAGCAATGTCGGGAGTTGCTGCAGAAGAACAGGGATTTGTCCTCAGATCTGCCAGGCTGTACCAGGGTGGTAGAGCACAAGATCCTGACGGAGACCCATGTACGGGTGAACCTGAAGCCCTATCGAACTCCTGAGGCCCGACGGGAGGTGATCTCCAAAGAGGTGACTCGTATGCTGAAACTTGGTGTCAGAGGAATCCAAGAGGGGCTGGTCGAGCCCAATTGTGTTAGTCCCAAAACCCGATGGAGAGTGGAGATTCTGTAATGACTATCGGAAACTGAATGACGTCTCCAAATTCGACGCATATCCCATGCTGCGCGTTGATGAGCTGATCGAGCGATTGGGACCAGCAAGGTACAGCACTACTTTGGACCTGACAAAAGGATCCCCCTGGTGCCGGGAGCCAAGGAGAAGACCGCATTCTCCACTCCGGATGGGTGCTACCAGTATGTCCGGATGCCGTTTGGACTGCAGGGGGCCCCTGCCACCTTCCAGAGAGCCATGGATCGTATCCTTACCCCTCATAAGGAATACGCCGCAGCATATCTGGTCGATATTGTGGTCTTCAGCTCCGATTGGCAGAGTCATCTGGTGAAGGTCCAGGTGGTGTTGGATGCTCAGAGGAAGGCAGGGTTTTCAATAAACCCGAAGAAATGTGCCTTGGGGAAGACAGAGGCTAAATACCTGGGTTATGTTGTCGGTAGCCCTCCTGGGAATCGTGGGTTTTTACAGGAGATTTATACCCGATTTCGCCATGATGGCCACACCCCTGACTGACCACCTGAAGGGAACAAAATCAGCCATGGTCAAGTGAACTGCGGAGGCGGAATCAGCCTTTTTAGAAATGAAAGGGGCCCTGTGTAGACAACCAGTCCTGGTTGCCTCTGACTTCAAGAGAGAATTCGTCCTCCAAACGGATGCCTCCGATATCGGTTTAAGGACAGTCCTGTCCCAGGAGATACAAGGGGAGGAGAACCCGTCCTCTCCCTGAGTAGGAAGCGGTCCTCATGTGAGAAAAACTATTCTATGATAGAAAAGGAATGCTTGCCCATAAAGTGGGCGGTGGACACCCTACGCTACTATTTATTGGGACGGAAGTTTAGATTAGTGTCTGACTATGCTCCACTCAGATGGTTGAGGGAAAAGAAGGGGAAAAATGCCAGGGTCACTCGCTGGTTTCTAGCCCTGCAAGACTTTAGTTTCCATGTGGAGCACAGAGCAGGGAAGCTACATAGCAATGCCGATGCCCTTTCTAGAGTCCCCTGTTTAAGTGTAAATAGTGCCAAGCCCCATGGCTTTAGGCAGAGGGGGGAGGTATGTGAGGTGGCGAGGGGTCGCATAATTGATGGGAGGTATGTGTCACAGAGATGCCTGTTATCTGTGACATAAGCAGGAGTAATTTTCTCTAGTGCACATTTACACTGGGAGTTTTACTTAGTGCATGCAAGGGTCCGGCTTATGGGTACTATGAGACGGATGGGTCCAGTACCCACATACCTCAACGCTGGGTGTGGTTACAGGCTATAAACTGGAGCTTGGTGCGAAGCACAGCTGTCTGTGCTAGGAGGGGCTGAGGGTAGCTTCCTGTGTGTGAAGACTCCAGGCCAAGTTGGATGCTGGTCACTGACCAACCTGTGTAAATGCAGGTCAGCGACACCTGAGAAGGGGTGCTTTAAAACGATTATTTTCCGTTTGTTTTGGCCTGCACTTAAAGGCTGATAGTTTTGCATTTTACTGTTATCGGTTTATGGAGTAAATAAACCGTTTTGGACTATAACTTTGCGAAGACGCTTCCTCTTGTTGTTCTCCTGACGCCCGCCAGCGAGTCGCCCTAGCACAAATCCCTTTAAACATCTATATTTTATTCTTTTTTCCCCTGAGTACAGGCAGAGCAGGCGGCGGCTCTATTGTGCATCCTCTTCTCGTTCTGGACTTTTCAGGTAGATTCTCAGGATTTGTATAGTATGTGAGGATCCCAACAATAGGGCCACGACCTGCTCCGCTCTCAGCCAAGAGATGACAAAACTCCCATTCTACAGACTGATGGGGGTCGCAGCGGTGAGATCCATTATCCTATCTATTATGTATGACATCAGCAGACCCCTTTAAGTGTAAGTTCACATCTGGTCGAATTAATGTGGATTTGAAGTTCAAATTCTTCAGCACAAAATCGGAGGCCTTCATTGTACAATACATGGGAAGGAATATTTTTTTTTAAGGATGTAAAAAATGGCTTCTGCTCTGCGTTATGGACCTGGGAAACTGGGTAAAAAAATCAATAAGGGGGAACACCAAAAAGGATAATTTTGTGTACTCACCGTAAATTCCTTTTCTCTTAGCCTCTAATTGGGGGACACAGGATGATGGGTTATAGCATTCTGCCACTAAGAGGCGACACTAAGTAATTAACAAAATAAGCACAGTGGCTCCTCCCTGCAGTATATAACCCCCTGACTGGCACAGTCTAGCCAGTTTTGTGCTAAAGCAGTAGGAGTAAAAAACTACACAAGCCGATAAGGCAACCAACAAAAAAACTCAAGTAGGCCCAACAGGCCCAGGGAGGGTGCTGTGTCCCCCAATTAGAGGCTAAGAGAAAATGAATTTACGGTGAGTACACAAAATTCTCCTTTTCTCCTTCGCCTCATTGGGGGAAACAGGACGATGGGACGTCCTAAAGCAGTACCTGGGTGGGAACAAAGAACATCCCAACTGAAACACACAATCTACAGGCTAGTAGCCGCTGCCTGTAGGATGCGTCTACCCAGACTCGCATCCGCTGAAGCCTGAGTATATACTCGATAATGCTTTGTAAAGGTGTGCAGACTGGACTAAGTGGCCGCCTTGCACACCTGCTCAGCCGTAGCCTGGTGCCTAACAGCCCAGGAGGCACCCACCCACGAGTGGAATGAGCACGCAAACCTGAAGGAACTGACAGGTTGTGCAAAGAGTATGCTTCCTGAATGGTCAATTTAATCCATCTGGCAAGCGTGGCCTTTGACACGGCCATCCCCTTACGGTGACCCTCCGGAAGGATGAACAGTGTGTCCGACTTCCTGAAACACGCTGTCCGAGACACATAGATCCGGAGAGCACAAACCAAATCCAAAGTGTGCAAAGCTTTTTAAAAACGATGCACAGGGGCCGGACAAAAAGAAGGAAGGACAATATCCTCATTCAAATGAAAAAGAGGACACCACCTTAGGAATAAAAGACGGTACCGGTCGCATCACCACCTTGTCCTGGTGGAAAGAAAGAAACGGCGCCTTACAAGAAAGCGCCGCCAACTCGGACACTGTCCGAATAGAAGTGATCGCCACCAGGAAAATCACCTTCTGAGACAGAAGGCGCAAAGAAATTTCCTTGAGAGGTTCAAACGGTGTCTTCTGAAGAGTTTCCAGAACCAGGTTTAAATCTGGGAGAAGGCATGTGCCTTTTCCGGCATTCTCGAGGAGCGAAACTTTTGGAGGGCGAGTGTGAAGTGTGAAACTCTATGTTGCATCCGGAATACACCAATTCCTGAACCCACTGATCGTCTGTAGCAGCGAGCCAGGCATGCAGAAAGAGGGAAAGTCGGCCGCCCACCTGGGAGGTGTCTTCCGAATGTGACGAGTCATGAAAGAGAGGGACCTCTGAGACCCGGAATCCTTGGATTTAGGTTGTTTATTCCGGGACTGCCAGGCAGAACCCCATTTAGTGGGCGAGTGGAAACCCCTGTCCGTACGTAACGACCGATTCTGGGGAGGCGGACGGGAAACCGACCACCCAGACAAATTCCGAAAGGACCGGAATCTCGTCTGCTGACCCTTGGGGAACCTACGCCTCGCTTTCTGTTGAGGAAGCGAGGTGCTTTTACCACCCGTGGCATCCGAGATCATCTTATCCAGCTGTTCCCCAAATAAGCGATCCCCTACATACGGCATGCCCGTGAGGGACTTGAGGCCGAATCCGCCTTCCACTCCCGGAGCCAGAGAGCCCGGTGTATTGCAATAGAATTAGAGGCGGCTACTGCAGTGCAATTAGCTGCATCAAGGGAAGAGTGAACCAAAAACTCCCCAGCCACCGAAATCTGAGCCGCCAGATCCAACAATTCAGGATCAGCCTCATGACGACTCAAGGCAGAGTGTAAATCCCCCACCCATGTCATGATAGCCTTCGCCACCCACATAGAGGCGAAAGAAGGGGACAAAGAAGCACCTGATGCCTCAAACACTGACTTGGACAATTGTTCCAACTGGCGATCGGCCGCATCCTTGATGGAAGCACTATCAGGAAGAGACATCAGAGTCTTAGAAGCCAAACGGGACACCGAAGGATCCACTGACGGGGACTCTGACCATGCATTTGCCACTGTCGGCAAAAAAGGGTAACGGGCTGCAATCGCCTTATGATTGCCAAACCTCTTATCAGGATGAGCCCAGTGTTTTTCTAAAATGTCCTGTATCTGAGAATGGTCCGAATAAACCTTCTGAGGTCTCTTAGGTCTCTTAAAGGAGACTACATGATCCGATACCGACACCAGAGCTGGATCTGCCACTGACAGGGCCTGATTAACGGCCGACACCAGGTCGTCCACCATGGCCAGAGTATCAGAAGACGTTGACTCAAAAGATTCACCCTGATCCACCTCAGATTCGTGAAGTTCACCCGAAGAGTGGGAATCACGAGACCTACTCTGTGTATGGGAGTTCACAGAACCCTGAGATAGGGCCGAGGAAGAGCCCGTCCGGGATCTCTTCCTACCCGCCTGACCAAGGGGAAGGGAGGTACTCGATTGAGACTCCTTATGGTCAGAACCATCCTCCAAATGGACCTGCTGGTCCGGGGATAATGGACGTGGTTGCACCACCCGGAGCAGTGTGTCGGAAAGCTGCTGCATAGCTTGGCTCACTGATTGCGACAGAGTAACTGCCCATTCTGGGGTAGCAAAATTATCAACAAACACCTCTACCCGGTGGGTGTCTGACCGCAGTCAGAGACACTAGACTGAGGATGATCAGAAGCACAGGCCTGGCAGAGCGGGGTCGAGCACCCACAGGGCAGCGCAGCTTTGCATGCTGTGCAAAAAGCATAGTAAACAGTAAAGGCCTTAGGTGCCTTCTTGCCCGGCATCATGCAGCCTTTCTCCACTGCTGCGCTCAGACTACACACACAGTGCAGAGGGTAGTATAACAGGAAAGAAGCCACACTGCTGATATGCCACAGCTGCCTAGAGCTATAGCGGCGCAAAACCGCTATGCCGGTCACCTGAGAGGCTAGAAGAAAAACGCGTCCTGTATCCCCCTGGCGTCCTGTGCTGCAGCAATGACGTCCAAGGCAGAGAAATGGCGCCAAAATAGCGGGTGGAGAGGGAAAAACGAAGCCACGCCCCCTCCCATGATGCCCTGCACAGCCACCCTCTCCCTAATGCTACTGGCCAGCAACGATGGTCGGGGGCAGCCCCAAGGCAAGGCAGCATCACTGGAAGAGGAGACCTCCAGTAGTAGGCCGAAGCTGGGGACTAAATTAATAGCGCTGGCCGCCTGTCAGTAGGAGTCCGGCGCGGAGCACCGGAAAAAAACCGCCGCAAGCACAGGACGTGACGGGACACGCAGCGCTGCCTCATACCTGAATGGCTCATCATCCTCAGCCCTTCCAGGGACAGGAGTGCAGACCAATCATTCCCCACAGCTGTATCATAGCTGCCGCGGCCAGGAATAACAAAAAATTTGCTGGTGGCCCAGGGGGAATACCT